>OX940978.1:18696918-19296918 GCA_954871275.1 Leptopterna dolabrata
AAAAAAAATCGCCCCATAAAGTAGGGAGGTGACTTAATTGGAGCCGACGCACACCCCTGGAAGCGATCACGTGCCCTGAAACAGGGACATAAAACTACCTACCTGAAGAAAGTGCAAACTATAAAACTACCTACTGCTTCGTTATATGTGTTTCAACAGAACAAACAAGAAAAAGTTTAATACGGTTTCCATTCTATTCGTCGCTTGACCTCGTTATGGGTCCGAAGTTGAGCCTACCTAACACATTCGCATAATCAGGTCAAACCAATCATTTAAAATGATGTATTCGAAAATGAATGAAATGGAAATGATAGAATGAATGGGGAAGTGGCATGAAACAAATTTGAGCAAGAGGGGACCAAAAATTGACACCCCCCAACCTGCCGCTCGCCCTACCCACCATCAAAAATTAATGGTTTGCATTTTCAAGGTATACCTACCTACAATCCGAATAAATAATAAAAAAAATTCTTTCCACAGTACTTCGCACTTTTCGTAGTTAAGTACTGCATGAACCAAAATTAATGAAATTTTGTAAGTAGGTCCCATTTAGGTTACACTTGGTCTGCAAAGCTCGGTGTTACTATCAATCATCTCCAAGAGGTTAAAAAAAAAAGGTTCAAAAGTTCAGAACGCCGTAGCTTGAAAACTTTCCGTACAAGGGGAGGTGTGGTTTTTTACGTTTCTAAGTTGATTTCAAACTTGAGGATTTGTTTTTGACCACTCGGAGCATTGTACGTCCAGCCGTTCGTTCACAGTAAGGCCCTGAATTTTGAACCGAAAATCTCGTCAATATGATTGTGAATTATACCTGATATCACATTGATAGGGAACAGGAGATTAAATATTCACACACGGCTTTATTAAATCGAGTTCATAGTTCCGTGACAATAGGTATATCATTTTAAGAAAGATGGTTATTTCAGATTTTGTTGATAGGTACTTAGGTATCTATTTATTGATGGGTACAAGCGTGCTGTTCAGGGCCAAACGAACCATCCATACTAGGCGAAAATTTGGGAATATGTCGAGGGTCAGCGTCCATTTGAATTTCAAAAATTACCGAGTGGAAGGGTGGGAGGGAGGGTCGTGAGGCCGAAATGCTGCTTAGCAGGAAATTTATATTATAAGTGTGATTACGAAAGTTAGAGAGCTTATATTTCGGTACTCGTGGTATTTTCGTCATGCGTTACATTTTTAGCGTTACGATGTCTGTACAGTAACAACACTGGAGAATTTTGGTTTTATTTCAAACGGAGTGGTTCTATTTTTCATCCCGTAGAGATTATTGAGAGTAACGCCGAGTTTCGCGGACCAACTTGACCCCAAAAAATGGGTCTTGAAAACCAAATTTCATTAATTTTGGTTCATGGTAACAAACAAAAAAAAAAGTGCGGCGGACGGACAGAAATTTTTTGTACAATTTTTCGGATTCTAAGTACCTACCTACCTACCTTCAAACAGAAACCATCAAATTTTGAGAGGGGTTGATTTTTGCTTCCTCACTAGGAAAGCTAAGCAGTAGGGATGCTTTTTATTCGTGCAAGTGCCGAAAAAAATTTATGTCCACCAAAGTATAAATTTTCACTGGCATTTTACGTTTCATACATCAAGGAACATATTTGGTTCAGTTCTGTCTGTCTGTGGTCAATTCCTTGTACGCCCATAACTTCCCGAAATAATGGTCGAAGTGGGCTGATATTTGGAGATTAGGTAGGTACGGGTTGGGTTACAAATAGTCCCATACCAAAATCATTGAAGAAGTACCGTAACTTTCGTCTACGCATGCGCAAACGTGAAATACACGAAATTCCCATAACTACCTTCCTTAAATATCGTTGAAATGAGTTCCAACTTGGAAGGTCGATCAGGAATAAGAGTGTGATAGTTCCATATGAATTTCATTAGAACCTTACTATAACTTTCGTCTACGCATGCGCGAACATGTAATGTTGACCATTTCCTTGTAACGCTTCTAGCTACGCGAAAAATAGTCGTGGACTGCTGACATTTTGAGGGTACACACGGGTTGGATCGCAGATGGTCCCGTATCAAAAATAACCTACCCAACGACATATTATATATACGTTCATGTGATTCTGGTGAGGACGCTATACTGTATACTCGACTTGGCAGACTTTTTTCTCTCATGGTCGATTTCAAAGGTTCATTATTGAAAACAATAAACAAAAAATGGCAGAGGGGGGAGGGGGTCATTGAACATTTTTGTTGCCGAAATTCCGATTATGATTGGATGTCTCATGAAGCGGGCAGAATTGAATGTCGACAAGAAGATTTCTACCTCATTCCTCGTTAGGTAAATTAGGAAGAAATAAGGATCGATAGTATGCAATATGCTGCTCTTGGAATTGATCATAATAAATTATTGCCAAGCTAAGAGACTTCAAGTTTCTGAACTGTACTTTGTTTCAACAAATACTATTTCGGTTCTAAATGACAATATAAAAAAATAATATGAAATAAAAACGAAGATTGTAACTATTGAAGATTAACAGGTCGGTTTTTCGGATTATTTCCAGCCTGAATGTGAAAGTGGGCCAAATTTTTAGTGAATTTTACGGCAACCTTTTAAAAGCTTGTAGGTGGACCTACCGACTTTCTAAACGTTTCATTCCACCCATGAGTCAGTAGTTGACTAATGGGTACGTTGGAGTATTTACATTTGTATTGAAACATTCTGTTCTGGAAAGATCAGAGGGAATGGGGTTCGACTGGGTGATGGAAAATAAATACATAGCGGCAAAATCGAACTGGAAGGAGCAAAGCATTACGACAACAGGAACCACCGCAGGAAATTACGATGGAAATTAGGGCCAAGTCCCACGCGGTATTATCCAAGAAGCATTGAGCAAAATTTCCTTGCACTGATTTTCAGATGCGACAGCGAACAAATTCTCTTGGCCTAAAAATAGCTTTGATGGGGTTGATGGAGGGTCACTGTCATCACTGATGAAGCAGTTCCTCAATTTTTACACGAGGCGCAGCCCTAGTGTTGAACGTGCACCTACTGTTCGTGATAGTGACATAGTAACAACACCAAGGCCGCCAAGAAATTAGGGCAAACCTAGCTCGTAAAATCGTGGTATTATTAATTAATCATTTCAGGTGTTTGCGCATCCGCATTCCGGTTTTGAGTAAATTAATGGGGACTTCTTGGGTACCCCAACTCGCACATGTATACTCTCCAAATTCAAGCTCGTTACGATCATTTTTCAGAACATAGAGACATACACTTGGCAAGTATTTCACGTTTTCGCAGTAGTGGTGCGTTGGCTCTGAAAACGGTGGGGCACCAAACCAGAACACAAAACCAACAGATTTGTCTAAAAACTGCCCCAAGGCAACAACACCCTTCCCTTATTTACTGATGGAGTGATATTCAGCAAAGCTTCTCTTTCAATCAGTACTCTATCGTCGTACGAAAATGTCCACAATTTCTACTGCAAATTAGCCACCGAATTCACGTGTTATAAAAATATAGTAAACTAAAATATAACAAAACAATGACCCGTCAGCCGGAACCTATTTGAATGGAGGAGCTATCGACTAGAAGCTTGGTAGTAAGTAAAAGTAAGTAAAGTAACAGCCATTCCAGGCTGGGACTTTTCGTCCGAATGCTCTGCCAGCGTTGCGGACGTGATCAGCTGTCCTCCACTGGGAGGATCAGAATTCGGTCTGGTCATTTCGCTCTTTACTTGGCTACTCATTGCCTCGCCTCCTTGAGTGGAGAGGGGTTCGCCCAAAGGCTACGTGGGTCATACTTGGACGTGTCACCACGTGTCACGGCGGTCACCCATCCAAGTACTAACCATGCTCGAGGTATCTTAACTTTGGTGATCTCACGGGAACCGGTTTATTCCACCTGATAAGACCGTTGGGCAGAAGCTAGGTAGTTATCTGTGTGTTAGGTCGCCGATCATCCACAAGACCACAAACAGCAAACAGGACAAAATGCACGTAGGCACCACAAATACAAGACTGTCTTCAGAACCGGACCGAACACAAAGCGCCCACAATTTGACGCAAAAAAAAAACTGACAACTGACTCAACAGAGAAAGCGAATATAATTCAGGAGGCAACAAAAACAAATCAGAAGACGAAGAAGCATCGAGATGTCAAATTCAATCGGATGCACAAGAAGAAAAAACGCAACCTCTAACCACCACTGTCGGCGCGAAGAGTGTTTCTTGGCGGCACCCTCAAGAAAAACAACAACAAAAACAAATTGAATCGAAGGGATCGAATCGATTGTGCAAACGAACGATTTTGTAGTAGAAATCAGATTTATGGGGCAGAAACACTTTACTCGACTGAGCATGCGCAGATGGGCCACATTTCTCAGTTGCCATGGCGGCACTAGGTCCCAGGACCCAGAACCTACATGCCAGTTTCAGGAGCCTAGGTTTCGATTTCACTGCAGGACATCGATTATCGCTTTATTCCGATAACATGATTGATCTATGGAACACACCATGGATGTTCTACTATAATATTGAATATCCATAGAATTTCCATTCCATAGCCAGATAAATATGGCCAGTCACTGTTGAACTTTGTGAAAAATGCTAGGTACAGTGTACGGAGGGAAATTCAAATGCCAACTGAACAATGGAGTTTTTTTTTACTCCTAGTGTTTTTTTGGGTGCCGGTGCAGTGGCCCAAGTGGCCTTAATGGACGCAACGCCCCTGCGTTTAAGTGTGTGGAGTTTAGAGTATCGACGCTGTTTTAAATAAAATTCTTGTAAGTATCTGACTTTTTCGGATCCTCTCTATCCAGCTAGATAGTCTAGGTTTGGAATTAGGATGCCTGAAACGTATATTTGTGAAAATTCAGTGCAATAGATGGAGAATGAATAACAGATTTAAGAAATTCTGTTCCGTTTTTCTCGAATACGAGTACTGATAGAATGGTGCATCCATGGAATCCATTCGAGGAGAGCCCTCGGCATTCGGAATTTCTCGATAAGGTGTCATTTTTTGTGTGGTTGTTCGGTAGTTGGAAGTGTTGGTAGTTCACGGAGGAAAAGATTTGCCTCGAAAGCGATAAACCTTCAGTACACAGATCGTCGACTTTATTTGAGCATTGAGGAGCCGCGGGAAGTGACGCGGGTGTGATAGGTATCCAAGCGTTTCAAAAGAACGGAACCCGCCGCCCAATTGAATTATCCAGGGAAACGTCATCTCATTGAATGGCCCTTTTGGCATTCAGAAGTGTGGGTTTTTCCGTATAGACCCTCCATCAACGGTAGGTACTGTAAGTAGGTAGGTAGGTACATAAATATATGTGCCTGATTACTTGGTCCAAGGTCAAGTCATCGTTACTGTACGAGTGTATGAGATATCTAGTAACAAGTCAAGATTGATTTCAACTTGAACAAATAACACACAGATGAGTGTGCCAATTACATAGGTATACTGCTATATGTACGTACATTTTTCTTCTTCATTCTTTCCTTTGAGTAAAAATAATGGAGGGAAAAACGTCTAGCCCATCGATGGTTTGCCACTGTCGCCTTTTGGTGGTAGCGGCCAAATGCCTGTCAAAGATGGGGCTCGAAGGAATCGGTACGAATGACACAAGGGGGTTCGGAGGTAATTTCAGTAGAAATTCCAACGATTTACAGATAAATAGCGGCCAAGTTTGCAAGTTTTTCACAATGGCCACGCAACGGAGGAACAACATTACCAATAGGCGACATTGACAGCACACATTGTTGGGCCGTTGACCGTTTGGACGATCTCCCTCCATCTTATTTGTACTCCCATCTACACCGGTAATATTGACACTCGCGTAATATGCACCTGGTGTACTAAGCTCCAAGGAATAAATATATAAGTACCTACTCATTTAGTCGGGTAGGAGTTGCCAGCTCTACTGTTCTTTATATATTATGCTGCATGTGTTCGGATATTATGGTTAGATACCCAGGCTAATATGGTAAGATTGTGGATTCATGCGAGACCACCCGTTTTGGTTTGTTACCTATTTTCAGTAATTACCTACAATTAAATAAAATGAACCTTTCGAATCTAGCATGAAAAAATATGTATACATATATATACTTACATATAGGTATCACTTTTTCCCCCTTCCGGCATAAAAACTATTATTCTGGTTCTTGTCGGAGCTTGACCCACCATTCCTTCACTAGACAGCTTCATACTGCACCAGTTACCACAGCTTTGTGGGGAACTAAATTCGTTCAGGGAACACTTGATTATAATCACGCATGGCTCTATGATCAACCTATGGCCCGATTTTGATGAAATTTTCAGGAACTTTTCTTCAAACACGGAGGAATTTTCGTTCAACTTTCAAAAAAAGCTGCAAATTATTACCCAGCGGTTTATTATTTACATGTAGTATAGGTGCCCCTTCTGAGTAGATCACTGTTTTCTATGGTCACCCATTACCAGTTTTACGTGTAGTTCTCAAATTATGGGGACTGCAATTATTACAGCACATAATATCGTGAGACTTCCTATAATATACCTACCTTCCGTTCTAACAATATCCTTTAGGTTCATGCTAAGGGACAGCCACGAACAAGATGTGAATGACAAAAATATCTTCTGCAATCACGTAGGAGCTAAAGATGACGAATCAAAACTAAATAACACGGTGGGAATCAGCCTGGAAGATGGCAAAAAAGAACAAGGCAGCAAGTTACAAATGCCCGCACGTGGCCGGGGCGTAATAATATTCCACCACCGACCCACCGCCTCAATGGTTGGCTAATGCCCCCTGATTGCAACCCACAAAGTAAACGAGGTTTTCTCCAGTTTGCCTTTTGAGACTCCCCTTAGAAGGAATAAGCCATGAAACTGCTGTTAATTTGATACGGGTCGGTTATATTAAATCATGTGTATTGGTCGTATGAGTAGACTGTGATCGATACTTCTGGTTTATTTTCAACAATGAACCTTTGGAGTCGAGCATTTTGTCGCCCCCCCCCCCCCCTGTCTGTTGATATTTTCAAGCATCAGGCGGGTTGGGCCCCCTACGAATTACAGAACGCGTATTTCATAGTAAAATAGCGAGGAAAAAAATTCGGTTTGATGGTCCCATTTGGGGTCTAGTTGGTCCGCCAGGCTCGGCGTTATACCTTCAGTCACCTATAAGGGGTGGAAAATATAGGTTGAAAATGAAACTTTTTTCTCCTTCGACGTCAGGTCCGTCTAAATCGAAAACAGTAGAACACCCCTTATCCTTGAAGCCTACAATCTGAAGGATGTCCCCTAATAAACTCAAAGCACAAGTAGGTACCATTACTTATGCCATCCGTTGTATGCCAAACGAACATAATCACCAACTTTTGTTGTTCTTTCGTTCTATTCCAGCTCGTTGACGATGACGGAGCGATCGACCCAGCAGCCGTGATGAACAACATTTTCATTCAAAGGATGCTGAACCGGATGCGAGCCCAGCAAGACTTTTCAGATCTCCAGCTCCAAAGGAAAAGAAGCTACTGGAAGCAATGCGCATTCAACGCTGTTTCATGTTTTGGCAAGTAGATTCCCACAAACCATCCTCTAAAACTTACATCCCCCTACACTACTGTTCAGTAGCTCTTAAAAAATACAATATACAAAAAACCTGATAGAAGATTCTGCTGCTGAAGAGATGAATCACCTTAAAAAATTAAACAAACTGTCGCTGTAAGAAACTATTAATCTGTTCTTAGATGTTTGTACATTGTCTATTGATTATGATTCTCAATTCTTCACCCAGTTCGTCCTAAATTTTGACTTTAGTTCTAAATGATTGTGTAAGCATGTTCAATTTAAAAATGGAATAAACATTTATTTTACTTGGAGCACAGTGTGTAGTTTTCATTTTATGTATTGTTCCCTTCTTCCTTCGTTTCCACTGATCGGTAATATTGATGAGCTTTCCTGTTAAACCCAATCACTAATTTAAATTAGACGCTTCTTATAATTACTTACCACACGATGTTTTATTTTAAAGCGAATGCCTCTTGCTTGTTTGTTCCGTATTCAAATTCGCTGTGGGAATTAGTATTTTTTGGATGAGTTTTTATCAACAAAAAGTATAGAATAGCGTTCGTGTATATACCTATATCAGATTTGTAAATAGCATTGATTTGAGTATTTGAATGTTATTTGTGAGATGGTGGAATGAATAAATCTAAAGACTTTTTTTTCTCCTTAGCTTTCAATAGATACCAAATTTCTGACAGAATTTCGGAGCTGGATACACGAAATAATTCGACCTCAATAACATATTTTGTTTACAAACAGACTCGTCGCATAGAACTGTCTCGTACGTTACCAAATCCCTTGAAGTCCCATGAAGTAAAGCACGGATGACAGGTCGAAGGGCTCAAAACAGATAGCAAATGATATCAGAAAACAAAAAAGAAGTCATGCAGTCGATATGGCGAGAGAGTTTAATTGTCTCCATCGGATTAGAAAACCATAAAATTTCATGAAATAGAACCAGCTTTTCGTCCGTAGGCCGTTAAAGGCCTACCCTGAATTTAAATTTCGGATATTATAGACTATTGTAAAACACGATGTGTTCTGGAATGATAGAGATTTTATGATTTCCTACGCTCAACCTTCACGGTTTAAACCCGGCTCCACTGGACTAGAATGTTATTATAATTATTATCCACTCGTCTTAAGGACCAGGTATCATTAGGTAACTTAGTTCTGACATACAATTGATAAATGTGATACACTGATGTCGAATTACATAATGTTGCATAGTGAATACTTCACCGTTTCCCTGAAACAGTATAGAATAATGTACAAACCTCGGTGTATTTTGAAATAAGCAGTTTTTTTTTAAATTGTTGTTAATGTTATAAAACCATTATATTTGTTATTCTTTGATTCGCTGCAACATATTTTTTATAAGTACGACTCAATTTTGGTTGTTAGACTTAAGTGTTTAGATACATCTAGGGCAAAATGTACGTACCTTTAGAAAGATAACGTGGAAGTATAATAATTATGTCATGATCATGGCTCTAAGGAATGGGAAGCTAAAAATAAATAATGCATTGTTGTTTCATTGTTGAGGTCGAATTTTTCAGAACTCTTACATAGCTATTAGATTAGGCATTAAGTACCTGTCTACTAAAAAAAGCTCGGCCATTGAATTACTGTGCTTTCTACATTGCATGCCATATTTTGTATTCACACTTCAATTTTTGATTAGATTTTCGTTTCTTCTTCAATTTCGTGTTTTTCTTTTGATAGGTCAAAAACGGGAGAGCAGAAGAAGAAACTTCGTCCAAGATTACGGTCAATGGGATATCTTTGCTAAACTCTTTTCCTTTTGAACATAGGATTCTCAACAGTGCTAGGAACTATAAATACTTGTTATTTGTTAAAATAGTTTTAAATTGCTACAGTACTTGGTATAAGATTACTTTAAGCTATACCTCAACTATTTTTTTGAAATAAAAAAGACATTTTCAGAACTGCTTCATTTTGATATTATTAGTTTTATCTTTCATCATACCATATTCTCAGGTTTTGGGTTTTATGGATGTAACAGGAAAGCTCATGATCTATTTACTAAACTTGTCTCTAGATACACATTGGGTACATGCCTGTCACAATTGGTATGTTTTGTAATGAGTTAACCAATAATTGTGCGTTTAGATGAACTTAAGATATAATTAAGGCACATTTAACGCATAATAATTACTTGGGTGATGTACGAGACAGTTACGTAAGCCATGTGAAACGGACAAAATATGCCAGCCGAAGTCTACAGAACTGGAAAACATATTGTTTCTTCAAAGGTAGGTGACATGACCATCTGGTTAGCTAAGGTAGGTACGTACATTTGGGTTTTGCTGTGAGTTTATAAATAATTGGGTACATTTTGAAATACTAGTGATAATATTTTTGCCGTCTTGATATATCAGCAACTAGATGTGAGCCCCAAATCATCGATCATTCCACCTCCCCCTTGTTTAAGACCCCTTCTCACCCATTGTTTTGAAGAGAAAATCATAGTAGATTTTCATATATATATATATATATATATATATATATATATATATATATATATATATATATATATATATATATATATTCAGTAATCGTGTGTGTGGTAGATTTACTGGCATCATTAGACGAACACGATCACTCAATAAAAAAAATTAATTAAAAAAAAAAGCAAGGAACTGAGCGAGCGTTGAAAAATGCAAACAGTCTAATATACAAATTTCCACTTTTTGGGGGTAATTGATTTTTTGAGGAAAATTTCCATGTATTTCATTAGAGACGGACCACTGCCCGCCGTTCGGTATATAATAGTTTTTACAAGATTTATTTATTGACTTGTGAAAGTACCTACATTATTATTGATTCGGTTTATGACAAATTACTTGTACAAAGGAAAGAACCAGTGGCATAAGAAGTTGTTGAGAGTTCCTCCTGAATGATTCTCGGGATTGGGGCGTAAGTAGGAGTGAGTGAGGTGTCACTCAACACTAAATGCAGTAGTTCTCGCCAACCACAAAAGAAAATGAAGAAAAAAAGGCGCAATAGTGTTGATGAGGGAGAAGTACTACTGGTGTTCCTCAAGTAGCCACTCACAGGTACTTACGGGATAATTATTGCGCCACCCACCAATGGGGTCCGCCCAATTATGCCCTTTGTCGATCCAGATTTACTTTTTTTAAATGCAAAACTGAAGTTAATTGGGGCTTAGTGAGGCCATCTACCCAGCATACGTATTTCTGTGCCCTATTGTGTTGTTGAGTGCATTATGATTCGTCGGTGAATGATGAACTCCGTACTCGTTATAGGTGCGTAAGCAACTCACCTACATAAAAACTAAATGAACGCACACAATGGCGGACCGTGTAGGCTGTAATCTGAGCGGAAAAATGAGGGTCTGTCCCTCCACCAAATTCAAACATCTTCGAAATTTTTCAGGTTTCAACTCCATAGTCGTAAAAGAAGTTATCAATATAAACAGACGAAGAAGGTCAAAGTCCTAAAAATTTCTGATCGTTTGAATGTTCCACCTTATCTTCAAGCCACAAGTCAAAACAAAAAGCTATGGGGGCTGTAGGGCCACGTGTTGGCTGCAGACCTATTTAAAACAAACGGCCATATTTAGGGAAGGTCGGTCGGATTCATTAAGCGTTCAAAACTAAAGTGAAAATCCTAAAAAATGTTCCTATATTAACTGAAGCGTTTGATCATGTTATTCATAGAAAGCATAGGAGGTCTAAGTTGAGAATCCAAAAGAGGCAAATATGTTAAGATTAATTTTTCAAAAGGCTTCAATGTTTAGAAACGGAAAACAATATACGTCAGCGTTCTGTACGAGAGCAATGACGCTTTTCATTTGTATTTGTCCAATACAAATAATGTTAGCCGCTACTTGTACATCGATCGCTCATGCATGACGCAGTTAAGCATGAATACTGCAGTAACCACCTATTTTGACCGGATAATCTCACACATATCTTGGTAGTTCTGTTCACAGTGCTGGTGGAAGCCAGTCAAAAATGTCTTTTCCTTTTGTAGAAAAAAATAAGCTTCCTGAAGAGCTGGAAGAGACGATGCTGAAGGAGTACAGTTATTTATTGTTCATTGGTGGCTTAATAATCAACTACAGGCCAAAAATTTGGATAATAAGCATGGTGCAAACTGGTTTTTTCATAGCACTCACTATGGGATACACTATAATTTTCCTAGTGACGACTGCTAAATCCACGACTTTCGTGACCTTTTCACAAAACCTGAATTATGCTTCTCTAAGCTGCATATGTTTAGGGTTGTACTTTGCCGGCCTCACTCATCGTAGGTCTTTTATCCGTCTGTTGGAAATAATGCACTGTGATTTTTACGACTATGGCGATTCTTTTAGGAGTCCAGAAGTGGCAGGATGGAAAAAAAACTTGAGAACATTCAAAATAGTCATAGTCATAGGTATTCCTGTCTATCTTATTTTCATAGCGGCATCTACAGTGTTCAGGGACTATATTGACATCACCCTTGGCTACAGTTCTGCTGAGGAAGATTACATAAGTGGCGTATATCAAAAAACTCCGGTGAAAGTTTGGTTTCCAATAACAATCACCAACATGTTTAGAAGGTGAGTATTTCTACAGACCAGTAGAAACTTAGTGTGTTGACGTGTAGCTGTATATTACCAGTACAAAGTACCTCTACCTCCAAAAATCGAAGCAACGTATTCGACATGGCTGTGCAGATATAATTAACATCTTGCGCATTGTAAAATTGTTTCAATCTTTAGGGACTGTTTGGCTATGTTTGCTGTAATACCTGTCAATAATTAATAATCCCCACATCATTATAGTCACTTCGAGCACTCTTCGTGGGATCAGGTCAAACTAGTGACGTATTACGTATATTTGCTTGTTTATAACAGTAGTTAGATGTAACGAAGGAATAGACATTTCACGCAAACCTGCTAGCATTTCTATGACATTGCATCACTTAATGATTCGAGACTAACTTACGTCTACTTCCAGAGTGGTAGCCACACTTTCGCAAATACTGGTTGCTGCAGTCCTAGCAATAACTCTGGCCACAGGTGACGTTCTGATGCTGTTTTTGGGACAAACTGTGGCACTTCAGTTGCGGATCTTATGCCTCGCAGCGATCAAAATCGACGAGCGAGCGACCAGAATGTACGAAAATGGAATCAAGAGGTCTTCTTTCAATCGAAAGCTTGACCTGAACGAGTGTCATAGACTATGCATAAAGCAACTGGTGGAGCATCATCTGATCATAAAAGAGTAAGGACTGACAAAATATGACTAGATTTTATGCAACGGATTTACCGAATCAAATTGACATAGCTAGTCCGACACATCTATATCGATACTTGATATAGGCTGTGCATACTACGATATAGCTTATCTATAAAACTCAAAAGTTTCTATGTAGTATGTCTTGAGTGGATGATCAAACGATTGAACGGATCTTTATGCTGTTTTTTCCGGCGTGCTCTTCAAACACTGGCGAGTAACAGGCTACATGAATTTCCCCATATCCGACTCCTTCATCGTAAACTCGGTGGTCCTTCACGACGACATAATATTTACATTTCGTTGTAACTAAGGGCGTGACGTACGCAGTATACACTTTGGAAGCGGTTTAGGGCAAACAGGATTTGATGGAAAGATATTTTCTTGCTGATTCCAATGACACCCAATGAACCGTTCGTTGGTTATAAGGATGTAGGAATGTTGCCTGGTGGGTTGGTGAAACGTACTGGCACTCGGAGTTATCCCTGTTCACCGTGCAACGCACGGGTAATCCAGCTAGTCTCCAAGCTTGGCTTAATAAAGAAGATTTAAATGTTTTAAGATTTTGGTGTTGATGGCCAAACTCAAAACCCAGTCAGCCCATTCGTAGGGAATGATTCTTTTCATCATTATCATGACAGCATTGATTATAGTTACTTCGTCCAACATTCAGTAGTACACGTAAAATTAACCAGTTAGGAAAACTATAGAACTCAGAGTGACGTATGCGAAGACACATGAAATCTCCGAGGAACTGCCTACTCGGCCTATTCGAAACAGAAACTGCTCTAGTGTTAAGACCAAAATAATGTGTTGGTAACAAGACCGAGAAATGTCTTTGAAAAAGAGCAAAACATCAAAATTAAATAGCACTGTATAAATAATAAACTATTCAAGTCAACAATATTCCATTGAATGTTAGCATAAGTTTTTTTTTAATTTACAGGTTTTACTCGACGTACTACACCATCGCAAAATGGCCTACTGCCATAGCATTTATGAACGGAAGTTTGATGATAGCCATGTCCATTATTGTCGCAATGAACGTAAGTGTGTTCACTCAATTGTGGCAGATCCCAGGAATAAGTCGGATGTATAAGATTCATTGGAAAAATCTTCATCCTAAAACCGAAGTGTTCATAGTTTCGGGTCGCCCTTGACCGTCATCGGTGGAAACGATAATCAATAAGGCTGTTGTTTGGTAGAGTTTTCCTATCGAACGATCGATTCAAATTCTTACGGCATATGAATACAGCAAATCAATAAGTTATAACAACTATTCTACAGAATGGATAATCTTCTAATTCACTGGACATTTCGACTGTTCATCCAACACCTAGTCCAGAATCCAACCTCTCACACCGTTAGTTTGATTTAAATAATAATTTGCCTGGCGTTTCTAAAAGATCCACTACCTTACTTAGATTTTACCCAGTTCTCAGTAAATATTATTGAATTTCACATAAAATTTAAAAATTAATATTTCCTAATTAATCAGCCAATACTGTCCGAGTATCAACCGATTAAACTTGAGCGATCCATGGAAAATCGAGTTTTTGACTAAGGGAATTGGAATCTTACTCGCAGGTATATGGGCTATATTGCCCACAAAAATGGCACGGAAATCGGTCGCATGATACCAGGGGTATGGGGATTGCGAGGATTCAATGGTTTCGCATTAGCACATAGACTATGTTGCTCCGATCATTGAACCTTTACAATTCCGCTAATAAGACCTTTTAGAAGGCCTTCTTCGATTATTTCGACGGCCACGGTGAAGAAGTAGGTAAGTCGAGTTTCCGAGCAAACCGGGGTAAGTGGTCAGTACGACTCAATGAGCCACTCCCCAACCCGTGAAGAAGTAGGGAAGTCTGCTTGACCACCATAAGGGCGTTATCCACACGTGCATTTTTAGATATCTTTGAAAGTGGAGTTACTTTTTAGGTATGTCAACAAGTCTAATATTTCACTCACTTTCATGTGACGTTGAAATTAAGGTAAGTCACTTAACCATTTTTTCACACTAGTTTTCAGTGTCCAAAGTAGGCAATTCGACTTGACCAAAAATGTCCGGAATGTTTCTGTTCATTGAACACATAGGCAACTCCTCTTATCCAATTCTGCACAGCTAAACATATCTTTTCCAAGTAATTCAACTTCGTGTTTTTCGTATTGAACTGAGCAGAGCGATACATAATAAGATAATCAAGTGATAAGTGACAGAATAAGAACAATCTTGTAGCTCTAATGTTTCTATATTCTTTGCGAAACCTACCTGACAGCCACATTAGAGTCATCAATCACAAATTCTTAATCAGCGGTCATACTCATATGGAGCGTACACGACCACGCTGTAATAGAAAGGGTTAAAAAAAAATACGCGAATGAAAATCAATCACCTCTGTGATTGGATGCAGCTTGTTAGAGTAGCCAAAAATAAAAAACCATTCAATGTCGTAAAAATGGAACTCGGTGATTTTTATGATTTCGGTACTCCGATAAAAAAACAAGGACCATCCACACCTAAAAAGTAATCGAAAATGGAGAAACATTTCTTTGGCACCCGATTCAATGGCTGCAGTATAGGCTGTCAGAAGGAAAACGGTTCTTTAAATTTTCACTTGACGAAGACGAAAACTTCAAAGTGGCCAATTATCTACGCCGCGGAGAACAAAGTTCACTGAGCTCATTGCCATTGATAAGTAGTAGTCCTGTAGCCATCAGTGAGGCCAAAAAAAGAGATCTGATGGACTTGCTTCCCCTAATTGATTTGGCATTTCATGATTTCTACCGAAACTTAAAGACAGTAAATATTAAACCAACAGACCCTGATCTGCATGAAATCGACCGGGATGCCGTAATTGACGCATAAATTATACAAGTGCCTTGTGCTGTACCTTGACGTTCTTCCAAGTGCCTATTACTATGTGTCTTCCATAACTTTGTTTGGTTTATTATTCTGTGAATAACACACCGATGTATTCGCTCAGCAAAAAATTTTTATAACACCCCCTCAAAATTTTTTCTTTTCCGTTTCAAGGTGCGTAGATTCCAAAAATGCAATGTCCGTCGCCGTCCTCCGTACACACATACCGGCTTCATTTTAGGTCTAAAAAAGTCGTTCTTTCCCACACATGCTCCATTTGGGCCCTAGTTGTGTCCCTAAACTTTGCAGCCCGATCGGAATATACCCAGGGGTGTTATGAGTGAAAATTTGTATAAAAATAGGTACTTTTTCCATGTTTTTCGGACGAGAAGACCGAATATGAAGTCGATATTGACCCAAGAGTGAAAACGCTGCAAATCCCTGCACAACGGTTTATTATTTTGTATAGAATACCCTTCTGTTACAGATCACAGCTCTATGTATAGATAACCCGTCTATATAATATAATATGTACTATTCTATGCATAATTATGTAGATCGCAGACCCTCCGTAGGTTAGTACCTAACCCCGTACTCGTTACTAGGTACCTACCTAAATCACGAGTTAAAAAAAGTTGCTAAAATAATTCTGCCGATGACAAACAGTACCTAACAAAAAGAAACACACATAATGAAGTTCTGAAAAGAAATTGTTGATGAGGAGTGAAAAAAGTTGCAAAAGTACCTACCAACAAACTCCAGCCCCTTCTACGTAGATGGTATAATGAACCGTTGTGTAATAATTTACCGTTGAGTAATGATTTACCGTAGTAATAATTTACCCATCAATAATACTTCAACGTTTGTTCAAGTTTCACTACCTACCAACAAACTCCAAAAGAGCCATCATTTTTCAAATTAAATAATATCACAGAACAACCAACTCGACTTCATACTCCGCCAATATAATCAGGTGATCCCTACCAATGATTGGCCGTATTCACAAATTCCTATTGTGGGCGCGTCTCTGGTTACGAGATTTGGTTTGAATTGTATACAATTTCATTCACACTGGAGTCGAAAATGCCTGTCGGTGCAAACTTCGGGGCCTTACTGTGAACGAACGGCTGGACGTACTATGCTCCGGATGGTCTTAAAAAACTCGCAAGTTCAAGAACTATCTAAAACCGTAAAAATGTTTACGTAAAAAAATGGTATAGGCGTTTTGAAAATTTCAACCCCTATTTTGAACCCCTTAGAGATGACTCACAGTAACGTCGAGCTTCGAGGACCAACTAGACGCCGAACGGAACCTATAACCCGAATTTCATCAATTTTTTTTCATGGTAACTAAGAAATGTGGCCCGTACGGCGTACGGCGTACGGCGGACAGACAGAAATATTTTTTTTGGTTTATTATTTTCAATAATGAACCATTGGAATCGAGCATGAAAAAAAAAATTCTTACCCCCCCTCAAAATTTGATGGTTTACGTTTCAAGGTATGTAGAATCCAAAACTGCAATAAAAATATTTCTGTCTGTCCGCCGTACGCCGTACGCCGTACGCCGTACGGGCCACTTTTCTTAGTTACCATGAAAGAAAATTGATGAAATTCGGGTTATAGGTTCCGTTCGCTGTCTAGTTGGTCCTCGAAGCTCGACGTTACTGTGAGTCATCTCTAAGGGGTTCAAAATAGGGGTTGACATTTTCAAAACGCCTATACCATTTTTTTACGTGAATATTTTTACGGTTTTAAATAGTTCTTGAACTTGCGAGTTTTTTAAGACCATCCGGAGCGTCGTACGTCCAGCCGTTCGTTCACAGTAAGGCCCCGAAGTTTGCACCGACAGGCATTTTCGACTCCAGTGTGAATGAAATTGTATACAATTCAAACCAAATCTCGTTACCAGAGACGCGCCCACAATAGGAAATTTGGCGGAGATGAAATCATTGCTAGGGATCACCTGATTATATTGGCGGAGTATGAAGTCGAGTTGGTTGTTCTGTGATATTATTTAATTTGAAAAATGATGGCTCTTTTGGAGTTTGTTGGTAGGTAGTGAAACTTGAACAAACGTTGAAGTATTATTGATGGGTAAATTATTACTACGGTAAATCATTACTCAACGGTAAATTATTACACAACGGTTCATTATTATTATCAGTAGACGTCAGGCCTTCGAGAGGATAACATCGCACTTGCGTCCCTTATCTTATCGATTGTCTGTCTTTTTTTTTTTTTTTTTTTTTTTTTTTTTTTTTTTTTAATTGCAGTTTCCGTCTTTGTCACTCACGCGCTGGAGTTTGACACTTGTAGTGTCGTGTTGTTGTATCGGAGTTATCGTAGGTGCAGAGTCTTGATCGCGCTAATTGAGCTTTTATCTCACACACCGGAATGGACTGTGCGAAATGCTCAAGAGATCTTTTCTCTCCGAAAAAAACTGCGAAGTGTGCGAACTGTAAAAAAGCATTCCATCCTGCATGCACTCGCCTAAAATCTCTCGACAATTTCAGAAAGTTGAGAAAGGAAGCCAAAGATAGATGGAGATGTGATGGATGTAACAGGAACGCGTCCGGTTCGGTTGACGATGCAGATGAGTCAGTCGACGGGGAGGAGGAAGAAGTAGAGGAGCAGGAAGTGGCTTCAACAAAGACCGTGGCTGTGAGTGCATTAACCGAAATTAATCGGAAACTCGATAAAATGTCCTCAGTAACTGGAGACCTGCGTGATCTCAAGGAATCTGTGCACTACATAAGTGCTCAGTTTGACAAATTTGTGGAAGAGATGTCGACTCTGAAAGAAACTGTAGCCGTACTGTCCAACGAGAACAGTAAACTGAGATCGATCGTCGGAGAGTTGCAGCATAAGGTCGACTATCTTGAACAAGCGTCAAGAAGCGCAAACGTCGAGATCCATGGCGTTCCGGAGACGAGAAACGAGAACTGCGCAGAGATTGCAAAAGAAGTTTCAAAGATACTGAAAGTAAATTGTGGCGCCGTATGCAGAGCCTTCAGAGTTGGCCCGGTTCTTAAAGATCGTCCGCGGAAAATACTAGCTGAGATGTCCTCATCGGGCGTTCGGGAGGAACTTGTCAGCGCTGCCAAGGTTGACGGAAGTCTCACTGCAAAGAAATTACACAGTGGCTGGTCAAACGAGAGAATCTACGTCAATGAAAACTTGACTTCATTCCGCGCCGAGCTGCTCCGCTGTACTAAAGCCAAAGCTAAAGAAGGAGGCTTAAAATACGTGTGGGTCAAAAACTACAACATCTACGTCAGGAAGGCGGATGGTGATCGAGCCATCAGGATAAAGAACTTCGAAGATGTAGAAAGTATTGGAAACCAAAAGTGAAGCAGCTCAAGGTCAGTCATTTAGAACATTGAAGGCGCGATGAATGTTACAACGGATTTTCTACCCAACCAGTATGTTTTAGATAACTGTCAATTGTATGATAATTTAGATTCGTTTAAAGAACTAACCGAGTCGAATGATATATTGTTACTTCAACTGAATTTAAGAAGTTATAGCAAAAACTTTGATGAGTTTTGTGTGTGGCTCGAGTCCCAGTCACGCAAGCCTGATTTCATTATTTTCACTGAGATCTGGTCCGAACATGTAGGAATTTTGAGACACTTACCGGGATATTCCGTATTTCAATCGGAAAATCATCGAAATCGAAACGATGGTGTTATATTTTATGGCAAATCGTGCTGCTGTTATACCGTAAGTCAAATCAACTTGTATAACTCAACAACCCTTAGGATAGATTTCTTATTAAAGAACGCCAAATATACTATCTTAGCCGTATATAAAACGGGATCAGGAATCCAAAATTTTGTCACCGACCTAGTCGAGAAAATCAAGGTAGTAAGGGAAGAAAATAGGTATTGCATAATTGCAGGTGATATGAATATAGATATTTTATCAGATAGCTGTGATGCGAACCACTATTTTGAGACGCTTGCATCACTTGGCCTCACCCAGCACATTACTATTCCTACTAGAGTAACTGAAAACTCAGCTACATGTATTGATCATATTGTGTCGGACCTGACACGTCACCGATATGTAGGTGGAGTTATTAGATGTGATATTACAGACCATTTCGCCACAGTGCTTTCTTTTACTAATGATAACTACACATCCATAGATTCTACAAGTCCAGTCACGAACATAATTGGGAAAAAAATAAACCCTTTGAAACTGCAAGAAAATTTCCAGAACTCTGAATGGGATTCAGTCATGGTATCGGACATAAATGAATCAGCTGTTGCATTTGTTGAAGTGCTGAAAGATCTTATAGATAGGTCAAGTGAGGAGAAACTGTACATCCCTCCAAAGCAGAAGAAACTGACCCCGTGGATTACTACTGGGATACTAAATGCAATCCGTAAAAGAGATGGTCTTAAAATGAAAGTTTCCCACCAGCCTTTCAACCGTAACTTAAAAATCTACTATAAAAAATATAGGAATATTCTTAAGATGTTAATTCGTGAAGCAAAGCGTAATTATTTTGACGAAAAGTTTCAGCAGGCTGAGGGGTGTCCTAGTAAGGAATGGAAAGTTCTGAACGAAGTGTTAGGAAGGGCCAACAGAAGCTCACAAATGTGTCCATTTGTCACGGAAATCCTGAAAGAAGGACACATACCCGAAAGCTCAGCCTGTCTACAGGCCTGTGGCATATTAAATGATTATTTTTGCACAGTTGGTGAAAAGTTGGCTACAGAAATTCGAAGTAAGAATCCAGCACCGGTAAATGTGTCATCTCAAAGATCTCGATCACCATCTCATAATAGTATGTTCGTCATTCCCCCTATCGATGAAGACAACCTAGTAAAAATCTGTAATCAAATGAAAGGGAAATCAGCCCCTGGTTACGATGGCATCCAGGCGACGTTGATAAAAAAATATGTTAATGTTCTGGCTAAACCAATGACACATTTAATCAATCTTAGCATTTCCTCCTCAGAATTTCCTGACATTTTTAAATTGGCAAAAGTTGTTCCTTTACACAAGGGCGGGAGTAAAACTGACCCAAACAATTTTCGACCCATTTCGATGCTCAGCGTTATATCTAAAATACTTGAAAAATGGGTAAAACAGAACTTAGTCGCTTACCTAGAAGGAAATAACATTTTGAGCCCGTTCCAATATGGGTTTCGTTCTGGAAAATGTGTTGAGGACGCGCTTTTTGACCTCACCTGCGAGCTATATAAAATAAGGGATGAAAAGTCTAAGGCTATACTTGTCTGTCTGGATATTTGCAAAGCGTTTGACTCAATAGATAGATCTGTCCTTCTTGGACGCATGGAATCAATTGGTATTCGCGGGCCTAGTCTTGCCTGGTTTTCTAGTTACCTGAAGGAGCGTAGGCAGGTCGTTTCTATTGGAAACCACACAGGGGAGTCCAAAAACATTGATTACGGTGTCATCCAGGGCAGCACGCTTGGGCCATCTCTGTTTCTTATATATATAAACTCTATATGCACCGTCGCCAATTCGGAGAAAATTTTTCTTTTCGCAGATGATACAGCCCTCCTCATCCGGGGCTGGAATTGGCAGGATCTATTTTTACGAGCACAAGCTCTTCTAAATACAGTGAGTCGTTGGATGGCAAATAGTTTCCTGTCTGTAAACGGAAACAAAACCAAATATATGGTTTTTGGAAACGTGGATACCCTCCCCCCCGATCAAGTCTTAAAACTTCACTCTGCATGTACTAACACCAGTCAGTGCAACTGCCCGTACCTAGAAAGCGTCTCATCGTATAAATACCTAGGCGTAATGCTCGATGCATCTCTGAGTTGGTCAAAGCACGTTGATTATCTGTACGCGGGAGACTCAGAAAATTTATTCCAATTCTAAAGAATGTGAGAACATCAGTCTCTAGGGAGCGATTGAGGCTAATATACATATCTCTCGTGCAGTCTGCCCTACAGTATGCTATCTCAATTTGGGGGGGAGCCTGTCAAACTGTTATGGCGAAGCTAAATAGATTGCACAGGGGCATACTGAGGGTTATGTGTGCGAAGCCTCCGCGTTTTCCCTCGCACTTGCTACACGTAGAATCCAGGGTTTTCACTATAACTCAACTCTTCATAAAAAATCTTCTTCTCTTTTTTCATAGAAAACCCGATATTATTTCCGTTTTAACCTCCCATCAATACCCAACTAGGTTTACTCTTGAACAGAGAGTCGTAAACCCACGCCCCGCTTTAACTCTCATCACCAGAAGTTCTCATTATTTGATTTACCTTATTTATAATTCACTTCCTATTCATATGAAATCACCTAGTTTATATTCTCGATCTGTCTATAAAAAACTCATCTATTCTTGGCTTATCTATCTAGGCTTGGAGAACTGTTGCAGTTTACTGCGTAGTGTTTATGTAACCTGAAATGTCACCGTTCTGCCGTCTTATACAACTTACTATTTTATTTATTTTATATTAGTTTCAGTAGCGACATCAACCAAAGTAGGCGTTTTTCTGATTTAATCGAGAGTGTATTATTATTTTATTTTTTGTATTTGATTTTACTGCTAGCATGATATGTTTAATAGTAAGCTCTACTCTTGTCTGGCGACACGGGCTCTGCCTAATGCCAGACAATAATATTCCTGTAAATATTTCGAAGCTTGTAAAATTTTTGTTTTTTCTTTTGTTTATTCGTGAATATACTTTCTTCTCTCTCTCTCTCTCTCTCTCTCTTATACCATCTACGTAGATGGGGCTGGAGTTTGTTGGTAGGTACTTTTGCAACTTTTTTCACTCCTCATCAACAATTTCTTTTCAGAACTTCATTATGTGTGTTTCTTTTTGTTAGGTACTGTTTGTCATCGTCAGAATTATTTTAGCAACATTTAACTCGTGATTTAGGTAGGTACCTAGTAACGAGTACGGGGTTAGGTACTAACCTAAGGAGGGTCTGCGATCTACATAATATGTATAGAATAGTACATATCATATTATATAGACCGGTTATCTATACATAGAGCTGTGAGCTGTAACAGAAGGGTATTCTATACAAAATAATAAACCGTTGTGCAGGGATTTGCAGCGTTTTTTATTGCAGTTTTGGATTCTACATACCTTGAAACGTAAACCATCAAATTTTGAGGGGGGGTAAGAATTTTTTTTTTCATGCTCGATTCCAATGGTTCATTATTGAAAATAATAAACCAAAATTGAGGTTCTACCAAATGTTCAGCTCCCAAAATTGATTTTTTATGAGTCAAAAACATGGGAAATCGTCTGAAATCACCATTAATTTGTATAATAACACTAGAAAAAGTGGATCAAGACGATTAAATGGCACTGCCATTGATCAAAGATAATTTAAAAAAAAAAAACGGAGCGTACCTAATTCGTGTTTTTGGGGCCAAGATTGGTGGAAACCATCAGAAATAGCTATTTCAATTATTTCACATGAAATAAACAATAAATGAACAGCCATCATTTCTGTAGGAGCGTCCAATAGAATAATAAACCCATGTGACAAGGACTTTGCAGCGTTTTTTAAATCTACTTTTGCAGTAGGTACCTACAAAATAGCGCCGAGCATCCTTTTTTTTATGTTATTATTAACGGATTCCCCCCCCCCCCCCCCTCAGAAATAAAGTTTTTGGCAAAGAAGAGTGCATATTTTTCCAAGTTCTACCTTCTTGATACCTCCACGCTTGTGGTCATAACTAGGTAAGTCGTCGGTGCTGAATTGGGTAAGTCTTCTAGGAGTCAAAATGTAGATCATTTCCAGAATTAATAGTAATTTTCTGAAAATTTGGGGAAAATAAAAATTTTTGGAATTATAATCTCATTTGTAGCACAATTACCTGATTTTACGGACAGCGTCCAACTTAAAAACTGCTCTCCTACAAATTTCAGTTTTCTGAAATACCTACTTCTTCACCGTGGCCGTCGATTTATTCTTTGACTGCTATGCATTTTCAAACCTTCCATCCATCCGAGAGGCCAGGCTGGTACCTCGGTAACTTTACTATGGACATTCCAGGGAAATGAGGAACCGCCAAGTACGTACATTACTGCCTATCTCCTACTTGTCGCAGAAGTGATGTCAATGTGGTTACTGTGTGAAACTGGGCAGAATGTCAACACATGGGTAGGTACTACGTTGATTACTACTATCGATTACACCTACTTAATACTGATAATATTCTAAATTACATCCATCTATCTTTCCCACTTCGGCGAACCAAGTCACTGAACGTGGTGTACTGTCGGGTGATCTTGCCATGGACATAATCGCTACCCAACAAGCTAGGTATGTAGGTACCAATCATGTTGAAGCCTACCTTCTGAGGGATGTGTGTGAAAACAAGGTTTCTAATATGCTTTTATATATTAGATAATATATAATTTGTGAGGTTGAGACCTAAAGAAATTTTTTTTTTCCTACCAAAATTGTTCACAAGGTTATCTTGGTTAACTCGGAAAAAATCCCAACAGGTAGGTAACTCATTTCTCCTACAAGTAGGTAACTCATTTCTCCTACAGGTCACCGCGTTGAACATTATCCGAGTTCTACTCGTTCAACTATAAAATTATCCGTTCCCAAACGACTTGATGAGACTCAGAATCAGTGCCTATAGGCACCTAATACGCTCAAAAGTCATAATCAAAAGTCGATCACTTCAGGCTATAAATGGAACGGTTTGTATTCGTCCTGAAGTCTGGAGCTGTATTCAGTGCGTTTCGTGGATTCGACCCAACTTCTCCTTTCGCCAGTGCCGACTATCGAGTGGAACTCAGAAGTACTTGGTATTGTAGGCTAAACAGCCACGACGGAACCTGAAGGAGTCCAACGTATATTTAATATTGTATCTGTAGTGATTGGGAGTCGGATAGACGAGTCGATCGCTTGATTGAGAATGGTTGGTTTATTGGTGGCACCCTGGCTCTTTTATAGTCCCCTTGACAAGGTCAGAGGGGGGTCGGGGGGTCCCCACTCTGAGTAACAGCATGTTCAGACACAAATTGAGTTGTGGAGGAGCAGCCGATCACAACACTGCTCCCCCCAGAATTTAAGTAATTTTCAATTTTAATTAAATTTTGTTGATGTCGCTGTGGCTGTGGCCGGGCGTGGGAGGTGCGTGTGTTGGGTCCGTGTGGGCTGTCCGGGTGGCTGCTGTGGTCGGTGTCGTGGGGCGGCGATGGGTCGAGGCCGATTAGTGGCGTGGGTGCCGGTGCGGGCGCGAAATACCCCGCCGGTGCCGTGCGGTAGCTCGGGCGCTGTTGTCGGTGTCGGGGGCGGTGTCACGAGGAGGTCCTGGGCCGTGTGCTGTGCGGTTGTGGGGTGCTTTGCGTTGGCGTGCGAGGCTTGGACTTCCTGCGGGGGTTGGTGCGAGCCGTGGGCGGTGCGGCGGCGAATTGATGGATCGTGAGTGGCGTACGGTAGATCGTTCGTGGTAGCGTTTTGTGCTGTTGAAATCTGCGTGTCGGCAGTCCACGTGAGCGTGCGGTCGTGATTCGATTGTGCTTGCGGCGAGTTGAAGACGTAGAATCGTAGCGGCTCGTGGAGTGGTTCGATGCTGCAAATTAGTGAGGCCACGGAACGTGCGTTGGTTGAGATCAATTTGCGCGGTGAGTCGGTAGTCCACGTGAGCGTGCGGTCGTGATTCGATTGTGCTTGCGGCGAGTTGAAGACGTAGAATCGTAGCGGCTCGTGGTGTGGCTCTATGCTGCAGTGATCTGGACCATGCAGGTTCGGAAGGTTTAATGACCCCCGCCGCTAGTAATTCGCCGAAATCCGGGGGTTTTCGGCGAAGTTTCGCATGGCACGGGGGTCCCTTCGTGACGATCTCGTGTGCGTGGTTCGGTGCGTTGCGTGTATTGTTGGAAGGTTCGTAGCCGTCGAAAAGGGCTGGAAACCGGGGCTCATTCGCTGTCGTTCTCGTCGGTGATCGCCGGTGTCGTCTACTGTGAATCACTGTTGTTTCTTCGGCGACGGTAGCCGCTTGAAGAGTTGGTGCGAATGGGAGAAGGCGATCAGCGTGTTTGGCGAGCCGGGTGATGTCTTGTTCTTCGTGGGCCGCAATGTGAAGTCGAAAATTCTCGTGGGGGGCTCGAAGAAAGACGTGTCGGACGAGTGGTGCGGGTGTGTCGGCCGGAAGTGCTCGGGTGAGTCGGCGAGCGAGGATCGACGGTAGTTCGTCGTCGGATGTCGGCTGTAGGAGGGCGGTGAGCCGTGAACCATCTGAAGGTGCGTGTGTCGCGAGAAGGCGTGTTTTGAGCGTCTGGTAGCTACTGGTGTTCGAGGGGCTGATGTCGGCGCAGAGGTCCGCTTGTCGAGGTTCGAGAGCGAGGAAGGCTCGGGTGAATTTCGCATGTGGCGTCGTGTGGCCTTCGTGTGCGAGGATGATCTCGAGTTGGGCGAACCAGACGTGCGGAAATGCGGGGTCAAACGGCTGGAGCTTGAGAAGTGAAGGAGCGCTCGCTTCGGGTGTCTTGCGGTTTCTGCTCGGTCATCTTCGTTTTCTTCGTAGGTGCCAGTCCGTTGAGGTGTCAGCAGGAAGTGTGCTCGGCGCCGGCGTCCGTTTCCTTATATAAGGATCGGAGATGGTGGGGCGAAGTAGCGGGAGGCGCTGCGTTAGCCGTCGAGGCGGGCGTCGGAGTGGGGCGCCGCTGTGGCGTCGGTGGGGGCCGCGCGTGGCGGGCGCTGGCGGTGGAGCTCACACGTCGGATGTCACCAGTGTAGCGATTGGGAGTCGGATAGACGAGTCGATCGCTTGATTGAGAATGGTTGGTTTATTGGTGGCACCCTGGCTCTTTTATAGTCCCCTTGACAAGGTCAGAGGGGGGTCGGGGGGTCCCCACTCTGAGTAACAGCATGTTCAGACACAAATTGAGTTGTGGAGGAGCAGCCGATCACAACAGTATCTTTATTAAACAATACATTATTATAGTGGATCCAGCTACGTATTTCGCAATTGGTCATTGTCGTTATATTCTAGAGTGAAAAGCTGTTTACAGATATATATGAATTCAACTGGCTGGACTTATCTGTAGGAAACAAAAGAATGATACTAATCTTCAAGGAAAATATTAAGAAACCGTTACTCATGATGGCGGGGGGCCTCACACCTATCAATAGAGATACTTTTGCAACCGTGAGTTACATTAAATAATTATTATACTCGCACGTTATGCAGGCACATTCATTTAGCGAATTTTCAAAGAAAATGAAGCTATTGCAATGGCTTCGAAATTTAAATAATATAAATTTTTGGAAATTTTCTTCATAGAAATCCGTTTCAGACCATTCTAAAACGATTCCTGAAATTTAACACTTTTTTATTAGCGAATTTTCAAAGAAAATGAAGCTATTGCAATGGCTTCGAAATTTAAATAATATAAATTTTTGGAAATTTTCTTCATAGAAATCCGTTTCAGACCATTCTAAAACGATTCCTGAAATTTAACACTTTTTTATATGTATATATATATATATATATATATATATTTATTTATATATGTGTCACTCCAGACGATAACTCTCGATAGAATTGAGATAAACAGCTCAAATTTGCACAAAAAATCTATCTTGGCAATCGAAAGGCTAAGTTCGAAGATGGGCGAAATTGGCCTACTCTAAGGAGGGTTTTGGCGCATTTAAAGTGCGCAAAAATTACCCAAAAATCCCCAAAATGTTATTTTCCAACAAGTGACCCCTCATTTTAAAGGTTTTTGCACGCTGAACACGATGGTGGAATCGGATTTTAGATATCTTGATCCGTTCTCAAATTAGAGCATTTAAAGTGCGCAAAAATTACCTAAAAATCCCCAAAATGTTATTTTCTAACAAGTGACCCCTCATTTTAAAGGTTTTTGCACGCTGAACACGATGGTGGAATCGGATTTTAGATATCTTGATCCGTTCTCAAATTAGAGCATTTAAAGTGCGCAAAAATTACCCAAAAATCCCCAAAATGTTATTTTCCAACAAGTGACCCCTCATTTTAAAGGTTTTTGCACGCTGAACACGATGGTGGAATCGGATTTTAGATATCTTGATCCGTTCTCAAATTAGAGCATTTAAAGTGCGCAAAAATTACCCAAAAATCCCCAAAATGTTATTTTCTAACAAGTGACCCCTCATTTTAAAGGTTTTTGCACGCTGAACACGATAGTGAAATCGGATTTTAGATATCTAAATCCGTTCTTAAATTAGAGCATTTAAAGTGCGCAAAAATTACCCAAAACTAGGATAATCTTTAAACTCTTACCCCCACCCCCTTAGAGTGGTCAGATTGAAAAATGTGAGAAGTATTAATTGAAGACGAGAGTTCGAAGCAAAAAAGGGGGAGGCAAACGATTAGTACAACTCCTTGAATTTACCCACAGCGATCAAATAAATAAGCACTTAGTACAATTACGTAATAAACAAACGGTAGAATCAGGATGGACAAAACGTACAAATTAAAATAAATACGAAGAGAATATACATAGAAAACCAAATTTTAGACCGAAGTTTTCCTTTATTCAAAACCATAGCCATTAATTCGAATATTTCTTTGAAAATTCGCTCATTAAGTCATGCTGCATGACTGATTTTTTGTATATATATATATATTTATTTATATATGTGTCACTCCAGACGATAACTCTCGATAGAATTGAGATAAACAGCTCAAATTTGCACAAAAAATCTATCTTGGCAATCGAAAGGCTAAGTTCGAAGATGGGCGAAATTGGCCTACTCTAAGGAGGGTTTTGGCGCATTTAAAGTGCGCAAAAATTACCCAAAAATCCCCAAAATGTTATTTTCCAACAAGGGACCCCTCATTTTAAAGGTTTTTGCACGCTGAACACGATGGTGGAATCGGATTTTAGATATCTTGATCCGTTCTCAAATTAGAGCATTTAAAGTGCGCAAAAATTACCCAAAAATCCCCAAAATGTTATTCTCTAACAAGTGACCCCTCATTTTAAAGGTTTTTGCACGCTGAACACGATGGTGAAATCGGATTTTAGATATCTAAATCCGTTCTTAAATTAGAGCATTTAAAGTGCGCAAAAATTACCCAAAACTAGGATAATCTTTAAACTCTTACCCCCCCCCCCCCCCACCCCCTTAGAGTGGTCAGCGTAGCACCCACATGTTCTTCCAAGTGATCCTTCCAGAAACCACATCCTTCCTTCATAGTTTATTTCAAGATTGAGCCTGCATGAAAAACAACCTGCACTTGAAGCACTCATGATTTTCTATAACAACTCCTTTACCTACTGCACTCTCTTGAGTAGGTAAGTCAAAAGTCCTAACTACCCTATCCTACCTAATATGAACCCACAGCGATCAAATAAATAAGCACTTAGTACAATTACGTAATAAACAAACGGTAGAATCAGGATGGACAAAACGTACAAATTAAAATAAATACGAAGAGAATATACATAGAAAACCAAATTTTAGACCGAAGTTTTCCTTTATTCAAAACCATAGCCATTAATTCGAATATTTCTTTGAAAATTCGCTCATTAAGTCATGCTGCATGACTGGTTTTTTTTTGCCTTGGTAGTAAAAAATTTGAAGCACCACAACATTAAAATATGCGGTTGTTTCAGATTATGAACACAGCGTATTCATACGTAAACCTTCTCCGAGCTAGCGAACAGAGGTCATGAAGATATCACATATTCCCGGGTTGAATCCTACACTGATTCCTGTCAGGCATGTAATAAAACCAGAAAACTTACTGAACCATGTAAAGGATTTCGGATCAAAGACGGTGATCGTATACACGGTGATTGAATACAAAAATCTATAAGCATTTGAATTTATGATAGTTCAATTTAGTGACAGTTCCTAACAATACCTGTACTCTTATATAAATACTAAATTATTGTAATATCGTAAGTAGTGCTATATTTTAAATAATGTTTGCTGAGACATTTAAGTGTCTCCAAAGTGGGTTCTTGTTTTAATTTTCCAATCCGAAAACAAGCAACACTAGTAGACCAGTTTGCAAAACCAGCTAAATCCTTTTAGCGAATTTTCGAAGAAAAGGAAGCTATTGTTCTCGGTCCAAAATTTTTAAAACTCGAATTTCCGAAAGATTTTTATACCAAAATCCGTTTCAGACCATCCTGAATTCCCTGCCGAAAGACACCAAAAATTATATGTATATATATATATATATTTATATATATATTTATATATTTATATATATATTTATATATTTATATATATATATTTATATATGTATGTGTCATTCCAGACGATAACTCTCGAAAGAATTGAGATAAAAAGTTCAAATTTGCACGAAAAATCTGTCTTGGCAATCGACAGGCTAAGTTCGAAGATGGGCAGAATCGGGTCACCCTAAGGGGGAGTTTTGGGGAGTTTTAGGGGGGGAAAATTACCCATAAATTCCCAAAATGAAAAAGTCTGACAAGTGACACCTCATTTTAAAGGTTTTTGTACGCTGAACACGATGGTGAAATCAGAATTGCGATATCTCATTCCATTCTCAAACTGGAGCACTTTGAAGATGAAGGAACGTGGTTATTTCTTGAGATGTTCTTCCTGGTTCGTCTGCTCTAATCTGATAACGGAATGGGATATCGCAATTCTGACTTCACCATCGTGTTCAGCGTTGGAAAATCTACAAACCGAGTTGTTACTCGGCAAAAAATGGAACAAAAAATTTGTTACGTACCTACCCAATACCTACTCTTCTGGTACCTATTCAAAACATTTTTGATTTCCCCCTCCCCCTCCTTCCACCCCAAATTTTACTTTGCGTAAAACTACTCCTGTTTTAATTTTGTATGGTATCAAGTTGGGAAAACATTGGCCGAAAATTAATTTTCAGAAAATTTTAGGCGGAGGAGGAAGATGCCGAAAACTTCGAAAATTCGCTCTTATAGCCATGCTGCATGACTGTGGTTTTTTTTTTCTTTTTTTTTTAAATTGAGTTAGGGATATTGAAAATTTGTTGATGTGTCAAAATCAGCTAAAAACTGAGCAGTTACGGGTGCAAACCCAGCCAGTGCGACGATTGCATAAGCAGTCAAAGACATCGTGACACCCATTATAGGGCTACGTTAATGAGTTCAGATGCAAAATCAGCTACATTCAGTAACACACCCCTACACATTTTTTCGTCTCCTTTTTAATTTTTCGGAAATATAATGTCTGCATTCGTTTTCTGTTTTAATTTTTTATGTTGGTAACATTGCCTCAATGCAGTCCCAACAGTTCGAATCCTGACATTTTTGTTTTATTATTTTCAATAGTGAACCATTGTAATCGAGCATGAAAAAAAAAATTCTAACCCCCCTCAAAATTTGAAGGTTTACGTTTCAAGGTATGTAGAATCCAAGATTGCAATAAAAAAATTGCTGTCTGTCCGCCGTACGCCGTACTTCAGACCCACGGACATTCCCCATTGGCACCCAACGTTGATTTCGAATCAACTGTGAGAAAATGGAGCGAGGTGAGATAGGATTGAGGCCCTGAATTACCTATTTGAGTGAATGTGAAGGTACTCGATGCAGCCGCTTCCACACGGCAAGTCCTGGTTACTGGTTCATGTTATATAAATACGTTGACTTGCTGAGATATGGAGTTAAATTTTGAATCAGCCATTCCTAAAGAGGAGAAAACGCTAAGCCACAAAAGTTGGCGAAATGGGGTATGCAAATCTTTTTTTTTTTTTAATTAAAAAAAAAACCCTCTAATTCTGAGAAGACCAAGAACCTCTAGAAGATTCTAATCTGAGAATTCTGACACCATCCACACTAACCTATGGTAAGTAAGTAGTTCTTTGTCTATGATTTTTCAAAGATTCCAGAAGTTATGACGCCATTGCACCCCTCTCGCTGGGCGGGACCCCCATGCCCACTGTGACGTCAGAACTTCTGGATACAGAAAAATCATAGAAAAAAAAAACGCTGCAAATCCCTGCACAACGGTTTATTATTTTGTATAGAATACCCTTCTGTTACAGATCACAGCTCTATGTATAGATAACCCGTCTATATAATATAATATGTACTATTCTATGCATATTATGTAGATCGCAGACCCTCCGTAGGTTAGTACCTAACCCCGTACTCGTTACTAGGTACCTACCTAAATCACGAGTTAAATGTTGCTAAAATAATTCTGCCGATGACAAACAGTACCTAACAAAAAGAAACACACATAATGAAGTTCTGAAAAGAAATTGTTGATGAGGAGTGAAAAAAGTTGCAAACGTACCTACCAACAAACTCCAGCCCCTTCTACGTAGATGGTATAATGAACCGTTGTGTAATAATTTACCGTTGAGTAATGATTTACCGTAGTAATACCTAATTTACCCATCAATAATACTTCAACGTTTGTTCAAGTTTCACTACCTACCAAAAAACTCCAAAAGAGCCATCATTTTTCAAATTAAATAATATCACAGAACAACCAACTCGACTTCATACTCCGCCAATATAATCAGGTGATCCCTACCAATGATTGGCCGTATTCACAAATTCCTATTGTGGGCGCGTCTCTGGTTACGAGATTTGGTTTGAATTGTATACAATTTCATTCACACTGGAGTCGAAAATGCCTGTCGGTGCAAACTTCGGGGCCTTACTGTGAACGAACGGCTGGACGTACGATGCTCCGGATGGTCTTAAAAAACTCGCAAGTTCACGAACTATTTAAAACCGTAAAAATATTTACGTAAAAAAATGGTATAGGCGTTTTGAAAATTTCAACCCCTATTTTGAACCCCTTAGAGATGACTCACAGTAACGTCGAGCTTCGAGGACCAACTAGACGCCGAACGGAACCTATAACCCGAATTTCATCAATTTTTTTTCATGGTAACTAAGAAAAGTGGCCCGTACGGCGTACGGCGTACGGCGTACGGCGGACAGACAGAAATATTTTTATTGCAGTTTTGGATTCTACATACCTTGAAACGTAAACCATCAAATTTTGAGGGGGGGTAAGAATTTTTTTTTTCATGCTCGATTCCAATGGTTCATTATTGAAAATAATAAACCAAAAACTAGGTAGGTACTTACCCTAGGACAGTGCGAATGGTGTCAAAGTTCTCAGAATGCAATCTAAAAGAATACCTAGTATAAACCGATTTTGTGACCTATATGCATACCCCATTGTAGCCCCCTCTCCACCACCGTGAATACTGCAAGTGCTGCCCCTAACTACCATTGAATGCAAAAACAGTGAATCGAGGTGGGATTGAAATTCTATGCAGGTGGGACGTTGCAGTTTTGCTCTACCGCAATGGCTCGTTACGATTATAAGGAATAACGTCAGTGTGATTTCAACAGTCGGCATGCTCAAAACACATTACAAAACCTCATTAAAAAAATTTGCACCCGAATTTGCTCGCCCTATCCCAACTGCTGGTTCTATCGACTACAGCGAAATTCGGTGACAGACAGGCAGGCCGTAACCTGAACATTTTACATAATATTTGACTATTCCAAGTGAGGGTGTTGGTATAGGTTAGGCGAGCACAGTTAGCAAATTCACGAGTTATATTCAAATAAAACCTTCAAAACAATCAATAATTACAAATATTTGCTTATGCACTACGGGCACAATGTAACAAAAGATAACTAGTATACATTAGTACTCTTTACTCACAATATTTGAACCTATTCTATCCTCAATTAAGTTAATGTAGGTAATTCAGGAACTAGAAGTATACATCATATGTTATAATTTAAATAAATATGTAGGTACTGAGTAAAATCATAAATATTGTAACATCTGACGAGTACTGAGTAGTTATATTACTATGTAATTAGATAACCGGTGTTTGAAATCAATAGCATACTATTGCAACATAATATATTTTCAGTCATTTAAAGCACATACAAGCCTCTATATATTATGTTTAACCTATAAGCTAGTAGGTACATACACCCTTTTCAAGTTGCTGAATGTGTTTTTTTTAACGCTGCAAATCCCTGCACAACGGTTTATTATTTTGTAAAGAATACCCTTCTTTTACAGATCACAGCTCTCTGTATAGATAACCCGTCTATATATGTACTAGTCTATGCATATTATGTAGATCGCAGACCCTCCGTAGGTTAGTACCTAACCCCGTACTCGTTACAAGGTGCCTACCTCAATCACGAGTTAAATGTTGCTAAAATAATTCTGTCGATGACAAAAAGTAACTAAAATGGCGAAAAGAAACGCAAATAATGAAGTTCTGAAGGAAAATTATTGATGTGGAGTGAAATAGATGCCCCTTTTGCGTAGATCACCGTTTTCTGTGGTCAGTACCTACCCTCTGGTCAAGTATAATGAACCGTTGTGTAATAACTTGCCTATCAATAATACTTCAACGGTTGTTCAAGTTGCAAAAGTACCGATCAACAAAATCTAGCCCCTTCTTGGTAGATGAACAGTTGTGTAATAATTTACCGTTCTGTAATAATTTACCGTTATGTAATAATTTGCCGTTGTGTAATAATTTACCGTTGTGTAATAATTTACCCATCAATAATACTTCAAAGTTTGTTCAAGTTTCACAAGTACCTACCAACAAAATCCAATAGTCCATCACTTATCAAATGAAATAATATCGCACAACAACCAACTCGACTTCATACAGCCATCCTTGATTGTAATCAGGTGCTCCTTAGTGATGAAATCCCGGCCGGATTTATACCACTTGATTGACGTTCGTGTTGACGAAGCTTTTTGGTGCACACGAACTGCTGGACGTACAGTGCTCCGGGTGGTCTCAAAAAAGTGTTTAGCTCAGGAAAAATTTAATATCGTAAAAAAACCATACCCTTCAATCGTAAGTTTTTGAGATAGGGCGTTCTGAAAATTTCAACCCCTATGTTGAACCCCTTAGAGATGACTGACAGTAACGCCGAGCTTCGAGGACCAACTAGACCCCGAACGGAACCTATAACCAGAATTTCATCAATTTTTATTCATGGTAACTAACAGAAAGAAATATTTTTATTGCATTTCCGGATTCTACGTACCTTGGAACGTAAACCATCAAATTTTGAAGGGGGTGTTCAGGCAATTAGGCGTAGGAGAAAAAGAGTTTGTTTCCTTTATTTTAGATTTTATTTGTGTTGCGATCCAGTGTCACTGCATCAGTGTCTCTGCGGATCTCCGTTGGCGTGCCCGGGATGTGCTGTATGTACCAGTCCATGTTGAGCGCTCATTTTGGCAGCAACTGTGTCGACACCTCTCTCTCGCTATTAATGTAGTTCTAAATTCAGTGGTGTTGGAATAGATATATTGTGTTGTAAAATAAGTTCCAGACTATTATTTTCTATACAAAAAACTTTCAATTTGTATTATTAAAACACTTTTTACATAATTTTTATTGTTTTTGACATTTCATGTCTTTGCTATGGCACACAACCAAATTTTCGTTATGTCACGTTACGTTACGTAACGAAATATGCTCAATGATTATTATGATTCGTAGAAGTGAGGTAGGTAGGTACCTATATGATTATAGCTGAAATTTGGCTATATGATTATTATGATTTGGCTGGTAGCCTCCTTAGGACGTGAACAATAAGGTGCACAGGGTTTTGATCAGCTGAGTGGCTCCTGAAGCTAACTTCTTTCCTATCAACCGTAGGAAGCTGAAATTTGGCTTTTGGCAAAACAACAAACGATGATAGGAAAGAAGTTAGCTTCAGTAGCCACTCAGCTGATCAAAACCCTGTGCAACTTATTGTTCACGTCCTAAGGAGGCTACCAGCCAAATTTCAGCTTCCTACGGTTGATAGGGAAGAAGTTAGCTTCAGGAGCCACTCTGCTGATCAAGACCCTGTACACCTTATTGTTCATGTCCTAAGGAGGCTACCAGCCAAATTTCAGCTTTCCACAGTTGATAGGAAAGAAGTTAGCTTCAGGAGCCACTCAGCTGATCAAAACCCTCTGCACCTTATTGTTCACGTCCTAAGGAGGCTACCAGCCAAATTTCAGTTTCCTACGGTTGATAGGAAAGAAGTTAGCTTCATGAGCCACTCAGCTGATCAAGACCCTGTGCACCTTATTGTTCATGTCCTAAGGAGGCTATCAGCCAAATTTCAGCTTCCTACAGTTGATAGGAAAGAAGTTAGCTACAAGAGCCACTCAGCTGATCAAAACCCTGTGCACCATATTGTTCACGTCCTAAGGAGGCTACCAGCCAAATTTCAGCTTCCTACGGTTGATAGGAAAGAAGTTAGCTTCAGGAGCCACTCAGCTGATCAAAACCCTGTGCACCTTATTGTTCACGTCCTAAGGAGGCTACCAGCCAAATCATAATAATCATATAGCCAAATTTCAGCTATAATCATATAGGTACCTACCTACCTCACTTCTACGAATCATAATAATCATTGAGCATATTTCGTTACGTAACGTAACGTGACATAACGAAAATTTGGTTGTGTGCCATAGCAAAGACATGAAATGTCAAAAAAAATCAAGTTGTTGCTTTTAATTAAACTTGGGGTCCCCTAATTTTCACAATGAAAATAAGTACACTTTTAACACAGAATGTGTTTTAGCCATGGACTAACTAGCCGAAAATGGAACGCGGGATGGGAACGAAATGTGTGACATTAACATGACAACCAATAAACATATCACCAGATGTTTATTGCGACAAACCCGTTTGAAGTGAGTAATTTTATTTATGTAAATCGGAGTTTCAGTCGTTCGCGAATCGTCCTTCGGTTTATAAGAACTTGACGCTGCCCAGGCCCCGGATCAGCTGAGTTGCTCCTTAAGCTAATTTCTATGATATTAACTCTACGAAGCTGTAATTTGGTATGTGGGCTCCTTAGGACTTCAACTTGACGCTGCCCAGGCCCCGGATCAGCTGAGTGGCTCCTAAAGCTAATTTCTATGTTATTCACTCTACGAAGCTGTAATTTGGTATCTGGGCACCTTAGGACTTTAACTTGACGCTGCCCAGGCCCCGGATCAGCTGAGTTGCTCCTAAAGCTAATTTCTATGATATTAACTCTACGAAGCTGTAATTTGGTATCTGGGCACCTTAGGACTTTAACTTGACGCTGCCCAGGCCCCGGATCAGCTGATTGGCTTCTAAAGCTAATTTCTATGTTATTAACTCTACGAAGCAGTAATTTGGTATGTGGGCTCCTTAGGACTTTAACTTGACGCTGCCCAGGCCCCGGATCAGCTGATTGGCTTCTAAAGCTAATTTCTATGTTATTCACTCTACGAAGCTGTAATTTGGTATCTGGGCACCTTAGGACTTTAACTTGAAGGCTGCCCAGGCCCCGGATCAGCTGAGTTGCTCCTAAAGCTAATTACTATGATATTCACTCTACAAAGCTGTAATTTGGTATGTGGGCTCCTTAGGACTTTAACTTGACGCTGCCCAGGCCCCGGATCAGCTGAGTTGCTCCTAAAGCTAATTTCTATGATATTCACTCTACGAAGCTGTAATTTGGTATGTGGGCTCCTTAGGACTTTAACTTGACGCTGCCCAGGCCCCGGATCAGCTGATTGGCTTCTAAAGCTAATTTCTATGTTATTCACTCTACGAAGCTGTAATTTGGTATCTGGGCACCTTAGGACTTTAACTTGAAGGCTGCCCAGGCCCCGGATCAGCTGAGTTGCTCCTAAAGCTAATTTCTATGATATTCACTCTACGAAGCTGTAATTTGGTATGTGGACACCTTAGGAGTTTAAGTTGACGCTGCCCAGGCCCCGGATCAGCTGAGTTGCTCCTTAAGCTAATTTCTATGATATTAACTCTACAAAGCTGTAATTTGGTATGTGGGCTCCTTAGGACTTCAACTTGACGCTGCCCAGGCCCCGGATCAGCTGAGTGGCTCCTAAAGCTAATTTCTATGTTATTCACTCTACGAAGCTGTAATTTGGTATCTGGGCACCTTAGGACTTTAACTTGAAGGCTGCCCAGGCCCCGGATCAGCTGAGTTGCTCCTAAAGCTAATTTCTATGATATTCACTCTACGAAGCTGTAATTTGGTATGTGGGCACCTTAGGAGTTTAAGTTGACGCTGCCCAGGCCCCGGATCAGCTGAGTTGCTCCTTAAGCTAATTTCTATGATATTAACTCTACAAAGCTGTAATTTGGTATGTGGGCTCCTTAGGACTTCAACTTGACGCTGCCCAGGCCCCGGATCAGCTGAGTGGCTCCTAAAGCTAATTTCTATGTTATTCACTCTACGAAGCTGTAATTTGGTATCTGGGCACCTTAGGACTTTAACTTGAAGGCTGCCCAGGCCCCGGATCAGCTGAGTTGCTCCTAAAGCTAATTTCTATGATATTCACTCTACGAAGCTGTAATTTGGTATGTGGGCACCTTAGGAGTTTAAGTTGACGCTGCCCAGGCCCCGGATCAGCTGAGTTGCTCCTTAAGCTAATTTCTATGATATTAACTCTACAAAGCTGTAATTTGGTATGTGGGCTCCTTAGGACTTCAACTTGACGCTGCCCAGGCCCCGGATCAGCTGAGTGGCTCCTAAAGCTAATTTCTATGTTATTCACTCTACGAAGCTGTAATTTGGTATCTGGGCACCTTAGGACTTTAACTTGACGCTGCCCAGGCCCCGGATCAGCTGAGTTGCTCCTAAAGCTAATTTCTATGATATTAACTCTATGAAGCTGTAATTTGGTATCTGGGCACCTTAGGACTTTAACTTGACGCTGCCCAGGCCCCGGATCAGCTGATTGGCTTCTAAAGCTAATTTCTATGTTATTAACTCTACGAAGCAGTAATTTGGTATGTGGGCTCCTTAGGACTTTAACTTGACGCTGCCCAGGCCCCGGATCAGCTGATTGGCTTCTAAAGCTAATTTCTATGTTATTCACTCTACGAAGCTGTAATTTGGTATCTGGGCACCTTAGGACTTTAACTTGAAGGCTGCCCAGGCCCCGGATCAGCTGAGTTGCTCCTAAAGCTAATTACTATGATATTCACTCTACAAAGCTGTAATTTGGTATGTGGGCTCCTTAGGACTTTAACTTGACGCTGCCCAGGCCCCGGATCAGCTGAGTTGCTCCTAAAGCTAATTTCTATGATATTCACTCTACGAAGCTGTAATTTGGTATGTGGGCTCCTTAGGACTTTAACTTGACGCTGCCCAGGCCCCGGATCAGCTGATTGGCTTCTAAAGCTAATTTCTATGTTATTCACTCTACGAAGCTGTAATTTGGTATCTGGGCACCTTAGGACTTTAACTTGAAGGCCGCCCAGGCCCCGGATCAGCTGAGTTGCTCCTAAAGCTAATTTCTATGATATTCACTCTACGAAGCTGTAATTTGGTATGTGGGCACCTTAGGAGTTTAAGTTGACGCTGCCCAGGCCCCGGATCAGCTGAGTTGCTCCTAAAGCTAATTTCTATGATATTCACTCTACGAAGCTGTAATTTGGTATGTGGGCACCTTAGGAGTTTAAGTTGACGCTGCCCAGGCCCTGGATCAGCTGAGTTGCTCCTAAAGCTAATTTCTATGATATTCACTCTACGAAGCTGTAAAATGGTATGTGGGATCCTTAGGACTTTAACTTGAAGGCTGCCCAGGCCCCGGATCAGCTGAGTTGCTCCTAAAGCTAATTGCTATGATATTCACTCTACGAAGCTGTAATTTGGTATGTGGGCATCTTAGGACTTTAACTTGACGCTGCCCAGGCCCCGGATCAGCTGAGATGCTCCTAAAGCTAATTTCTATGATATTCACTCTACGAAGCTGTAATTTGGTATGTGGGCTTCTTAGGACTTTAACTTGACGCTGCCCAGGCACCGGATCAGCTGAGTTGCTCCTAAAGCTAATTTCTATGATATTCACTCTACGAAGCTGTAATTTGGTATGTGGGCACCTTAGGACTCAAACTTGACGCTGCCCAGGCCTCGGATCAGCTGAGTTGCGGTTTATGTGAAACGCGTGAGCTAAAACACATTCTGTGTTTCTATAATTTCGTCCGAAGTATGTAAATAGAGGTAACCGGGGGTACAGGGGGCTTGCCCCCTGGCGAGGCGCGGAGCGCCGAGTTTTCTAGCTTTTTGGCACAGGTACCTCTTATGGCCAAAAAATGTAGGAAAAAAGTCTGCCAATTCGAGTAGGCAGTATAGCTTCCTCACATGAATCACATGAATGTATAGAACAGTATAGAATAGGTTCATTCATTGGACAGGTGGGAGTATCCATGCATGGGTTAATGACTAAACGACTCAGGTCACATGCACTAACAGAATTAGGCAGTTTCAGCTCTCTACGACTATTTTTCGTGGAGTTAGAAGTATTACAAGGGAATGGTCAACATATCATGTTCACACATGCGCATAGGACAGTTACTGTACGATTCCTACGAAATTCATATGGAACTATCGAAGTATTATATTCCTGATCGACCCTCCAAGTTTGAACTCATTTCAACGATACTTAGGGCCGTTATGGGTTTTATGGGTAGTTATGGGCGTTTCAAGATTTCACGTTTGCGCTTGCGCAGACAAAAGTTACGGTACGATTTCACTCATTGTGATGTGGAATTATCTACGATCCAACTCGCGTGTAGCCCCAAAATCACAGCCCCCTACGACTATTTTTCGCGTGGTTAGAAGCGTTACAAGGAAATGGTCAACATTTCATGTTCGCGCATGCGCTGACGAAAGTTACGATTCCAATGAAATTCATAAGGAAGTACCTATTATTCCTGATCAACCCCCTCCCCTCCCCCCCGTAAGTTAGAACTCATTTGTAGTTATAGGCGTTTCAAGTATCTCACTTTGCGCATGCGCAGACGAGTTACAGCATTTTTTCAGTGATTTTGGTATGAGACCAACCCGCACCAACCCTCCAAATTTCAGCCCATTTCGACCACTATTTCGGGTAGTTATGGGCGTTACAAGGAACTGACCACAGACAGACAGACCTCACCTAACCAAAAATGTTCCTTGCTGTCTGAAACGCAAAATCTTATTGATTCCAAAACTTTCATTTTGGATGACGGATTTTTTTTTTCTTACTCAATCACGAATCAAGGCTTCCCTACCCTCGTTAGTGAGGAAGCAAAAGTGAAAAACGTCTGTGATCTCAACAAAAATTAAGGTAAATATTTCTTCCAGTCCAATAAGGGGAAATTAAGTTACCAATTTTTTTAAAAGTCGTCTGTTGTATAATAGCTATAAGAACTAAGAGTGTAGAAGAAATCAAGTAGGTACTTGAAAGTCATTTTATTAATTGGTTCAGTAGCATGATTTCTACAGATAGGCAGGCTCATAGCGTAACCACTATTCAAAACCCTAAATACAAACATCACCTACTTACCTAGTAGGTACCAACGAATTCGAGCGGAGAAGGAAAAGGAAAACACAAGAAAGTGTTGGGGAGGGGAACAGAAGATCCTGGGAGGGATGAAGGGGTGGGGAGAGTAGGATCGTACGGTGGGGGGACCCTAGATCCGAAGGAATTTCCAAGGGGCCTCCCTAGCAAGTGGGAACAACGCCCATAACCGGCCCAGTGGAGCGTTTACACGGCAGGGTGGAGGGGCATACTTGCTGTGCTCCCCGGATTTTTCCGGCCTGGTCAGCTCGTGTAAATTGCCTATTAAAAGTTTGGATCCCTGAGACGCTTGCATCAAACCGAGCTGGGTGGTCCTGAGAGGAAGTAAAATCTGTTGTGGTTTCTGGTTTTGTGTTCATCCCAGTTTTCTATGAATAGGCTTGGTCTTTTAAGAAAGAATTTGGCTAACTGGTGGGGCTGAACGTCTGTTTCAGAGGTAAAACATTTGTTTCATTAAATGTTGAACACAGGGTTAAGTGGAGCACTGTTTAACGATTATTTTTAATAATATCATTTTTTGGGCCATTTCCAGTGTAGTGAATGGTTTGGGTGCCTGGGATAGGCGAGGGTGTGATGGAATGTGAGGTATCGGATGACGTGCTCGGAAGGTTCCACCACACCGGTTACACCGCGAGGGCCTCACCAGGCAGATTCCACCACTCTACGAGATCTTTTCAAGGGAAGGAAGGCAGGGAGAGAGATATAAGTCATCGACTTAGAGGAGTGCGGAGAATGAAGAAATCTGGTTGGGAGGACGGGTTGTATAGGGTTTGTTCCACCCTCCTCCGGCCATTCCACAGCCGTTGGAGACTGGTGGGGAGAGCTGGCTGTGAACGTTTTCCGGCTCATGTAGACCCCTTCCTTCAACTTGGTTTATTGAGCGTAATCCCTACTATATTATAAAAACGGATCTCTGTGAGTCTGTCTGTGAGTGAGTCTGTGTGTCTGTCTATGCACGGCCAAACGGCTCGACGGATATCGACCAAATTTGGCACGAATATCCGGTAGGCTCCCAAGTTGTGCAACGTCGCATTTTTAATTCCCTCACCATAGCGGAACTATGGTCAACCATGGACAACTTCGTTATTGAAATGGTAACCCCTATTTTTTATCGCGTATTCGTCATCTACGTGAAATTCTATCTACGATCGACCCTTAGGACTACCCCCGCGGTCGACCATAGCGCATCCATGGGCCCCTCCATGGTCGAATCCCGAGTTGCTTTTCACGGCCAAACGGCTCGACGGATATCGACCAAATTTGGCACCAATATCCGGTAGCCTCCCGAGTCGAACGTAGGCGCATTTTCGATTCCCTGACCATAACGGAACTATGGTCGACCATGGTCAACTTCGTTATTTGATCGGTAACCCCGATTTTTTATCGCCCATTCGTAATCTACGTGAAATTCTGTGTACGATCGACCGTTCTGCTACCCCCGCGGTCGACCATAGCGCATCCATGGGCCCCTCCATGGTCGAATCCCGAATGGCTTTTCACGGCCAAACGGCTCAACGGATATCGACCAAATTTGGCACCAATATCCGGTAGCCTCCCAGGTTGAACGTAGGCGCATTTTTAATTCCCTGACCATAGCGGAAATATGGTCGACCATGGTCAACTCCTGAATGGCTTGACGGATATCGACCAAATTTGGCACGAATATCCAGTAGGCTCCCAAGTTGTGCAACGTCGCCTTTTTAATTCCCTGACCATAGCGGAACTATGGTCGACCATGGTCAACTTCGTTAATTGAAATGGTAACCCCTATTTTTTATCGCGTATTCGTAATCTACGTGAAATTCTATCTACGATCGACCCTTCGGACTACCCCCGCGGTCGACCATAGCGCATCCATGGGCCCCTCCATGGTCGAATCCCGAATTGCTTTTCACGGCCAAACGGCTCAACAGATATCGACCAAATTTGGCACCAATATCCGGTAGCCTCCCAAGTTGAACGTAGGCGCATTTTTAATTCCCTGACCATAGCGGAACTATGGTCGACCATGGTCAACTCCTGAATGGCTTGACGGATATCGACCAAATTTGGCACGAATATCCAGTAGGCTCCCAAGTTGTGCATCGTCGCATTTTTAATTCCGTGACCATAGCGGAAATATGGTCGACCATGGTCAACTTCGTTAATTGAAATGGTAACCCCTATTTTTTATCGCGTATTCGTAATCTACGTGAAATTCTATCTACGATCGACCCTTCGGACTACCCCCGCGGTCGACCATAGCGCATCCATGGGCCCCTCCATGGTCGAATCCCGAATTGCTCAACGGATATCGACCAAATTTGGCTCGAATATCCAGTAGGCTCCCAAGTTGTGCAACGTCGCATTTTTAATTCCCTGACCATAGCGGAACTATGGTCGACCATGGTCAACTCCTGAATGGCTTGACGGATATCGACCAAATTTGGCACGAATATCCAGTAGGCTCCCAAGTTGTGCAACGTCGCATTTTTAATTCCCTGACCATAGCGGAACTATGGTCGACCATGGTCAACTCCTGAATGGCTTGACGGATATCGACCAAATTTGGCACGAATATCCAGTAGGCTCCCAAATTGTGCAACGTCGCATTTTTAATTCCCTGACCATAGCGGAACTATGGTCGACCACGGTCAACTTCGTTAATTGAAATGGTAACCCCTATTTTTTATCGCGTATTCGTAATCTACGTGAAATTCTATCTACGATCGACCCTTCGGACTACCCCCGCGGTCGACCTTAGCGCATCCATTGGCCCCTCCATGGTCGAATCCCGAATTGCTCAACGGATATCGACCAAATTTGGCACCAATATCCGGTAGCCTCCCAAGTTGAACGTAGGCGCATTTTTAATTCCCTGACCATAGCGGAAATATGGTCGACCATGGTCAACTCCTGAATGGCTTGACGGATTTTGATAAAATTGGGCACAAATACCCGGTAGGGTATGGGATTTTTCCGTCGTTTGTTGGTTCCACGATACTGCGTACAGCGAATCTCGGATAGCGAGCGAAGCGAGCGGTCAGGCTAGTCTAATATAATGGTCTGAGTGGTATATAGGTGGGTACCAAGACATCTAGTTTTTGTTTTTTTCAATTCTTTGGATACAAGGAACCCCAAGCAATGTCAGCATACATGTGATTAGAGGATTTATGAGGTGTATAGGATTACTTTAAAAAATTGACTGAATATATTTTGGAATCCATGGAATATGGAGGAGTTTTGTCGGATTTATGTAGGAGTTTTGTCGGATTATATATATATATATGTGTGGCTGCAGTGAATAGTGTGTCAAGTCCAAAACTGGCAAAAACGAGTTAGGTCCACTAATACTTCCCAGACGCTCCACTTCTTATCAGAGAACAGTGTGTCTAGTCCTATTGGCATCTCTCGCCGAGCGGTGCATTAGTGTATTTTGGGTTATGCTCATCAAAGCTTACATGGTGCAGTGTATAGCGTGTCAAGTCCGACTACCGTGACATGGCACAGTGTTCCAGTGTTTGCCAGTGTTCCACGATTTTTATAAAGCTTTACCTACATCGAACAGCGCTGGGAACTTTAACTGTGGATGAAGAGTCAGAATGAGATTTTTCGTTTACCTAACGTTACCAGTAGACGTAGGACCTCTTTGCATTCGGTGAACTTTGAGAATAATTCTCATGCAAAAAATACGGAAAAATACCCAAACAATAATTATTATTGTTTGGGTATTTTTCCGTATTTTTTGCATTTTAGGCAACTACACTCACCCATGTTTCTTTTATTATGTAGCAATGTTCCATGTATCTTGTTGTACTCGTATTATTAACTTCAATAATGTACTTACTGATTGAAATCTAATTTTTCTGTGTACAAAAAATTCTTTATAGTTTTTCCAGTAGTTTTATAGAAATAAAGGAGAATGTTTTCAAGTAGGTAACTATATCATCTGTGAATTCATTAAAAGTTGATCAGAACCTGCAGTATCACGTTTTCCGAAGTTAACATCAATGTCAAGTCCAAAATGAAGAAATTCAGGAGTGTACAACGGGCCAAGTCCCAAATGTTTGGTGCGCACTAACTTTATTGTTGAATAATGGGGAGTAAACTTTATTTTAAACGAAAAACCAGTTTAAAAGGGTGACATTATTAGTTTTTAAATACAATAAGCACCAAGAAAAATTACTGCCATAATTACAGGATTTAGCGTGAACTGTCAAACTTTAAATTGAAAATCTCATTTTTGGACTTGACACACTATTCACTGCAGCCACGGATATATATTCAGTAATCGAACTGATCTAGGAACTGATCGAGCGTTTAAAACTGCAAACAGTCTAATATACAAATTTACACTTTTTGGAGGTAATTGATTTTTTGAGGAAAATTTCCATGTACTTCATTAGAGACGGTCCTCTGCCCGCCGTTTGGTATATAACAGTTTTTACAAGATTAATTTATTGACTTGTGGAAGTACCTACATTATTATTGATTCGGTTTATGACAAATGAATTGTACAAAGGAAAGAACCAGTGGCATAGGAAGTTGTTGAGCGTTCCTCCTGAAGGATTCTCGGGATTGGGGCGTAAGTAGGAGTGAGGTGAGGCATCAACACTAAATGCAGTAGTTCTCGCCCACCACAAAAGAAAATGAAGAAAAAAAGGCACAATAGTTTCTCGTGTTGATGAGGGAGAAGTACTACTAGTGTTCCTCAAGTAGCCACTCACAGGTACTTACGGGATAATTATTGCGCCACCCACCAATGGGGTCTGCCCAATTATGCCCTTTGTCGATCCGGATTTACTTTTTTTTCAAAGCGAAACTGAAGGTAATTGGGGCTTAGTGAGGCCATCTACCCAGCATACGTATTTCTGTGCCCTATTGTGTTGTTGAGTGCATTATGATTCGTCGGTGAATGATGAACTGCGTACTCGCTATAGGTGCGTAAGCAACTTACCTACATAAAAAGTAAGTGAACGCACACAATGGCAGACGTGAGGGCTGTAATCTGAGCGGAAAAATGAGGTTCTGTCCCTCCACCAAATTCAAACATCTTCGAAATTTTTCAGGTTTCAACTCCATAGTCGTAAAAGAAGTAATGAATATAACCAGGACTAAGAAGGTCAAAGTCCTGAAAATTTGTAATCCTTTGAATGTTCCACCTTATCTTCAAGCCACAAGTCAAAACAAAAAGCTATGGGGGCTGTAGGGCCACGTGTTGGCTGCAGACCTTTATAACAAAGGGCCATATTCAGGGAAGGTCGGTCGGATTCATTAAGCGTTCAAAACTAAAGTGAAAATCCTAAATTAATGTTCCTATATTAACTGAAGCGTTTGATCATGTTATTCATAGAGAGCATAGGACGTCTAAGTTGAGAATCCAAAAGAGGCGAATATGTTAAGATTAATTTTTCAAAAGGCTTCAATGTTTAGAAATGGAAAACATTATTGTCGCAACCAAAAATTGACGATCGGGAGAGAGAACGTAAACGCAAGTGTTACGTTCGAGACGTAAGTTTTAGCGTTTTCAAGACTTGCGTTGTCCAACACCACGTAACTATTGGAAAGATGCGTGTCACGCAGCTCAAAGCTACGTTCTACTTAACTCGTAAGTAAACTTCTTCGCGGATAGCCAAATTCGATCTCCATGGCTACGCTATCGCGTCACCCCGAATTATGTAGGAAAGACGGGAGGAGCCGGCCTCGGGAAGGTTTTCCGCCGTTTGCATTCTCTCTATTTTGCGTTCTCTTTAGGTATATTTGGAAGCTTGAACTTGATGTGGCATCTTGAGCATTGCCATCCGAAAGCCATGAGCGTGGTAAGTGAGTGCCTTATAATTCGCAATCATTGTGGGTATATAAAATATTCAAAGAACCCAAGGTCTCACCGTGCCGTGCGTACGGCTTACAGTAAAATGGCACGATTGCTCTTCTTTAAATTGTTCATAACTCATAGAAAACGATCAAAATAGAATAATTACTATTACCGAATAGTTATGTTACGTTTCGGAACTTCGTCAGCGTTCTGTACGAGAGCAATGACGCTTTTCATTTGTATTTGTCCAATACAAATGTTAGCCGCTACATGTACATCGATCGCTCATGCATGACGCAGTTAAGCATGAATATTGCAGCAACCACCTCTTTTGACCGAATAATCTCACATATATCTTGGTAGTTCTGTTCACAGTGCTGATGGGAACCAGTCAAAAATGTCATTTCCTTTTGTAGAAAAAAATAAGCTTCCTGAAGAGCTGGAAGAGACGATGCTGAAGGAGTACAGTTATTTATTGTTCATTGGCGGCTTAATAATCAACTACAGGCCAAAAATTTGGATAATAAGCATGGTGCAAACTGGTTTTTTCATAGCACTCACTATGGGATACACTATAATTTTCGTAGTGACGACTGCTAAATCCACGACTTTCGTTAACTTTTCACAAAACCTGAATTATGCTTCTCTAAGCTGCATATGTTTAGGGCTGTACTTTGCGGGCCTCACTCATCGCAGTTCTTTAATCCGTCTGTTGGAAATAATGCACTGTGATTTTTACGACTATGGCGATTCTTTTAGGAATCCAGAAGTGGCAGGATGGAAAAAAAACTTGAGAACATTCAAAATAGTCATAGTCATAGGTATTCCTGTCTATCTGAGTTTCATAGCGGCATCTATAGTGTTCGGAGAATATATTGACATCACCCTTGGCTTCAGTACTGCTGAAGAAGATTACATAAATGGCGTATATCAAAAAACTCCGGTGAAAGTTTGGTTTCCAATAACAATCACCAGTATGTTCGGAAGGTGAGTATTTCTGCAGACCAGTGGAAACTTAGTGTGTTGACGTGTAGCTGTATATTACCAGTACAAAGTACCTCTACCTCCAAAAATCGAAGCAACGTATTCGACATGACTGTGCAGATATAATTAACATCTTGCGCATTGTAAAATTATTTCAATCTTTAGGGATTGTTTGGCTATGTTTGCTGTAATACCTGTCAATAATTAATAATCCCCCACATCATTATAGTCACTTCGAGCACTCTTCGTGGGATCAGGTCAAACTAGTGACGTATTACGTATATTTGCTTGTTTATAACAGTAGTTAGATGTAACGAAGGAATAGACATTTCACGCAAACCTGCTAGCATTTCTATGACATTGCATCACTTAATGATTCGAGACTAACTTACGTCTACTTCCAGAGTGGTAGCCACACTTTCGCAAATACTGGTTGCTGCAGTCCTAGCAATAACTCTGGCCACAGGTGACGTTCTGATGCTGTTTTTGGGACAAACTGTGGCACTTCAGTTGCGGATCTTATGCCTCGCAGCGATCAAAATCGACGAGCGAGCGACCAGAATGTACGAAAATGGAATCAAGAGGTCTTCTTTCAATCGAAAGCTTGACCTGAACGAGTGTCATAGACTATGCATAAAGCAACTGGTGGAGCATCATCTGATCATAAAAGAGTAAGGACTGACAAAATATGACTAGATTTTATGCAACGGATTTACCGAATCAAATTGACATAGCTAGTCCGACACATCTATATCGATACTTGATATAGGCTGTGCATACTACGATATAGCTTATCTATAAAACTCAAAAGTTTCTATGTAGTATGTCTTGAGTGGATGATCAAACGATTGAACGGATCTTTATGCCGTTTTTTCCGGCGTACTCTTCAATCACTGGCGAGTAACAGGCTACATGGATTTCTCCAAACCCGACTCCTTCATCGTAAACTCGATGGAAAGAGATTTTCTTGTTGATTCTAATGACACCGAAACGATTTCTGTGCAATGAACCGTTCGTCCGTTATAAGGATGTAGGGATGTTGCTGGGTGGGTTGGTGAAACGTACTGGCACTCGGAGTTATGCCTGTTCACTGTGCAACGCACGGGTAATCAGGCTAGTCTCCAAGCTTGGCTTAATAAAGAAGTGTTGATGGCCAATCTCAAAACCCATTCAGCCCATTCGTGGGGAATGATTCCTTTCATCATTATCATGACAGTATTGTTTAGTTACTTCTTCCAAGATTCAGTAGTACATGTAAAATTAACCAGTTAGGAAAACTATAGAACTCAGAGTGACGTATGCGAAGACACATGAAATCCTCGAGGAACTGCCTATTAAATGGAACACTTCCAATTATAAACAGAAACTGATCTAGTGTTAAGACCAAAATAATGTGATGGTAACAAGACCAAGAAATGTCTTTGAAAAAAGAGCAAAACATCAAAATGAAGTAGCACTGTACACATAATAACTATTCAAGTCAACAATATTCCATTGAATGTTAGCGTGAGTTTTTTTTAAATTTACAGGTTTTACTCGACGTACTACAGCATCGCAAAATGGCCTACTGCCATAGCATTTATGAACGGAAGTTTGATGATAGCCATGTCCATTATTGTCGCAATGAACGTAAGTGTGTTCACTCAATCGTGGCAGATCCCAGGAATAAGTCGGAAGTAAAAGATTCACTGGCAAAATCTTCATCCTAAAACCGAAGTGTTCAGTTTCGGGTCGCCCTTGACCGTCGTCGGTGAAAACGATAATCAATAAGGCACTTGTTTGGTAGAGCTTTGCTATCGAAAGATCGATTAAAATTCTTACGGCATATGAATACAGCAAATCAATAAGTTATAACCACTATTCTACAGAATGGGTAATCTTCTAATTCACTGGACATTTCGACTGTTCATCCAACACCTGGTCCAGAATCCATCTCTCACACCGTTAGTTTGATTTAAACAATAATTTGCCTCGCGTTTCCAAAATATTCACTACCTTACTTAGATTTTACCAAGTTTTCAGTGAATATTATTGAATTTCACACACAATTTAAAAATTACTTTTCCTAATTAATCAGCCAATACTGTCCGAGTATCAACCGATTAAACTTGAGCGATCCATGGAAAATCGAGTTTTTGACTAAGGGAATTGGAATCTTACTCGCAGGTATATGGGCTATATTGCCCACAAAAATGGCACGGAAACCGTTCGCATGATACCAGGGATGTGGGGATTGCGAGGATTCAATGGTTTCGCATTAGCACATAGACTATGTTGCTCCGATCATTGAACCTTTACAATTCCGTTAATAAGACATTTAAGAAGGCCTTCTTCGAATACTTATTCTACTTACCTTCCATCCATCCGAGAGGCCAGGTCGGTACCTCGGTAACTTTACTATGGACATTCCAGGGAAATGAGGAACCGCCAAGTACCTACATTTGTGCCTATCTCCTACTTGTCGCAGAAGTGATGTCAATGTGGTTACTGTGTGAAACTGGGCAGAATGTCAACACATGGGTAGGTACTACGTTGATTACTACTATCGATTACATCTACTTAATACTGATAATATTCTAAATTACATCCATCTATCATTCCCACTTCGGCGAACGAAGTCCTTGAACGTGGTGGACTGTCGGGTGATCTTGCCATGGACAAAATCGCTACCCAACAAGCTAGGTATGTAGGTACCAATCATGTTGAAGCCTACCTTCTGAGGGATGTGTGTGAAAACAAGGTTTCTAATATGCTTTTATATATTAGATAATATATAATTTGTGAGGTTGAGACCTAAAGAAATTGTTTTTTGATTTCTACCAAAATTGATCACAAGGCTATCTTGGTTAACTCGGAAAAAATCCCAACAGGTATAGATTTCTCCTACAGGTAGGTACCTAACTCATTTCTCTTACAGGTCACCGCGTTGAACATTATCCGAGTTCTACTCGTTCAACTATAAAATTATCCGTTCCCAAACGACTTGATGAGACTCAGAATCAGTGCCTATAGGCACCTAATACGCTCAAAAGTCATAATCAAAAGTCGATCACTTCAGGCTATAAATGGAACGGTTTGTATTCGTCCTGAAGTCTGGAGCTGCATTCAGTGCGTTTCGTGGATTCGACCCAACTTCTCCTTTCGCCAGTGCCGACTATCGAGTAGAACTCAGAAGTAGGGTAAAACCCCCAGTTTTGGGCATCCCCCCCCAGTTTTCGGCACCCACTGGCGGTTTTTCGTTAATAATAAGCTTCTGGGAAGATGTAGAACCTACAAAATACGCTCGTTGGACAGAAGTAACACTCCTGCACATGCGCATATATAATTTTCCACCTTTTGCATACCGGAATGGATGAAAAACCCGTTTGGAAGTAAGTCCGCCACGAGCCATCGGCAGTGAAAGCGGTTCCTAACGATTTTGGTAAGCAATGACATTGCTGGTACACGTAATATCATAGGTTTTACTGATGTTTCTCATGCTTTTCACACCTCCGTTTGATAGTGCGAGTATTCCTGTGCTCATAAAGTGTAAAATAAGCCTGCAAAGTATAAAATAGTATTAATCTAAGGGGGTGCCGAATACTGGTCTCAGAAACATCGGTATTTCAGTTTTCGGCACCCCTAATGCCGAAAACTGGATCACCTCAAACTAATAATCGGCAACCCCCAATTCCAGTTTTTGGCATGGCGAATACTGGAGATCTGGGCATGCCAACAACTGGGCAGTGGCAACAATATAATCACCCTAATAGGTACACAGTCAAATTTCAACTAGGTATCAGAACTTCTCGCTGTTTTTTTGGTTTATTATTTTCAATAATGAACCATTGGAATCGAGCATGAAAAAAAAAATTCTTACCCCCCTCAAAATTTGATGGTTTACGTTTCAAGGTATGTAGAATCCAAAACTGCAATAAAAATATTTCTGTCTGTCCGCCGTACGCCGTACGGGCAACTTTTCTTAGTTACCATGAATCAAAATTGATGAAATTCGGGTTATAGGTTCCGTTCGGGGTCTAGTTGGTCCTCGAAGCTCGACGTTACTGTGAGTCATCTCTAAGGGGTTCAAAATAGGGGTTGAAATTTTCAAAACGCCTATACCATTTTTTTACGTAAATATTTTTACGGTTTTAAATAGTTCTTGAACTTGCGAGTTTTTTAAGACCATCCGGAGCATCGTACGTCCAGCCGTTCGTTCACAGTAAGGCCCCGAAGTTTGCACCGACAGGCATTTTCGACTCCAGTGTGAATGAAATTGTATACAATCCAAACCAAATCTCGTAACCAGAGACGCGCCCACAATAGGAATTTGTAAATACGGCCAATCATTGGTAGGGATCACCAATGATTAGATTGATTATATTGGCGGAGCATGAAGTCGAGTTGGTTGTTCTGTGATATTATTTAATTTGAAAAATGATGGCTCTATTGGAGTTTGTTGGTAGGTAGTGAAACTTGAACAAACGTTGAAGTATTATTGATGGGTAAATTATTACTACGGTAAATCATTACTCAACGGTAAATTATTACACAACGGTAAATTATACCATCTACGTAGAAGGGGCTGGAGTTTGTTGGTAGGTACTTTTGCAACTTTTTTCACTCCTCATCAACAATTTCTTTTCAGAACTTCATTATGTGTGTTTCTTTTTGTTAGGTACTGTTTGTCATCGGCAGAATTATTTTAGCAACATTTAACTCGTGATTTAGGTAGGTACCTAGTAACGAGTACGGGGTTAGGTACTAACCTACGGAGTGTCTGCGATCTACATAATATGCATATAATAGAATAGTACATATCATATTATATAGACGGGTTATCTATACATAGAGCTGTGATCTGTAACAGAAGGGTATTCTATACAAAATAATAAACCGTTGTGCAGGGATTTGCAGCGTTTTTTTCTTTCTTTAGAAATTCACTTTATGGTCAGCATACTCATGACCATAAATTTCATGACGTTTTAATGAAAAAATCTATTGCTGTGGTCATCAAATGGAAATAGTAATATTTCATTAGGACGACAGTTGGACGGCTTTATGCAAATAGGTAGGCACGTACCTACCTCCTGAAAGAATTTTCAAAATCGAGTTAGTGGTATCGTTGGAACTGTCTCGTCGTGTAGAATCGATTTCCTTAGGTTTTATACCCATTCCAGTTTCGAATAAACTAAACCTATTCCGATATAAACTAAAAGACTTTCCCTTGGACAACCTGAAGTTCCCAATTTCCTACTAAGCTCCATATCACAAGAAAAGTTATGCAGTAACCAAATAAGCGACATCAGAAATGGCGATTAATATAAATTTGCAATTAATTTTTCTGTGACAGCTGCGGGCTCTGAAATTTACTGTCGCCTAATAATGTATTTCCGTACCTATCTCTTTTGTTGATGGTTTTTGGTGGTGTGATTATAATGAATGGCGCTTAGTCGTATTGGTATCAGTTTTCAGCCAAATGCAGGTAGGTATGCAATAACCTAATAAGTGACAAATATTGGCGGTTGGCTGGATTTTGCTTAACTGGCTTGTAGCATTTTTGGTTTTGCAAAAACCTAATGAGCGACAAAACGTTACTTAGTTACCTCTACTTTTCATAAAATTTAGCCAGAAACAATGCCCTCCAGACAAAACAAAATGTCAGAATCGCTCGATTAAAAAAGAAAAGAAAAGTAGAACCAGCTATGCAAGTATTTATTTAATTTAAAAAAAATTAAAGTAGATTCCATCCTATGAATTTCGAGACCAAACGCACACTCCTACGATCAGCAGTTCTTTTTATGGTTTTTCAACTCCAGAGGTTCTTACGTCACAGTTGGCAGGGGTGCAATGACGTATGAACCTCTAGAAAATTTGAAAAACCATAGAAAAAAAGCTACTTATCGTAGGAGCGTGCGGTTGGTCTCAAAATTCTCAGAGTGGAATCTACTTTCATTTTAAAAATAATATAGACAACTTTTGTGACCCTGGCCCACTGTCACTTAGGAGGTATTTGCTAACGCCATCCAGTTCAGAGCTTCCGAACCATCGGTTCTACCAATCGATGACGTCCTCAGTGCTGCACTCGACGATCCCATGCTTATGAATAGAGATAATGGATCAGAGGAACAACCATACAACCATGAAGGCAGTACAACAGACTCCCTTCCTCAAGATGACATTAAAACCTTTCCAATCCTCAAGGGAGGTAGGTACTGCACTGGCCATCCACGCCGAAAAGAAAAGGAACCGGTTCGATGGAGAGAATGCCACACGTCATAACATGGAGCCTGTGGAGAAAACTCTACGAAGAAAAACAGGAAAAGAAGAAAATACGTAGAAGAGGCAGCGAAAGAAGAATGGGAAAAAAATCGAGAAAAAATGTCTGCGAAAGCTGAAAAGAATAATGTAGGTACCAAAAACATCCAATGATCCGACACCTGGAACTTCCAGAGCCCCTCTGTTTCAAATGCGGGGAAAATACTAAGAATAATGGCATTAATCGAAGTAAATCATGGCTCTATCACAAAAGATGTTCTCATCCATCTGAAGAACTTGATGACGAAGACGTTTTTTCGTTGCCCCCATGCCTTACAAACTAGTCCGTATCCTACATTTCTAGCTGTCTTTATTTGTTTGTTGCTTATTTAAAATTTAAAATCAGCAATGTATTCTTAGTCGAGTATTCCAAGTCTAAAGTAAGTTCCTTTCAGTGTTCAAGTTCCTGGTTCCTCATGCTCATTTTGTTACCTATACCTTGTGTTTACTTTTAGAATAAGTAGTGTTCACTGACAGTTTTAGAAAAACTGGTTACTGCTAGAACACCACTTAGTCATCGGTCTTATTTCTGTTGCTTGAGTTTAGTGAGAAAGAAAGATCTGATCTTTCAAAGTTCCGGTGTCTATGAAAGTCTAAGGACCGTCATAATGTGTGCCATATACCTTATGATTTTGAAATTATTATACCTGTCAAAGTTGTATTACAATTTCGTGATAAATACATACCGATCTATTAATTAATATTTGAGTAATTTCGTTTCTAGTTTGCTACAACACCTACCGACCTTCTCTTCATGGGGTGCCGATTATAGGTACTTGGGGGTGCCGAAAACTTGACATAGACTGCCCAATACTGGTATTTAGGGGTGCCGAAAACTGGAAAAATCATGCCGAATACTGGAGCTAACAGCTTTTCCATATATTTTCTTTTATTTAAAAATAAATAATTGAAATTGCCGGTTTAAGCTCATTTATTACGGAAGTTGAGACATTAACAAATATAAAAGCAGTGGAGTTTTTGCCCAACAGCTCAAATTTAGTTTGAGGTATGATAAAATCCGTCAAAAACTTCCTTAAGGGTGCCGAAAACTGGGGGTTTTACCCTACTTGGTATTGTAGGCTAAACAGCCACGACGGAACCTGAAGGAGTCCAACATATATTTAATATTGTATCTTTATTAAACAATACATTATTATAGTGGTTCACTATCCAGCTATGTATTTCGCAATTGGTCATTGTCGTTATATTCTAGAGTGAAAAGCTGTTTACAGATATATATGAATTCAACTGGCTGGACTTATCTGTAGCAAACAAAAGAATGATACTAATCTTCAAGGAAAATATTAAGAAACCGTTACTCATGATGGCGGGGGGCCTCACACCTATCAATAGAGATACTTTTGCAACCGTGAGTTACATTAAATAATTATTATACTCGCACGTTATGCAGGCACATTCATTTTTGCCTTGGTAGTAAAAAATTTGAAGCACCACAACATTAAAATATGCGGTTGTTTCAGATTATGAACACAGCGTATTCATACGTAAACCTTCTCCGAGCTAGCGAACAGAGGTCATGAAGATGTCACATATTCCCGGGTTGAATCCTACATTGATTCGTGTCAGTCATGTAATAAAACCAGAAAACTTACTGAACCATGTAATGGATTTCGGATCAAAGACGGTGATCGTATACATGGTGATAGAATACAAAAATCTATAAGCATTTGAATTTATGATAGTTCAATTTAGTGACAGTTCCTAACAGTACCTGTACTCTTATATAAATACTAAATTATTGTAATATCGTATGTAGTGATATATTTTAAATAATGTTTGCTGAGACATTTATGTGTCTCCAAAGTGGGTTCTTTTTTAATTTTCCGATCCGAAAACAAGCAACACTAGTAGACGAGTTTGCAAAACCAGCTAAATCCTTTTTTTTTAATTGAGTTAGGGATATTGCTGGATTTAGAACGGCATCAGCTACAGATCTAGCCCACATTCAAGAGCCAAAACTAGTTATATAGGTACCTTCGAAAATCGAGTTTGAAAATTCGTTGATGTGTCAAAATCAGCTAAAAACTGAGCAGTTACGGGTGCAAACCCAGCCAAAAACAGTACGATTGCATAAGCAGTCAAAAACCACGTGACACCCATAGGGCTACGTTAATGAGTTCAGATGCAAAATCAGCTATATGCAGTATCACACCCCTACACATTTTAACATGGAACATGTTTTTACGGAAGTAAACCGGGCTGGAGAGCGTCCCGTCCGAGTCCTCATAAACACTCGGCCCCCTCCCCGTCGCCTGCACAGTTCTCCGTCTACCCCTCTCCTGCCACTCATCTCACCACCGCTCCTACCACACCTTCGCCGAGGAGAGCAGGGCTAGACCCCACTCCGCCGAAAACTGCCGAGCGGGTTCTACCTACCCGAAAAACGCGGAGAGCAGCTAATGACGTGTATTACATTACATTGCGTTAGGTCGCTGGTCCGAGGCTTGGAAATCCCACGAAGTTTTTTTGCTTCCTCACTACCGAACTACCTAACGTGAAATAATTGGAACACCCATAAGTACCCTAAACATCGTTGAAATGAGTTAAAACTTGGAGGGTCGGTCAGGAATAATACATTGGTAGTTCCAAATTAATTTCATTAGAATCGTAACTTTGATCTACGCATGCGCGAACATGAAATGTTGACCATTTCCTTGTAACGCTTCAAACTACGCGATAAATAGTCGCAGAGAGCTGAAATTCTGAGGGTATACGCGGGTTGGATCGCAGATGGTCCTGTTTCAAAATCATGAAAATCGTTTGGTCTGCGCATGCGCAAACGTGAAATACTTGGAGTGCCTATAACTACCTTAATTATCGTTGAAATAAGTTCACATTTGGAGGGTCGATCAGTATAATACTTTGATGGTTCCATTATGAACTTCATTGGAATCTTACTGTAATTTCCCTCTGCGCATGCGCAAACATGAAATGTTGACCGTTTCCTTATAACGCTTCTAACCACGCGAAAAATAGTCGTAGAGAGATGAAAATTTGAGGGTACACGCGGGTTGGATCACAGATGGTCCCGTATCATAACGAACCTACCCAACTAGTCTATACGTCCATGTGATTCAAGTGGGGAAGCTATAGTGCCTACTCGAATTGGCAGACTTTTTCTACATATCTCCATATCCTTTGTTATCGTGTACCTATTCGAAAAACATGTTCCATGTTTCCTTGCTTTGATCCTTGATCTAAACTGTTATAATCCTGGGGGTGTCCCCCAGATTTCATTCGACAATAAATTATTTAAACGTTATTATTTAGTTAAATAAATTATTTAGTTTATTAAACGTACCGTCATGTACACAAAACACTGGCGGCTAGACGCCCCCTACGGCAACGCTTTTTTTTTCGTATTCTTTTTAATTGTCGGAAATATAATGTCTACATTCGTTTTCTGTTTCAATTTTTTATGTTGTTAAAATTGCCTCAGTGCAGTCCCAACAGTTCGAATCCTGACCTTTTTTTTGTGTGTAATTACCAGATCATCAAGTCCTTGTACTCAGAAGTTCACTTTTCAACGTTGGTTCTGTTCTGCAATATTTTCGCGACTTTTGCAATACTTTGTGAGTTTTTAGTTTTATGATATTCCGATGGATGATCAAAGGAACCGTTCCTTAACCAAAACCATGCCGGGGAATTCCCGGGAACGTATAAAACGACCAAAAACGTGGAAGCGAAACACAGCTAAAAACGCTACAAAGTCCTTTTACATGGGTTTATTACTCTATTGGACATACCTACAGACATGTTGGCTGTTGTTCATTTATTGCTTCTTTTATGCGTAATAATCGAAATAGCTATTTCTGATGGTTTCCACCAATTTTGGCCCCCCAAACACGAATTATGTAAGCTGTTTTTTTTCTCTTTTTTCAAATAATCTTTGATCATTGATAGAACCATTTAATCGTCTTGATCCACCTGTTGACACTTTTTCCAGTGTTATTCTAAAAATTGATGGTGCTTTCAGACGATTTCCTAGGGTTTTGACTGATAAAAAACGCTGCAAAGTCCTTGTCACATGGGTTTATTATTCTATTGGACGTACCTACAGAAATGTTGGCTGTTAATTTATTGTTTCTTTCATGTGCTACAATTGAAAAAGCTATTTCTGATGGTTTCCACCAATTATGGCCCCCAAAACTTAAATTAGGTAGGTACGCTCCTTTTTTTTTCAAATTATCGTTGATCATTGGTAGTGCCATTTAGTCGTATTGGTCCACGTGTTGAAACTTTTGCTAGTGTTATTCTACAAATTGACGGTGATTTCAGACGATTTCGCAGGTTTTTGACTCATAAAAAATCAATTTTGGGGGCTGAACATCTGGTACAACCTCAATTTTCCACTCTTTGGCAAAATCGACTTCATATTCGGTCTTCTCGTCCAGAAAAACATGGAAACCGATACCTCAAAAGCTCATGTTACCAATATGTTGCTAAAACGCAAAAAGTACCTATTTTTACACACATTTTCACTCATAACACCCCTGGGTGAATTCCGATCGGGCTGAAGAGTTTCGGGACACAACTAGGGCCCAAATGGAGCATGTGTGCAAAAGAACGAATTTTTTAGACCGAAAATGAAGCCTGTACACGTGATACGGCGGACGGCGTACGGCGTACGGCGGACGGCGGACGGAAATTGCATTTTTGGAATCTACGCACCTTGAAACGTAAAAGAAAAAAGTTTGAGGGGGTTTTATAAAAATTTTTTGCTGAGCGATTACATAGGTGTATTATTCACGGAATAATAAACCAAAATCAATTTCGGGAGCAGAACATCTGGTAGAACCTCAATTTTCTACTCTTTGGTCAAAATCGACTTCATATTCGGTCTTCCCGTCCCCAGAAACATGAAAAACGATACTTCAAAAGCTCATTTTACAGACATGTTACTAAAACACAAAAAGTACCTATTTTTATACACATTTTCACTCATAACACCCCTGTTTATATTCCGATCGGGCTGAAAAGTTTCGGGACACAACTAGGGCCCAAATGGAGCATGTGTGCGAAAGAACGAATTTTTTAGACCGAAAATGAAGCCTGTACACGTGATACGGCGTACGGCGGACGGACATTGCATTTTTGGAATCTACGCACCTTGAAACGGAAAAGAAAAAATTTTGAGGGGGTGTATAAAAATTTTTTGCTGAGCGAATACATAGGTGTATTATTCACAGAATAATAAACCAAAATCGGTTTTTGTAGTCAATTCTTCTGTATTTGTTTTACCTTATTTCTTCACGATTTTCATTTCTTCACGATTCTTCTTTCTTCACTATTCTTTCTTCTTCACCATTTTTTTTCCGTAATTAGCTCATTTTAGTGTTTTTTAAAATGTAGTAGGCAGCCTGTTACCTGGTTAACAAAAAGTAATTTATTTTTAATGCCCACCTACGGTTTTTTCACTTATCTCCTAATAAATCCCCCTCAAAACCTAGTTTCACAAATGTATGACTGGTTTTGCAGCCGCAAACACTTTCATAATGGTGGTTGGTCCAGTGGCAAAAGCAGCCAAATACCTGTTGCATATGCAAAACCAGAGCTGTATCCGACTTTGATTTTGTAATGTCTAATTTGCCATTGATGTGACTGTTCAAAACTTACGAGCCAATTCTATGATTTATTGCCTTATTTGTAAAAGACGAATGGTAGCTGTATCTCATTGAGATGAATTGCTACATTTTTTCGCGATTTTCTCATCTTCATTTTGACTGGAGCTGGTCAAAGTCAAAAAGTGTTTGGTGGAAAATAAATCAAGTGTAAGTAATCTTTTTGTGCAAACCAATTTATTACCTACCAGTGTTACGGCTGTAAAAAAAGTTCGGCATCTCGGATGGAGATTATAGAAGATCGATTTTCAACTAGATGGTACATACGGAAGTATCACTACTTAATAGTTTATATTATTATTTAATTTTTAGATTTTTATTATAATAAACATTTTCTGTCCATCCTTCGTACTTTTCTCGGTTACCATGACCCAAAATTAATGAAATTTTCCATTTGGTGTCTAGTTGGTCGGCGAAGCACGGCGATACTGTCAGTCACCTCTAAGAGATGAATAAGGGGTTGACACTTCACATTTTCAGAACGCTGCAACTTGAAAACTTTCGATAGGACTTAGGACTTACGATAGGTTTTGGTTTATTATTTTCAATAATGAACCATTGGAATCGAGCAAGAAAAAAACCCTCAAAATTTGATGGTTTTTTACTACTTATATCATTGCTAGGAACAGCTGATTATAATCACGCATGGCTGTATGAAATTGAGTTGGTTGTTCCGTGATATTATTTTATTTGAAGAAATATAGTTATTTTGGATTTTGGTGATAGGTACCTTTTGCAAATTAAAAAAATTTTGGTCGGTGTCTGTCTGTCCGTCTGTGTGTCCGCAAATCCTTCCCACACGCACAGCTAACTCAACTCGAATCTGAATTTGCCGAAAATATCAGAGACCATGCAGGTTGGGCCCCTAATGGTCCCCTATGCATTGCAAACTATCAATCGTTGGCCACTGCGTGTTCACGAACGCGAAACTGAGGTGCTCAGTTTCTCACGCATACATGGCCTGAGTTTGCTCAAATTCGATGAGTAGTTGGGGTATAGCTTCTATACTGTCCCCTTATGAATTAATCGGATTATTCGCGGCATGTATTCGATTTAGAGCTATAGTGGGGGGAAGAACGAGGGTAAGTATTGACCACAGAAAAGAGTGATCTACGCAGAAGGAGCATCTACAACTTACAGGTAAGTAATAAACCGTTGTGTAAAAAATTTGCAGTGTTTTAATTATGTACGCAACCGTGTAAGTACCGTAACAGCGATAGAGTTGGCATCAAAATATTATTTATGTAAGGGTCAATGTAGAACTGATGTAGTTTTATCGGTAATACCAACCAAAATGTTATAAAAGTCTCTTATATCACTTCGGTACCTTCCATCATGAATAGGTGAAACACGTATGACGTAAAACCTTCTGTCAACTCACCCGCTTGTCTGCGGTACCTTTAGGACAAATGATATGCATAATGCAATCACGGGACAAGGGTTTTTCAACTAAATCACCCAACGTGTATCAGTGGTGGTCGGGGGTCAAGTCTCACGAGTGTATCACGTCCTTCCGAAATGATATCTAAATGGAAGAAGTGGGTCGAGCGAAACCGTCCGTCTCCAGAAGTGGAGTCAACAATGTTGAGAGAGTACAGCTACTTGTTATACGCCGGAGGTCTCTTTCTCAACTTGAACAGCACCAAAATCGCCTTTTTCAACGTCGTTTACGTCGGTGTCTGCATTTTCCTCAATGCGACTTACCTGGTTTTAGTGGTTGTGAGCGCCTTCAAATCAAACAATATCGTACAAGTGTCGCAATACACGAATTACTTTTCACTGTACGTTATAGCACTGGGGCTATACTTTACAGTCATGGCTCATCGTTCGTCTGTCGTTCGGCTCTTTGAAATATTGTCAGGTGATTTCTAGCACAACGAGGAATCATTTAACAGCGAAGAGGCAATGCGACTGAGGAAGAATTTCCACACTTTCAAAATAGTCATCGTTATTTGTGTACCTGTTTACATGTCATTCATAGCATCATCTGTTATGTTCAGAGAATGGATAGACGGCATGCTAGGATATGAATTGGCCCAAGAAGACTACATAAATGATATCTATCAAAAAACACCAATAAGAATGTGGTATCCTTTTCGGATAACAAACCTTGGTATGAGGTAAGTTGCGGAACAATTAAATAAGTAGGGAACTTTGTTGGTTTATTATTTTAAATAATGAACCATTGGAATCGACCATAAAAAAAAAAAATTCTAACCCCCCCTCAAATTTGATGGTTTACATTTCAAGGTATGTAGAATCCGAAAATGCAATAAAAATATTTCTGTCTGTCCGCCGTACGCCGTGGGCCGTACGGGTCACTTTTCTTAGTTACCATGAAAGAAAATTGATGAAATTCGGGTTATAGGTTCCGTTCGCTGTCTAGTTGGTCCTCGAAGCTCGGCGTAACTGTCAGTCATCTCTAAGGGGTTCAAAATAGGGGTTGAAATGTTCAGAACGCCGTAGCTCGAAAACTTTCAATTGAAGGGTATGGTTTTCTTTACGATATTAAGTTTGTCTTGAGCTAAACAATTTTTTGAGACCACCCGGCGCATTTTACGTCCAGCCGTTCGTGTGCACCTAAAAGCTTCGTCAACACGATCGTGAATCAAACGGTGTAAATCCGGCCGGGATATCATCACTAAGGAGCACCTGATTATAATCAAGGATGGCTGTATGAACTCGAGTTGGTTGTTGTGCGATATTATTTCATTTGATAAGTGATGGACTATTGGATTTAGTTGGTAGGTACTTGTGAAACTTGAACAAACTTTGAAGTATTATTGTTGACTACAATTGATATGCTGAGATAGCTAAACCGCTAACTCATCTTACTGAGGGCGGTGTCGAGTTTCGGTGGGATGATTCTTGTGCCAGAAGTAGTAGTAATAGTAGTAAGAACAATTATCGATACTTTATACGAGACGTGTAGTGGTTCGAGGCTGTATTTTGTATAACAAGCAAAACAAGAATGAATTTGTGGTATCTCAGGTAACTATTCATCAAAACCTACCAACAGTTATCATATGACCTTACAATATAATATTATATAAACTTTAAATACAAATATTTTTAGAAAAATTGGGATTGATGTATTTCTAACTGTGGGGACTATCATGAGATAATCTCCTCAATAGCTTCAGAGGGCCAGAAATACCCTGAGTGAATATAAATATATGAAAATACATTCAACGGGAGGAAGCTACTACTACTTACTTATTCCAACTACTTATTCTTACTACTATTTACTTATTCCAAACAAGAGGTCCTCGAATTCCCCAGCCGTACTGGTTGGGAATCCGAGGAGAAAGTAATGTCTAAGATACAAAAGACATAAATCATGTAAGAACGGAGTCAAAGCGTTAGGTATTTCTACTAAGAACAAAATACCTGCACTGTTATATCGGTTTCGGCAATCAAATCATCGTCAGTAACAGGCAATAAGCAAATTATTCATAAAACAGAAAATAACTTAAGTGGGTAGTTGAGGTTCTTACTGACGATGGTTTGATCACCGAAACCGGTATAACAGACAATATTTTGATCTTAGCGGAAATACTCGTTTTTTTTATTTGAAATGGGTTTCCACGATTTCTTCGCAAGTGATTTAATTCGATACATTATGTTTTGAATTTCCAGTATTGCTGCAACGTTACACCAAATGTTGACGGCCGCAGTAATGGCATGCACGATGGGTGGTGGGTTAGTGGTTATACTGTTGATAGGGCAAACCGTAGCTCTCCAACTGAGAATCTTGTGCCTCGCAGCGGCGAAATTGGACGAACGAGCCAACGTCATATACAACAGTGATTTCAAAGAAATACCTCCGACAGACCCCTTCGAGCGATCCCAGGATGCAAAACTGGACTACTGCTACAATAAATGCATCACACAACTCGTGCAACATCATCACGTAATTCACGAGTAAGCGTAACAACCAAAATTTTGAGGATTTATGGTGGTGGTGGGGGGGGGGGGGGAGTGGAGATGAGAGATCCATAGTACAGGTTTTTGGCATAAGTGCCAACAAAAGGAGGATGACGAAGGGAACTATTTACTTGGAGTATAATTTCAGTAAGGAAATATTATATTCCGAATTTATAATAACTCAGCTCTGTTCCAGCTTGTTGCTATGCATTCGAATATCTACTTGTATGAAAAGTTAAGAAGACGTTTTCCAATATCATCGTTCAGATATTTTAGGACTGAGTTCTTTGAAAATCGGGAAAACGGGGGATTGTTCAACATTTTGATCAATAGCCACTCAATAAAAATTCGTCTTCGTCAGCCGAAAAATGTACTTTCGGCACTTTTTTTTGGCCGTTGTTGGCATCACTCGCAAACAAAAATGTCATTCTAACGATGAGACGAAGTCACAATCACTCAGCATGCGACGCAATTGACTACTCTCGAAGCTGTCAGTCAAACGCTTCGAGCGTATCACGTCAGCCTGGAACGTAATGCGCTGTGTAGGAAAACAGATTAAAATGCATCGGAGAAGTAGGCGACGCAACACACTGACAGTAACACGTCCTACACGGCGCAAAAAAAAAAAAAAAAAACGCGTCGCAAGGAAAACCTACCTTTAGCGAAGAGTACCTACCTATGCTATGCGTATCCCCAACCAGCATAATAAGTAGCTGCCTACCATATACGACGAAAGCCGAACAATCGTGGTAGGTGGTCGTCTTCCTTCAGTTTGCGACTCACACCATCAGTCATGCCTAGATTAAGTTTCAATTATCATCGGAAATTATGGTAGCACATTGGGCTATGGCTTTGTCCACTTTGGAAAAATCTTTAAATTGTCCAAATGTGGAGAGAATAAAGTTTTCAATACAGGTAGTAGTAGGGAAAACCGGGTACACTCGACCCCTAACACAAAAATTGCTGTCATGAACATTTTTTCGAAATCAAAACTTCCATGACAATGTTTCCACGAAAGAGAGGAGAGTATGTGAATGATTTTATTTATTTATTTTAAATCAGATCCAAAAAGTAAGAAATGGTCGAATGTGCCCTAATCAGGCGGGTACTTACATTCGACCAGGCCGTGGAGTAGGTAGATAAAATTCGACTCTCCACCAGTCCTTCTACCCAATTTATCAGTTACTTTTAAGGAAAGTGCGAAGAGCGGACGGAAAGAAATTTTGAATTCCATTTTCGGAGCACTTCGGAACGCAAAACATCAAATTTTTGGAGGGGAAGGGGTTTTATTTTGTCTCCCCTGCTCGATTCCAAAGGTTCATTATTGAAAATAATTGAATTCAAAAACTTCACTTCAATATTATGCATATAAAACCAAGAATGCTATTTTCGCGTTCCTACTTTCCTGCTTTCACTTCAAATTACGTTAACCTTCTCCAGTTTGGATGGATCCCTACCTACGATTGTGTACAGAAAGATAGGAAATTATTGTTACTCGTTTTCTGCATACAAGAATGAAGGCTTTACCTATGGCAACTGGTTGAATGTATCTACCCCGTTTGTATACTGGTACCTACCTACTCCTATCAAAAACTTGAAAAAGAAGACAGTTTGCACGAAAATGCGCGCGAATTTTTTAAACATACCTACCAACCAAGGCAAATGCTTGAACAGGATTTTTGAAATATTTTGGGTAGATACTTAGGTACTTACCCCTGGTCGATGCATTTATGTAATAAGTACCAATGTATTTGAACTTATGTTTACAGATTCCACCATAACTTTCAAATTCTCGTTAAATGGCCTGTGGCAGTTGCCATACTGAATGGAAGCTTGTTGATAGCTATGTCAGCACTAGTCGCAATACGTGTAAGCACCTCACATAGCATAATATTATTAACATGAATATTCACCTACCAGCCCAACTAAGTGGGTCTTCAAATACGAATTTCTCACACTTATCCAAATTTTATTTATTCCTCTATTACCTATGTCATTCCAGTGGTAACGGTTTCGGTGGTTAAACCATCGTTAGAAACAAACAATAACAATAATTGTTTGAAATTTAATATATATGTTACTGTTATGGTTTGTCACTGACAGCAATGGTTGTCACCGAAACCGGTATAACCTGTGAATATTATATTATTGGGTGTATATTATACAATACAGTACCTATATAATAAGCCTTAACATTAGGTCTTAATAATAGGTCTTAACATTAAATAGGTAATTAATGAAAAAAATAGACAGCGTAAGACAGTTTATTTTCAATAATGGAACCTTTGGAATCGAGCAGTAAACAAAAATACCCACCCACCAGCAACACTATTTAACTGATTTCATTAGTTTCAAGTTTCAAGGTATAGCCTACCCAGAAAATGGAATCCCATAATGGAATGAAAACGCTGCAAATTATTTCACAAAGGTTTATTATTTTTCTGTATACAAAAGGAAACCAGGGTAAAACCACGGACTGTGTGAGACCCTGATTTATTAGGGTCGTTCCCTCCGGTTGATACCCTACTTACCTAGGCACGCATGCAGACAGACACGACAAAAATCTCACTAGGTTCGAAGTAAATACCTGTAAGCTCTCTAACGTTCGTCAATAACAGTTACAAAATTATGCCATTATTCCTCCTCCTGTAACGTGCCATTACGGTCCCACGAACTCCCCTCGCCAGGTCATTTTTGAAGTTCTAACGCCCAAATATGCACAGCCAAAAGTCTGCGCATGTACCAAACCAACGTCCACGTAAAAACGACTTTATGGAAAGATTGGATATTCAGTGGTAGGTAACTGATATAACTATAATAGGTAGGTAACAGCTATAACCTACCTATTACAACCAGTTTGCTAGTAATTTCCATCACGTGCAATGGACACCCACGTGGAAGCTATATACCACATCTCGGCAGACTTTTCTGATTAGTTATACCTACCTACTTACTAATTTTTTCCAACATTTAAGGCGTCAGACGGAACACCAAGCACTTACGTCAATGCGACTCTTCTCCTTACAGCTGAGGTCATGACAATGTGGATGTTATGTGACACTGGCCAGCAGATCTACACTTGGGTAGGTGACTATAATAGAACTCCTGCGTATTCACTTGATAAATTTTGAGTAAATAGGTCTAATGATAGATGTGATGAGGATAATATCAACGTTCAAGCGAATTTTTAGAGAATAAATTATTACAGGTTGTTTAAAATGTATAGTACCTATGAGGGTACACGGATTTACAAGCATTTTCTCGATACAGATTCGTTTCAGATACCTTTTTATCCACCTTTCACTCCTAACATATCTGACCTTGAGTACCTACGATATTAAACAAATCCCGAATTTCGCCAAAATACCAGTGAAGTAAAGTAAAAGTACAAACCAATTCGAAGTTCGAAGATAGCATTTTTTTTTTAAGTCAAAAAGTGGGTCAAAAAATTAGGTGATGGGTAGAAATGGCTAAAAATTACGATAGATTACTATAAAATCATCGAACTGCTGGGCACGTATATGAAGGTGACATGAGAAAAGTACTATTTACTACTAGAGTACTATTACTACTAAAGTAGTACCTACTACTAAAGTACTGTTTACCTACTACTATTACTACTGCTATTTACCTATTTCAATACCTACCCAAAACGATGATGCGCCACAACTAGATCGAAAATTTAGTTTTTTTAAGACGTAAATAATATAAAATTAACAGAAAAAATGTAAAATTTGTATAGTACCCAAACAATGATTTATATTTCAAATATGAGCGAAAAATTCCGAGTTTTTATGGTTTAAAAGGGTAGAAAATGTATGATGAAGTACCTAGTTTTTTTTTTTTTTTAACAAGTAAACTTTATTGTAGGAATACATCTACATTGTAGTTGTGCATGAGGGTTATTGAAGAGGGATATATCCCTTCATGTAACATGTTGCGTGATGATGAAGTAGTGAACTGAAAAATAGAATGTGTAAGTCTGTAGGAACATCATCAAGTTATTTCGAAAATTCGCTCATATGGAAATACTGCATACTGGTTGGTTGTTTGGCGTTACAGAGTGAAAGGCTAACCGTCGCAATGTACGAATGTAATTGGAGGGACCTTTCGAACAGTAATAAAAGACTGTTTATCATCTTCAAAGAGAACCTCAACAAGCCACTGCTCTTGAACGCTGGTGGAATGACTCCCGTCAATAGAGTCACTTTTGGAGCAGTAAGCATTTCAGTTTCATTCATTTATTTATGATAGATATTATGTTTCTTCTCTAACAAAGGGAGAATTCTTGTACTCATATCGAAAACAGAACTTTTTCCATGCCCTCCAAAATCAAAATTCTCTTCAGATTTTGCGTTTAAGACACTAAGAAATTTGCAGCGTTTTTTTTTTCACGGATTTGGATTCAGAACTGATTTCATTGTGGTTCTTTTCCTTCTCATCTGAGTGTTATCCTCTGCTGACCAGATCAGATACAACATAAGGACGTTTCTTACTACTGAGGGACGTCCTAAAAACCATTACTTAATTACTTAACATATCCCAACTGATACACAAAACGTATTCCAACCGAGATCTGACTAAGGTTAAGTATAGAAGTATAGAAGGGTAAATGTCACGGATTTTAGTAAGAAAATTTATGTTTAAGAACCAAAAATTGCAACCATGTATCATGTTTTTTCCTCAGCTTTCTCTAATTTTTATTTTTTTCTTTGCTCACGTCAAAAACACGTCAAAATTTCACGTTATTCTTCACTATGTATTGCGCGGAGACCGACGTCGTCGGCGCGCTGAAATCGACGCTCGAAATTCCACGCGACTCTCCACTATGCATTGTGCGCGAAAAGAATTGACGCTCAAAATTGACTCGCAAAATCGACTCGCAAACGATGCTAGTATCCCAGGGCTCGTTTCCACGCGACTCTCCACTATGCATTGTGCGCGAAAAAATTTGACGCTCAAAATTGACTCGCAAAATCGACGCGCAAAAAATGCTAGTATCCCAGGGCTAAAACATGATACATGTTAATAAATTGGTTTATTAGTAATACCAACGCATCCCTGTAAACCCCGTCATCAATAAAACATACATACATGTGAGGCCCCGTATGAATTTCATCGAATACCTACGGTATATGTAGTAGGTACCTTTAATGTATCATGTTCCTCTGTTCTCGTCCCCCTTTCCCCCGCTCTTTGCATAGAATCTGAATTTTCTCTCTCTCATATTCATTTATGTTTTAGGCGATTTTCTCCTATTCAACCTTACTTTAAGATAGAGATCATAAATATGATGATCTTTCAGAAAAAATTTGTAGGTAGGTATCCAGACCAGATATTTACCCATTACATAGGAAGCTAGGTATCTACTGAAGGATGAACTTCCTTTATCAAGTACCTACATGAAGTTACCTATTAAGTAGGTACTTGGTAACACAATAGTCATTTCTTTTCCTATTTTCTGTCGTAAAAAAATGCGTAAATGGACAAGAGTAGGTACCTACCTGCATTGGCCTATTCAACAGGTCCAACTGCAGGGAGCCAAGTGCGTCATATGGCAGCGTTATCTAAATGCTTATCATAAATAATTATACTTATTTAGTGTCATTCTAGTGTATTTAGTCCATGGATAAATGCCAAAATCAGGTAGGTACTTCGTTTTTTATTTGAGGTATTACTTATTATCTGTTATTATTATGAATTTTTTTTCCAATGATTCTTCATTGTTGCAGATTATGAACACCGCCTATTCATATGTGAGCTTGATGAGAGCTTTTTGATATGCCTACGTTCGGAATCGAATTACAATTTGTACCATTCTGCCGTATCTACAAGAATGATCGCCGTATCTCCAGCTGACATAAAACTGAAAAAAATGTTGTTGGTTAACTGCATCGGTCCTAGGAATGCTAGAAATATGGTTTCTTTTTATGTTCTTTAATGAACGATTTCTGCAGCTACTCGAGAAGGCTTGAAAAATTGTTAGTAGGCATTAATTTTTTATGAAAATGAGGAAAATTTTCAAAATCTGTTAGATCGGTAGGGCTATCGCGCTAAGTAGATTTAGCTCATTCCAACCACCGTATCCACACGTTTCTTCCTCGCGCCGTATCTACAAGAAATGTGCGACCAATTACGGTCATGGATTGAAAACAAGGCTGGGAGCGTAACTGAAGGGCTAAGCTTGAAGCGTCGCATCCACAAAGAAAGTATGTAGGTACCTATGCCAAGCAAGAACGCCGAATCTTCTCGTAGTTACGGTTCTTTTGTTGTAGAACTAAGACGTGGCACTTGATCAGAGTATTCCGCGTATGTAAGCGTGGAGTTGCAGCTATTGAAGGCATAATCACTCTCGATTCCAAGGTAAATAACGTCATATAATCAAAAACGCTGCAAAGTCCTTGTCACATGGGTTTATTATTCTATTGGAGTTCTAGAGATTCTTGTTGGCAGTTAAATTTATAGTTTCTTTCATGTGGAATGATTGAAATAGCTATTCCTGATGATTTCCACCAATTTTGGCCCCCAAAACATGAAATAGGTACACTTTTTTTTCCCCCAGATCATCTTTGATCATGGGTAGTGCGATTTAATGGTCTTGATTCAGCTGTTTACACTTTTTCTAATGTTAGTATACACATTGATGGTGATTTCAGACAGTTTTCCAGGTTTTTGACTAAAAAAAAAAATTTTGGGAGCTGAACCAATGGTAAAACCTCAATTTCCGCGTCTTTGGCCAAAATCGACTTCATATTCAGTATTCTCGTCCCCGAAAACATGGAAAACGATACCTCAAAAGCTCATTTTACTAACATGTTGCTAAAACGCAAAAAGTACCTATTTTTACACACATTTTCACTCATAACACCCCTGGGTATATTCCGATCGGGCTGAAAAGTTTCGGGACACAACTAGGGCCCAAATGGAGCATGTGTGCGAAAGAACGACTTTTTTAGATCTAAAATGAAGCCTGTACACGTGATATGGCGTACGGCGGACGGCGGACAGACATTGCATTTTTGGAATCTACGCACCTTGAAACGGAAAAGAAAAAAGTTTGAGGGGGTGTTATAAAAATTTTTTGCTGAGCGAATACATAGGTGTATTATTCACAGAATAATAAACCAAAAATGGTGTCTTAAAAGACGCAATTGCCAAAAAACATCGATTACCTATGTAAAAACATAATTTTCAAAACATTAGGCGACCTTTCTTAGAAGGCCAGTATAATTGTGGTAAGTACATACTTATTAATTTGTTCATAAATGTTGGATTCACAGTAAGTACCCTTTCTACTTAATTCAACTGTATGTTTTGATACATGGAAGAAAAGGAAAAGGGAAAGGAAGCCTTTTCTTCCACGGTTTTGATAGATTTAGATCCGCAATTTACCTAATATGTGCCTACAACCTAATATGGAGGTAGGTCCGAACGGCCGAAATAATTATAATATATATCAGCCACGCAATCGTCTCATTCTTTTCTCTTTGACACCATGGTTGACAACGTAAAAATATAGTTCAGCTATCACTCAACACAAGACAAAGCAGTTCGCACACAAATCGGAATTAATCACATCCCATCTCTTCTCATCATTCATCTCTTTGAATGTTTTGCATTTACGGAGGGCAAACTTTGCAAGCAAAATTCAGTGTTCCTGGGGTTGAAGAGGATGTGATATTTCGGGCGGGATGAGCGATCTGGTGGTCCTTGACTTTTGTAATACTTTGAGATGTGTTGATGTCTGATGCCAATGAAGATGATTGTTCCAGGCTGTGGTGGTTGGGTGTTTTCGTTGAAATGCACGTCTTTGATCCAGAGGCTTTATTGATGAGGGTATGGGCGTCGACTTGGTACGTGAGTGAACATTTTACCCATTCAGTTGCTTGTGAACTGACCAAGCGGCTTGCCAGGGACTGGATAAGTTCATCTAAGTTCCTATCCAAAATCTGTAGAGTGCGGCGGTAGTGAGAAGCTAAAGAATAGGAGCTTGAAGTCGGATTAAAGAACCCTTCAACTAGGTGTTTCCATTGTATTAGGTAAATGGATAGCACAAACCTACGCCCTCTGATGAAAGTTAAACGTTGTTCCTAAACAGCAGTCACAAAAACTTAACGGCGGTTAGCACAGAACAGTTGAAAATTGTCAAGAACTTTCCAAGATCTACTATGACAGACAGCCCAACGGCTAAATTACCTTTACTGATTTTAAACAAGAGAGACAATGGGGAACACCCACGCGTTTGAGCACATTTTTCAGACCCACGGGCATTCCCCATTGGCACCCAACGTTGATTTCGAATCAATTGTGAGAAAATGGAGCGGGGTGATGAGATAGGATTGAGGCCCTGAATGACCTATTTGAGTGAATGTGAAGGTACTCGATGCAGCCGGTTCCACACGGCAAGTCCTGGTTACTAGTTCATGTTATGTAAAATATGTTAACTTGCTGAGATATAGAGTTAAATTTTGAATCAGCCATTCCTAAAGAGGAGAAAACGCTAAGCCACAAAAGTTGGTGAAATGGGGTATGCGCATGTACCTATTTATTTAATTATTTTTATTACTTTTTTTAAAAGAAAAAAAACCCTCTAATTCTGAGAAGACCAAGAACCTCTAAAAGATTCTAATCTGAGAATTTTGACACCATCCACACTAACCTATTTCTTTGTCTATGATTTTTCAAAGATTCCTGAAGTTCTGACGCCATTGCACCCCTCTCGCCTGCGTGGGACCCCAATGCCCACTATGACGTCAGAACTTCTGGATACAGAAAAATCATAGAAAAAAAACTAGGTACTTACTTACCCTAGGACAGTGCGAATGGTGTCAAAGTTCTCAGAATGCAATCTAAAAGAATACCTAGTATAAACCGATTTTGTGACCTATATGCATACCCCATTGTAGCCCCCTCTCCACCACCATGAATACTGCAAGTGCTGCCCCTAACTACCATTGAATGCAAAAACAGTGAATCGAGGTGGGATTGAAATTCTATGCAGGTGGGACGTTGCAGTTTTGCTCTACCGCAATGGCTCGTTACGATTATAAGGAATAACGTCAGTGTGATTTCAACAGTCGGCATGCTCTAAACACATTAGGTACAAAACCTCATTAAAAAAAGTTGGCACCCGAATTTGCTCGCCCTATCCCAACTGCCAGTTCTGTTGACTACAGCGAACTTCGGTGACAGACAGGCAAGCCGTAATCTGAACCTTTTACATAATATTTGACTATTCCAAGTGAGGGTGTTTGTAAAGGTTAGGCGAGCACAGTTAGCAAATTCACGAGTTATATTCAAATAAAACCTTCAAACAATCAATAATTACAAATATTTGCTTATGCACTACGGGCACAATGTAACAAAAGATAACTAGTATACATTAGTACTCTTTACTCACAATATCTGAACCTATTCTATCCTCAATTAAGTTAATGGAGGTATTCAGGAACTAGAAGTATACATCATATGTTATCATTTAAATAAATATGTAGGTACTGAGTAAGATCATAAATATTGTAACATCTGACGAGTCTGAGTAGTTATATTACTATGTAATTAGATAACCGGTGTTTGAAATCAATATCATACTATTGTAACATACTATATTTTCAGTCATTTAAAGAACATACAAGCCTCTATATATTATTATGTTTAACCTATAAGCTAGTAGGTACATACATCCTTTTCAAGTTGCTGAATGTTATTTTTTTTAAATAAAAAATACGAAGCTTTGTAAAATTTACTATAAATAGGTGTTATTGTATTTACCACGTACCTACTATATTATCATCGCCTATAATACACATTAGGATCACAAGAGCTGTAAACATAATAGTGGGCTTCGAACCTGGTGACAAGCAGAGTGGACAATAATCATACTCGAATGTTCATTGTCAACAAGTACCGTAAATACAAATACGTATATATTTATACTTGAAACTTCATTGCAAGATAAATGAGCATACGATGAATTATTATTTTCAACGGTTTTAATTGGTACATGAAAGGTTCAATAAACGTGGAATTGTCCAATGAAAAATGGCACCCACACCAAGTCACTTAGAAAGGATTGGGTAAAGAAGTTGTTCAACACAAACAAGTTGTAAATTCAGTTTTACTAACTAAAATGTAAATACCAAACCAATGCAATACATAATATATTTATGTAGATATTATCTGCCTGGTAAGCAAGTAATACAATAATGTTGAAATGGATACTCACAAAGTCACAACGTTTGGCGTTGCTTGGCAAACACTTTTTCCAGTCAATCGTGAACCCTTGAATACATTTGTGATATCCCTTCTCAATGTATAGAGCCTTGAGTGGCAACACTGAGGAGGCCAGGTGGCCATTATTCATACATTTATCAACTACGTACATTTGTGCTTTTCATTTATACAATTTATATCTTTCATACACAACATTAATGACTGGTTTATTGTGATTTTTGTTCATACGAATGGGTATGAAAACTGTTGATGCGTCATACTGATAGAATTGAGCAAGTCGTCAATGAGAAGCCCGTTGTGATATGAGTGAGTCATCCACTGAGGAGCCATGTGATGTATTAGCTGATTGTTGAGAACTCAATTATACGACTCAAGTTAGAGAGTTCGAAAGGGGGCGCTATTTCTGTTCTTACAATGAGCTGGATGAACAACTCGGCAAACCTGCAGCACGAATGGGGTATGCGCATGGGTCACAAAAGTGATTTCTCTTATTTGTCAATGAAATAGATTCCATTCCGAGAACTTTGACACCAACTGCACTGTCCGATGACAAGTAGTTCTTTTCCTATGATTTTAAAGTTTCCACTAGTTCTGACATCACAGTGGTCGGGGGGGGGGGGGGGGTCCCGCACAGGCGAGAGGGGTGCAATGACTTCAGAACTGGTGAAAATTTTGAAAAAAATCATATACAAAGAACTACTTATCATAGGACAGTGTGGTTGGTGTCAAAATTCATTGTTTAGTCCCAGGAACTGAAACTGTTTGAACGAATAATGATTTGAAGCAACAAGAGCAGAGACATTATTGCAAATTCGTATTCTAGATGCATATTAACAGCATCATAAAGGAAAGTGAGGGAAACAAGCCCTAAGATAGGGCAACATTGGGAAGGGCAGGCAGAGAAAAAGTTGCAAAATGCCAAAATACAAGGAGGAAATATTTCTTCCGACATTTTTTCAGCTGTTAGATAAACACAGAAATATCTCAGAAAATGACAGATGGCCGGAGGACACGTAATATAAATAGAAATTTCAAAAATGCCCAAAATATTTTTTCAACAGGGTGGAGTGTTCCCCCGCCCCATGTGCGAATGAAGTTTATAAACATGAAAGGCCCATATTGCTCCAATGTTGTCTTGAATGGCTTCACACAATTTTTCTTTTTCATCTGTACATATATAGTCATTGTTAAAAATACATACATAATTATTACAGTTTGTGCTGAGTAGTGCAGAGAAAAAATTTATCATTATTTCCCCATCACCTCACCAGTTTGTAAGAGGACTGGAAGTGATGCCATTCCATTTTGATACGAAGCATTTTCACAAATTTTCACCTCAATCTACACAAGGCACACGAGCAATCCAAAGAGATTCTTTAGGAAAGTGGTGGAATACTTGAAATTCAAGTGATATCTGCGAAAAAAAGCCACTTGTTGCCCAGTGTCAATCCACAAATTCACTGCTGCTGAGTGGGTGGGACGCAGTGGATGTTGAACAGCAAGAGCCCAAACCTTGCGATGAAATCAAAATATACTTGGGGTGGCTCTCTCGGAGAGAATAAAAACCCGTCCCATCAACTGAGGTACTATCACATCCGACCATACCTATATAGACATAAATTGTTTTTAAAAACAAGTTCTCGGATTCTGTCATATTAACGGGGGGGGGGGGGGGGGGTCCAGGAGAGATGGGTGCAATGAGTCAGAACTGGTGGAAATTTGGAAAAAATTAAGATAAAGAACTACTTATCATAGGAGAGTGTAGGAACATACCTACATAGTCTCTCAGATCTGGATACTTAATTATTTTATACAACCACTTAATTTACTACACTGTTTTTTTTAAAATCATTAACGACACTCGACACATCACCTACGTTCAACTTTACAATAAAACATTAGTGGAACTAAAATAACCATAAGATATGGAAAAGAGAGTGTAATATCGATTTGGGTCTTGTTCAGGGAACACACAGCGGTCAGAATCTATACAGTATCGTAGTCATCATGCAACATCTACAATAAATTGAGACAGTTAGCATAGATTTCGGGCATGTCAGGACCCAATCTTTAAACTACCACAGTATGCTTAGATGTATTTACCAATTATGCACTGGTAGAAAAGTAGGTACCTACTGGCTTCTGTCTTTCGGAGGGTGGAGTACAGAGTGTCTATGAACTGCTGTACGAGCCTATTTAATGCAACGCCGGTTCAGTATTGGGTCTACGGCCAACACTACCTTTCGACCAACAGGCAGCCTGTAAAACAGAGATTAGGTAAATTAAAACTACTGCTCATAGCTTCCAAAGTTCATGAAAGACAGCTCACTCAGCATAAATACAAATCTGGGACTTCCTTGGTAGGTTTCCAATATTTCTGGGGGAGGGGCTAAATAAGGCATACGGGCTCACAGATAACACGACACGTGCCTAATGTACCTGCTTTAGTTCTGTAAAAACATTCTTGGTCAATTAATACCTTCTCTACCAACAATGTAAGAACAAGGAAATGACGGGAGTAAATTATATCAGGGAGTAATCGAATTAAGCCGAAGGTGATGTTCTTCTGGATACAGTACAGGCACATTACGTCAGAGGTGTCGAATTAAACCGCACAAGCGCTTTTAACAGCCCAGAGGGGTGATAATACGAGGAGACATCGTTCTAACTCTGATGATTCACGTTCCCTGTGTCCACCTTCAAGCAGAAGGGCAGGATTTAAGCACAGAAAACAAAAAAAATTCTCAAAATTAACAAATTAATGAAATTTAAATGCCGTGGTACCCCTTATATATAATATACCTGTTGTGATCGGCTGCTCCTCCACAACCTAAACTATGTGTGAACATGCAGTATCTCAGAGTGGGGACCCCCCGACCCCCCTCTGATCATGTTAGGGGGCTATAAAAGAGCCAAGTGCCACGAATTAAATAACCATTCTCAATCAAAGCGATCGACTCGTCTGTTCTCCTCCTCAATCACTACAATACCATCACCGAGCCATACCCCGAGCCGAATCGACCCTTCGCTCCCTAGTGGAAATGATACCACCCGACGCAAGGAAAAAGGACAAACACGCTCACGTGGACCACCGACGCAGCCGACGCTTTCGACCGTGCAAAACGCTTACTCGAAACCTCCGTCACACTCGCCCACCCGGCTCCGACCCAACCACTCGTCCTACATACGGACTCATCGGATTTCGCCGTCGGCGCAGCACTGCACTTCCTCGACAAATCGCACCTACGCCCGCTGGGTTTTTTTTCACGCACGCTCAACCCGGCTCAACGTAATTACAGCGCATTTGACCGCGAACTATTGGCTATATACCTCGCCATAGTACATTTTCGCAAGCAGATTGAGGAGCGCCCACTAACCGTATACACGGACCACAAGCCCCTAACGACCTCTCTCGCCACTCAATCCAATACGGCCCCGCCAAAGAGGCTTCGGCACCTCCTATTCATCTCCGAATTTACTACGGACATCCGGTACGCCGAGGGCCCTAAGAACGTCGTCGCCGACTATCTCTCTCGCCTACCACCGACGGCTAACACACCCGCTACCCACGCAGTCGCGGATCATCGTACCCCTTTCACGATCCAACAACTCGCCGACGCACAAGCCGCTGATGAACACATCACCACCATGACCCTCACGCCACACCAGCTACAAGGGCACAAAATACTGTGCGATACCACCGACACCGCGCCCCGCCCCTACGTCCCGACGCCTCTCCGCCTCGCTGTTTTCCGGCACTTACACGGGATGACGCACCCCGGGATAAAAGCTACAACCGCCCTAATCCGGGCACGATACTACTGGCCGAACATGACATCCTCAATTCGCCTATTCACGCGCGCCTGCCCGAGTTGCAACCGTGCGAAAACGACACGGCACATAAGGGCCCCGCTCGGCGAATTTCCCGACGAAGCACCACTGGAACACGTCCACATCGACCTCTTCGGCCAACTCCCACCTTCGGCCACGAAGAAGTATATATTGTCGATGATCGACCGCGCCACCGGCTGGTTTGAATGTGCCACCCTATCGACCATTTCCGCCGACGCAGTGATCACGGCCCTACACACCCACTGGATCGCGCGATACGGCTCCCCTGCCCGTATCACCACCGACCGGGGTACGCAGTTCACCTCCGCCAACTTTCACCAATGCTGCACATCAATGGGCACGGAGGTACATCATACCAACACGTATCATCCCCAAGCAAACGGCCTCGTCGAGCGACTACACCGCATCCTCAAAGACGTGATTATCGCAACCGCCACGTCCCGCACTTGGGCCACTCATCTCAGCGGCCTCCTCCTCGGCCTACGAAACCGCCCGGGTCCCGACGGCTATTCACCGGCTCAACGCCTCTTCTCAGCCACTCCTCGCCTCCCGGGGGATTAATTCACTCAGCCCCCACCGACAACTATACCCCTCCGCACGAACGCTTCTTACCGCCACTACACTCAGTCATACACGCCATCTACCCTGCGCACAGCGACCCATGTGTACGTACGCGTCGACACACCGCGGGGGAAACTGGAGCCACCATACACCGGCCCTCATCAAATTCTCACAAATGACGACAAAACCCTCACATACCTCACGGACGACCACAAAACACCATCGGTGTCCGTTGACCGGTGTAAGCCGGCCCCCTCTCCCACACACACCATAGGAACCGCCACCACGCCGCCAACTGCCCCCCCACCAGGCAGCTGCGGCTATAAAATCGCATGCCCAACAGCAACGACAACCACTACAAAGCGGAAACAAACCCGACCACAGCCGCCCGGCCGCCACGGCCCAATACCCATCCGTCAGGCAATGGCCATATCCAGAGCCGGCGCGATACCTATCCACGCGCGGCCCCGGAAGGATACGGCGCTCCAACGCCCACCACACCACCGACAGCCACCCCCAGGTATCCGCCCGCTCACACCGCAGCCGTCAACGGCGACACCGGGCACCCCCGTGCTCACCGTCACCCCCCCCCCCACCGCACCACACAGTCACGCTGCAGCTCCCGCCGTACGCCGGCACCTGCAGCGACTGCTGCATCCACGGGGTACAACGGCACTCCCAGCACACCGTAGAAGTGCAAGCCTCGCCAGACACCTCTACCAAGGCCACCTACGCCCGGCACTTAGCAAAGGCCCTCTTAGCCACAACAGAGCGCGGCACCCAAACCGACCCCTCGGCACGTCACCCTCAGCCACGCCTACGGCGCGGCCGACGTCGCCAGAGCCGGCACCACCGCTATCGCCGCACAGCCGCCCACGCATGCCGCCGCCCCGCTACCGCACGGCCCGCATCCACCACCGTCGCGACCCGTCGCAACCGCCGCTAAACGGCCACGACGCTCCGCCCCCACGACAACGACACTCGCATCCACCCGGACAGCCCCACAGGAACAACACACTCCGCCTCCCACGCACGCCACCGAACCGGCACGCCACAAAAAAAATTTAAAAACATACGTTACTTAAATTCTGGGGGGAGCAGTGTTGTGATCGGCTGCTCCTCCACAACCTAAACTATGTGTGAACATGCAGTATCTCAGAGTAGGGACCCCCCGACCCCCCTCTGATCATGTCAGGGGGCTATAAAAGAGCCAAGTGCCACGAATTAAATAACCATTCTCAATCAAAGCGATCGACTCGTCTGTTCTCCACCTCAATCACTACAATACCATTCAATGTACATTTAAGATTTTTCAAATAAAGCCAAGGGGAAGGCGAGCTAAGTGACAAGAGCGCAACCAGGTAGCCTCCCTCCATCGATCCTCCAACTGCTTTCAACGGCCGTCGGAGGAACAGGGGAGGGTAGAGGCGCCTCTATAAGGCGCCCTCCTTGCCCGGCTCGTTATTCTACCGATCTCACTCGAACTCGACGCCTTCTCTCTCTCCCACCTTGCCCTTCTCCTCGACCTCTCACTCATAAAAGAACCCAATGTGGTGGTAACCTTTGTGGCCTGGCCAATGCGGTGTAACCTTTCTGGATACTAGTGCTACCTTACACCTACGTTCTCCCTCTCACTCTCACCTATCCAAACCTCACCTACCTCACTCTGCCATCACCACATAAAGAAAAACGGAGTTATTGAAAGCACTGAAAGGTATTTCCACTAATACATGAAAAATACACTGTTGTGACGGTTTCGGTGATCAAACCATCAAATAACGTTATTGTTTGTTACTGACGATGGTTTGGTCACCAAAACCTGTACAAAGTGTATTTTTCGTGCATTAGTGGAAACAGACAACCTTTCAATAACTGTGTTGGTTTTTTAAATGGGTTTCCACGGTTTCATCATGACTGATTTCGTTCGTAAAATGAAGCAATTTCATATTTATAAGACAAAAAATGTTTTAAGAGTTTTATATGATTTAAGACAAATTTATATGTTTATATGTTCATCTTAAGGAGTTTATCGTCCCCCCCCCCCCCCCCCCCCACGACACGAAGGAGTAGCACCATAGGTTGAGCCAATGGGTCTAGAGATTCGAAATCCGGTCCTGCTAAGGAGCACACACTTCGGAAACAAAGAACATCAGCAGCAAAATTATGTCTTCAGAAGACATTTCTGTGGTATTTTATTGTGGAGTAAGTAATATTTGTTATGTAGGTAGGAAAACTACGTCCTACGATTGGAGCCTGCAACTCGTAGTCACTGGTCTTTAAAAGACCAGTGTCTTTTTTCGAGAAGGAAAAAATGGTAAGGAGTTACCAGTCTCCAAACAGAAAACTATCCAAAAAGCAGATGGCGATTTGACGCAAACAGTCTCTCGTAAGGAAAAGTTGGGAATATTATTACAACATCCCCCCCCCCCCCCCCCCCCCGGGATGAGGTACAACCTTTATCAAAATCCTTATTGAAAATAAATATATCCTAATAGACCAACATAGGTGTCTCTACCTGTCAGGATGCTGTATCAATTCGCTAGATAATGTCCTTCAAAACTGAAACGTCCAGTCTTCTCTTGGGACCAAAGGGGAATCGAGGAACGTCTAACGTTTGCGTGTCGTTGGGCACTGTAGGGATTTCAAGCACCACCGTAGGTGTTGATTTCACTATCTGTTCAACATCGATTGGTGCAGGCAACTGCTTTCTCTTCGTAGAGCGAGTAGACCTGTAAACCCTACTCGGTGGTAAGAGTCTCGGTTCTTGAACTTGAACAACAACATCATAATGAACGTTTTCCTTATTCTGGAGGTAGATCGCTCGGTCGACTTTATCACTCAATTCAAGCTTGCCACTAGAACTAAACCGAAGCCACTTGCCATCAATATAAGTGTAAATGTCTGTATCTAACATGCACGCTGAAACGTATATTTCAACCTCTGTGGGCCACATTCCTTCTGTCCACATCAATGATTTATTGAGGTAATTTCTTCCTCCCAACCCTTCAACAATTTTTTCGTTCTCTCTCATGAATTTCACAAGTTTCTGTCGGAGGATTCTGTGGCTTTTGTCCGTTCCGGTGATGAGGTAAGAAAGGCACCTGAAGTAGCAGTTTCCATCACCTTCGATCTCATAAATTTCCATGGGTGCCGTGGCGGGGACAGGATCGTCATACTTGAAGTCCAGCTCTTTCTTCAGATTCAGCTGAAACTTTTCACACTTGGCCCTTTGCCAGTTTTTATCGATCGGATAAAACCATTTGATGGCATCAATACAGCAGACGATTTCAAAATCATCGTCTGAATCGTTTTGACTCATTACACGTTCTTTCTTACTGTTAGCCACTTGAAGAACTGAAGCATCGACACGACGGGCATTGAGTTTCTTCAGAAGTCTTCTACTCCTTTTTTTCTCGCTGAAAGCTTCACGGAGAGCATCTTCGAAGGAAGGTTTAGATTCCACCATCAGACCATTCCACAATCCAAAGAAGTGGGTAATGCCAGGTTCCAACAATCAAGTTCAATGATCTGGAAAAAAAAAATGAAGTCGTTGCTTTTAATTAAACTTGGGTTCCCCTAACTGTAATTAGTAGCCGCAACTATTTTGAGATCACGGACGGCTGGTTTCTAGATAATAATAAACTTAATGTGTCATCAGCAATATCCACGAGTATGAGTGTGAAATCTTGTGTGAAATCGTGCTTTTCAAAATCCTGCCAAACAAATAGCGGGACAAATTGGGAGAGACTCTGATTCAACTCTCATCGTTCACATAAAATATCAAGCTCTTTCAGGAAAGAAAAAAATTCCGAAACACGATAATGGGCAATTTTTGTGGGTTACGAATTCTCCTTTTTTAACCAAATTCAGTTCAACAGCGAAAATTAAAACTTATTGACCACATAATGGGCTTTTTACGTCGAAAACTCTAGGCAGGAAACATGTGAAATTTGAATTTCTGAGTTCCTGCTAGAATTGACGTATCAGGTAAACCGAGTAGTTCAACTCAAATCCAGCTTAGGGATCTAGTGTATCACTTCATATAATGTACAGAACCGAAATGGATGGATGGATGGATGGAATCGCAAATATTTTAAAAAAAAGTCCTCAAAATCAAACCGAAGTCACGGCAAAGGTTTTTTTTCTAATGTTGGGTTTTTGCAGCATTAGGAACCTTCGCCTCCAAGAATTCGCTCCGCCTCCTTGGGACAGTAGCCAGTCAGATGTCAACAGACCTCATACGTCATTTTTTGCGAATTTTCACTTTTAATCATCCTAATTTTTTTTAAATAAGGCTTATTGTTGAAAACGGCATTCAAACTATCACTTTTCTCAAAGTTCTGAATATTTTGCTTTATAAAACAAATAAAAAAATTTAAAAACTAACCAATTTTTTTTATTGCCCTCAGATTTCCGATCAGACCATTTACAGGGAGATTCCTGATAATTCCGGAAAAAAATTAGTGAAACTTCACATTAAACGGGAGAAGAATGCCGAATCACTGAGTTCTGAACATAGCAAACTACCTAGTGGAGAAATTGATTCCTGAAGTTTTTTTGGGAGAAATCCTTCATTTCACACAAGCAACTGACTTTCTCATCTATTTACTCACTTTTTTATTTCTGACCCCATTTTTGAAAACTACGGTAAATTTCACGTTATATTCGACCATCAGCATTTTCTAGAGCTCACAAAAAACGCTGCAAATCCCTGCACAACGGTTTATTATTTTGTATAGAATACCCTTCTGTTACAGATCACAGCTCTATGTATAAATAACCCGTCTATATAATATGATATGTACTATTCTATACATATTATGTAGATCGCAGACCCTCCGTAGGTTAGTACCTAACCCCGTACTCGTTACTAGGTACCTACCTAAATCACGAGTTGAATGTTGCTAAAATAATTCTGCCGATGACAAACAGTACCTAACAAAAAGAAACACATAATGAAGTTCTGAAAAGAAATTGTTGATGAGGAGTGAAAAAAGTTGCAAAAGTACCTACCAACAAACTCCAGCCCCTTCTACGTAGATGGTATAATGAACCGTTGTGTAATAATTTACCGTTGAGTAATGATTTACCGTAGTAATAATTCACCCATCAATAATACTTCAACGTTTGTTCAAGTTTCACTACCTACCAACAAACTCCAAAAGAGCCATCATTTTTCAAATGAAATAAATCACAGAACAACCAACTCGACTTCATACTCCGCCAATATAATCAGGTGATCCCTAGCAATGATTTCATCTCCGCCAAATTTCCTACTGTGGGCGCGTCTCTGGTTACGAGATTTGGTTTGAATTGTATACAATTTCATTCACACTGGAGTCGAAAATGCCTGTCGGTGCAAACTTCGGGGCCTTACTGTGAACGAACGGCTGGACGTACGATGCTCCGGATGGTCTTAAAAAACTCGCAAGTTCAAAAACTATTTAAAACCGTAAAAATATTCACGTAAAAAAATGGTAGAGGCGTTTTGAAAATTTCAACCCCTATTTTGAACCCCTTAGAGATGACTCACAGTAACGTCGAGCTTCGAGGACCAACTAGACAGCGAACGGAACCTATAACCCGAATTTCATCAATTTTCTTTCATGGTAACTAAGAAAAGTGGCCCTTACGGCGTACGGCGGACAGACAGAAATATTTTTATTGCAGTTTTGGATTCTACATACCTTGAAACGTAAACCATCAAATTTTGAGGGGGGGTAAGCATTTTTTTTTGCATGCTCGATTCCAATGGTTCATTATTGAATATAATAAACCAAAAATAGTGCTAAGGGGCTCAAACTTGAACAAACCAAGAAAATTACGGTTATGTGAAAACTTAGAAAATCAAACCAATATGATAAAAATAAAAACCACAGTCATGCAGCATGGCTATAAGAGCGAATTTTCGAAGTTTTCGGCATCTTCCTCCTCCGCCTAAAATTTTCTGAAAATTAATTTTCGGCCAATGTTTTTCCCAACTTGATACCATACAAAATTAAAACAGGAGTAGTTTTACGCAAAGTAAAATTTGCGGTGGAAGGATGGGGAGGGGGAAATCAAAAATGTTTTGAATACCAGAAGAGTAGGTAATGGATACGTAACAAATTTTTTTGTTCCATTTTTTGCCGAGTAACACCTCGGTTTGTAGATTTTCCAACGCTGAACACGATGGTGAAGTCAGAATTGCGATATCCCATTCCGTTATCAGATTAGAGCAGACGAACCAGGAAGAACATCTCAAGAAATAACCACGTTCCTTCATCTTCAAAGTGTTCCAGTTTGAGAATGGAATGAGATATCGCAATTCTGATTTCACCATCGTGTTCAGCGTACAAAAACCTTTAAAATGAGGTGTCACTTGTCAGACTTTCTCATTTTGGGAATTTATGGGTAATTTCCCCCCCCCCCCTAAAACTCCCCAAAACTCCCCCTTAGAGTGACCCGATTCTGCCCATCTTCGAACTTAGCCTGTCGATTGCCAAGGCAGATTTTTCGTGCAAATTTGAACTTTTTATCTCAATTCTTTCGAGAGTTATCGTCTGGAATGACACATACATATATAAATATATAAATATTAATTGCAACGCAATTCTTAGCCCGACCCCCAACTAGTTGTTTTGTCACACTTTTTTGTTCCGCGATACCGTTGTTAGGGATTTCGGAATAGCAAAAAAAAGAGTGTTTGTCAATGGTATCCAATTCGAGTCCGAAATAGCAAAAAAAGAGTGTTTGTATCCCCTAGCAATGAAATTTCTATGCTATTCACGCTATGAAGCTGTAATTTGGTATTTCGGACTCGAATTGCGTTGCAAATTCCTCGTTCTATACAAAGTATAGAAGATAAGAGATTGGGGGTCCAGGGGGCTTGCCCCCTGGCGAGGCGCGGAGCGCCGAGTATATATGAATATATATATATATATATATATATATACATATAATTTTTGGTGTCTTTCGGCAGTGAATTCAGGATGGTCTGAAACGGATTTTGGTATAAAAATCTTTCGGAAATTCGAGTTTTGAAAATTTTGGACCGAGAACAATAGCTTCCTTTTCTTCGAAAATTCGCTAAAAATAGAAGAAGTAGGTACACTGTACAAACCCAGTACAAAAACTTAAATAATATACAAACACTGGGAAATAATAAAATTATTCGAACAAATCCCACAGAGGTACAGAACTGAAAGTGGGCACACTTCTATATTTATATTTGCAATACAGTGCAAGTTTTATAAAATACAAAATGAAAACTGAAAAAATTAAAGGGAATGAATTAATTATTCTTGGTGACGCTTATTTATTTAAGTGTTGACAAACCCACATTTTTGAATTGATTTTTGTTTTCTTTGTTTTTGGGCACAGGTATCATAAGCTCTGTTCCAGCCGACGCGAGCTTTGTAACGAGTTCTGCACATAAGAACTGTGTTCCAACCACGACTGTTGAAACTGTTCACTGTTCATTGTTATAGGTTTTACCATTAGTGTTCCAACCGCGCTGGGTGCGGGAAATGAGTTCTCTGAGTTTCGTAACTTGTCGCACCCGATCGGGGATGGGTTTTCCAACAGAACAGAAGATAACCCCGCTGGAACCTTCGCAAAATCTGATTTCCCTCCAACCTTCATGTTAAACGGATCTTTTAAGTCTCAGTGGTCAGCTATTCTTTGGCCCTGAAGTCACTGCAGTTGTCTAGCACGTTTGCAAGGTGTTCCAGCCAATGAGTTCTCGAACTGAAACATTTCTAAAACTCATCTCCACCCTCCAAAAAAAATTTAGGTTCTGGTTTTGAAACTTTAACCGCAGTTTTGGTGGCTGGAACATACCTACGTTTGTTCTGGTTTTGAAACTTCTTCTAAACTCATTTCTAAAACTCAATTTTTCGGCTGTAGGTTCTGGTTTTGAAACATTTTAAACCCAGTTTTGGTGGCTGGAATTTGTTTAAGGGCCATTCACATGAGCGGACCGGACCGGATAAATCCAATACTCCTGGCCAGGAACCTCCTGACTTGCTACGAGGGGGCGGGGCTTCCTTCCCCTCGAGCAGCCATTTATACGATCAGACCTGGTACGCAGGAATACTTCCAATATTACCCTAATACCTATTGATAATTTTCATTCAATATTGAAAATACTGCATAATGATACTTGCATTTCTTATTCCAATCCCAACCTATTATTATTTTCACAATGAAAATAAATACAATTTTTTTATAGCTTTTTGGCACAGGTACCTCTTATGGCCAAAAAATGTAGGAAAAAAGTCTGCCAATTCGAGTAGGCAGTATAGCTTCCTCACATGAATCACATGAATGTATAGAACAGTATAGAATAGGTTCATTCATTGGACAGGTGAGAGTATCCAAGCATGGGTTAATTTCTAAATGACCCAGGCCACAATCATGCACTAACAGAATTAGGCAGTTTCAGCTCTCTACGACTATTTTTCGTGCGGTTAGAAGCGTTACAAGGAAATGGTCAACATTTCATGTTTGTTCGCGCATGCGCTGACGAAAGTTACGATTCCAATGAAATTCATAAGGAAGTATTATTCCTGATCAACCCCCCCCCCCCCCCCCCCCAGATTGAACTCATTTCAAGGTAGTTATGGGCGTTTCAAGTATCTCACTTTGCGGATGCACAGGCGACAGTTACAGTATTGGTTTATTATTTTCAATAATGAACCATTGGAATCGAGCATGAAAAAAAAAATGCTTACCCCCCCTCAAAATTTGATGGTTTACGTTTCAAGGTATGTAGAATCCAAAACTGCAATAAAAATATTTCTGTCTGCACGCCGTACGGGCCACTTTTCTCAGTTACCACGAAAAAAAATTGATGAAATTCTGGTTATAGGTTCCGTTCGGCGTCTAGTTGGTCCTCGAAGCTCGACGTTACTGTGAGTCATCTCGAAGGGGTTCAAAATAGGGGTTGAAATTTTCAAAACGCCTATACCATTCTTTTACGTGAATATTTTTACGGTTTTAAATAGTTCTTGAACTTGCGAGTTTTTTAAGACCATCCGGAGCATCGTACGTCCAGCCGTTCGTTCACAGTAAGGCCCCGAAGTTTGCACCGACAGGCATTTTCGACTCCAGTGTGAATGAAATTGTATACAATTCAAACCAAATCTCGTAACCAGAGACGCGCCCGGCGCCCACAATAGGAAATTTGGCGGAGATAGAATCATTGCCAGGGATCACCTGATTATATTGGCGGAGTATGAAGTCGAGTTGGTTGTTCTGTGATATTATTTCATTTGAAAAATGATGGCTCTTTTGGAGTTTGTTGGTAGGTAGTGAAACTTGAACAAACGTTGAAGTATTATTGATGGGTAAATTATTACTACGGTAAATCATTACTCAACGGTAAATTATTACATAACGGTTCATTATACCATCTACGTAGAAGGGGCTGGAGTTTGTTGGTAGGTACTTTCGCAACTTTTTTCACTCCTCATCAACAATTTCTTTTCAGAACTTCATTATGTGTGTTTCTTTTTGTTAGGTACTGTTTGTCATCGGCAGAATTATTTTAGCAACATTCAACTCGAGATTTAGGTAGGTACCTAGTAACGAGTACGGGGTTAGGTACCAACCTACGGAGGGTCTGCGATCTACATAATATGTATAGAATAGTACATATCATATTATATAGACGGGTTATCTATACATAGAGCTGTGATCTGTAACGGAAGGGTATTCTATACAAAATAATAAACCGTTGTGCAGGGATTTGCAGCGTTTTTTTCAGTGATTTTAGTATGGGACCAACCCGCACCAACCATTCAAATTTCAGCCTATTTCGACCACTATTTCGGGTAGCTATGGGCGTTACAAGGAACTGACCACAGATAGATAGACCTCACAGAACCAAAAATGTTCCTTGATGTCTGAAACGCAAAATCTTATTGGATTCCAACAAATTTTCATTTTGGAGGACATGGATTTTTTTTTTAAAACTCAATCACGAATCAAGGCTTCCCTACCTTCGTTAGTGAGGAAGCGAAAGTGGAACATGTCTGGTGATCTTAACAAAAAATTAGGTAAATATTTATTCCAGTCCAATTAAGGTAAAATTAAGTTAGCAAATTTTGTTTTAAAGTGGTCTGGTTGTAGTATAGCTAAGAACTAAGAATGTAGAAGAAATCATGTATTTGAAATTCATTTTATTAATTTGTTCGGTTGCATGATTTCTACAGAAAGGCAGGCTCATAGCGTAACCACTATCCAAAATCTTACATACAAACATCACCTACTTACCTAGTAGGTACCAACGAATTCGAGGGGAGAAGGAAAACACATGAAAGTGAGGGGGAGGGGAACAGAAGATCCTGGGCGGGATGAAGGGGTGGGGAGAGTCGGATCGTACGGTGGGGGGACCCTAGATCCGAAGGAATTTCCAAGGGGCCTCCCTAGCAAGTGGGAACAGGAGAGTCTGGCCAGAGCCCACTCCGGCCGTGGGGGTTCGGCCATTTCCGCCTGTTTCCGCTGCCTCCTACTGCTTTACAGCATGTGATACCTCTTGTTTCAGAAGCCAACCTTTAACGAGGTAATTCGATAGCTCAGTGGTATCGACATCTACCTTCCAAATGGTAGATCGTTGGTTCGAGACCACGGACATAGACAGTTTTTTTGTCACCGACACTTTCGTAAGATCAGTTTTTGTTCGTTAGGGCTTCGAAACCATGATTTTCTTGACAGATTATTGATTTGAACAGCTTCTATAATTTATTATTACGTACTTAATAAGCGATTGATGGAGTAGTAGCTAGGTACTTAACTTTATATTTACAAATAATAATCGCTGCCAGATATGTGACCAACATAGTGGCTATAACCGTAGTGGTGACTAAATTTGCAAGGAAATGGTATATTTTAAAAAAGCCATTTTGCCCGCACAAAAATTAGGAGGGCAACGAAATGAAAATAATGGTAACATAAGTAAAAAATATATATTTTATTCATTTACGAGATTACAATTCACAGCTTATTGCCCATGGAACTTCTGACTATTCCCATAATTATCACAAAATATATAGGTATTTCCCTTGGAGAAATAAACGATAATGACAAAATTATACACTAGTCTCAGTATTACCCACCCTCTTGAAAATGTTATTCTAGAGAAAGCTTATCAAATCAAAATACTTAGTACAATTTAGTCTCTTTTAAGTTATAACTAGGTACTTAGATGTGTCACAAATACTGAACGTGGAGAAAAAAAAATCGAGAGGAAAATTGCCCAAGGCAACGACTTCATTTTTATATTAGAATATCACGACAATATCACATTTTATCAACCTTTTAATGAATATTTAAATGCATTTTACTCATTTGCGAGATTACAGCTTATTCTTGAGAAATTAGGTAAGTACCTATGGAACTTTTGACTATTATAATAACTATCACAGAATATTATTATAAATTATAATAGCATGACAATATCACATGTAATCAACCTATCACGACTGTTTTGTCCAGCAATTCTTTATATATTGACTTCGAATCATGCTATAATCTTATTACTATTTTATAAAATTTAGCTCATTTTGGTTTATGGTAACTAAGGAAAGTGCATAGTACGGCGGACAGATAGAAATTGGTTTATTCATTTGCGGAGTCTACGTACTACCTTGGAACGAAAAACCATCAAATTTTGAGGGGGCGTTAACATTTTTTTTATCATGCTCGATTCTAAAGGAATAAGTTGAAAATAACCAAAATTGAATGTAGTTCGATACAGTTGAAAATAGTCGAAATTAATGAAAATAACCAGAATATCACGCTAATATCAAAGAGTTATCAATAATATAATATCTAGTGACTCGGAACAATGTTATGTTAATTTTGTAGTTAATGTTGTAGGGTCTTCTTTTTCAATGCTGGTTAATGGGAGTTTGAAGGACGACTGAGATCCAGGTGTTTTTGAAACCGTTATTTACTGAGAAACACAAGCTTTCAACTGCCCTCAGTTGTTCCTGATAAGAAAACTTATCTTAATTCTGGTAAACGTGAAGACGACTGTCTGAGGGCAGTTGGAAGCTTGTGTTTCTCAATGGTTTCAAAAAACACCTGCATCTCAATCGTCCTTCAAACTCCCATTGACTACTCCGGCACGCCTCGAATCCGCTGCATAATAAGCAGGCGTATAATTTCCCACCAGCCATGACTATTCTCATGTTGTTTTAACGCAAATGACTTGTCACTGTAATCAATGATAAGTAATAACTATTGTAAACTGATAAGAAAGTGATAAGGATACGAGCCGATCGCGGAGGGCGGAACCACGGAACAGCAAATTCCCCGCGGAAACAGGCGGAAATGGCCGAACACCCACGGCCGGAGTGGGCTCTGGCCAGACTCTCCTAGTGGGAACGCCCAAAACCGGCCCAGTGGAGCGTTTACACGACAGGGTGGAGGGGCACACTTGCTGCGCTCCCCGGATTTTCCAGCCCGGTCCGCTTGTGTAAACTGCCTATTAAAAGTTTAGGTCCCTGGGACGCGAGTAGGGTGGTCCTGAGAGGAATTAAAAATCTGCTATGGTTTCTGGTTTTGTGTTCATCCCAGTTTTCTATGAATAGGCTTGGTCTTTTAAGACAGAATTTGGCTAACTGGTGGCTGAACGTCTGTTTCAGAGGTAAAACATTTGTTTCATAAAATTTTGAACACAGGGCCAAGTGGAGCACTGTTTAAGGATTACTTTTAATAATACAATTTTTTGGGCCATTTCCAGTGTAGTGAATGGTTTGGGTACCTGGGATAGAGGAGGGTGTGACGGAATGTGAGGATCGGATGACATGCTCGGAAGGTTTCCACCACACTGGTTATACCCGATGGCTTCTCCAGGCAGGTTACACCACTCAACGAGATCTTTTGGAAAAGGAGTTTCTCGGAAGGTTCCACCACACCGGTTATACCACAAGGGCCTCACCAAACAGGTTCCACCACTCTACGAGATCTTTTCGAGGGAAGGAAGGCAGGGAGAGAGAGATAAGTCATCGACTTAGAGGAGTGCGGAGAATGAAGAAATCTGGTAGGGAGCACGGGTTGTATAGGGTTTGTTCCACCCTCCTCCGGCCCTCCTGCAGCTGTTAGAGACTGGTGGGAAGAGCTGGCGGTGAACGTTTCCCGGCTCACGTAGATCCCTTCCTTCCACTTGGTTTATTGAGTGTAATCTAATATTATACAGGTCTGAGTGGTATATAGGTGGGTACCACGACATCCAGTTTTTGTTTTTTCAATTCTTTGGATACAAGGAACCCCAAGCAATGTCAGCATAAATGTGATTAGGGGATTTATAAGGTGTATAGGATTACTTTAAAAAATTGATTGAATATATTTTGGCATCCATGGAATATGTAGGAGTTTTGTCGGATTTATGTAGGAGTTTTGTCGGATTCTGTTTATTAGTTCATTGATATGCTGACTTTATTTCAATCTTTCATCAATTGTTAGACCTAAATATTTAGGTTCAAAAATCAGCTGTCAAACATTGGGGTAAAAAGCTGACTTCCTAAAACTTGTTTTGTAGCTTCAAATTTTGGATTTTTCTGAATTTTAAATTTTGGGCTGATTCTTGACATCCTAGAGGAGCGGAACAAGAGAAGAAAAAACGCTGCAAATCCCTGCACAACGGTTTATTATTTTGTACAGAATAACCTCCTGTTACAGATCACAGCTCTCTGTATAGATAACCCGTCTATATAATATAATATGTACTATTCTATACATTTTATGGAGATCGCAGACCCTCCGTAGGTTAGTACCTAACCCCGTACTCGTTACTAGGTACCTACCTAAATCACGAGTTGAATGTTGCTAAAATAATTCTGCCGATGAAAACAGTAACTAACAAAAAGAAACACACATAATGAAGTTCTGAAAAGAAATTGTTGATGAGGAGTGAAAAAAGTTGCAAAAGTACCTACCAACAAACGCCAGCACCTTCTACGTAGATGGTATAATGAACCGTTGTGTAATAATTTACCGTTGAGTAATGATTTACCATCGTGTAGTAATAATTTACCCATCAAAATACTTCAAAGTTTGTTCAAGTTTCACTACCTATCAAAAACTCCAAAAGAGCCATCATTTTTCAAATGAAATAATATCACAGAACAACCAACTCGACTTCATATTCCGCCAATATAATCAGGTGGCCCCTAGCAATGATTTTATCTCCAGCTAAATTTCCTATTGTCCCTAGTTCCTATTGTCCCTGGTAACGAGATTTGATTTGAATGTATACAATTTCATTCACACTGGAGTCGAAAATGCCTATCGGTGCAAACTTCGGGGCCCTACTGTGAACGAATGGAGGGACGTAAAATGCTCCAGGTGGTCTTAAAAAACTCAAGAACTATTTAAAACCGTAAAGATTCACGTAAAAAAAGGTATAGGCGTTTTGAAAATGTCAACCCCTATTTTGAACCCCTTAGAGATGACTGACGGTAACGTCGAGCTTCGAGGACCAACTAGACCCCGAACGGAACCTATAACCCGAATTTCATCAATTTTCTTTCATGGTAGGTAACTAAGAAAAGTGGCCCGTACGGCGTACGGCGTACAGACAGAAATATTTTTATTGCAGTTTTGGATTCTACATACCTTGAAACGTAAACCATCAAATTTTGAGGGGGGGTACGAATTTTTTTTTTCATGCTCGATTCCAATGATTGAAAATAATAAACCAATTTTCAATTCATTATTGAAAATAATAAACCAAAATCGGGGGGTGGAAAAAATATTTACAATGGAATGCCAAAGTCAAACATTTCCTTACGGTGTCAAACACTGGTACCTTCACCCTACCTAGTGGAGGGAACAGGGCATGGACAATCAGGGATCTAGTTATTATGAGTGTGAATTTCTATGTTGAGTTGGAAAGGTGAGGTGCTGCAATTAGATACTACCTATTGAAGCAACATAGGTATACTGTAGTTTTCCTGTAATTTAGGGCCAGTAGGTTTTGTTTCAAATTATCATAGACTTCCTTTAAGATAGTCTCTGTTGAAAATATGGTTTCAGGCCAGGATTTAGTAGAAACTATTAAGCTCACCGACATAGATGATTGCAGCAAATAATTTAAGGGACCATTAACTATTAATATAAACTGAAGAGGCCTATAAATAATGGTTCCTCGAGTAACAGCACACCTGACTGTTTCACAATTGATGGGTTCTTGCTTAAATAAGATTTTTTACAGTTTTAAATTTTAATGCCATGCCTGAGATTCCTATGCATTGTTCAATTTGTTTATTAATAGTTGATGGTCAACTAGATCAAAAGCTTTCCTTAGATCAAGAAAAATCACGAGTTTTTAATTTATTTTCCAATCTGTCTGAGATTTTATTTGAGTCTGTAGGTTTGTTCACAGTGACCATCTGGCGGTTATTTGGCCGTCAGAAAGGCGTTTGACCAGTCGCAGTGATTCCCTCTTTTCTGACTGTATGGTACTTAGTGCGAACAAAACTTATGGATATAGCGTCTTGTGCGCTGATTCCTGGCTTGAAACCATATTGGTTTATAAGGTAAAATTGATTTTCCATGATTACCTAACTTTTTAAGGCATATTTGGAAGACTTTAGAGAAATGATCGATTACAGAGATCGGTCGGTAACTGCCTCTTACGATTGATTTGTGCGAAATAAATACGAGATAAATTACGAAGCGGGGAAGTTATACCTACCATTGAGGTGTGATTACGGAAGATCTCTCGTCTGAAGGAGACCACGGAAAGTGTTCACCGTACACATCGACAGGATCAACTTGTTTTCTACTGGGCTCGAAAATAAACACTGAACAGGCAACGACTTAACGCTGGTACACTGACAGGGAAGGTATTTGATATTTACTGTTATTCAGAAATAACTAAAAAGAAAAAGTTTGTTAGAAACAAAAGTAACCTAACCTGTTTCAGTCGCCAGCTGCAGCCGTTGAAGGGAGCTCGAGGAGTCAAAACTAAGTAAACGTTCAACACTGACGACTCTTGTTAGAAGCAACTAAAACTATTAAGTCCAAACATGGAAAACGTTAAAGTGAATATCGAAAACTTCAATCAGGAAACGAAATTTCAATAGTACATTATACACAGAACAGAGAAGCTCAAGCTGAACGTCAACATTGGGTTTGAGTTGGGATTGGCAGACATATTGTAAAATCAGCTGTTGGAGCGTGGTGGTGGTGGTGTTCGCTTTTCTAGTGCCAGCATGAAGCCATGTTGCACTGCGTTAGTTTTTTTTTGTTTTTGTTTTTTAATTTTTATTAGATGTCCATATTATTTTTGTTCACAAAGTCGTATAATTATATCTTCAAAGGTTTCGATTCTGAAGTTATTCAAGGATGTCGTCAATGTTGTTTTCTTGGTATTTTTGGAGAAGGGCTCTTCTGTCGTCTTCGTACCTCGGGCATGAGTTCAGTAGGTGGTCAATGTCTGGTGTTGCGTCGCAATTGGTGCACTGAGGGGGATTCGCCCCGTTCCCAACGATGTATCTGAAGTATGGCGTGTTTCCGTGTTCAGTGAGTATCCTATTGAGGACTGTGAAGGAGCGAATACTTTTATTGCTCCCTTTGTACCATACGCTATAATCGTTTTGGGGAATAATATATTGCGTTTGCTGTCCCGCAGTGAGGAGTCTGAATGCTTTCTTTTGTCTACTGAGACTGACTTCCTTTGCAGCTGGTTCAAATTCAGCTTTGGCTTCCTCCACTGAGGCGACTGGGATGTTGGAGGGAATTCCCTTTTCTGCTGTGTGTTTGACCAAGTGGTCACAGATAGTGTTTCTGGGGATATCCACGTAACCTGGTATCCACTGGAAGCAAATTTGTTTATTTGTTTGTATTTGTTTATTTGTTTACTGGGTTCCCAGTATTATACGTTGCATTAGTGGAGGGGGGTTGTCCCCCATTTTAATGTTCTTCAGAGAATATACAGGGTGTCTCACTTATGATCCGAAAATTTTTAACCACGTGTTCTACAACCAATTTCCAACAAAAAGTGTCCCTTAAAGTTTTTTTTTTAAACCACTAAAAACCTGAGTTTTTTCAATGTTAAGATTTTTTTCGTGTTTTCGACCTTTGGTCACTGAAAAGGTCATAACTCCCTTAATATGAAAAGTAAAACCAAATCTAAGTAAACCGTTGGAAAGAGCGTTCGATTTCCCGTCTTTTGAGCCTCTAACAATAATTTTTTGAAGGGAACTTGAGAGTTTAAAAATGAGCCTGAAAAGTTAATTTCGTCAATTCTTGAAAACTCCCTGTTTTTCAAACGATCATTAGGCCCCATAATTCTGGTGATTGGTCATAGCCTGTAAGCCTAAAAAATGCGCAAAAGCCTCAGCTTTCCAACGGTATAGTCAGTTTTTATTTTTTAGAGGGAACGTTTTTGAGAAAATTGAGTTTTTATGCGAAAAAACGTGTGTTTTCAGGCACATTTGAGGGTTTTTCCTTGGGGAAAAAAGTACTGCATGACTAACCACTGATGACTTTGGAGACGGATTTACGTATTTTTTTACGTTGAATCTAATGGTGACATACCCAGAGCTTCCTAGCAACGCCGCCCGTCTGTCGATGGGATTGTATACGAAAAAACGTGTGTTAAACAGAGTGAGGTTCGTTTCTGTTGTTTGTTGTGATGCCCTCTTCTTAGCGTTGATAAGAAAATCGTCATGAGGAAAACATCTACGTACAAAGTCTCTCTATTCGACCGAGTTCACCATCACGTTCAATCCGTTCTTCCGTTGCGTTCGATCCAGTTTCCTGTGTTGAAAATTTTCGAAGTTTTTCTTTCCACTATGGCTCCATTCACCTATACCGTCAAAGAGTGCGTCGACATGATTTTCGTATATGGTTACGCACGGAAACGCATCAGCAGCGGGAAGAGAGTACGCGCGGCGTTTCCCCAACAGACATCCTCCTTACAGAGAAACCTTCAGTAGGGTAAATGCACTTCACCATATCAAAAGGCGTTCGTTTTTGTGTTTTGGATTTCGTCATGTTCGGAATGAAGTGTTGTTTGTGCTAACACCCTTTTTTAACCCACCCATTTGTGAAGAGGCCTGATGGTATGAGGTTAACAACTGGAAATTACTCACAAGGTAAATTCTGTTTTCTACGCCTACGTAATAGCTTCATGACATTTATTCAGCCATAACGACCAGCAATGGTGAATTGCAGCTAACATTTTTCAAATATTAACGCAGGTATGCATACGTGCACGGAACTGGGAATTGTTCCAAATGGTCACTCACAGAGCAAGCGGTCCACGCGATGAATTTCGTGACGAGGCGATATTGGACGCAATAGCTGAGGATTCCACTTCCAGCACCCGCCGATTGGGCTTGCAGCTAGGGGTGCCACATGCGTCAGTTCATAGAGCCATAGTTGAAAGAAAAACTTCGAAAATTTTCAACACAGGAAACTGGATCGAACGCAACGGAAGAACGGATTGAACGTGATGGTGAACTCGGTCGAATAGAGAGACTTTGTACGTAGATTTTTTCCTCATGACGATTTTCTTATCAACGCTAAGAAGAGGGCATCACAACAAACAACAGAAACAAACCTCACTCTGTTTAACACACGTTTTTTCGCATACAATCACATCGACAGATGGGCGGCGTTGCTAGGAAGCTCTGGGTATGCCACCATTAGATTCAACGTAAAAAAAATACGTAAATCCGCCTCCAAAGTCATCAGTGGTTAGTCATGCAGTACTTTTTTCCCCAAGGAAAAACCCTCAAATGTGCCTGAAAACACACGTTTTTTCGTATAAAAACTCAATTTTCTCAAAAACGTTCCCTCTAAAAAATAAAAACTGACTATACCGTTGGAAAGCTGAGGCTTTTGCGCATTTTTTAGGCTTACAGGCTATGACCAATCACCAGAATTATGGGGCCTAATGATCGTTTGAAAAACAGAGAGTTTTCAAGCATTGAACGAAATTAACTTTTCAGGCTCATTTTTCACTCTCAAGTTCCCTTCAAAAAATTATTGTTAGAGGCTCAAAAGACGGGAAATTGAACGCTCTTTCCAACGGTTTACTTAGATTTGGTTTTACTTTTCATATTAAGGGAGTTATGACCTTTTCAGTGACCAAAGGTCGAAAACACGAAAAAAATCTTAACATTGAAAAAACTCAGGTTTTTGGTGGTTTAAAAAAAAAACTTTAAGGGACACTTTTTGTTGGAAATTGGTTGTAGAACACGTGGTTAAAAATTTTCGGATCATAAGTGAGACACCCTGTATAGCTGACTTAGAGTGGGATAAATAGACCGATCTCAAGTGTGAGTGTCACTGACACTCGCGGAAGTCTCTGAGCGCCTTAAGTCAGGGACGAACTCGGGAGTGGTATTAATAGACGGAGTGAGACTCTCACTTACCTGAGTGAGTTTGGATTGTACTTGAGATTACCATGAAGAAGGTTTCCTTTCAAACTGTGTATCCACCATGGGAATCTCCGTGAGGACAGCAAATGGGAAGGAAGAAGAAGAGGTTTTCTTCTAGGGAGGTTACTTTTTACCAGGTTATCGTGTGTTTATTTGCAGTTATTCATGAAGCATAAGGCAAATAATAAAACGTTGTGTAATAATTTACCTGCATAGATGCCCCTTCTGTGTAGGTACTATAATTTACCGTTGTGTAATAATTTGCCCATCAATAATACTTCAAACGATTTTTCAAGTTGCAAAAGTACCTATCAACAAAATCCAAAACAGCCTTCACTTTTCAAACGGAATAATATCGCGGAAAAACCAACTCGACTTCACACAGCCATCCGTGATTATAACCAGGTGCTTCTTCCCTGGTGATGATATTTGGACTGAATGTATACGTATACAATTTGATTCACCCTCCTGTTGACCAAGCCTGTCGGTGCAAACTTGGGGGCCTTACTGTGACGTACAATGCTCCGGGTGGTCTCAAAAAATTCGTAAATTTAAAACCGTAAAATATTCATGTAAAAAAAGGTATATAGGCGTCCTGAAAATTGCAACCCCTTTTTTTCACCCCTTAGAGATGACTGAAAGTAATGCCGAGCTTCGAGGACCAAGTAGACCCCGAATGGGACCTATAAACAGAATTTCGTCAATTTTGGCTCATGGTAACTAAGAAAAGTGCTAAGTACGGCGGACAGACAGCAATTTTTTTAATTGCATTAAGAAATCTACATACCTTGAAACGTAAACCATCCAATTTTGAGGAGGGGTTACAATTTTTTTTCATGCTCGATTCCACAGGTTCATTATTGAAAATAATAAACCAAAAAGTAGGTACGAGCAAAATGAGGTGCTTCACAATCTGCTAAAAAATAACCTAGATCTCGGCATAGAGAAGAAAGAAAATGAGATACTGTTGGCTAGAAAAATGTTTGAAGGAAACAGAAGTTATGGCAAAGTTGCGACCTGTTGAAAAATAAATAGCGTTTTTTCTATTTTTTTTTAACAGCGTTGTTTTTATTGCATTTTATTTTGTAACAGTATTTAATATCTAATTAGAAAAATGTCGATGTATAAACGCATTTCCACCTGTCCCCTTCCCGCAGCCCAATGTGCAGTATAGCACAGGCCGGTACTATGCAAAGAGTGTTTGGCAGTTTGTACTGCAACTTGTACACAGATAGTCGTCATACTTGTCATCATATTCGTCGAATTCCATTGTAACAATGAATAATATACCTAACGTAAATCTGTATCTAATAAAAAATAAAAAGGTAAAACGTATATCTAATAATAATAATATGTAATGAAAACAATATTCCTATCGATAATCTAGTGAAAACGAACTGATAACAATGAAACACCGAGGCTAAACTGGTAAGACTCTCACTCAAGGTACCTATGGCGGTTACTTGAGTATTTGGCAGTAGCAGCGGAGTCTCGAATAGACTTGAGGGGCTGACGTTCCCAAGTGTGGTTTATTAATACCGATTGGTGACTTGAGGGCTCATCTTCCAATACTTGAGTGCTACTGACCCTCAAGTACGGACTATTAATCCCACCCTTAGAGTCTGCAAGTATTACTGCATTTTTTGAACGATCTGAGTGGTCTTGAAATAGGTGCTGAATTGCTTTGTAAATGGCAAACAACTCTGCAGTGTAATTACAGCACACAGGGCTCATCTTAAAACCTTTGCCTGCTTTATGTTCGGAACAAATGTAGGCCGAGGCAGTATCCCCATTACACAATTTAGATCCATCTGTATATACTTGGTGAAAGTCATAGAATTGGCTATTTATATATGCTTTATATAAGTTTTCTTGGAGTTGGCTTGGTGATTTCCCCAGGAGCTGCCTTTCAACATTTTCATTGCATTGATATCTCTGTTACATCTGACAGTTATATATTCCTGGTGTGCCATACCACTCAACTTGGAGTCTAAGTAGACTCCTAGATATTTGTAAGACTCCAGGATTTTGATAGGTGGTTTTCCAGGAAGTTCTATCGTGAGATTTGATCTCTCAAATGCAGTCAGGGAGTCGAAGAAAGAGATGGCGCTAGTTTTGTTGAAGTTGACCATCAAGTTTAAGTTTTCGAGAGCATCAATCAATGTTTGGAGATGAAGTCTCATTTTATGAATATTGGTATTAGCTTCTTTCGCATTTGGGGAGATTCTGAAGTCATCTGCATATGAAGATATGTTGACACATGGGTCTCCGAAAATATCATGTATTTTAGAGACATATAAATTGAATAGAAGGGGGCTTAGCACGCTCCCTTGATCAATCCCTGGGTTACCTGCTTCATATTCACTCCATCACTGAAAGACTTACAGCCGAAGAATTCTCTGGTCCAAGCGACAATGTAAGGGTTAATGCCATAGTGGCTAACCAGTTTGTTGATTCGCACAGAGTTGTACGCCCCTGAGATATCCAAAAAGGTAGTGAGAGTTGTGTTCCGGGTCGCTCTAGTGTTGAGAATTTCAAGCAGCAACTGGGTTAGATTATTGCATGTTGATTTCAATTTTCTGAATCCATATTGGTTGTTTATCATTAGTTTCTACATGCATTTCCAATCTATTTTTTATCATCAAGTTCAAGATTTTAACTGTAGCAGAGATTAGTACTAGAGGCCTGACAGATCTGGAGTTTACTTCAGTGGATCCATTTTTCCTGAGATAAATAATTCTTACGTTTTTCCATTGATAGCAGATGTAATTATTCCTAAAGCAACTATTGTAGATGTCGAGGAGGATCTTTTTGGTGTTAGCAGGAAGGTGGGAGATCATTGAGTAAGTGATGAAATCAAGGCCTGGAGCTGTGTCCTTCCTCCTCTTACTGATAGCCAATTCCAGCTCTTCAAACGTAAAAGGTGGGGGTTTTTCGTAAGACTGAAGAATGATATCTGGTGAGATATCAGGGGGTCGAGTGAGCTGATCGATAACATCCTTGCATACGACGGGTTGGCTTTGAGGTTGAACAAAGGCATCTTTGGCAATTTTGCCATTGAAAAGGGACAGCAATCTCCATGCTGAGGGGCAGGAGTGTGCAGATGTACTTGTTTCAGCGCAAAGTGCTTGCCACGCGTCTCTTTTTCGGGTTCCTATGACAGTTTTAGCCTCGTTAGTTTTTTCTTTAACTGTCCTGATATTTCCCAGTGTTTTGCCATGGAGCTGTTGGAAACCTTCTTCTTCTCCATTTCTTTGTTCACCTCGGTCTACTCCATGGACAGCTCCCATAATGAATGTCTTGGATGAGATGGACCGATCACAACTTACCTACCTATTTGGTGAAGTACTTCGCGAATTTTCGAAGAAAAATTATTTCAATTTTAAACATATTTCCAATCCATCATCCAAAAACAAATAGGTAGGTACGGCATGAATCAAAATTTTTCATCCAACTTTTCTTAAACTTGAAAAACTGCTTAGAATTTGAATTGATTCCGTAGACTCTCAAATAAACGGGGAAGGATTTTGAATAATCAACAGCTATTTGAAATGTTTTATGGAGTTCCATGTCCATGTCCCTTGACTGTGACGTCATGGATCCTTCCCTTCCCTTACCTGACATTCCCTTCCCTTAATTGACATCCACTTGTTTAAAACAATACGCTTGAATACGCTTATTTGAAGAATAAGTAGGTACCATGCAAGGAAGACAAGGGGAAAAAAATCAATAATTTCGTACATAGGTAGGTACTGTCTAGAGACACTAGCGCTGGTTTCAAAATTCCTCTATGTTGCACACCAGCACAGTGCAAGGTGCAACACTTGAAATATGAATACTGAAAAATGATAATGGATGTCAAATGATAATGAATGGAGTGAGAAAAATGATTATGAATGGAGTGAGAAAAATGATTATGAATGGAGTGAGAAAAATGATTATGAATGGAGTGAGAAAAATGATTATGAATGGAGTGAGAAAAATGATAGGTACCTAATTATTGTTTGATTCCAGCGCCACATGGTTGTTACGAGCCAGTTTGACGGAACTGCTTTAGTCAGCTCGACCCAGTTTTCCCGAACTCCCCTCAGGACATCGCCCTCCGATTCAGTCTGCCGTAGCACCTTATACGCGACTCACCCGTTTAATCCACTGTGTTATTCACCCGATAACAAAATAAAATTAACATGTATGTAATATTCTGTGTGCGGGATTTATGAATACCCAACCTGCACATACCTTAAATCAACGCGAGGAACATTACATTTGGCACAGTCGGCAGGAATCACGGACTTCAATACGCTCCCAGTAAGGAATTCCGTGGTTAATTTTCGTGTTTCAGTGTTGTGTGGTAACGCCGCTAAGTTTTTGAGACTATGCTGTTTCAGAACTACGTCGAAATTTCATCAGAGGGCGTAGGTTGTGCTATACATTTAATACAATGGAAACACCTAGTTGAAGGGTTGAAGGCCTTTAATCCGACTTCAAGCCCCCATTCTTTAGCTTCTCACTACCGCCGCACCCTACAGAAATTGGATAGGAATTTAGATGAACTTATCCAGTCCCTGCCAAACCGCTTGGTCATTTCACAAGCGATTGACTGGGTAAAACGTGCACTCACGTACCAAGTCGACGCCCATACCCTTATCAACAAAGCCTCTGAACCAAAGACGTACATTTCATCGAAAATACCCAACCATCACAACCTGAAACAATCATCTTCATTGGCATCAGACATCGACACATCTCAAAGTATTACAAAAGTCAAGGACCACCAGATCGCTCATCCCGCCCGAAATATCACATCCTCTTCAACCCCAGGAACACTGAATTTTGCTTGCAAAGTTTGCGGTGGACGTCATGCCCTCCGTAAATGCAAAACATTCAAAGGGATGACCGTTGAGGAGAGATGGGATGTGATTCATTCTAATGATTTGTCTGCGAACTGCTTTGCCTCGACACATAATTCAGACATGTGTTTTTTTTTTTTTTTTTTTTTTTTTTTTTTTTTTTTTTTTACGAGGGAAACAGTGGGAAAATCTTGAAAAAGACTTGCGCTTTGGAGGGTCCGCACTCCGCAGCCGTGTGAGGTTTCACTCACTAAAAACCCACTAACCCTGATCCTCTTGACCTAATCCACCCCGGAATCACTTGTTCAGCATTACTTCGGAGTGGGGTCGATCACTGGGCGGAGTCACGCCCTCTTCTGATCTCTTCTTGCGGTCTCCAGTTTATTGCTCATCTGAGGATCGGGTCGTCCAGCTTTTTTGCCTTGAGGATTCGGACTATGTAGGACACAATCCTCTCCCAGGTTTTCTGCCTGGAGATCATCTTCCCGATCACATTAGTTGGTGTGATTTCGCCCTCCTGTTCTTCTAGGATCTCCTTTTCCCTGCTCCATCTGGAGCAGTGGAAAAACGTGTGTTCGGCGTCGTCGTTTGGTGCTTTACAGTACCAGCACGTTGTGGTGTCTGCTAGCGCCCTTCTGTGCAGATAGGACCGGAAGTATCCATGGCCCGACAGGAACATAGTGATGTAGAAGTCGACTTCTCCGTGCCTCCTGTCAAGCCATGGGCGCACCTGTGGAATAAGCAAGCGTGTCCATGCCCCCCTGTCATCAGTTTCCCACTCATTTTGCCACTGCTGCAAGGTTATTTCTCTCTCCTCTTTCTTGATAAGGGATCTTGACTCCTGTGCGGATCGCCGGAGGTAGATACGCTTCCTCTCCATTGCTAGGAGGTCGATTGGGATGGTGGCAGCAATGATCCCAATGGCAGGGAAGGAGACGGTACGGTAAGCACTTGCTATTCGTAGGGCTCCTCTCCTCTGCACTGACCGAAGGTGGTCTCGGTACTTTTTAACTTGAAGAGCCTCAGCCCACACCTCCACTCCATATAACATGATTGCCTCGGCTATGGTCATGAGCATCTTCCTTTTCTTGGGCGATGGTCCACCAATGTTTGCCATTAGCCTGCTCAGGTTTGCTGTCACTGCCGCTGCTCTTTCTCCTGCTCGCTTGATGTGCTCCCAGAAGGTCAGCCTGCAGTCGAGGGTCACTCCCAGGTATCGCACCGAATGAGATGAGTCAATGGTTTCGTCCTCCACCTGAAATTGGGTGACACGGTTGATGTGCCTCTTAGTCAGTAACACTATTTCGGTTTTGTGTACTGCAAGCTGCAACCCATGCTCCTCCATCCAAGGCATGACTCGCCTCATTGATTGGTTGAGCTTCCACTGGAGGCCCTCCAGAGTATGGTCTTTTATCACCACCGCTACATCATCAGCATAGCCCACCAGGAACACATCCTCTGGCATGTCCAGCAGGAGGATCCCATCATAGCTCACATTCCACAGATCGGGCCCCAATATAGACCCCTGAGCCGCCCCGCTGGTGATCTTCTTTCTGCACACCTTCCCCTCGGACTCATACACTAAGCTGCGGTTCTTTAGGTAGTCACATATGACGGCCAGCAGGTAAGATGGAAGCCCAAAGCGCCTCTGGAGGGTGTTGATGATATCCACCCATCTCACAGAATTGAAGGCGTTCTTCACATCTAGGGTCACTACCATGCACATATCTCTTGTACGGTGGTTTCCATGCTCGGTATCCCATGCAGCTGATACCACCTCCCTTATAGCACTCAGGGTTGATCTTCCCTTGACAAAGCCATATTGCCTACTGGCAAGACCCCCTGCAAGGGCGATGGCTTCCATGATTCTGGGCTTGAGGAGCTTCTCAAATAGTTTTCCCGCAGCATCCAGCAGGCATAGTGGTCTGTAAGCTGAGACAGAGGATGGATCTCCTTTTCCCTTATCGAGCAGGACCAAGCGGGCGACTTTCCACTGGGAAGGGAACACTCCGTCCACTAGGCATCTATTGTACATTCGGAGCAGCATATCCGGTTCGGTTCTGGTCACAAGTTTCAGGATCTCTGCAGGGATTCTGTCTGGCCCTGGCGCCTTCTTATTTTTAAAAGATGATACCGCTCTGGTCAGGTCATCCTTAGTAAATAATGGGATCTCTTGCCATGTATGACAGCTATATGGAGGGTCTCCGTCTCGTTCAGGGTGATTAGGAAAGAGGCCATCCACTATTCGGTCCTGGAAAGCTGCATCCAGGTTGGCCCCACCTGACATGCCCTTCAGCTTTTTGGTCACAATCCTGTATCCCAGGCCCCATGGGTTTTCTTCTATTTCTTCGGTGAGTTCCTTCCACTTGGCAGCTTTACTTCTGGCTATAGCTTGCCTTAATCTTTTTTTAGCTGCCTTGAACTCAGCAGTTCTGGTGGGAAAGTTCGGGGAGTCCCTGGTTGTCCTTTGAGCCCTACGTCTTAGTCTGAGGCATGTTCTTCGGAGATCTGCAATTTCGTCGTTCCACCAATAAGCAGGTCGCCTTTGGTCCTTTCCTTTCATAGGCATAGCTGCATTGCAGGCCTGCTGTATAAGTTTCATGGTGGCCTTGATCAGGTCTTCTGCTGTAGGGTATGTGGTAGACTGAAGGGAACCCTTTCCAATGGCGATTATGGTGGAGAATAATCCCTCATCTATCTTTTCCACGTTCCACTGAGCTGTCTTACGATTTGGGGGCCCTGGTGGGGCTTGGGTGTTGTGGTCTACAATTGCGTACTCAATGTACTGGTGGTCGCTTGCTGTGTACCTTTCCGAAACGTGCCAGTCTTTAACTTGGCCTCCCAGTCTCTCTGTTGCAAAGGTTATGTCTGGGATGGTACCTCTACAACCGGGCCTCCTGAATGTGGACACATTACCTCTGTTGAGAATGATCATGTTCAGTCGAGCCACCATTTCACCGATGGCATTGCCCCTACTATCTGTGTGATCCATCCCCCACTCTACAGACTTCGCGTTGAGATCACCAGCTACGAGTACATCACCAGATAACCTGCTAATCGTGTCCTCCAGGACCTGCAGCTTTCTTTCAAACTCTGCAGCTCGGTCGTTTGGGGAGAAGTAGCAGCTGATATATGTGGTGTCCCCTGCCTTCACCCACACAAATCCTTCCCCCATCCCATGTTCCGTGACTGCCAGCTTTTGAGGGTTTGTTACCCAAATTGCTGCTGTACCGAGGGTATCTGAGAACCATTGCTGGTTGTCTCTCCGACGGTACTGTTCACAGAGAAGAGCTATGTCTGCTGGTCTTTCAAATAGTATCTGTTCTATTAGAGCGTGGGCCACTCTGCTCCTGTTCATGTTTCCCTGCAGGATGTGTATCATCCCCTCTTTTTGGCAGCCTCCAGTGCCCGCTTGAAGGCAGTGCACCCTTTTTTGCCAAGGGAATGGTCAGATGGCTCCCCAAGGTCTTCACAGAGGACGCATTTTGCAGGCTGGCTGCAGTTTGAGGCTCTGTGGTCACGCTCCCCGCACTTGAAGCAGGCATTTGCTCTGTCCGCCCCATTACAGTTTCTGGCTTGATGGCCAAAACCAAGGCATCTAAAGCATCGAACTACCTGGGTGCGCAGGCGTACTCGGCAGTTCATGAGCCCTATGCGTATGCGCTCCGTTACCAACAGCTCCTTAGCACCCTTCATATCCAGTGATACGATGGCAAGTCGCTGTTGTCGCGTGTTGGGTTGCGTGACAAAAACCTTCATCTGCCCTTCTGCTCCCTTCAGCCTTTCTGCTAGGGCCTCTTTTACCTCTTCTTCTGTGGTGAAGATATCCAGGTCTCGGATCTCCACTGAGGCCTGCGGCGTCAGCTCACGGACATCCCCTGCGTCGCCTACTGCTCCTTTGAGAAGGTTTCTAAAGGCGAGTTTGTCCTCATCGTGGTCGAGCTCTATGAGCAGATCGCCTCTCACAGTTCGGCGCATTCCGCGTACACCCTTCCCAATTTGCTCTGGCTTTACGTTCTGTCTTACCTTCTGAAGGACATCTGCATAGGTCTTCCCATCTGCCACCTTGATCATGACAGCTTCCGGGCGCGATCTCACCCTCTTTTTCTTAGGTGCCCGCTGCTTTACCTCCTTCCATGGGGACTCAGACTCGGAAACCGAAGGCTTTGTAGTTGGCACTTTATCCTTCCTCTTCTTTTTCAGTTTCTGCTTAGGGGTCTCCTCTGGGGTGTAGGACTCTCCATCAGAACTGCTGTCCTCCTCTCTTCCCCTCTTCCCAGGTGCATTTGGGGTCTCAACAGCTCTGTGGACAACAGGAGTGCTGGGGCCCCCCATACCTGGTTGCTCTAGGGTGGTCAATTTTTTCCTCTTTCCTTGCAGATCTTGCAGCGAATCGTAGATGTCTACAAACTCTGCCAAGCCTTTCTTTATGCCCCGTGGCATAGTTTTCTGGGACTTTGCCAGGTCCAGCATTCTATTTAGTACTGTTTTCCACCTTGCCATTTCTTTTGCCTCTTTCACATAAATTGTGGTGAGCTGATTTATGTCCGTGGGTAACAGTGGATTGCACCCTACCTCTTCTGTCTCTGACTCTTTAGTTGTGTTAATTATTGTAGGTGAATTCATTTTTGTGTTTTAACCAGCGCATCGTGTACAGAGGGGCGGGCCGAAATAGTTGGGAACGGGTATACCCTCGGAATTTATCCTACCCCAGTACTCTGAGGCCCAACCTTCGCTTTACCAGTCCGGAAATACCGACATCCTGGCGCTCGCCCGGAGCAGAGTGGGGTCCGACACCCCACAACCAATGTACACTCCCAGATCACGGCCCGAAGGGGCTGGTCTCAGATCAAGAACCACAGGAGCACTTCGGTAGAGCAAGCTCACATCAGCCGTGATTTTAACACAAATCCGGCACTCCCCGCGCTCCTGCAGTACTGACCAATCTTTAATCAAGCCGGCAGATTATTAGCTGCCGTAGCTAATCTCCTCATGGCTTTCCTGTAAGCCTGACACTGAGGGTCGTCGACCTGATGATCGGCCGGCTTCCCTGCTCGGTGACAGTTTGCACAGACTGGGGGTTTGTTCTGACGCTGACAGGCTCGGGTTCTGTGTTCCCCAGCACAGTACCCACAGGTGTCCTTCGTGGCCTGACATTTGGTGGACACATGACCAAAGCCCTGGCATTTGAAGCATCTTGAGACATCGATAAACTCCGCCACCTTGCATCTCTGCAGCATTATATTCAGGCTACTGATCTCCATGAGGATTTGTCTGACTTTCTGGGAAACCTCTATAACCCAGATGACGTCATCAAACCGTCGTGCCCCCTTCATGAAAGCTGGCTTAAAGCCCTCTTCCAGCTCTACCCGTTTAATCATGCCTCTTAAGGTAGCGTTTTGACTCCAGATGATGTCTAGGAGCTCTTCCTTGGATATTCCTTTGTCGACTCTGTGAATCTTTATCAACAGCTGTTTCCCAGGGGTACCACCCTCTGTCACCGAGAAACCATGGTCCTTCAAAGTTGCAGCCAGAGATTTACTCTCCTCCTGATTTCTGGCCACAACCATGATTGCACTCTTACTCACCATGGGTTTGCAGGTTGTCAGCCCGATGCCCAGCTCGCCCAAATCGACTGTTTGGGCCACAGATCTTCTCACCGAAGTGGGGGACAACCGGGAGCCGTCAACTGAGCTCTTACTGATAATGAGCGGTGGGACTGGGCTCTTCTCCTTTCCTGTGCTCTCTTTTAATAGATCGGAGTACAACCTATAATTCTCCTTCCTCAGTTCTGCCTCATGTGGCTTCAGTGCAGGTCCTCTCTCTTTTGGTGAGGGGCCAGCTCTTCCGTGGGCCACCCTGCTCACCAGAGGCCTCCTGAGAGTCTCCACCAATGTTCCCTCTCCATCCTCCATCACCACCATTAGGCCCTCTGCTGGTAGGTTCTTACTCAGCTCCAACCCCTCAGCCCTCCTGGGGGCTGGCTTGGGTTGGGGAGCCATGACTGGCTGCTCCGTAAGGGTCCTTTCTGCTTCCTTGAGTTTTCTGGACAATACGTCAATCTTCCTGCCCAGTGGGATAATGTCATCCCTCTTCAGAGCTTCGAGCTGGCCTCGTGTCTTGTCCGTCTTGTCCTCCAGCACACTTAGGCGATTGAGGACTGTCTCGTTCCCTTCTTTGATCAGTCTTTCCATCCTCCTGAAGGCCTCAGCCCAGCCGACTTCTCCAAGTGAGGTGAGGCTCTCCTCCACAACAGATCCTCTGGAGCTATCAGTCAGACTGGACACTTTCTCTTCAATATCCTCCAACGCTGTGGCCATGCGGTCAACTCCTAGTACCAGGCGGCGGGAGTGCTGGAGCTCCAACAATGCATCATTATGTGCTCTCATCAGAGGCGCCAAGACTTCTGTTTCGAGCTCTCTGAATAACGCCAATTCTTTGCTGGGCCGCACCCGCTCATCCGGGCTCCCCTCGAGACCAGATGTCTCCCATCGCGCACTGATTGACCGCCATCTGCATGCCAGCCTCTCCGATTCCTGGGTCCTGGAGTCCACCTTTCCTGTCTCTGGCCTTGGTCGCGGCGTTCTCACCACTCTCGGTGTCGCACCTGCAAGTTTCATCTCTGGAAAGACGTAGACTAGTCTGTCCGTATCATGGGGCAGCACTGTCTCACCAAGGTTTATTGCATCTCCCATTGACAGTGTGGGCCAAACGAAATTGTCGTCTGCTGCTGTCTTTGGCCTGGCTTGCACTGATGCAGTAGTATCTGTCTCGCTCATCTCAGACTCTGACTCAGACATCTCTGAGCTGCTCTCATCCGGCTCTGAGTGCTGGCTCGGGCAGTCTGGTCGCCCACAGGCCCTGAAGTGCACCGATCTGCTTAATGAGACACCACCTTCGTATTTTACTGTCATCACGGGGACACCTCTGCAGGATTTTTTGCCCCTTCTAGCACTAGCTTCTGGTTTGCTTGCGCATTGGGCATCTTTCATTTTGGCTTCCTGTGCAAGGGACTCAGACCTGTTTCCTTGCTGGTACCGTGGACCTGGGCGCATCCAGGGATCCGCCGTATCGCTCGTGTTCATCCATGATCCCCCATCTTCCACCCCAATCGGGAAGGTTGGCCTCTCCTTGTAGCCTGTAGGAGCGTTCCACGACTTGTAGAATTCATCCCTGAGGGCGGCCTTCTGCCAGTAACCCCCTGTTTGGCGTGGGGAATAGCGATTATCTGAGCTCTGGAGCTTGTTGCTCGTTGCTGAGACATATCTACGGTTGTTGGCATTGATTATTTCCCTGCTGGCTCCATGTGTCCCACATTGGGAGTTGAGTGTTCTACCATGGTCTAACCCCTTGTGGTATGATCTCAGCACATTAAGGTCCCTGGCTCTTTTATTCTCTGTCTCCAGCCTGGCATTGTCACAATTGGTATGGTACCAACCAATGTCTGCACAATTCTCTAGGGGATTCTGTCGCGGATGTTTGCGGAATCTACGGGGGTATATGGGCCCCGTAACGCTCTCAGTTGCGTATTTAGCGCCAATGCAGGCCGCTCCAATAGCTGAGTGAATATTCCCATTCACCACAGTGTCTGCCGCGAATCCCGCAAGAATCCTCCTGTCTGCCTCCCTTATATCCTCCCAACGGGCGGCATAGTGGTAGGCATAGTCGTGTTCTTTGGAGAGTTGATCATCGTAATCAACCGGCTCTCCGTTGGGTAGTGGGTTGCCAGGTCCCATGTACCTGTGTCCCGGAAACAGCATTTGAATAAATGCGGTAAACGTCGAGTGATTGAAACTCCGCGGAAAAAAAAAAAAAAAAAAAAAAAAATCTACCTCGCTCGGATGTGGGGAACAGTGGGTAGGCGGGGGTCACCCGCGCTTGGCGGTGAAGATGTTTTGTTTTGCCTCGGAAGCAAAACAAAGCGAGGCCCTCGATCCCGAGAACTCCAACTCAGCGATGACGCTGCTCCTTCACGCAATATCCACGTAATATTAATTTCTCAAATCAGTGCTTAGGACCGGTCATCTTGGCTAGCCTTCGTTAGATTTATAATCGAAACGAAGGGGCCCACCCACGATTTAACACTGCCAAATTTTGGGCTCTAGATTAGTTTCATAGGCATGAAACCTAAGGGTTTATGCCCTTCAAAAGGGGCAAGCACTATCCGTACTGGATCAATAACTTATCATACTTGAGGTACTTACGGTACTGATGATCTCTGCCAAAATTTGTGTGAATACTCGGTCATTAACCCACTTTCCCTAGCTGTCGAATACGGAGCACCGCAAAGAGCTGTTACCTCCACGAGATGAACCTGACTCATTCAGACATGTGTAGTTCCCGATTTGTATGCCAATGTCACAAAGCACACAATTCGCTGCTTTGTAAAAACCCATTCAACTTCGCTAGAATTCGCGAAGTTGATGACTTAAAACGGGTAGGTACTCCTTTCCTCTCCACCTGCGTTCAAGGAACGGACACTTGTGAGGAATCTAGGTACCTTGAAGAAATTCGCTCCACCCTCACTTCCACCTGAGGACAGATACTCTCAAAAAGCGGATGGAGAATCAGCAACAGAGAGCCTGTATTCAATGATAAAATTCTGCCAGTATTCCAGCTTCCCATCTAGGCTGAATTTAATGCATACACCTGAGGACAGGTGCTCCTCATAGGGGGAGGTGATGTTACGAGCCAGTTCGACGGAACTGCTTTGGTCAGCTCGACCCAGTTTTCCCAAACTCCCCATAGGACATCGCCCTCCGATTCAGTCTGCCGTAGCACCTTGTACGCGACTCACACTTTAACTATACATCGTGTTAATAATCCAATGACATTACATGGTGATACAGCAAAAATCTTTAAAATTTAAAACCTCAAAAACTACCTAATTTACTATTTTACTCAGTGCCTCATGACGAAGTTTACTTGGCATAAGAATAAACAAGGTAAACCTAAAAACAAGAAGAAACATAAAAATAAACAAAAGAAACATAGACTTGGAGTAACACACCATATTTTGACGAGTGACAATAACAAAAACTACCTATTTTAGAAATAATAGTGGAACATAAACCTACAATAACCAAAATTACGACGCGTGACCATTATCACGAACTGTACATACCTATCTCTGATGAGGCCTGTTGTGGTGGCCGGGGAATTGTAGATAAAGAGCTACTTGGTTTGATACTTGTTTTATTATAAGAGAGCTATAGAAAATATTATATGCTAGCGCGCGCACAAGGGGAGAGCCATCAAGAGAATGAATATATTATGGAATGAATATATGGATCATATCATCTCGTATGGATACGAGCAACAGGTGGGACACAGATTGCTCTATGGAGTTACAACAGTCTCCCCCACTTGGATAGAAACAATATAAATTTGAACTTTGACTTGACACAAGCATAGGAGTCATTATAAAAACAAAAATAGCATACATGGACAGTAACTAAATGAGACAATATAGATAAGTGCGAGCATTATACTGAGTGTGAGCAATAAACATAATTCGAAAATGAATGAATAGAAATTTTAGAAATAGTTCTTGAATTAAATACATACAGGTTAATTATTCACAACATAATCTTTCATACGGGCTGGTGGTCTCTTTTCGCGAGATGATCGTCGAAGTTGGGGTTGGCAATTGTTTTCAGGGATAGCAGTGTCATTCGTATGCGTCTGAATTGGCTGAGGCAGATCAGGCACTGTCTCAGTTGAGGCAGGTTCAGGGCGTGGCGGAGGAGGCACAATCGGGATGCTGAAGGTGACAGAGTGAGCGTGTCTGGTTGGCGAACCCTGTGTAGCAGCAGGTTCTCCAAGAGGATCTGGCTGTGGCACTCGCGTTGAAATCAGCTGATTGATGTGCCGTTTGAGACATCTTCCAGAATCCAGCTTGACATAATAATGGCGTGTTCCCAATTTCTGTGCAACAACTCCGAATTGCCAGATATCCTGATTGTTGATGTGTAGTCTTACCTGCACCCTTTCCCCCACTGATAATGATCGAAAAGGTTTTGTATCATTGGAGGGTTTGTTTTTGCGGAGAGGATTAGGAAGTAGAGCATCCAGCTGAATCCTGAATTTCCTATTTAGATAAAGTTCTGCCGGTGATTTTCCGCAGGCGAGAGGTGTGGCTCTGTATCGGAAAATGATTTGTTGAATCTTTTCAGCCATGGTTCCAGGTTCATTTGCAAGTGATTTGAGTCGTTGTTTCAAGATCTGAACGTAACGTTCAGCTAAACCGTTAGTGGCAGGGTGTCCTGGGGCTATGAGCTTTTGAAAAATACCTCGAGACACGCAATAGTGTTTGAAAATATCGCTGGTAAAAATCGAGGCATTATCAGAGACTATAGTGCTGGGATAGCCATGGAAACTGAATATGTTGTTCAGCAACTTTATGGTCGAATCAGTAGTTGAAACTTCTCGAAGGATTCGAATCTCTGCCCACTTTGATTTGGCATCTATACAGACTAGAAAGTGGTGTCCTTCTAATGGTCCAGCATAATCGATATGAAGACGTTCCCAATTAGAAGAGGGGTCGTCCCAGGGATGCACAGTGACTGGAGGAGGGTTTTTACGCAAAGCGGCGCATTCAGTGCAGCCCTTTACTAGGTGTTCGATATCTCTATCGATACCTTCCCAGTAAACATACCGGCGGGCTGTTTCATCTTCGATATTCCGATATCGATATGGGTGACATGAAGTTCAGCCAGGATAGCTGTTTTGAGGCTTACAGGTATGACTATCCTGTCGAGGCGGAAAACAATTCCATCTTCAATAGTTTATGGTTTGTCATCAGACGTTGTTTTGAGAGTCTGAATCAGCTGTTGCAGAACAGGATCCTTCCCTGTTTCCTGGGCAATAACATCAGCTGTAATGGCCATACCAGTGATTTTGAAGAGTGATTCATGGCAGATTTGATTCACTTCTTCATTGATTGCTACATCACTGGACAGAAAACGTTGAGAGACAGGGGCCCTGGACAAGCAATCGACGTTCTCGTTTGAATTTCACAGTGTAGGTAAAACCAGAGAGGAAAGAAGCATAGCGCAACAATCTGGCAGATGTCATTTGAGGCAACGAGCGATTGTGACCAAAAATACGTGACAGAGGCTCGTTATCGGTCGTAAGGGTAAAATTGAGACCATAGATGTAATTGTAGAATCTACTAACTCCAAATACAGTTCCTAGTGCTTCTCGATCCAACTGACTATAGTTTTGCTCGGAGGAAGTTAGAGATCTCGATGTGTAGGCAATGGGCTTTTCCTTGCCATTGACAACATGGCTTAGGACTGCTGCAATTCCTACAGGGCTTGCATCTGCTGTGAGCACAATTGGAAGCGACGGGTCATATGGGACAATGATACGGTCACTGCAGATCTCATTTTTGAGCTTTGAAAAGGACGATTCACAAGACGCATCCCATTGAAAACGATAGTTTTTTCGAAGCAACTTACGGAGTGGAAATGAAATAGTTGAAAAATCTGGAATGAAGCGAGAATAATACGTCACAAGGCCTAAGAAACGTCGCACTTCATCCGCAGAGCATGGACGGGGCATATCAGTATCTTCTCTGGAGACTTCATTATTTTATTATGACCTATGATGTGACCCAAATATTCGATGTTCGTTTGGAAGAAAGAGCATTTCGATTTGTTTAGATGAAGATCATGATCAGAGAGAGTCTTCAAACAACATCGTAGGTTGTGAGCACATTCTTCATAAGTGGAGCCATGGACGATCAAATCATCGAAGTAGGCTTCGGTTTTAGGTACAGGACGGATAATTTGGGAGATGATTATATTAAATTCGGATGGAGCCGTTTTGATGCCAAATGACAACCTATTCATCCGATAGGTTCCACGGTGAGTCGTAATTGTTTGAACCATACTACTTTGTTCATCAACAGGAATATGCAAATTAATAAGCTATAAACAAATCTAGCTTGCAGAAGTATTTTGAATTTCTCAGGCTACTAAGGACTTCGTCGATTCGTCGAATAGGAAAATTAGCAGAGACCAGGCAATCATTAACGCTACACTTGTAATCGACGCAAAGTCTAACACCATTGTCAGGTTTTGGGATAACTACGAGAGGTGATCCCCAATCACTCAGAGGCACGGGAGTAATGATACCTACCTGATTTTTCCAGTGAGTCAAGTTCCCTATCCACACGCTCACGAAGGGCATATGGGACATCGCGTTCCCGTGTGAAGACAGGTCTAGCATCTTTCCGAAGAGTAAGGGAAATTTTTATGTTTGGAACGCATCCGATTTGCTGTTCAAATATATTGGAAAATTCTTGGAAGAGATCATTTATAGTCCGTGCACTAGAATAATGCCCTGCACTCTGGCGGAGAACGTGGAAATCATTTTCAACACGGAATTCCCCGTTTTTTTTGTTTTTTCCCTGTCCAGTGGCAGCACTTTCCCCCTGTAATCCTTTTTCTAGCTGAGTGTGAACCGTCATAAAAACTTACCATTTTTCGTTATAATAAAAAATAATACTGTCATAAAAGCCATACCTAGTGAATGAACGTAGCATTTTCCCGATTTTCGTAAAATCGGACCCCTGAGCGTGACTCCTTTGAGCTGACAGACAAACTCGTGTGTAATAGGATTTTTCTATGAAATGTTTTCTTGAAAATTAGGAGTACTTTTTTGAAAAGGTACAATGAGGTAAATAAGGAAATTTTTTTGAAGGTAGGTAGGTATAAAAGGAAAGATTGGAAACAAATGTTATTTTATTATTTATTTATTTAGTACACATTATTATTCATTTATTTAGTACTTACGTAATTTAAGTGTGGTACGTAAAACTTCTAATCAGAAAAATCCGAATCCTCATCGGAACTGCTATCAGTATCAGAAGCCTCCCCACAACATTAATGATGAAACTATCGATCTCCGGTTCGACTAAGTGATCTTTTTGACGGTAGTCGTCCTCAATTTTTTCGGTTGGACTGACATTTTTCTTCCACCTGAAACCGCTACTAACCAGTCGTTTCCGAAGGTAACTTCTACCACAATCGAGAGCTCCGTCACTCGCCAATTCCGCACAGTGTTTTCAATGAAGGGCACTCTTTCCGAACAATGTAGAGTATCTTGTTTCGTACAGCAGCATCGGTGAATTCATCAGCATCGATGACCTTCTTGAGCGGTGTGGACTTGGTTGTGGTTGGCGTAACAAAGGTCTCGCCCGATCTGATGTTGTTCGGTTTCCAGCTTCCTTCATAATGTTGCCGACTGTTCTCGCAGACGCCCGTCGCTGCACTAGTCACATCGCGAACGTTGTATTTCGCGTCATCATTTGTTCTTCTCGTAAAAAACTGGCACACATTGTACACAATTTCCCGTGCCTGACTCCTTAGAGCCTCTTGCGATAGCAGGTTTCCGGTTTCTTACTGACGATGAATGTTGATGTTCCATTGCGAGATCTGTGTAGGCGACACACGGAAACTGACAGGTACAGGGGATTGTGATGATACTCAGTTCAAAAATAGGATGACAGGGATTGTGATGATACTCACTGTTAAAATAAGAAGGGTTAATAAGATGATATATAGGTACGATGGTGAAACGAAAATCAAGATGCAAACCACAGAAAACACTACTATACTACGTAATTACGTATGATGCAAACAAAGAAAACACGACTTGGAATGGCAGCACGGCTGCCAACATAACAGAGTAAAAGTCCCAACATTGCATCCCAATCAGGCTGCCGAGCCCTCAGCTTCTCCCATCCTCCTATAGAGTGCAGGGTCGGAGGGCATTATTCTTGTGCACAACCTATAGTTTTCTATTTAGTTTGGTCGAAGTTAGACCACCCAACTTGAAATTTTTTGAAAACGCTAGGTTCAGGACCAGTGGTCGAGCCTATCTTGCTATCAAACACTGCTTTCAAATAATTTCCAAAATATGATGACGGCATGCTAAGTACAAAAGTTCTTTTTGCAATAATTGCTCCAGCAAAACACAAGCCCCCCTAACCCGACCAGTATTTGCAGCTGTGGTGTCAATAAACCAGAGTGATAGAGAAGTGTCAAATCGCCTGGAGGTCGATTTCATTGACTGGAGTGTGGTTTTTAGGGGTATGCGTAAAAAGGCACATTTTTGCTGAGACGGACCACGTTTTGAGATGGGAAATGCTGAATAACATAAAATCTAAAGGATGTAGCGAAAACATTATATAAGTAACAGTTGAAGAAGATAACATTTTCAATGAAATAAGACCAATCTCGAATCTCTAGGACAAATGGTTACTATGTTATGAGGAAAAGAAGAGTATTATTATGGGACAAAGTGAGTTTTTCTGATCTTCAACCTCAATGCGGCACGGGTTAAAGTTATCCGATCGACCTAAAACGTTGCGAATCTCATTTACTAGTCAAATGGCACCTTTTAGGGGGTTGCCAGAACTGATTTTCTCAAAAAAAATTTTGCCTATTGCCTTGTGGTCACAAAAAGTCAACTTTCGAAATTCAATCGTGGCAACCCCCTAAAAGGTGCCATTTGACTAGAAAATGAGATTCCCAAGGTCTTAGGTCGATCGGATAACATTAACCCGTGCCGCATCGAGGTTGAAGTTTAGAAAAACTCACTTTTTTTCATAAAAATATTATTTATTTCCTCATAACATAGTAACCATTTGTCCTAGAGACTTGAAAAGGTCTTATTTTATTTGACATGTTGTCTTCTTCAACTTTTAATCAAATACTTTTTTCGCTAGATCCTATAGATTTTATGTTATTCAGCTTTTCCCATTTCAAAACGTGGTCGGTTTCAGCAAATGTGCCTTTTTATGTATACCCCTAAAAACCACACTCCAGTTAATGAAATCGACCTCTAGGCATCCATTAAAAAAAGTGAAACTTGATTAATGTTACTAATTTTGCATCTAATACTCGTATTATCATCATGTAGACTAGTTTTGTATTTAGTTTGGTCGAAGTTAGGCCACCCAACTTGAAATTTTTTGAAAACGCTAGGTTCAGGACCAGTGGTCGAGCCTATCTTGCTATCAAACATGGCTTTCAAATAATTTCCAAAATATGATGACGGCATGCTAAGTACAAAAGTTCTTTTTGCAATAATTGCTCCAGCAAAACACAAGCCCCCCTAACCCGACCAGTATTTGCAGCTGTGGTGTCAAAGCACATTGCTTGAATTTTGTCTGCTGCATCCCACTCTTGAATGGCTCCAAATACCGCCTGGGCTTGCAAGAGTCCAGTACTATTTTGGAGTTGAGGAACTCCGATCAACTGTTCCTCATCTCCACAACTAATCATGATCGCTACTCTTTCTACGTTTTCATTTTTCAATATAATATCTGGTAGCTGGTAGTTACCTAGATCCCCCCCCCCCCCCCCCCTTATTACAGCATCAACCTTTGCATTTAAACCTGAAACATACTCATTTTCAATAAACCAGAGTGATAAAGAAGTGTCAAAACGCCTGGAGGTCGATTTCATTGACTGGAGTGTGGTTTTTAAGGGTATGCGTAAAAAGGCACATTTGCTGAAACGGACCACGTTTGAGATGGGAAAAGCTGAATAACATAAAATCTACAGGATGTAGCGAAAAAGTTATACAAGTAAAAGTTGAAGAAGATAACATTTTCAATAAAATGAGACCAATCTCAAGTCTCTAGAACAAATGGTCACTATGTTATGAGGAAAAGAAGAGTATTTTTATGAAACAAAGTGAGTTTTTCTGATCTTCAACCTGAATGCGGCACGGGTTAACGTTATCCGATCGACCTAAAACTTTCCGAATCTCATTTTCTAGTCAAATGGCACCTTTTAGGGGGTGGCCAGAAGTGTTTTCTCAAAAAAAATTTTGCCTATCGCCTTGTGGTCACAAAAAGTCAACTTTAGAAATCCAATCGTGGCAACCCCCTAAAAGGTGCCATTTGACTAGAAAATGAGATTCCCAAAGTTTTAGGTCGATCGGATAACATTAACCCGTGCCGCATCGAGGCTAAAGTTTAGAAAAACTCACTTTTTTTCATAATAATTTTCTTTCTTTCCTCATAACATAGTAACCATTTGTCCTAGAGACTTGAAATTGGTCTTATTTTATTTGACATGTTATCTCCTTCAACGTTTACTCAAATACTTTTTTCGCTAGATCCTATAGATTTTATGTTATTCAGATTTTCCCATGTCAAAACGTGGTCCGTTTCAGCAAATGTGCCTTTTTATGCATACCCCTAAAAACCATACTCCAGTCAATGAAATCGACCTCTAGGCATCCATTAAAAAAAGTGAAACTTGATTAATGTTACTAATTTTGCATCTAATACTCGTATTATCATCATGTAGACTAGTTTTGTATTTAGTTTGGTGGAAGTTAGGCCACCCAACTTGAAATTTTTTGAGTAGCGATCTTGATTAAGTGATGAGATGAGGAACAGTTGATCGGAGTTCCTCAACTGGAAAACAGTACTGGACTCTTGCAAGCCCAGGCGGTATTTGGAGCCATTCAAGAGTGGGGTGCAGCAGACAAAATTCAAGCAATGTGCTTTGACACCACAGCTGCAAATACTGGTCGGGTTAGTGGGGCATGTGTTTTGCTGGAGCAATTATTGCAAAAGAACTGTTCTACTTAGCATGCCGTCATCATATTTTGGAAATTATTTTGAAAGCCGTGTTTGATAGCAACATAGGCTCGACCACTGGTCCTGAACCTAGCGTTTTCAAAAAATTTCAAGTTGGGTGGCCTAACTTCGACCAAACTAAATACAAAACTAGTCTACATGATGATAATACGAGTATTAGATGCAAAATTAGTAACATTAATCAAGTTTCACTTTTTCTAATGGATGCCTAGAGGTCGATTTCATTGACTGGAGTGTGGTTTTTAGGGGTATGCATAAAAAGGCACATTTGCTGAAACGGACCACATTTTGAGATGGGAAAAGCTGAATAACATAAAATCTATAGGATCTAGCGAAAAAAGTATCGGGGTAAAAGATGAAGGAGATAACATGTCAAATAAAATAAGACCAATTTCAAGTCTCTAGGACAGATGGTTACTATGTTATGAGGAATGAAATAATATTTTTATGAAAAAAAGTGAGTTATTCTAAACTTCAACCTCGATGCGGCACGGGTTAATGTTATCCGATCGACCTAAAACTTTGGGAATCTCATTTTCTAGTCAAATGGCACCTTTTAGGGGGTTGCCACGATTGAATTTCGAAAGTTGACTTTTTGTGACCACAAGGCGATAGGCAAAATTTTGTTGAGAAAATCACTTCTGGCAACCCCCTAAAAGGTGCCATTTGACTAGAAAATGAGATTCGCAAAGTTTTAGGTCGATCGGATAACGTTAACCCGTGCCGCATTGAGGTTGAAGATCAGAAAAACTCACTTTGTTTCATAATAATACTCTTCTTTTCCTCATAACATAGTGACCATTTGTCCTAGAGACTTGAGATTGGTCTCATTTTATTGAAAATGTTATCTTCTTCAACTTTTACTTCCATAATTGTTTCGCTACATCCTGTAGATTTTATGTTATTCAGCTTTTCCCATCTCAAAACGTGGCCCGTTTCAGCAAATGTGCCTTTTTACGGATACCCTTAAAAACCACACTCCAGTCAATGAAATCGACCTCCGGGCGATTTGACACTTCTTTATCACTCTGGTTTATTGAAAATGAGTATGTTTCAGGTATAAATGTAAAGGTTGAGGCTGTAATAAGGGGGGGGGGGGGGGATCTAGGTAACTACCAGCTACCAGATATTATATTGAAAAATGAAAACGTAGAAAGACTAGCGATCTTGATTAGTTGTGGAGATGAGGAACAGTTGATCGGAGTTCCTCAACTCGAAAATAGTACTGGACTCTTGCAAGCCCAGGCGGTATTTGGAGCCATTCATGAGTGGGGTGCAGCAGACAAAATTCAAGCAATGTGCTTTGACACCACAGCTGCAAATACTGGTCGGGTTAGGGGGGCTTGTGTTTTGCTGGAGCAATTATTGCAAAAGAACTGTTGTACTTAGCATGCCGTCATCATATTTTGGAAATTATTTGAAAGCCGTGTTTGATAGCAACATAGGCTCGACCACTGGTCCTGAACCTAGCGTTTTCAAAACATTTTAGTTGGGTGGCCTAACTTCGACCAAACTAAATACAAAACTAGTCTACATGATGATAATACGAGTATTAGATGCAAAATTAGTAACATTAATCAAGTTTCACTTTTTTTAATGGATGCCTAGAGGTCGATTTCATTGTTTTTAGGGGTATGCATAAAAAGGCACATTTGCTGAAACGGACCACGTTTTGAGATGGGAAAAGCTGAATAACATAAAATCTATAGGATCTAGCGAAAAAAGTATTTGAGTAAAAGTTGAAGGAGATAACATGTCAAATAAAATAAGACCAATTTCAAGTCTCTAGGACAGATGGTTACTATGTTATGAGGAATGAAATAATATTTTTATGAAAAAAAGTGAGTTATTCTAAACTTCAACCTCGATGCGGCACGGGTTAATGTTATCCGATCGACCTAAAACTTTGGGAATCACATTTTCTAGTCAAATGGCACCTTTTAGGGGGTTGCCACGATTGAAATTTCGAAAGTTGACTTTTTGTGACCACAAGGCGATAGGCAAAATTTTGTTGAGAAAATCACTTCTGGCAACCCCCTAAAAGGTGCCATTTGACTAGAAAATGAGATTCGCAAAGTTTTAGGTCGATCGGATAACGTTAACCCGTGCCGCATTGAGGTTGAAGATCAGAAAAACTCACTTTGTTTCATAATAATACTCTTCTTTTCCTCATAACATAGTGACCATTTGTCCTAGAGACTTGAGATTGGTCTCATTTTATTGAAAATGTTATCTTCTTCAACTTTTACTTCCATAATTGTTTCGCTACATCCTGTAGATTTTATGTTATTCAGCTTTTCCCATCTCAAAACGTGGCCCGTTTCAGCAAATGTGCCTTTTTACGGATACCCTTAAAAACCACACTCCAGTCAATGAAATCGACCTCCGGGCGATTTGACACTTCTTTATCACTCTGGTTTATTGAAAATGAGTATGTTTCAGGTATAAATGTAAAGGTTGAGGCTGTAATAAGGGGCGGGGGGGGGGGGGATCTAGGTAACTACCAGCTACCAGATATTATATTGAAAAATGAAAACGTAGAAAGAGTAGCGATCTTGATTAGTTGTGGAGATGAGAAACAGTTGATCGGAGTTCCTCAACTCGAAAATAGTACTGGACTCTTGCAAGCCCAGGCGGTATTTGGAGCCATTCAAGAGTGGGGTGCAGCAGACAAAATTCAAGCAATGTGCTTTGACACCACAGCTGCAAATACTGGTCGGGTTAGGGGGGCTTGTGTTTTGCTGGAGCAATTATTGCAAAAGAACTGTTGTACTTAGCATGCCGTCATCATATTTTGGAAATTATTTGAAAGCCGTGTTTGATAGCAACATAGGCTCGACCACTGGTCCTGAACCTAGCGTTTTCAACAAATTTTAGTTGGGTGGCCTAACTTCGACCAAACTAAATACAAAACTAGTCTACATGATGATAATACGTGTATTAGATGCAAAATTAGTAACATTAATCAAGTTTCACTTTTTTTAATGGATGCCTAGAGGTCGATTTCATTGTTTTTAGGGGTATGCATAAAAAGGCACATTTGCTGAAACGGACCACGTTTTGAGATGGGAAAAGCTGAATAACATAAAATCTATAGGATCTAGCGAAAAAAGTATCTGAGTAAAAGTTGAAGGAGATAACATGTCAAATAAAATAAGACCAATTTCAAGTCTCTAGGACAGATGGTTACTATGTTATGAGGAATGAAATAATATTTTTATGAAAAAAAGTGACTTTTTCTAAACTTCAACCTCGATGCGGCACGGGTTAATGTTATCCGATCGACCTAAAACTTTGGGAATCTCATTTTCTAGTCAAACGGCACCTTTTAGGGGGTTGCCAATTTCGAAAGTTGACTTTTTGTGACCACAAGGCGATAGGCAAAATTTTGTTGAGAAAATCACTTCTGGCAACCCCCTAAAAGGTGCCATTTGACTAGAAAATGAGATTCGCAAAGTTTTAGGTCGATCGGATAACGTTTACCCGTGCCGCATTGAGGTTGAAGATCAGAAAAACTCACTTTGTTTCATAATAATACTCTTCTTTTCCTCATAACATAGTGACCATTTGTCCTAGAGACTTGAGATTGGTCTCATTTTATTGAAAATGTTATCTTCTTCAACTTTTACTTCCATAATTGTTTCGCTACATCCTGTAGATTTTATGTTATTCAGCTTTTCCCATCTCAAAACGTGGCCCGTTTCAGCAAATGTGCCTTTTTACGCATACCCTTAAAAGCCACACTCCAGTCAATGAAATCGACCTCCGGGCGATTTGACACGTCTTTATCACTCTGGTTTATTGAAAATGAGTATGTTTCAGGTATAAATGTAAAAGTTGAGGCTGCAAAAAGGGGGGGTGGGGGATGTAGGTAACTACCAGCTAGGTACCAGATATTATATTGAAAAATTTCAAGTCTCTAGGACAATTGGTTACTATGTTATGAGAAAAGAAAGAATATTTTTATGAAAAAAAGTGACTTTTTCTAAACTTCAACCTCGATGCGGCACGGGTTAATGTTATCCGATCGACCTAAAACTTTGGGAATCTCATTTTCTAGTCGAATGGCACCTTTTAAGGGGTTGCCACGATTGAATTTCGAAAGTTGACTTTTTGTGACCACGAGGCGATAGGCAAAATTTTTTTTGAGAAAATCACTTCTGGCAACCCCCTAAAAGGTGCCATTTGACTAGAAAATGAGATTCGCAAAGTTTTAGGTCGATCGGATAACGTTGACCCATGCCGCATTGAGGTTGAAGATCAGAAAAACTCACTTTGTTTCATAAAAATACTCTTATTTTCCTCATACCATAGTGACCATTTGTCCTAGAGACTTGAGATTGGTCTCATTTTATTGAAAAAGTTATCTTCTTCAACTTTTACTCATATAATTTTTTCGCTTTATCCTGTAGATTTTATGTTATTCAGCTTTTCCCATCTCAAAACGTGGTCCGTTTCAGCAAATGTGCCTTTTTACGCATACCCCTAAAAACCACACTCCAGTCAATGAAATCGACTTCCAGGCGATTTGACACTTCTTTATCACTCTGGTTTATTGAAAATGAGTATGTTTCAGGTATAAATGTAAAGGTTGAGGCTGTAATAAGGGGGGGGGGGGGATCTAGGTAACTACCAGCTACCAGATATTATATTGAAAAATGAAAACGTAGAAAGAGTAGCGATCTTGATTAGTTGTGGAGATGAGGAACAGTTGATCGGAGTTCCTCAACTCGAAAATAGTACTGGACTCTTGCAAGCCCAGGCGGTATTTGGAGCCATTCAAGAGTGGGCTGCAGCAGACAAAATTCAAGCAATGTGCTTTGACACCACAGCTGCAAATACTGGTCGGGTTAGGGGGGCTTGTGTTTTGCTGGAGCAATTATTGCAAAAAGAACTTTTGTACTTAGCATGCCGTCATCATATTTTGGAAATTATTTGAAAGCCGTGTTTGATAGCAACATAGGCTCGACCACTGGTCCTGAACCTAGCGTTTTCAAAAAATTTCAAGTTGGGTGGCCTAAGTTCGACCAAACTAAATACAAAACTAGTCTACATGATGATAATACGAGTATTAGATGCAAAATTAGTAACATTAATCAAGTTTCACTTTTTTTAATGGATGCCTAGAGGTCGATTTCATTGTTTTTAGGGGTATGCATAAAAAGGCACATTTGCTGAAACGGACCATGTTTTGAGATGGGAAAAGCTGAATAACATAAAATCTATAGGATCTAGCGAAAAAAGTATTTGAGTAAAAGTTGAAGGAGATAACATGTCAAATAAAATAAGACCAATTTCAAGTCTCTAGGACAGATGGTTACTATGTTATGAGGAATGAAATAATATTTTTATGAAAAAAAGTGAGTTATTCTAAACTTCAACCTCGATGCGGCACGGGTTAATGTTATCCGATCGACCTAAAACTTTGGGAATCACATTTTCTAGTCAAATGGCACCTTTTAGGGGGTTGCCACGATTGAATTTCGAAAGTTGACTTTTTGTGACCACAAGGCGATAGGCAAAATTTTGTTGAGAAAATCACTTCTGGCAACCCCCTAAAAGGTGCCATTTGACTAGAAAATGAGATTCGCAAAGTTTTAGGTCGATCGGATAACGTTAACCCGTGCCGCATTGAGGTTGAAGATCAGAAAAACTCACTTTGTTTCATAATAATACTCTTCTTTTCCTCATAACATAGTGACCATTTGTCCTAGAGACTTGAGATTGGTCTCATTTTATTGAAAATGTTATCTTCTTCAACTTTTACTTCCATAATTGTTTCGCTACATCCTGTAGATTTTATGTTATTCAGCTTTTCCCATCTCAAAACGTGGTCCGTTTCAGCAAATGTGCCTTTTTACGCATACCCCTAAAAACCACACTCCAGTCAATGAAATCGACTTCCAGGCGATTTGACACTTCTTTATCACTCTGGTTTATTGAAAATGAGTATGTTTCAGGTATAAATGTAAAGGTTGAGGCTGTAATAAGGGGGGGGGGGGGGGGATCTAGGTAACTACCAGCTACCAGATATTATATTGAAAAATGAAAACGTAGAAAGAGTAGCGATCTTGATTAGTTGTGGAGATGAGGAACAGTTGATCGGAGTTCCTCAACTCGAAAATAGTACTGGACTCTTGCAAGCCCAGGCGGTATTTGGAGCCATTCAAGAGTGGGCTGCAGCAGACAAAATTCAAGCAATGTGCTTTGACACCACAGCTGCAAATACTGGTCGGGTTAGGGGGGCTTGTGTTTTGCTGGAGCAATTATTGCAAAAAGAACTTTTGTACTTAGCATGCCGTCATCATATTTTGGAAATTATTTGAAAGCCGTGTTTGATAGCAACATAGGCTCGACCACTGGTCCTGAACCTAGCGTTTTCAAAAAATTTCAAGTTGGGTGGCCTAAGTTCGACCAAACTAAATACAAAACTAGTCTACATGATGATAATACGAGTATTAGATGCAAAATTAGTAACATTAATCAAGTTTCACTTTTTTTAATGGATGCCTAGAGGTCGATTTCATTGTTTTTAGGGGTATGCATAAAAAGGCACATTTGCTGAAACGGACCATGTTTTGAGATGGGAAAAGCTGAATAACATAAAATCTATAGGATCTAGCGAAAAAAGTATTTGAGTAAAAGTTGAAGGAGATAACATGTCAAATAAAATAAGACCAATTTCAAGTCTCTAGGACAGATGGTTACTATGTTATGAGGAATGAAATAATATTTTTATGAAAAAAAGTGAGTTATTCTAAACTTCAACCTCGATGCGGCACGGGTTAATGTTATCCGATCGACCTAAAACTTTGGGAATCACATTTTCTAGTCAAATGGCACCTTTTAGGGGGTTGCCACGATTGAATTTCGAAAGTTGACTTTTTGTGACCACAAGGCGATAGGCAAAATTTTGTTGAGAAAATCACTTCTGGCAACCCCCTAAAAGGTGCCATTTGACTAGAAAATGAGATTCGCAAAGTTTTAGGTCGATCGGATAACGTTAACCCGTGCCGCATTGAGGTTGAAGATCAGAAAAACTCACTTTGTTTCATAATAATACTCTTCTTTTCCTCATAACATAGTGACCATTTGTCCTAGAGACTTGAGATTGGTCTCATTTTATTGAAAATGTTATCTTCTTCAACTTTTACTTCCATAATTGTTTCGCTACATCCTGTAGATTTTATGTTATTCAGCTTTTCCCATCTCAAAACGTGGTCCGTTTCAGCAAATGTGCCTTTTTACGCATACCCCTAAAAACCACACTCCAGTCAATGAAATCGACTTCCAGGCGATTTGACACTTCTTTATCACTCTGGTTTATTGAAAATGAGTATGTTTCAGGTATAAATGTAAAGGTTGAGGCTGTAATAAGGGGGGGGGGGGGGGGATCTAGGTAACTACCAGCTACCAGATATTATATTGAAAAATGAAAACGTAGAAAGAGTAGCGATCTTGATTAGTTGTGGAGATGAGGAACAGTTGATCGGAGTTCCTCAACTCGAAAATAGTACTGGACTCTTGCAAGCCCAGGCGGTATTTGGAGCCATTCAAGAGTGGGCTGCAGCAGACAAAATTCAAGCAATGTGCTTTGACACCACAGCTGCAAATACTGGTCGGGTTAGGGGGGCTTGTGTTTTGCTGGAGCAATTATTGCAAAAAGAACTTTTGTACTTAGCATGCCGTCATCATATTTTGGAAATTATTTGAAAGCCGTGTTTGATAGCAACATAGGCTCGACCACTGGTCCTGAACCTAGCGTTTTCAAAAAATTTCAAGTTGGGTGGCCTAAGTTCGACCAAACTAAATACAAAACTAGTCTACATGATGATAATACGAGTATTAGATGCAAAATTAGTAACATTAATCAAGTTTCACTTTTTTTAATGGATGCCTAGAGGTCGATTTCATTGTTTTTAGGGGTATGCATAAAAAGGCACATTTGCTGAAACGGACCATGTTTTGAGATGGGAAAAGCTGAATAACATAAAATCTATAGGATCTAGCGAAAAAAGTATTTGAGTAAAAGTTGAAGGAGATAACATGTCAAATAAAATAAGACCAATTTCAAGTCTCTAGGACAGATGGTTACTATGTTATGAGGAATGAAATAATATTTTTATGAAAAAAAGTGAGTTATTCTAAACTTCAACCTCGATGCGGCACGGGTTAATGTTATCCGATCGACCTAAAACTTTGGGAATCACATTTTCTAGTCAAATGGCACCTTTTAGGGGGTTGCCACGATTGAATTTCGAAAGTTGACTTTTTGTGACCACAAGGCGATAGGCAAAATTTTGTTGAGAAAATCACTTCTGGCAACCCCCTAAAAGGTGCCATTTGACTAGAAAATGAGATTCGCAAAGTTTTAGGTCGATCGGATAACGTTAACCCGTGCCGCATTGAGGTTGAAGATCAGAAAAACTCACTTTGTTTCATAATAATACTCTTCTTTTCCTCATAACATAGTGACCATTTGTCCTAGAGACTTGAGATTGGTCTCATTTTATTGAAAATGTTATCTTCTTCAACTTTTACTTCCATAATTGTTTCGCTACATCCTGTAGATTTTATGTTATTCAGCTTTTCCCATCTCAAAACGTGGCCCGTTTCAGCAAATGTGCCTTTTTACGGATACCCTTAAAAACCACACTCCAGTCAATGAAATCGACCTCCGGGCGATTTGACACTTCTTTATCACTCTGGTTTATTGAAAATGAGTATGTTTCAGGTATAAATGTAAAGGTTGAGGCTGTAATAAGGGGCGGGGGGGGGGGATCTAGGTAACTACCAGCTACCAGATATTATATTGAAAAATGAAAACGTAGAAAGAGTAGCGATCTTGATTAGTTGTGGAGATGAGAAACAGTTGATCGGAGTTCCTCAACTCGAAAATAGTACTGGACTCTTGCAAGCCCAGGCGGTATTTGGAGCCATTCAAGAGTGGGGTGCAGCAGACAAAATTCAAGCAATGTGCTTTGACACCACAGCTGCAAATACTGGTCGGGTTAGGGGGGCTTGTGTTTTGCTGGAGCAATTATTGCAAAAGAACTGTTGTACTTAGCATGCCGTCATCATATTTTGGAAATTATTTGAAAGCCGTGTTTGATAGCAACATAGGCTCGACCACTGGTCCTGAACCTAGCGTTTTCAACAAATTTTAGTTGGGTGGCCTAACTTCGACCAAACTAAATACAAAACTAGTCTACATGATGATAATACGAGTATTAGATGCAAAATTAGTAACATTAATCAAGTTTCACTTTTTTTAATGGATGCCTAGAGGTCGATTTCATTGTTTTTAGGGGTATGCATAAAAAGGCACATTTGCTGAAACGGACCACGTTTTGAGATGGGAAAAGCTGAATAACATAAAATCTATAGGATCTAGCGAAAAAAGTATCTGAGTAAAAGTTGAAGGAGATAACATGTCAAATAAAATAAGACCAATTTCAAGTCTCTAGGACAGATGGTTACTATGTTATGAGGAATGAAATAATATTTTTATGAAAAAAAGTGACTTTTTCTAAACTTCAACCTCGATGCGGCACGGGTTAATGTTATCCGATCGACCTAAAACTTTGGGAATCTCATTTTCTAGTCAAACGGCACCTTTTAGGGGGTTGCCAATTTCGAAAGTTGACTTTTTGTGACCACAAGGCGATAGGCAAAATTTTGTTGAGAAAATCACTTCTGGCAACCCCCTAAAAGGTGCCATTTGACTAGAAAATGAGATTCGCAAAGTTTTAGGTCGATCGGATAACGTTTACCCGTGCCGCATTGAGGTTGAAGATCAGAAAAACTCACTTTGTTTCATAATAATACTCTTCTTTTCCTCATAACATAGTGACCATTTGTCCTAGAGACTTGAGATTGGTCTCATTTTATTGAAAATGTTATCTTCTTCAACTTTTACTTCCATAATTGTTTCGCTACATCCTGTAGATTTTATGTTATTCAGCTTTTCCCATCTCAAAACGTGGCCCGTTTCAGCAAATGTGCCTTTTTACGCATACCCTTAAAAGCCACACTCCAGTCAATGAAATCGACCTCCGGGCGATTTGACACGTCTTTATCACTCTGGTTTATTGAAAATGAGTATGTTTCAGGTATAAATGTAAAGGTTGAGGCTGCAAAAAGGGGGGGGTGGGGGATGTAGGTAACTACCAGCTAGGTACCAGATATTATATTGAAAAATTTCAAGTCTCTAGGACAATTGGTTACTATGTTATGAGAAAAGAAAGAATATTTTTATGAAAAAAAGTGACTTTTTCTAAACTTCAACCTCGATGCGGCACGGGTTAATGTTATCCGATCGACCTAAAACTTTGGGAATCTCATTTTCTAGTCGAATGGCACCTTTTAAGGGGTTGCCACGATTGAATTTCGAAAGTTGACTTTTTGTGACCACGAGGCGATAGGCAAAATTTTTTTTGAGAAAATCACTTCTGGCAACCCCCTAAAAGGTGCCATTTGACTAGAAAATGAGATTCGCAAAGTTTTAGGTCGATCGGATAACGTTGACCCATGCCGCATTGAGGTTGAAGATCAGAAAAACTCACTTTGTTTCATAAAAATACTCTTATTTTCCTCATACCATAGTGACCATTTGTCCTAGAGACTTGAGATTGGTCTCATTTTATTGAAAAAGTTATCTTCTTCAACTTTTACTCATATAATTTTTTCGCTTTATCCTGTAGATTTTATGTTATTCAGCTTTTCCCATCTCAAAACGTGGTCCGTTTCAGCAAATGTGCCTTTTTACGCATACCCCTAAAAACCACACTCCAGTCAATGAAATCGACTTCCAGGCGATTTGACACTTCTTTATCACTCTGGTTTATTGAAAATGAGTATGTTTCAGGTATAAATGTAAAGGTTGAGGCTGTAATAAGGGGGGGGGGGGGATCTAGGTAACTACCAGCTACCAGATATTATATTGAAAAATGAAAACGTAGAAAGAGTAGCGATCTTGATTAGTTGTGGAGATGAGGAACAGTTGATCGGAGTTCCTCAACTCGAAAATAGTACTGGACTCTTGCAAGCCCAGGCGGTATTTGGAGCCATTCAAGAGTGGGCTGCAGCAGACAAAATTCAAGCAATGTGCTTTGACACCACAGCTGCAAATACTGGTCGGGTTAGGGGGGCTTGTGTTTTGCTGGAGCAATTATTGCAAAAAGAACTTTTGTACTTAGCATGCCGTCATCATATTTTGGAAATTATTTGAAAGCCGTGTTTGATAGCAACATAGGCTCGACCACTGGTCCTGAACCTAGCGTTTTCAAAAAATTTCAAGTTGGGTGGCCTAAGTTCGACCAAACTAAATACAAAACTAGTCTACATGATGATAATACGAGTATTAGATGCAAAATTAGTAACATTAATCAAGTTTCACTTTTTTTAATGGATGCCTAGAGGTCGATTTCATTGACTGGAGTGTGGTTTTTAGGGGTATGCATAAAAAGGCACATTTGCTGAAACGGACCACGTTTTGAGATGGGAAAAGCTGAATAACATAAAATCTATAGGATCTAGCGAAAAAAGTATTGGAGTAAAAGTTGAAGAAGATAACATGACAAATAAAGTAAGACCAATTTCAAGTCTCTAGGACAATTGGTTACTATGTTATGAGAAAAGAAAGAATATTTTTATGAAAAAAAGTGACTTTTTCTAAACTTCAACCTCGATGCGGCACGGGTTAATGTTATCCGATCGACCTAAAACTTTGGGAATCTAATTTTCTAGTCGAATGGCACCTTTTAAGGGGTTGCCACGATTGAATTTCGAAAGTTGACTTTTTGTGACCACGAGGCGATAGGCAAAATTTTTTTTGAGAAAATCACTTCTGGCAACCCCCTAAAAGGTGCCATTTGACTAGAAAATGAGATTCGCAAAGTTTTAGGTCGATCGGATAACGTTGACCCATGCCGCTTTGAGGTTGAAGATCAGAAAAACTCACTTTGTTTCATAATAATACTCTTCTTTTCCTCATAACATAGTGACCATTTGTCCTAGAGACTTGAGATTGGTCTCATTTTATTGAAAATGTTATCTTCTTCAACTTTTACTCATATAATTATATCGCTACATCCAGTAGATTTTATATTATTCAGCTTTTCAAATCTCAAAACGTGGTCCGTTTCAGCAAATGTGCCTTTTTACGCATACCCTTAAAAGCCACACTCCAGTCAATGAAATCGACCTCCGGGCGATTTGACACGTCTTTATCACTCTGGTTTATTGAAAATGAGTATGTTTCAGGTATAAATGTAAAGGTTGAGGCTGCAAAAAGGGGGGGTGGGGGATCTAGGTAACTACCAGCTAGGTACCAGATATTATATTGAAAAATGAAAACGTAGAAAGACTAGCGATCTTGATTAGTTGTGGAGATGAGGAACAGTTGATCGGAGTTCCTCAACTCGAAAATAGTACTGGACTCTTGCAAGCCCAGGCGGTATTTGGAGCCATTCAAGAGTGGGGTGCAGCAGACAAAATTCAAGCAATGTGCTTTGACACCACAGCTGCAAATACTGGTCGGGTTAGGGGGGCTTGTGTTTTGCTGGAGCAATTATTGCAAAAGAACTGTTGTACTTAGCATGCCGTCATCATATTTTGGAAATTATTTGAAAGCCGTGTTTGATAGCAACATAGGCTCGACCACTGGTCCTGAACCTAGCGTTTTCAAAAAATTTTAGTTGGGTGGCCTAACTTCGACCAAACTAAATACAAAACTAGTCTACATGATGATAATACGAGTATTAGATGCAAAATTAGTAACATTAATCAAGTTTCACTTTTTTTAATGGATGCCTAGAGGTCGATTTCATTGTTTTTAGGGGTATGCATAAAAAGGCACGTTTGCTGAAACGGACCACGTTTTGAGATGGGAAAAGCTGAATAACATAAAATCTATAGGATCTAGCGAAAAAAGTATCTGAGTAAAAGTTGAAGGAGATAACATGTCAAATAAAATAAGACCAATTTCAAGTCTCTAGGATAGATGGTTACTATGTTATGAGGAATGAAATAATATTTTTATGAAAAAAAGGGAGTTATTCTAAACTTCAACCTCGATGCGGCACGGGTTAATGTTATCCGATCGACCTAAAACTTTGGGAATCTCATTTTCTAGTCAAATGGCACCTTTTAGGGGGTTGCCACGATTGAATTTCGAAAGTTGACTTTTTGTGACCACAAGGCGATAGGCAAAATTTTGTTGAGAAAATCACTTCTGGCAACCCCCTAAAAGGTGCCATTTGACTAGAAAATGAGATTCGCAAAGTTTTAGGTCGATCGGATAACGTTAACCCGTGCCGCATTGAGGTTGAAGATCAGAAAAACTCACTTTGTTTCATAATAATACTCTTCTTTTCCTCATAACATAGTGACCATTTGTCCTAGAGACTTGAGATTGGTCTCATTTTATTGAAAATGTTATCTTCTTCAACTTTTACTTCCATAATGTTTTCGCTTTATCCTGTAGATTTTATGTTATTCAGCTTTTCCCATCTCAAAACGTGGTCCGTTTCAGCAAATGAGCCTTTTTACGCATACCCCTAAAAACCACACTCCAGTCAATGAAATCGACCTCAAGGCGTTTTGACACGTCTTTATCACTCTGGTTTATTGAAAATGAGTATGTTTCAGGTATAAATGTAAAGGTTGAGGCTGCAAAAAGGGGGGGTGGGGGATCTAGGTAACTACCAGCTAGGTACCAGATATTATATTGAAAAATGAAAACGTAGAAAGACTAGCGATCTTGATTAGTTGTGGAGATGAGGAACAGTTGATCGGAGTTCCTCAACTCGAAAATAGTACTGGACTCTTGCAAGCCCACGCGGTATTTGGAGCCATTCAAGAGTGGGGTGCAGCAGACAAAATTCAAGCAATGTGCTTTGACACCACAGCTGCAAATACTGGTCGGGTTAGGGGGGCTTGTGTTTTGCTGGAGCAATTATTGCAAAAGAACTGTTGTACTTAGCATGCCGTCATCATATTTTGGAAATTATTTGAAAGCCGTGTTTGATAGCAACATAGGCTCGACCACTGGTCCTGAACCTAGCGTTTTCAAAAAATTTTAGTTGGGTGGCCTAACTTCGACCAAACTAAATACAAAACTAGTCTACATGATGATAATACGAGTATTAGATGCAAAATTAGTAACATTAATCAAGTTTCACTTTTTTTAATGGATGCCTAGAGGTCGATTTCATTGTTTTTAGGGGTATGCATAAAAAGGCACGTTTGCTGAAACGGACCACGTTTTGAGATGGGAAAAGCTGAATAACATAAAATCTATAGGATCTAGCGAAAAAAGTATCTGAGTAAAAGTTGAAGGAGATAACATGTCAAATAAAATAAGACCAATTTCAAGTCTCTAGGATAGATGGTTACTATGTTATGAGGAATGAAATAATATTTTTATGAAAAAAAGTGAGTTATTCTAAACTTCAACCTCGATGCGGCACGGGTTAATGTTATCCGATCGACCTAAAACTTTGGGAATCTCATTTTCTAGTCGAATGGCACCTTTTAAGGGGTTGCCACGATTGAATTTCGAAAGTTGACTTTTTGTGACCACGAGGCGATAGGCAAAATTTTTTTTGAGAAAATCACTTCTGGCAACCCCCTAAAAGGTGCCATTTGACTAGAAAATGAGATTCGCAAAGTTTTAGGTCGATCGGATAACGTTGACCCATGCCGCATTGAGGTTGAAGATCAGAAAAACTCACTTTGTTTCATAAAAATACTCTTATTTTCCTCATACCATAGTGACCATTTGTCCTAGAGACTTGAGATTGGTCTCATTTTATTGAAAAAGTTATCTTCTTCAACATTTACTCATATAATTTTTTCGCTTTATCCTGTAGATTTTATGTTATTCAGCTTTTCCCATCTCAAAACGTGGTCCGTTTCAGCAAATGTGCCTTTTTACGCATACCCCTAAAAACCACACTCCAGTCAATGAAATCGACTTCCAGGCGATTTGACACTTCTTTATCACTCTGGTTTATTGAAAATGAGTATGTTTCAGGTATAAATGTAAAGGTTGAGGCTGTAATAAGGGGGGGGGGATCTAGGTAACTACCAGCTACCAGATATTATATTGAAAAATGAAAACGTAGAAAGAGTAGCGATCTTGATTAGTTGTGGAGATGAGGAACAGTTGATCGGAGTTCCTCAACTCGAAAATAGTACTGGACTCTTGCAAGCCCAGGCGGTATTTGGAGCCATTCAAGAGTGGGCTGCAGCAGACAAAATTCAAGCAATGTGCTTTGACACCACAGCTGCAAATACTGGTCGGGTTAGGGGGGCTTGTGTTTTGCTGGAGCAATTATTGCAAAAAGAACTTTTGTACTTAGCATGCCGTCATCATATTTTGGAAATTATTTGAAAGCCGTGTTTGATAGCAACATAGGCTCGACCACTGGTCCTGAACCTAGCGTTTTCAAAAAATTTCAAGTTGGGTGGCCTAAGTTCGACCAAACTAAATACAAAACTAGTCTACATGATGATAATACGAGTATTAGATGCAAAATTAGTAACATTAATCAAGTTTCACTTTTTTTAATGGATGCCTAGAGGTCGATTTCATTGACTGGAGTGTGGTTTTTAGGGGTATGCATAAAAAGGCACATTTGCTGAAACGGACCACGTTTTGAGATGGGAAAAGCTGAATAACATAAAATCTATAGGATCTAGCGAAAAAAGTATTGGAGTAAAAGTTGAAGAAGATAACATGACAAATAAAGTAAGACCAATTTCAAGTCTCTAGGACAATTGGTTACTATGTTATGAGAAAAGAAAGAATATTTTTATGAAAAAAAGTGACTTTTTCTAAACTTCAACCTCGATGCGGCACGGGTTAATGTTATCCGATCGACCTAAAACTTTGGGAATCTCATTTTCTAGTCGAATGGCACCTTTTAAGGGGTTGCCACGATTGAATTTCGAAAGTTGACTTTTTGTGACCACGAGGCGATAGGCAAAATTTTTTTTGAGAAAATCACTTTTGGCAACCCCCTAAAAGGTGCCATTTGACTAGAAAATGAGATTCGCAAAGTTTTAGGTCGATCGGATAACGTTGACCCATGCCGCTTTGAGGTTGAAGATCAGAAAAACTCACTTTGTTTCATAAAAATACTCTTATTTTCCTCATAACATAGTGACCATTTGTCCTAGAGACTTGAGATTGGTCTCATTTTATTGAAAAAGTTATCTTCTTCAACTTTTACTCATATAATTATATCGCTACATCCAGTAGATTTTATATTATTCAGCTTTTCAAATCTCAAAACGTGGTCCGTTTCAGCAAATGTGCCTTTTTACGCATACCCTTAAAAGCCACACTCCAGTCAATGAAATCGACCTCCGGGCGATTTGACACGTCTTTATCACTCTGGTTTATTGAAAATGAGTATGTTTCAGGTATAAATGTAAAGGTTGAGGCTGCGAAAAGGGGGGGTGGGGGATCTAGGTAACTACCAGCTAGGTACCAGATATTATATTGAAAAATGAAAACGTAGAAAGACTAGCGATCTTGATTAGTTGTGGAGATGAGGAACAGTTGATCGGAGTTCCTCAACTCGAAAATAGTACTGGACTCTTGCAAGCCCAGGCGGTATTTGGAGCCATTCAAGAGTGGGGTGCAGCAGACAAAATTCAAGCAATGTGCACACCACAGCTGCAAATACTGGTCGGGTTAGGGGGGCTTGTGTTTTGCTGGAGCAATTATTGCAAAAGAACTGTTGTACTTAGCATGCCGTCATCATATTTTGGAAATTATTTGAAAGCCGTGTTTGATAGCAACATAGGCTCGACCACTGGTCCTGAACCTAGCGTTTTCAAAAAATTTTAGTTGGGTGGCCTAACTTCGACCAAAATAAATACAAAACTAGTCTACATGATGATAATACGAGTATTAGATGCAAAATTAGTAACATTAATCAAGTTTCACTTTTTTTAATGGATGCCTAGAGGTCGATTTCATTGTTTTTAGGGGTATGCATAAAAAGGCACGTTTGCTGAAACGGACCACGTTTTGAGATGGGAAAAGCTGAATAACATAAAATCTATAGGATCTAGCGAAAAAAGTATCTGAGTAAAAGTTGAAGGAGATAACATGTCAAATAAAATAAGACCAATTTCAAGTCGCTAGGATAGATGGTTACTATGTTATGAGGAATGAAATAATATTTTTATGAAAAAAAGTGAGTTATTCTAAACTTCAACCTCGATGCGGCACGGGTTAATGTTATCCGATCGACCTAAAACTTTGGGAATCTCATTTTCTAGTCGAATGGCACCTTTTAAGGGGTTGCCACGATTGAATTTCGAAAGTTGACTTTTTGTGACCACGAGGCGATAGGCAAAATTTTTTTTGAGAAAATCACTTCTGGCAACCCCCTAAAAGGTGCCATTTGACTAGAAAATGAGATTCGCAAAGTTTTAGGTCGATCGGATAACGTTAACCCGTGCCGCATTGAGGTTGAAGATCAGAAAAACTCACTTTGTTTCATAATAATACTCTTCTTTTCCTCATAACATAGTGACCATTTGTCCTAGAGACTTGAGATTGGTCTCATTTTATTGAAAATGTTATCTTCTTCAACTTTTACTTCCATAATGTTTTCGCTTTATCCTGTAGATTTTATGTTATTCAGCTTTTCCCATCTCAAAACGTGGTCCGTTTCAGCAAATGAGCCTTTTTACACATACCCCTAAAAACAACACTCCAGTCAATGAAATCGACCTCAAGGCGTTTTGACACTTCTTTATCACTCTGGTTTATTGAAAATGAGTATGTTTCAGGTATAAATGTAAAGGTTGAGGCTGTAATAAGGGGGGGGGGGGGGGATCTAGGTAACTACCAGCTACCAGATATTATATTGAAAAATGAAAACGTAGAAAGAGTAGCGATCTTGATTAGTTGTGGAGATGAGGAACAGTTGATCGGAGTTCCTCAACTCGAAAATAGTACTGGACTCTTGCAAGCCCAGGCGGTATTTGGAGCCATTCAAGAGTGGGGTGCAGCAGACAAAATTCAAGCAATGTGCTTTGACACCACAGCTGCAAATACTGGTCGGGTTAGGGGGGCTTGTGTTCTGCTGGAGCAATTATTGCAAAAGAACTGTTGTACTTAGCATGCCGTCATCATATTTTGGAAATTATTTGAAAGCCGTGTTTGATAGCAACATAGGCTCGACCACTGGTCCTGAACCTAGCGTTTTCAAAAAATTTTAGTTGGGTGGCCTAACTTCGACCAAACTAAATACAAAACTAGTCTACATGATGATAATACGAGTATTAGATGCAAAATTAGTAACATTAATCAAGTTTCACTTTTTTTAATGGATGCCTAGAGGTCGATTTCATTGTTTTTAGGGGTATGCATAAAAAGGCACATTTTTTTGCTGAAACGGACCACGTTTTGAGATGGGAAAAGCTGAATAACATAAAATCTATAGGATCTAGCGGAAAAAGTATCTGAGTAAAAGTTGAAGGAGATAACATGTCAAATAAAATAAGACCAATTTCAAGTCTCTAGGACAGATGGTTACTATGTTATGAGGAATGAAATAATATTTTTATGAAAAAAAGTGAGTTATTCTAAACTTCAACCTCGATGCGGCACGGGTTAATGTTATCCGATCGACCTAAAACTTTGGGAATCTCATTTTCTAGTCAAATGGCACCTTTTAGGGGGTTGCCACAATTGAATTTCGAAAGTTGACTTTTTGTGACCACAAGGCGATAGGCAAAATTTTGTTGAGAAAATCACTTCTGGCAACCCCCTAAAAGGTGCCATTTGACTAGAAAATGAGATTCGCAAAGTTTTAGGTCGATCGGATAACGTTAACCCGTGCCGCATTGAGGTTGAAGATCAGAAAAACTCACTTTGTTTCATAATAATACTCTTCTGTTCCTCATAACATAGTGACCATTTGTCCTAGAGACTTGAGATTGGTCTCATTTTATTGAAAATGTTATCTTCTTCAACTTTTACTTCCATAATTTTTTCGCTTTATCCTGTAGATTTTATGTTATTCAGCTTTTCCCATCTCAAAACGTGGTCCGTTTCAGCAAATGTGCCTTTTTACGCATACCCCTAAAAACCACACTCCAGTCAATGAAATCGACCTCCAGGCGATTTGACACTTCTTTATCACTCTGGTTTATTGAAAATGAGTATGTTTCAGGTATAAATGTAAAGGTTGAGGCTGTAATAAGGGGGGGGGGGGGATCTAGGTAACTACCAGCTACCAGATATTATATTGAAAAATGAAAACGTAGAAAGACTAGCGATCTTGATTAGTTGTGGTGATGAGGAAGGGTTGATCGGAGTTCCTCAACTCGAAAATAGTACTGGACTCTTGCAAGCCCAGGCGGTATTTGGAGCCATTCAAGAGTGGGGTGCAGCAGACAAAATTCAAGCAATGTGCTTTGACACCACAGCTGCAAATACTGGTCGGGTTAGGGGGGCTTGTGTTTTGCTGGAGCAATTATTGCAAAGAACTTTTGTACTTAGCATGCCGTCATCATATTTTGGAAATTATTTGAAAGCCGTGTTTGATAGCAACATAGGCTCGACCACTGGTCCTGAACCTAGCGTTTTCAAAAAATTTCAAGTTGGGTGGCCTAACTTCGACCAAACTAAATACAAAACTAGTCTACATGATGATAATACGAGTATTAGATGCAAAATTAGTAACATTAATCAAGTTTCACTTTTTTTAATGGATGCCTAGAGGTCGATTTCATTGTTTTTAGGGGTATGCATAAAAAGGCACATTTGCTGAAACGGACCACGTTTTGAGATGGGAAAAGCTGAATAACATAATATCTATAGGATCTAGCGAAAAAAGTATCTGAGTAAAAGTTGAAGGAGATAACATGTCAAATAAAATAAGACCAATTTCAAGTCTTTAGGACAGATGGTTACTATGTTATGAGGAATGAAATAATATTTTTATGAAAAAAAGTGACTTTTTCTAAACTTCAACCTCGATGCGGCACGGGTTAATGTTATCCGATCGACCTAAAACTTTGGGAATCTCATTTTCTAGTCAAACGGCACCTTTTAGGGGGTTGCCAATTTCGAAAGTTGACTTTTTGTGACCACAAGGCGATAGGCAAAATTTTGTTGAGAAAATCACTTCTGGCAACCCCCTAAAAGGTGCCATTTGACTAGAAAATGAGATTCGCAAAGTTTTAGGTCGATCGGATAACGTTTACCCGTGCCGCATTGAGGTTGAAGATCAGAAAAACTCACTTTGTTTCATAATAATACTCTTCTTTTCCTCATAACATAGTGACCATTTGTCCTAGAGACTTGAGATTGGTCTCATTTTATTGAAAATGTTATCTTCTTCAACTTTTACTTCCATAATTGTTTCGCTACATCCTGTAGATTTTATGTTATTCAGCTTTTCCCATCTCAAAACGTGGCCCGTTTCAGCAAATGTGCCTTTTTACGCATACCCTTAAAAGCCACACTCCAGTCAATGAAATCGACCTCCGGGCGATTTGACACGTCTTTATCACTCTGGTTTATTGAAAATGAGTATGTTTCAGGTATAAATGTAAAGGTTGAGGCTGCAAAAAGGGGGGGTGGGGGATGTAGGTAACTACCAGCTAGGTACCAGATATTATATTGAAAAATTTCAAGTCTCTAGGACAATTGGTTACTATGTTATGAGAAAAGAAAGAATATTTTTATGAAAAAAAGTGACTTTTTCTAAACTTCAACCTCGATGCGGCACGGGTTAATGTTATCCGATCGACCTAAAACTTTGGGAATCTCATTTTCTAGTCGAATGGCACCTTTTAAGGGGTTGCCACGATTGAATTTCGAAAGTTGACTTTTTGTGACCACGAGGCGATAGGCAAAATTTTTTTTGAGAAAATCACTTCTGGCAACCCCCTAAAAGGTGCCATTTGACTAGAAAATGAGATTCGCAAAGTTTTAGGTCGATCGGATAACGTTGACCCATGCCGCATTGAGGTTGAAGATCAGAAAAACTCACTTTGTTTCATAAAAATACTCTTATTTTCCTCATACCATAGTGACCATTTGTCCTAGAGACTTGAGATTGGTCTCATTTTATTGAAAAAGTTATCTTCTTCAACTTTTACTCATATAATTTTTTCGCTTTATCCTGTAGATTTTATGTTATTCAGCTTTTCCCATCTCAAAACGTGGTCCGTTTCAGCAAATGTGCCTTTTTACGCATACCCCTAAAAACCACACTCCAGTCAATGAAATCGACTTCCAGGCGATTTGACACTTCTTTATCACTCTGGTTTATTGAAAATGAGTATGTTTCAGGTATAAATGTAAAGGTTGAGGCTGTAATAAGGGGGGGGGGGGGGATCTAGGTAACTACCAGCTACCAGATATTATATTGAAAAATGAAAACGTAGAAAGAGTAGCGATCTTGATTAGTTGTGGAGATGAGGAACAGTTGATCGGAGTTCCTCAACTCGAAAATAGTACTGGACTCTTGCAAGCCCAGGCGGTATTTGGAGCCATTCAAGAGTGGGCTGCAGCAGACAAAATTCAAGCAATGTGCTTTGACACCACAGCTGCAAATACTGGTCGGGTTAGGGGGGCTTGTGTTTTGCTGGAGCAATTATTGCAAAAAGAACTTTTGTACTTAGCATGCCGTCATCATATTTTGGAAATTATTTGAAAGCCGTGTTTGATAGCAACATAGGCTCGACCACTGGTCCTGAACCTAGCGTTTTCAAAAAATTTCAAGTTGGGTGGCCTAAGTTCGACCAAACTAAATACAAAACTAGTCTACATGATGATAATACGAGTATTAGATGCAAAATTAGTAACATTAATCAAGTTTCACTTTTTTTAATGGATGCCTAGAGGTCGATTTCATTGTTTTTAGGGGTATGCATAAAAAGGCACATTTGCTGAAACGGACCACGTTTTGAGATGGGAAAAGCTGAATAACATAAAATCTATAGGATCTAGCGAAAAAAGTATTTGAGTAAAAGTTGAAGGAGATAACATGTCAAATAAAATAAGACCAATTTCAAGTCTCTAGGACAGATGGTTACTATGTTATGAGGAATGAAATAATATTTTTATGAAAAAAAGTGAGTTATTCTAAACTTCAACCTCGATGCGGCACGGGTTAATGTTATCCGATCGACCTAAAACTTTGGGAATCACATTTTCTAGTCAAATGGCACCTTTTAGGGGGTTGCCACGATTGAATTTCGAAAGTTGACTTTTTGTGACCACAAGGCGATAGGCAAAATTTTGTTGAGAAAATCACTTCTGGCAACCCCCTAAAAGGTGCCATTTGACTAGAAAATGAGATTCGCAAAGTTTTAGGTCGATCGGATAACGTTAACCCGTGCCGCATTGAGGTTGAAGATCAGAAAAACTCACTTTGTTTCATAATAATACTCTTCTTTTCCTCATAACATAGTGACCATTTGTCCTAGAGACTTGAGATTGGTCTCATTTTATTGAAAATGTTATCTTCTTCAACTTTTACTTCCATAATTGTTTCGCTACATCCTGTAGATTTTATGTTATTCAGCTTTTCCCATCTCAAAACGTGGCCCGTTTCAGCAAATGTGCCTTTTTACGGATACCCTTAAAAACCACACTCCAGTCAATGAAATCGACCTCCGGGCGATTTGACACTTCTTTATCACTCTGGTTTATTGAAAATGAGTATGTTTCAGGTATAAATGTAAAGGTTGAGGCTGTAATAAGGGGCGGGGGGGGGGGGGGGATCTAGGTAACTACCAGCTACCAGATATTATATTGAAAAATGAAAACGTAGAAAGTGTAGCGATCTTGATTAGTTGTGGAGATGAGAAACAGTTGATCGGAGTTCCTCAACTCGAAAATAGTACTGGACTCTTGCAAGCCCAGGCGGTATTTGGAGCCATTCAAGAGTGGGGTGCAGCAGACAAAATTCAAGCAATGTGCTTTGACACCACAGCTGCAAATACTGGTCGGGTTAGGGGGGCTTGTGTTTTGCTGGAGCAATTATTGCAAAAGAACTGTTGTACTTAGCATGCCGTCATCATATTTTGGAAATTATTTGAAAGCCGTGTTTGATAGCAACATAGGCTCGACCACTGGTCCTGAACCTAGCGTTTTCAACAAATTTTAGTTGGGTGGCCTAACTTCGACCAAACTAAATACAAAACTAGTCTACATGATGATAATACGAGTATTAGATGCAAAATTAGTAACATTAATCAAGTTTCACTTTTTTTAATGGATGCCTAGAGGTCGATTTCATTGTTTTTAGGGGTATGCATAAAAAGGCACATTTGCTGAAACGGACCACGTTTTGAGATGGGAAAAGCTGAATAACATAAAATCTATAGGATCTAGCGAAAAAAGTATCTGAGTAAAAGTTGAAGGAGATAACATGTCAAATAAAATAAGACCAATTTCAAGTCTCTAGGACAGATGGTTACTATGTTATGAGGAATGAAATAATATTTTTATGAAAAAAAGTGACTTTTTCTAAACTTCAACCTCGATGCGGCACGGGTTAATGTTATCCGATCGACCTAAAACTTTGGGAATCTCATTTTCTAGTCAAACGGCACCTTTTAGGGGGTTGCCAATTTCGAAAGTTGACTTTTTGTGACCACAAGGCGATAGGCAAAATTTTGTTGAGAAAATCACTTCTGGCAACCCCCTAAAAGGTGCCATTTGACTAGAAAATGAGATTCGCAAAGTTTTAGGTCGATCGGATAACGTTTACCCGTGCCGCATTGAGGTTGAAGATCAGAAAAACTCACTTTGTTTCATAATAATACTCTTCTTTTCCTCATAACATAGTGACCATTTGTCCTAGAGACTTGAGATTGGTCTCATTTTATTGAAAATGTTATCTTCTTCAACTTTTACTTCCATAATTGTTTCGCTACATCCTGTAGATTTTATGTTATTCAGCTTTTCCCATCTCAAAACGTGGCCCGTTTCAGCAAATGTGCCTTTTTACGCATACCCTTAAAAGCCACACTCCAGTCAATGAAATCGACCTCCGGGCGATTTGACACGTCTTTATCACTCTGGTTTATTGAAAATGAGTATGTTTCAGGTATAAATGTAAAGGTTGAGGCTGCAAAAAGGGGGGGTGGGGGATGTAGGTAACTACCAGCTAGGTACCAGATATTATATTGAAAAATTTCAAGTCTCTAGGACAATTGGTTACTATGTTATGAGAAAAGAAAGAATATTTTTATGAAAAAAAGTGACTTTTTCTAAACTTCAACCTCGATGCGGCACGGGTTAATGTTATCCGATCGACCTAAAACTTTGGGAATCTCATTTTCTAGTCGAATGGCACCTTTTAAGGGGTTGCCACGATTGAATTTCGAAAGTTGACTTTTTGTGACCACGAGGCGATAGGCAAAATTTTTTTTGAGAAAATCACTTCTGGCAACCCCCTAAAAGGTGCCATTTGACTAGAAAATGAGATTCGCAAAGTTTTAGGTCGATCGGATAACGTTGACCCATGCCGCATTGAGGTTGAAGATCAGAAAAACTCACTTTGTTTCATAAAAATACTCTTATTTTCCTCATACCATAGTGACCATTTGTCCTAGAGACTTGAGATTGGTCTCATTTTATTGAAAAAGTTATCTTCTTCAACTTTTACTCATATAATTTTTTCGCTTTATCCTGTAGATTTTATGTTATTCAGCTTTTCCCATCTCAAAACGTGGTCCGTTTCAGCAAATGTGCCTTTTTACGCATACCCCTAAAAACCACACTCCAGTCAATGAAATCGACTTCCAGGCGATTTGACACTTCTTTATCACTCTGGTTTATTGAAAATGAGTATGTTTCAGGTATAAATGTAAAGGTTGAGGCTGTAATAAGGGGGGGGGGGGGATCTAGGTAACTACCAGCTACCAGATATTATATTGAAAAATGAAAACGTAGAAAGAGTAGCGATCTTGATTAGTTGTGGAGATGAGGAACAGTTGATCGGAGTTCCTCAACTCGAAAATAGTACTGGACTCTTGCAAGCCCAGGCGGTATTTGGAGCCATTCAAGAGTGGGCTGCAGCAGACAAAATTCAAGCAATGTGCTTTGACACCACAGCTGCAAATACTGGTCGGGTTAGGGGGGCTTGTGTTTTGCTGGAGCAATTATTGCAAAAAGAACTTTTGTACTTAGCATGCCGTCATCATATTTTGGAAATTATTTGAAAGCCGTGTTTGATAGCAACATAGGCTCGACCACTGGTCCTGAACCTAGCGTTTTCAAAAAATTTCAAGTTGGGTGGCCTAAGTTCGACCAAACTAAATACAAAACTAGTCTACATGATGATAATACGAGTATTAGATGCAAAATTAGTAACATTAATCAAGTTTCACTTTTTTTAATGGATGCCTAGAGGTCGATTTCATTGTTTTTAGGGGTATGCATAAAAAGGCACATTTGCTGAAACGGACCACGTTTTGAGATGGGAAAAGCTGAATAACATAAAATCTATAGGATCTAGCGAAAAAAGTATTTGAGTAAAAGTTGAAGGAGATAACATGTCAAATAAAATAAGACCAATTTCAAGTCTCTAGGACAGATGGTTACTATGTTATGAGGAATGAAATAATATTTTTATGAAAAAAAGTGAGTTATTCTAAACTTCAACCTCGATGCGGCACGGGTTAATGTTATCCGATCGACCTAAAACTTTGGGAATCACATTTTCTAGTCAAATGGCACCTTTTAGGGGGTTGCCACGATTGAATTTCGAAAGTTGACTTTTTGTGACCACAAGGCGATAGGCAAAATTTTGTTGAGAAAATCACTTCTGGCAACCCCCTAAAAGGTGCCATTTGACTAGAAAATGAGATTCGCAAAGTTTTAGGTCGATCGGATAACGTTAACCCGTGCCGCATTGAGGTTGAAGATCAGAAAAACTCACTTTGTTTCATAATAATACTCTTCTTTTCCTCATAACATAGTGACCATTTGTCCTAGAGACTTGAGATTGGTCTCATTTTATTGAAAATGTTATCTTCTTCAACTTTTACTTCCATAATTGTTTCGCTACATCCTGTAGATTTTATGTTATTCAGCTTTTCCCATCTCAAAACGTGGCCCGTTTCAGCAAATGTGCCTTTTTACGGATACCCTTAAAAACCACACTCCAGTCAATGAAATCGACCTCCGGGCGATTTGACACTTCTTTATCACTCTGGTTTATTGAAAATGAGTATGTTTCAGGTATAAATGTAAAGGTTGAGGCTGTAATAAGGGGCGGGGGGGGGGGGGGATCTAGGTAACTACCAGCTACCAGATATTATATTGAAAAATGAAAACGTAGAAAGAGTAGCGATCTTGATTAGTTGTGGAGATGAGAAACAGTTGATCGGAGTTCCTCAACTCGAAAATAGTACTGGACTCTTGCAAGCCCAGGCGGTATTTGGAGCCATTCAAGAGTGGGGTGCAGCAGACAAAATTCAAGCAATGTGCTTTGACACCACAGCTGCAAATACTGGTCGGGTTAGGGGGGCTTGTGTTTTGCTGGAGCAATTATTGCAAAAGAACTGTTGTACTTAGCATGCCGTCATCATATTTTGGAAATTATTTGAAAGCCGTGTTTGATAGCAACATAGGCTCGACCACTGGTCCTGAACCTAGCGTTTTCAACAAATTTTAGTTGGGTGGCCTAACTTCGACCAAACTAAATACAAAACTAGTCTACATGATGATAATACGAGTATTAGATGCAAAATTAGTAACATTAATCAAGTTTCACTTTTTTTAATGGATGCCTAGAGGTCGATTTCATTGTTTTTAGGGGTATGCATAAAAAGGCACATTTGCTGAAACGGACCACGTTTTGAGATGGGAAAAGCTGAATAACATAAAATCTATAGGATCTAGCGAAAAAAGTATCTGAGTAAAAGTTGAAGGAGATAACATGTCAAATAAAATAAGACCAATTTCAAGTCTCTAGGACAGATGGTTACTATGTTATGAGGAATGAAATAATATTTTTATGAAAAAAAGTGACTTTTTCTAAACTTCAACCTCGATGCGGCACGGGTTAATGTTATCCGATCGACCTAAAACTTTGGGAATCTCATTTTCTAGTCAAACGGCACCTTTTAGGGGGTTGCCAATTTCGAAAGTTGACGTTTTGTGACCACAAGGCGATAGGCAAAATTTTGTTGAGAAAATCACTTCTGGCAACCCCCTAAAAGGTGCCATTTGACTAGAAAATGAGATTCGCAAAGTTTTAGGTCGATCGGATAACGTTTACCCGTGCCGCATTGAGGTTGAAGATCAGAAAAACTCACTTTGTTTCATAATAATACTCTTCTTTTCCTCATAACATAGTGACCATTTGTCCTAGAGACTTGAGATTGGTCTCATTTTATTGAAAATGTTATCTTCTTCAACTTTTACTTCCATAATTGTTTCGCTACATCCTGTAGATTTTATGTTATTCAGCTTTTCCCATCTCAAAACGTGGCCCGTTTCAGCAAATGTGCCTTTTTACGCATACCCTTAAAAGCCACACTCCAGTCAATGAAATCGACCTCCGGGCGATTTGACACGTCTTTATCACTCTGGTTTATTGAAAATGAGTATGTTTCAGGTATAAATGTAAAGGTTGAGGCTGTAAAAAGGGGGGGTGGGGGATGTAGGTAACTACCAGCTAGGTACCAGATATTATATTGAAAAATTTCAAGTCTCTAGGACAATTGGTTACTATGTTATGAGAAAAGAAAGAATATTTTTATGAAAAAAAGTGACTTTTTCTAAACTTCAACCTCGATGCGGCACGGGTTAATGTTATCCGATCGACCTAAAACTTTGGGAATCTCATTTTCTAGTCGAATGGCACCTTTTAAGGGGTTGCCACGATTGAATTTCGAAAGTTGACTTTTTGTGACCACGAGGCGATAGGCAAAATTTTTTTTGAGAAAATCACTTCTGGCAACCCCCTAAAAGGTGCCATTTGACTAGAAAATGAGATTCGCAAAGTTTTAGGTCGATCGGATAACGTTGACCCATGCCGCATTGAGGTTGAAGATCAGAAAAACTCACTTTGTTTCATAAAAATACTCTTATTTTCCTCATACCATAGTGACCATTTGTCCTAGAGACTTGAGATTGGTCTCATTTTATTGAAAAAGTTATCTTCTTCAACTTTTACTCATATAATTTTTTCGCTTTATCCTGTAGATTTTATGTTATTCAGCTTTTCCCATCTCAAAACGTGGTCCGTTTCAGCAAATGTGCCTTTTTACGCATACCCCTAAAAACCACACTCCAGTCAATGAAATCGACTTCCAGGCGATTTGACACTTCTTTATCACTCTGGTTTATTGAAAATGAGTATGTTTCAGGTATAAATGTAAAGGTTGAGGCTGTAATAAGGGGGGGGGGGGGGATCTAGGTAACTACCAGCTACCAGATATTATATTGAAAAATGAAAACGTAGAAAGAGTAGCGATCTTGATTAGTTGTGGAGATGAGGAACAGTTGATCGGAGTTCCTCAACTCGAAAATAGTACTGGACTCTTGCAAGCCCAGGCGGTATTTGGAGCCATTCAAGAGTGGGCTGCAGCAGACAAAATTCAAGCAATGTGCTTTGACACCATAGCTGCAAATACTGGTCGGGTTAGGGGGGCTTGTGTTTTGCTGGAGCAATTATTGCAAAAAGAACTTTTGTACTTAGCATGCCGTCATCATATTTTGGAAATTATTTGAAAGCCGTGTTTGATAGCAACATAGGCTCGACCACTGGTCCTGAACCTAGCGTTTTCAAAAAATTTCAAGTTGGGTGGCCTAAGTTCGACCAAACTAAATACAAAACTAGTCTACATGATGATAATACGAGTATTAGATGCAAAATTAGTAACATTAATCAAGTTTCACTTTTTTTAATGGATGCCTAGAGGTCGATTTCATTGACTGGAGTGTGGTTTTTAGGGGTATGCATAAAAAGGCACATTTGCTGAAACGGACCACGTTTTGAGATGGGAAAACCTGAATAACATAAAATCTATAGGATCTAGCGAAAAAAGTATTGGAGTAAAAGTTGAAGAAGATAACATGACAAATAAAGTAAGACCAATTTCAAGTCTCTAGGACAATTGGTTACTATGTTATGAGAAAAGAAAGAATATTTTTATGAAAAAAAGTGACTTTTTCTAAACTTCAACCTCGATGCGGCACGGGTTAATGTTATCCGATCGACCTAAAACTTTGGGAATCTCATTTTCTAGTCGAATGGCACCTTTTAAGGGGTTGCCACGATTGAATTTCGAAAGTTGACTTTTTGTGACCACGAGGCGATAGGCAAAATTTTTTTTGAGAAAATCACTTCTGGCAACCCCCTAAAAGGTGCCATTTGACTAGAAAATGAGATTCGCAAAGTTTTAGGTCGATCGGATAACGTTGACCCATGCCGCTTTGAGGTTGAAGATCAGAAAAACTCACTTTGTTTCATAATAATACTCTTCTTTTCCTCATAACATAGTGACCATTTGTCCTAGAGACTTGAGATTGGTCTCATTTTATTGAAAATGTTATCTTCTTCAACTTTTACTCATATAATTATATCGCTACATCCAGTAGATTTTATATTATTCAGCTTTTCAAATCTCAAAACGTGGTCCGTTTCAGCAAATGTGCCTTTTTACGCATACCCTTAAAAGCCACACTCCAGTCAATGAAATCGACCTCCGGGCGATTTGACACGTCTTTATCACTCTGGTTTATTGAAAATGAGTATGTTTCAGGTATAAATGTAAAGGTTGAGGCTGCAAAAAGGGGGGGTGGGGGATCTAGGTAACTACCAGCTAGGTACCAGATATTATATTGAAAAATGAAAACGTAGAAAGACTAGCGATCTTGATTAGTTGTGGAGATGAGGAACAGTTGATCGGAGTTCCTCAACTCGAAAATAGTACTGGACTCTTGCAAGCCCAGGCGGTATTTGGAGCCATTCAAGAGTGGGGTGCAGCAGACAAAATTCAAGCAATGTGCTTTGACACCACAGCTGCAAATACTGGTCGGGTTAGGGGGGCTTGTGTTTTGCTGGAGCAATTATTGCAAAAGAACTGTTGTACTTAGCATGCCGTCATCATATTTTGGAAATTATTTGAAAGCCGTGTTTGATAGCAACATAGGCTCGACCACTGGTCCTGAACCTAGCGTTTTCAAAAAATTTTAGTTGGGTGGCCTAACTTCGACCAAACTAAATACAAAACTAGTCTACATGATGATAATACGAGTATTAGATGCAAAATTAGTAACATTAATCAAGTTTCACTTTTTTTAATGGATGCCTAGAGGTCGATTTCATTGTTTTTAGGGGTATGCATAAAAAGGCACGTTTGCTGAAACGGACCACGTTTTGAGATGGGAAAAGCTGAATAACATAAAATCTATAGGATCTAGCGAAAAAAGTATCTGAGTAAAAGTTGAAGGAGATAACATGTCAAATAAAATAAGACCAATTTCAAGTCTCTAGGATAGATGGTTACTATGTTATGAGGAATGAAATAATATTTTTATGAAAAAAAGTGAGTTATTCTAAACTTCAACCTCGATGCGGCACGGGTTAATGTTATCCGATCGACCTAAAACTTTGGGAATCTCATTTTCTAGTCAAATGGCACCTTTTAGGGGGTTGCCACGATTGAATTTCGAAAGTTGACTTTTTGTGACCACAAGGCGATAGGCAAAATTTTGTTGAGAAAATCACTTCTGGCAACCCCCTAAAAGGTGCCATTTGACTAGAAAATGAGATTCGCAAAGTTTTAGGTCGATCGGATAACGTTAACCCGTGCCGCATTGAGGTTGAAGATCAGAAAAACTCACTTTGTTTCATAATAATACTCTTCTTTTCCTCATAACATAGTGACCATTTGTCCTAGAGACTTGAGATTGGTCTCATTTTATTGAAAATGTTATCTTCTTCAACTTTTACTTCCATAATGTTTTCGCTTTATCCTGTAGATTTTATGTTATTCAGCTTTTCCCATCTCAAAACGTGGTCCGTTTCAGCAAATGAGCCTTTTTACGCATACCCCTAAAAACCACACTCCAGTCAATGAAATCGACCTCAAGGCGTTTTGACACGTCTTTATCACTCTGGTTTATTGAAAATGAGTATGTTTCAGGTATAAATGTAAAGGTTGAGGCTGCAAAAAGGGGGGGTGGGGGATCTAGGTAACTACCAGCTAGGTACCAGATATTATATTGAAAAATGAAAACGTAGAAAGACTAGCGATCTTGATTAGTTGTGGAGATGAGGAACAGTTGATCGGAGTTCCTCAACTCGAAAATAGTACTGGACTCTTGCAAGCCCAGGCGGTATTTGGAGCCATTCAAGAGTGGGGTGCAGCAGACAAAATTCAAGCAATGTGCTTTGACACCACAGCTGCAAATACTGGTCGGGTTAGGGGGGCTTGTGTTTTGCTGGAGCAATTATTGCAAAAGAACTGTTGTACTTAGCATGCCGTCATCATATTTTGGAAATTATTTGAAAGCCGTGTTTGATAGCAACATAGGCTCGACCACTGGTCCTGAACCTAGCGTTTTCAAAAAATTTTAGTTGGGTGGCCTAACTTCGACCAAACTAAATACAAAACTAGTCTACATGATGATAATACGAGTATTAGATGCAAAATTAGTAACATTAATCAAGTTTCACTTTTTTTAATGGATGCCTAGAGGTCGATTTCATTGTTTTTAGGGGTATGCATAAAAAGGCACGTTTGCTGAAACGGACCACGTTTTGAGATGGGAAAAGCTGAATAACATAAAATCTATAGGATCTAGCGAAAAAAGTATCTGAGTAAAAGTTGAAGGAGATAACATGTCAAATAAAATAAGACCAATTTCAAGTCTCTAGGATAGATGGTTACTATGTTATGAGGAATGAAATAATATTTTTATGAAAAAAAGTGAGTTATTCTAAACTTCAACCTCGATGCGGCACGGGTTAATGTTATCCGATCGACCTAAAACTTTGGGAATCTCATTTTCTAGTCGAATGGCACCTTTTAAGGGGTTGCCACGATTGAATTTCGAAAGTTGACTTTTTGTGACCACGAGGCGATAGGCAAAATTTTTTTTGAGAAAATCACTTCTGGCAACCCCCTAAAAGGTGCCATTTGACTAGAAAATGAGATTCGCAAAGTTTTAGGTCGATCGGATAACGTTGACCCATGCCGCATTGAGGTTGAAGATCAGAAAAACTCACTTTGTTTCATAAAAATACTCTTATTTTCCTCATACCATAGTGACCATTTGTCCTAGAGACTTGAGATTGGTCTCATTTTATTGAAAAAGTTATCTTCTTCAACATTTACTCATATAATTTTTTCGCTTTATCCTGTAGATTTTATGTTATTCAGCTTTTCCCATCTCAAAACGTGGTCCGTTTCAGCAAATGTGCCTTTTTACGCATACCCCTAAAAACCACACTCCAGTCAATGAAATCGACTTCCAGGCGATTTGACACTTCTTTATCACTCTGGTTTATTGAAAATGAGTATGTTTCAGGTATAAATGTAAAGGTTGAGGCTGTAATAAGGGGGGGGGGATCTAGGTAACTACCAGCTACCAGATATTATATTGAAAAATGAAAACGTAGAAAGAGTAGCGATCTTGATTAGTTGTGGAGATGAGGAACAGTTGATCGGAGTTCCTCAACTCGAAAATAGTACTGGACTCTTGCAAGCCCAGGCGGTATTTGGAGCCATTCAAGAGTGGGCTGCAGCAGACAAAATTCAAGCAATGTGCTTTGACACCACAGCTGCAAATACTGGTCGGGTTAGGGGGGCTTGTGTTTTGCTGGAGCAATTATTGCAAAAAGAACTTTTGTACTTAGCATGCCGTCATCATATTTTGGAAATTATTTGAAAGCCGTGTTTGATAGCAACATAGGCTCGACCACTGGTCCTGAACCTAGCGTTTTCAAAAAATTTCAAGTTGGGTGGCCTAAGTTCGACCAAACTAAATACAAAACTAGTCTACATGATGATAATACGAGTATTAGATGCAAAATTAGTAACATTAATCAAGTTTCACTTTTTTTAATGGATGCCTAGAGGTCGATTTCATTGACTGGAGTGTGGTTTTTAGGGGTATGCATAAAAAGGCACATTTGCTGAAACGGACCACGTTTTGAGATGGGAAAAGCTGAATAACATAAAATCTATAGGATCTAGCGAAAAAAGTATTGGAGTAAAAGTTGAAGAAGATAACATGACAAATAAAGTAAGACCAATTTCAAGTCTCTAGGACAATTGGTTACTATGTTATGAGAAAAGAAAGAATATTTTTATGAAAAAAAGTGACTTTTTCTAAACTTCAACCTCGATGCGGCACGGGTTAATGTTATCCGATCGACCTAAAACTTTGGGAATCTCATTTTCTAGTCGAATGGCACCTTTTAAGGGGTTGCCACGATTGAATTTCGAAAGTTGACTTTTTGTGACCACGAGGCGATAGGCAAAATTTTTTTTGAGAAAATCACTTTTGGCAACCCCCTAAAAGGTGCCATTTGACTAGAAAATGAGATTCGCAAAGTTTTAGGTCGATCGGATAACGTTGACCCATGCCGCTTTGAGGTTGAAGATCAGAAAAACTCACTTTGTTTCATAAAAATACTCTTATTTTCCTCATAACATAGTGACCATTTGTCCTAGAGACTTGAGATTGGTCTCATTTTATTGAAAAAGTTATCTTCTTCAACTTTTACTCATATAATTATATCGCTACATCCAGTAGATTTTATATTATTCAGCTTTTCAAATCTCAAAACGTGGTCCGTTTCAGCAAATGTGCCTTTTTACGCATACCCTTAAAAGCCACACTCCAGTCAATGAAATCGACCTCCGGGCGATTTGACACGTCTTTATCACTCTGGTTTATTGAAAATGAGTATGTTTCAGGTATAAATGTAAAGGTTGAGGCTGCGAAAAGGGGGGGTGGGGGATCTAGGTAACTACCAGCTAGGTACCAGATATTATATTGAAAAATGAAAACGTAGAAAGACTAGCGATCTTGATTAGTTGTGGAGATGAGGAACAGTTGATCGGAGTTCCTCAACTCGAAAATAGTACTGGACTCTTGCAAGCCCAGGCGGTATTTGGAGCCATTCAAGAGTGGGGTGCAGCAGACAAAATTCAAGCAATGTGCACACCACAGCTGCAAATACTGGTCGGGTTAGGGGGGCTTGTGTTTTGCTGGAGCAATTATTGCAAAAGAACTGTTGTACTTAGCATGCCGTCATCATATTTTGGAAATTATTTGAAAGCCGTGTTTGATAGCAACATAGGCTCGACCACTGGTCCTGAACCTAGCGTTTTCAAAAAATTTTAGTTGGGTGGCCTAACTTCGACCAAAATAAATACAAAACTAGTCTACATGATGATAATACGAGTATTAGATGCAAAATTAGTAACATTAATCAAGTTTCACTTTTTTTAATGGATGCCTAGAGGTCGATTTCATTGTTTTTAGGGGTATGCATAAAAAGGCACGTTTGCTGAAACGGACCACGTTTTGAGATGGGAAAAGCTGAATAACATAAAATCTATAGGATCTAGCGAAAAAAGTATCTGAGTAAAAGTTGAAGGAGATAACATGTCAAATAAAATAAGACCAATTTCAAGTCGCTAGGATAGATGGTTACTATGTTATGAGGAATGAAATAATATTTTTATGAAAAAAAGTGAGTTATTCTAAACTTCAACCTCGATGCGGCACGGGTTAATGTTATCCGATCGACCTAAAACTTTGGGAATCTCATTTTCTAGTCGAATGGCACCTTTTAAGGGGTTGCCACGATTGAATTTCGAAAGTTGACTTTTTGTGACCACGAGGCGATAGGCAAAATTTTTTTTGAGAAAATCACTTCTGGCAACCCCCTAAAAGGTGCCATTTGACTAGAAAATGAGATTCGCAAAGTTTTAGGTCGATCGGATAACGTTAACCCGTGCCGCATTGAGGTTGAAGATCAGAAAAACTCACTTTGTTTCATAATAATACTCTTCTTTTCCTCATAACATAGTGACCATTTGTCCTAGAGACTTGAGATTGGTCTCATTTTATTGAAAATGTTATCTTCTTCAACTTTTACTTCCATAATGTTTTCGCTTTATCCTGTAGATTTTATGTTATTCAGCTTTTCCCATCTCAAAACGTGGTCCGTTTCAGCAAATGAGCCTTTTTACACATACCCCTAAAAACAACACTCCAGTCAATGAAATCGACCTCAAGGCGTTTTGACACTTCTTTATCACTCTGGTTTATTGAAAATGAGTATGTTTCAGGTATAAATGTAAAGGTTGAGGCTGTAATAAGGGGGGGGGGGGATCTAGGTAACTACCAGCTACCAGATATTATATTGAAAAATGAAAACGTAGAAAGAGTAGCGATCTTGATTAGTTGTGGAGATGAGGAACAGTTGATCGGAGTTCCTCAACTCGAAAATAGTACTGGACTCTTGCAAGCCCAGGCGGTATTTGGAGCCATTCAAGAGTGGGGTGCAGCAGACAAAATTCAAGCAATGTGCTTTGACACCACAGCTGCAAATACTGGTCGGGTTAGGGGGGCTTGTGTTCTGCTGGAGCAATTATTGCAAAAGAACTGTTGTACTTAGCATGCCGTCATCATATTTTGGAAATTATTTGAAAGCCGTGTTTGATAGCAACATAGGCTCGACCACTGGTCCTGAACCTAGCGTTTTCAAAAATTTTAGTTGGGTGGCCTAACTTCGACCAAACTAAATACAAAACTAGTCTACATGATGATAATACGAGTATTAGATGCAAAATTAGTAACATTAATCAAGTTTCACTTTTTTTAATGGATGCCTAGAGGTCGATTTCATTGTTTTTAGGGGTATGCATAAAAAGGCACATTTTTTTGCTGAAACGGACCACGTTTTGAGATGGGAAAAGCTGAATAACATAAAATCTATAGGATCTAGCGAAAAAAGTATCTGAGTAAAAGTTGAAGGAGATAACATGTCAAATAAAATAAGACCAATTTCAAGTCTCTAGGACAGATGGTTACTATGTTATGAGGAATGAAATAATATTTTTATGAAAAAAAGTGAGTTATTCTAAACTTCAACCTCGATGCGGCACGGGTTAATGTTATCCGATCGACCTAAAACTTTGGGAATCTCATTTTCTAGTCAAATGGCACCTTTTAGGGGGTTGCCACAATTGAATTTCGAAAGTTGACTTTTTGTGACCACAAGGCGATAGGCAAAATTTTGTTGAGAAAATCACTTCTGGCAACCCCCTAAAAGGTGCCATTTGACTAGAAAATGAGATTCGCAAAGTTTTAGGTCGATCGGATAACGTTAACCCGTGCCGCATTGAGGTTGAAGATCAGAAAAACTCACTTTGTTTCATAATAATACTCTTCTGTTCCTCATAACATAGTGACCATTTGTCCTAGAGACTTGAGATTGGTCTCATTTTATTGAAAATGTTATCTTCTTCAACTTTTACTTCCATAATTTTTTCGCTTTATCCTGTAGATTTTATGTTATTCAGCTTTTCCCATCTCAAAACGTGGTCCGTTTCAGCAAATGTGCCTTTTTACGCATACCCCTAAAAACCACACTCCAGTCAATGAAATCGACCTCCAGGCGATTTGACACTTCTTTATCACTCTGGTTTATTGAAAATGAGTATGTTTCAGGTATAAATGTAAAGGTTGAGGCTGTAATAAGGGGGGGGGGGGGATCTAGGTAACTACCAGCTACCAGATATTATATTGAAAAATGAAAACGTAGAAAGACTAGCGATCTTGATTAGTTGTGGAGATGAGGAAGGGTTGATCGGAGTTCCTCAACTCGAAAATAGTACTGGACTCTTGCAAGCCCAGGCGGTATTTGGAGCCATTCAAGAGTGGGGTGCAGCAGACAAAATTCAAGCAATGTGCTTTGACACCACAGCTGCAAATACTGGTCGGGTTAGGGGGGCTTGTGTTTTGCTGGAGCAATTATTGCAAAGAACTTTTGTACTTAGCATGCCGTCATCATATTTTGGAAATTATTTGAAAGCCGTGTTTGATAGCAACATAGGCTCGACCACTGGTCCTGAACCTAGCGTTTTCAAAAAATTTCAAGTTGGGTGGCCTAACTTCGACCAAACTAAATACAAAACTAGTCTACATGATGATAATACGAGTATTAGATGCAAAATTAGTAACATTAATCAAGTTTCACTTTTTTTAATGGATGCCTAGAGGTCGATTTCATTGACTGGAGTGTGGTTTTTAGGGGTATGCATAAAAAGGCACATTTGCTGAAACGGACCACGTTTTGAGATGGGAAAAGCTGAATAACATAAAATCTATAGGATCTAGCGAAAAAAGTATTGGAGTAAAAGTTGAAGAAGATAACATGACAAATAAAGTAAGACCAATTTCAAGTCTCTAGGACAGATGGTTACTATGTTATGAGGAATGAAATAATATTTTTATGAAAAAAAGTGAGTTATTCTAAACTTCAACCTCGATGCGGCACGGATTAATGTTATCCGATCGACCTAAAACTTTGGGAATCTCATTTTCTAGTCAAATGGCACCTTTTAGGGGGTTGCCACGATTGAATTTCGAAAGTTGACTTTTTGTGACCACAAGGCGATAGGCAAAATTTTGTTGAGAAAATCACTTCTGGCAACCTCCTAAAAGGTGCCATTTGACTAGAAAATGAGATTCGCAAAGTTTTAGGTCGATCGGATAACGTTAACCCGTGCCGCATTGAGATTGAAGATCAGAAAAACTCACTTTGTTTCATAATAATACTCTTCTTTTCCTCATAACATAGTGACCATTTGTCCTAGAGACTTGAGATTGGTCTCATTTTATTGAAAATGTTATCTTCTTCAACTTTTACTTCCATAATTTTTTCGCTTTATCCTGTAGATTTTATGTTATTCAGCTTTTTCCATCTCAAAACGTGGTCCGTTTCAGCAAATGTGCCTTTTTACGCATACCCCTAAAAACCACACTCCAGTCAATGAAATCGACCTCCAGGCGATTTGACACTTCTTTATCACTCTGGTTTATTGAAAATGAGTATGTTTCAGGTATAATTGTAAAGGTTGAGGCTGTAATAAGGGGGGGGGGGGGATCTAGGTAACTACCAGCTACCAGATATTATATTGAAAAATGAAAACGTAGAAAGAGTAGCGATCTTGATTAGTTGTGGAGATGAGTAACAGTTGATCGGAGTTCCTCAACTCGAAAATAGTACTGGACTCTTGCAAGCCCAGGCGGTATTTGGAGCCATTCAAGAGTGGGGTGCAGCAGACAAAATTCAAGCAATGTGCTTTGACACCACAGCTGCAAATACTGGTCGGGTTAGGGGGGGTTGTGTTTTGCTGGAGCAATTATTGCAAAAGAACTGTTGTACTTAGCATGCCGTCATCATATTTTGGAAATTATTTGAAAGCCGTGTTTGATAGCAACATAGGCTCGACCACTGGTCCTGAACCTAGCGTTTTCAAAAAAATTTAGTTGGGTGGCCTAACTTCGACCAAACTAAATTCAAAACTAGTCTACATGATGATAATACGAGTATTAGATGCAAAATTAGTAACATTAATCAAGTTTCACTTTTTTTAATGGATGCCTAGAGGTCGATTTCATTGACTGGAGTGTGGTTTTTAGGGGTATGCATAAAAAGGCACATTTGCTGAAACGGACCACGTTTTGAGATGGGAAAAGCTGAATAACATAAAATGTATAGGATCTAGCGAAAAAAGTATTGGAGTAAAAGTTGAAGAAGATAACATGTCAAATAAAATAAGACCAATTTCAAGTCTCTAGGACAATTGGTTACTATGTTATGAGGAAAGAAATAATATTTTTATGAAAAAAAGTGAGTTTTTCTAAACTTCAACCTCGATGCGGCACGGGTTAATGTTATCCGATCGACCTAAAACTTTGGGAATCTCATTTTCTAGTCGAATGGCACCTTTTAAGGGGTTGCCACGATTGAATTTCGAAAGTTGACTTTTTGTGACCACGAGGCGATAGGCAAAATTTTTTTTGAGAAAATCACATCTGGCAACCCCCTAAAAGGTGCCATTTGACTAGAAAATGAGATTCGCAAAGTTTTAGGTCGATCGGATAACGTTAAAGGGTCCGTAACCACCTACCGAGAACCCTTTACGGACGAGCGGCTGATGATGACGGAGAGACGTCCACTGCCTCAACGGCTCCACTAACCGATCGCCAGAGCGGTTAAAGAAGCACACGTCTCCCCGTCGCCCAGCCTAATTACACTTACCGAGTAGGGCTGGGCCATGTAGTCGGTGGAGTACTCGGCACAGCTACTTCGATGGGGCGAGTAGGTGATTACATCTCAGCTGGGCAGAGACGAGACAGCTGCGCCGTGTAGTGTTCCGCGTCAACATAGCACAGTGAAGGAAAAAAACGCTGCAAAGTCCTTGTCACATGGGTTCATTATTCTATTGGACGCACCTACAGAAATGTTGGCTGTTCATTTATTGTTTCTTTGATGTGCAACAATTGAAATAGCTATTTCTGATGGTTTCCACCAATTTTGGCCCCCAAAACTTAAATTAGGTAGGTACGCTCCTTTTTTTCCCCCCAAATTATCGTTGATCATTGGTAGTGCCATTTAGTCGTATTGATCCACGTGTTGAAACTTTTGCTAGTGTTATTCTACAAATTGATGGTGATTTCAGACGATTTCGCAGGTTTTTGAATAATAAAAAATCAATTTTGGGGGCTGAGCATCTGGTACAACCTCAATTTTCCACTCTTTGGTCAAAATCTACTTCATATTCGGTCTTCTCGTCCCCAAAAACATGGAAAACGATATCTCAGAAGCTCGTGTTACCAACATCCGTCCGTCCAGGAAAACATGGAAACCGATACCTCAAAAGCTCATGTTAACAATAATGTTGCTGAAACAAAAAAAGTACCTACTTTTATACACATTTTCACTCATAACAACCCTGGGTGTATTCCGATCGGGCTGAAAAGTTTCGGGACACAACCAGGGCCCAAATGGAGCATGTGTGCGAAAGAACGAATTTTTTAGACCGAAAATGAAGCCTGTACACGTGATACGGCGGACGGCGGACGGACATTGCATTTTTGGAATCTACGCACCTTGAAACGTAAAAGAAAAAAGTTTGAGGGGGTGTTATAAAAATTTTTTGCTGAGCGAATACATAGGTGTATTATTCACAGAATAATAAACCAAGAGAAAAACGCTGCAAAGTCCTTGTCACATGGGTTTATTATTCTATTGGACATACCTACAGAAATGTTGGCTGCTCATTTATTGTTTCTGTCATGCGTAATAATCGAAATAGCTATTTCTGGTGGTTTCCATTAATTTTGGCCCGTAAAACACAAATTAGGTAGGTACCTACGCTCTTTTTTTTCTTTTTTTTTCTTTTTTTCTTTTTCTTCTTTTAAACTATCTTTGATCATTGCTATTGCCATTTAACCGTCTTCATCCACGTGTTGACACTTTTCCTAGTGTTATTATACAAACTGATGGTGATTTCAGACGATTTCGCAGGTTTTTGACTCATAAAAAATCAATTTTGGGTGCTGAACATTTGGTAGAACTCAATTTTCCACTCATTGGTCAAAATCAACTTCATATTCGGTCTTCTCGTCCCCAAAAACATGGAAAACGATATCTCAGAAGCTCGTGTTACCAACATGTTACTAAAACGCAAAAAGTACCTATTTTTATACACATTTTCACTCATAACACCCCTGGGTGTATTCCGATCGGGCTGAAAAGTTTCGGGACACAACTAGGGCCCAAATGGAGCATGTGTGCGAAAGAACGACTTTTTTAGAACGAAAATGAAGCCTGTAGACGTGATACGGCGGAGGCGTACGGCGTACGGCGGACGGCGGACGGACATTACATTTTTGGAATCCACGCACCTTGAAACGGAAAAGAAAAAAGTTTGAGGGGGTGTTCTAAAAATTTTTTGCTGAGAGAATACATAGGTGTATTATTCACAGAATAATAAACCAAATTGGTAAAAAAGTACAGTAGGTATTTTTCGTGTTTTGGTTTATTATTCTGTGAATAATACACCTATGTAATCGCTCAGCAAACAATTTGTATAACCCCCCTCAAAATTTTTTCTTTTACGTTTCAAGGTGCGTAGATTCAGAAAATGCAATGTCCGTCCGCCGCATCATGCGTAACTACCTACTTCATTTATGGTCTAAAAAAGTCGTTCTTTCGCACACATGTTCCATTTGGGCCCTAGATCTGTCCCGTAACTTTTCAGCCCGATCGGAATATATCCAAGAGTGAAAAATGGGTATAAAATAGGTATTTTTTGTGTTTTTTGAGTTTTAGTAACATGCGCTTTTGAGGTATCGTTTTCCATGTTTTTTGGGACGAGATGACCGAATATGAAGTCGATTTTGACCAAAGAGTGGAATATTGAGGTTCTAACGAAGGTTCAGCTTCCAAAATTCATTTTTTTTTATTTGTCAAAAACCTCGGAAAACTGTCTGAAATGACCACCAATTTCTTTAATAACACTAGAAAAGGTGTCAACAGGTGAATCAAGACAATGGCACTAGCAATGATCAAAGATGATGTTTTTAAAAGAAAAGCCGAGCCTAATTCGTGTTTTGGGGGCCAAAATTGGTGGAAACCATCACAAACAGCTATTTAAATTACGGCACATGGAAGAAACAATAAATGAACAGCCAGCATTTCTATAGGTATGTCCAGCAGAATAATAAATCCATGTGACAAGGACTTTGCAGCGTTTTTTGTCTTTCATCCACGAAAGACGCAGGTTGTCCTCTAGTAACGTTGACAGTTCCAGATTCACTGAGCGTTCGTATTGTTGCGGAATTCGGAACCCCTTGCAGAACCTGAGGCGGCCATTTTCCAGAACTCCTCGAGTTCGGAACAGAGTCGCGATTTGTACTGCGATCGAACCTCTAGTATCCAGAAAAGTTACACCACATTGGCTAGGCCGAAAGGTTACCACCACGTTGGATACTAGTGGATATGCCCAGAAAGGTTACAGCACATTGGCCAGGCCAGAAAGGTTACCACCACATTGGGATCTTTTATGATCGCGAGGTCGTGGAGAAGGGTAACGTGGAAGAGATAAGGCATGGTGTTCGAGTAGAATGACGAGCTGGGCAAGGGGGGCGCCTTATAAATGCGCCTCTACCCTCCCCCGGTCATCCAACGGCAGTGAGTATAGAAGTAAAGTTATTTCTATACTCACTGCAACGGCGGTTGAAAGCCGTTGAAGGATCGACGTAGCTCGCCTTCTCCTTGGCTTTATTGGGTAATACCCAATAGTGAGTTATTAGTGAGTGGTACCTATATTATAAGGGGTACCACGACAGGAATAAATCAACTTATCTACATATAGCTATCTGGAAATGAAAGGTCTTTATTTAATTCACCATGGAGCCAAACTCAAAGTGACAGGAGCTTTGTCCAATAAATCGAAGTTCGACTGTAGGTACTAGGAAATGGGTATTCAAAGAGGAAACAGGACAACGAAATGCAGAATTAAAAATTGTTTTTATTAACTCAAACCAAACTACCTACTGTTTTGTGTAATCTTTTGGGCATACCTGTTTTTCAGGTTATCAGACCGATCCTCCCGACTAAAATCTACACTGCAGATCGTAGCGCAATTAAGATTAACAGGATCTTAATCTTTCTTCCCGCAGAAATTTACCCGTTTGCTACGGAAAGGTTCGGTAGCCAGAAATTTATGAAACAATACCCGTTTTGACGGTGAAAACCCCAAAACTGCATAAAACGGCATTTTCCACTCTCCTACCGAACACTACAAAGCAAACTGTTCAAGAATATAAAACGAAAATTAAAAAACCAGAAACGAGTAAAATAATTAGATGAAAATAAAAAAAACAAAAATAATCGGAAACAGGGAGTAAAATGTTTTTTAGGCTGAAGGCCGTTTGTGGGGTATGAATGGGATCCAACGTCGAGGCTGACGTCACTCTCACCTGCGCAGAAGGGTCGCATTTTCGTCTTTCAACCCCCCCCCCCCCCCCCCCAACAAGGGTACAACTGCAACTGAGGTACCTAAACATACAACATCCATTATGAATGTATAACATCCATGATGAGAGTTACGACCGTTCAAGCTGTCCCCTGGAACTGCTCTGGAACCTGCTCCAAATCTGTCCTTTTAACCCTTGCCTTGAATTGTTCTCCGTTACTGAACAATTAAAAAGAAGTAGGTATTATTCCTACCAAGGGAAAACAACATTCCAAGAACTTGCTCAGTACCTATGTTATCCGCTTTTAACATTACTAGTTATTGTTAATTAGACTCAGAACAATTAAAACAACAGTATGTCGAACCTTGTAAATAGTTAGTTATTCGAATTGGATAGCAGGTGAATGCTCTGGGGTCGAGCTAGTTCCTTCTTTTGGAACACCAACGTACCTAGTTCTGTGTCGGAGACGAGCTCGGAAGGGAAAAATCAGATAGGTACGTAGGAGAGAGGTTATACACACAGACTTCATCTAAATAATTATGAGGAAGAGGTTTCAATATTTATTTCTCTATTTCACATTAGGTACTTTTAAGAATTATGTGCTGTATAAATCAGTTTGGCACACTCCCAGTGCATCTAAAATTAGTAGGATCGAATACGTAATTCACTGGGCAACGGAACAAAGTTGGAGAGAGGGTGTGACTGATTTTGTCCGCGATGCAGATGTAATAAATTTGTCCTCCAACGCTGCCCATCTGTAACGTGAAATAATTAGAATGTTATTAATGTCTACGTAACTGAAGGGTACAACCCGAAGATGTTAAATGAAAACATACATTAAAATAAATTCTAACCGCATTGATCATCTTGCCAATACATTGATCAAATTCCAGTTTTCTTTTTTATTCGCAAGAATGCCCTAATTATTTGATATACGTGGATTGAATTATATTTGTAATAATTCATTACTACTTACATACTTAACAGTTCTAATTTGAAGTGTTAAGGTCAGTCAGACCATCGAGATAAAAGTAGATTAAGTCCTACTCTTATCTCGATGGGTCAGACGAAACTATTTCCAGTAAAGACGCGATTTTGCTTGACACATGTTCGCTCTCTTTCGTTGACACATCCTTACACGCGAATTTGTTCGAATTTCCTTTGTTATGCGAACAGCCCTTAGAGCGAATATAAGTACGCCGATATGACGAATCATCCGGATTTGCAGATAGTAGTAAGTAGTAGTTTGCGATGGCCCGAGTTTTGTGACTGTAAGATACTGCTTGTTACCTACCTCAAGTTCTCTGCCACATAGTGGTACTGGATATCCCCGACAAGCCTCCACATCCTCTGACCAACCACACTGTGAGTTCTCAGGACTCCATCTGTAAAGGAAAAAGAACATAAACGGAGCGCCATTGTAGGAATAATAACGATTTAGGTAGGTACTATCAGTGAAGATAGTGCTAAAACTCCTCAGATACCACACAAGCGAGGATATTCACAGATACCTTCCATCCCCCTCCTCTCAAACATCTCTGCAATTCTAGGCCACTCCTTTCTTTACTGCCTCAGGTGTGTAGTTGCCTATCTACGCTCAGGTGAGTGAGAGTAAATTTTGTTGATTCAATTCTACCAACTCTTCCGTGGGATGTTTCAGTATTTTAGTAGAAAATTTTGGAAATGTAATTATCTTCTGCAAAATTCCATTTTTATGTGCATTTATTAGTGGGTATTCACATTTTTGTGCTAATTCCAAATATCAGTAGTTTATATCATACCAGTTCAAAGTCGAAGGATGCTCTTTTTTAGGCTCGGCCCCTCAGAACTGGCCAAGTCCTTATGTTTCGTACACTTTCTAGACAATTGTCATTGTGATATTATGGTATATTATTATTATTAGTGCGTACGCATTTCTGCATAAAGCCATTGGGTCGTGCAGTGGCCCAAATTGGCTCAAATTTTGAGCCAATTCGTAGTTCGTAGTGCGTAGTTCGGGGTTAAGTCCTCATTGGTCCCTTATGAACTTCTTCGCATTCGGAACAGTAGTAGCGACTACGCATGCGCAAACTTGAAACCGTCGAACCACCATAACCCACGACCCAACAGTCCGAAGATTAACTGGTGCCCAAATCAGCTGAAATTTCAGGTGAAGATGTTGTTGATGATTTAGTCCAGAGTAACCGGAGAACTTTCTTTCCGTAACAGAAGTACCTACCTACTCATAATTAGAACCTCGACTTTGTTACAGAAGTATCAACTTATTATGGCAGGGCAGTAGTCTGTATTGAAGGTTTATTTATACAGAAATAATGAAAAACCGTTGTGTATTATTATTTAGGGATCATTGTTCAAACCTTGCAATGGCCCGGATTGTTAATTGAATAAATCCTCTCTTGCAAACTACCCTCGAAAATATCGTACAAAATACTAACTATGCCTAATACGGACAACTAATTCCACCCATAGTACCGAGCCATGTAAACCATGGTTTACTGTATTATTATTCAAGCAAATCTTCTTTTTCTAAAGCAATGAAACTTTGATGAGATGGGTTTTGTAGGTATATGGCTACTTCTGCTGCAGGCTCCCCAACAATAAAATTGAAAACAATAGGGGCACCTCATCTATAAAAGCCTAGGCTACAGGGGCGTGGGACCTTATCTTCTATCTGTCAAGTCCAAAATTTTTTATGCTTACCTATTGCCATAAAGGCTGCCAACGCACTGCTTCTCTTCATCTACCAATTGGCCGGTTGAATCAGGGTTACACGTGTGATATTTCTATGATGAAAAATAGATACAAGTTATTTTAGTTTTAGTCATGCAGCATTTTAATAACGAACACATATTATTTTCGAACTGAAGTACCTATTCGCTCAATTCTCCATCAAAACCTACTCAGTTCGTATTAAAACTGTTAGCTTCCGTAAATAGGTAAATAAATTTGAACGTTGTTTTGATATTGAAACAAATCTTTACCCTTTCCCTATTTTAGTTGATTTTACAGATTTTATTTTTCAGTTTTCACCGTCTTAAATCGGGGGGGAAAATGGTGGCCATGAATATTTATCTGAGAGGATCCTTTTCGGTCTAGAGACAACATTACCATTTCATACCATTTTTGGAGGATTCTTAGCACATTTTGAATATTTTTTTAAAATCGATTTTGAACCTAAAAAAACTCACCTTTGATGGTTGAGCACTTTTGGTTTATTGTTTTCAATGGTGACTTCGGTATTGAGTATGGAAACTATTTTTTTAATCCTCCCTCAAAATTTGTTATTTTACTTTCACGGTCCGTAAAATCTAAAAACCGAATAGAATAAAAATGATTCCCACGTACTGTGCAGTCGTAGAGGTCTGGGTAAGTTCCAACATCCCCGCATCTGAAATTTCCTTGACGGCAGAGGCCACCAGTGCTTTCCAAGGTGCATCCTTGTTTTGTCACACAAACGGATCCCGATTCACATTCAAGAGTCAGTATTTTCCTGGCGCCCGAAACCCTGGAGAAGTAGAAAACTCTGTAACATCTCAGTGTTTTGCCATTTTCACTTTTCTTGTTCATTACATATTTTAAATAATTAACGTTTGTAATTGACCCTGACAACTATTTTTACTTTCTTTTTCCTCTGATTATACATAGGTACCTACAACTGTTATTATGTGTTCACAACCCGCATACACCCTCTATCATCTTTATTCCTAACCACCCCACCCAAACGGTAATGAAAATTGTATTTCAATGACACCGAAGAAAGTTTTCTGGAACTTGTAGTGTTACAATTAAATAAATAATAAGAATCACGAACGTTTCATGAATGGTCATCAAAGAATGCACTTTATTCGCAGGATGATTCTTCCCTAGTTACAACGGTAACTAGGGATACAAGAAGGTAATAACATTATAGAGGGTCCGGGGAGTAGGTAGGTAGGTGAACAGTGTACAGTGTGTCAGGCTACTGTATGTGTGTGCACTTCATGTGAACCTTGTACAAGATTACGGTCCCCACATCATAAAAATAAGAAATAAAAAATAATTTTTTTAAAAACATTTTCATTTCGAACTGATCTAAAAAGAATATTAATAATTTCTCTCTTCTACCAGGGAGCACTGGAATTTTTTATGCAAGGCATTAGGAGGATTGAAAGTGCTTACATCTAGAAGATATGAAATAATTATGGGCGCCTCGCTTTTCTCTATAGGCATTAAAAATTTCCCGAGTAGCAGAAAAAATTACCTATTTAATTCTTTTTAGATCAGTTCGAAATAGAAGCGTGTTTTTAAAAGAGTTTTTGTGTTTAACTATTTTCTAGTGTTTACAAAATCTACCCAGGAACACAGGAATGTTTTGTGGCTAATAATAAAAGCGTGGGACAGCATTAATTAGTCAATAACGTTTAATTAATTAAAGTGTGTTTTGTATGAGTGATTCATGCATTGTCACGGAAGATGGAGGAATATGCAAAATTTCAGTTTTTTGAAATAAATTTATAAGGTAAATAATTAGGTAATTAATTTTATGTTCGATGAATGTGCCTATTGTCATCGAAGATGAATCACCACGCAAAATCAGCTTTTTTAATTAATTGATTAAATAGTTAATTTTATATGAATAATTAATTCATGTTATGATTGATTCATCATCGAAGATAGATTGCCGCGCAAAAGCACAACTGGGGAAGTGGGCGAAAAGTCGATTACAAGATTTGACCGCCGCAGCCAGAGTTAATAAAAGCCTGTATTCCTAGTGATTCTGATTTCAAGGCTAGATTTCTGTTCACCAAACGAAGCTGGTGTAGGAAAATCAGTTTTCAAGACTAAAGTCCGCCGTTTTGAGCTATAGGTATAACTTTTTCGGCTCAATCGTTCTTTTTTTCGTTTTTTTTCGTATAAATTTAATAATAATTAATCAAGCTCTTTTGAAGGAAAGTCGAATTATTAGCCAACAACGTTGAATTTCTTTACTTAAACCGAAGGATATTATTCGGAATGTTCTTATAGATATCAATCTGTGGCTCATAATACTTGGCCACCATTCCGCCCGATGAGTGTGATGCCTAGCAGCTGATGTTTTTGTTTAGTGATACATGATATTCTATAGTATAAATCGCAGTGGAAAAGTTTGCAGGATTTTTTCTTACTCTCTCTCATCTCCGTCTGACGAGCCGATACGAACTTGTGTTGGTACCTAACCAGTCAGCTGGGACCTAACAACAGTGTGTGCCTAACAGTCAGGTACCTAACATTCAGCTGGTACCTAACAGTCAGGTGTGCAGGTGTGTGAAATAAAATCGAGTTGGTTAGTGTTTTCGCTTTTTGTAATAAAATCCCCCATTGATCGTATCTTCCTTAGAAATTATACCAACTCGACTACTTAAGTAACATACCCTGTAAAACCCACGCAGAAACTCAAGGTGTTGCAAGTGTCACACATGGCACCTGGGCTCTTGCACGGGAGTGGCGTTTGCTGGTTCACTGGTAATGATTTTTGATTTTCGGACACCAGTGAGATTTCTGAGCCATTGCTAAATAACTGACCCTGTAATCACATTAAATACTAGTTACGTATAAGTAACACAAATTTAGATTATGTATTATACTCAAAGTATCATGAATTTGTGAAGTCATATCGACTTACAAAGAAAGCTGTGATCCTCGGAATTCTGCAACTTTTGCTCGTGATATCGAACACCATACCTTTGCTGCATTGGTGTTCGGTTGTTATAAGCTTGCCATCCCTTTCTGCGCACACTTGAAATTTGTGAGGGTCTGGGCTGACGTGGATGCCAGGTTTTGTGCAGCTGTTTGCGGGAACAACAGAATTATGTTTAATATCAGAGAATTAACGAGACCTAAGACATTGAAATTCAAATATTCACATTTCAAGTAAAACCCCTTGCAAAAACTATTGCTTATCATCCTTGCGGACTAGTAGATGTAATTAAGAATCGTATTACTCAGTCATCTTACTTCCTTTTGGAAACTGCTGCTCCTACGATCTGGAAAAATGAATATTTTGTTATTTTTAATGTTGTAGGTAAGTTTTGTTACTTTTGGATTTTGTACAGCCTTCGTGAAATTAACAATCTTGAACTGCAAAGGTAACTAAATCAAATTAGACCCCCTGATATACACACCTAGGTACCTAGGTATCTGAATGCTTCATGTTTTATGCTCAGGCTCCGACCAGTTTTGGTTTATTATTTCGAATACAACCTTTTGGAATCGAGCATGAAAAATATTTTTCAGCCCTCCTTCAAAATTGATGGTTTATGTTTCAAATGTAGAATCCGAAAATGGAATGGAAAACGCTGCAAATGATTATGCAATGGTTTATTATTTTCCTATAATAGATATCCCTTCTGCATAGATCGCAGTCATCTGTTTGAGTATAATAAAGCCATTTATTCATTAGAAATTAAGTACCCCGGGTTCACGTTTGTGCATGCACAGTAGGTACCCATATTAATGATCCAATTGTTGCGTTATTCATAGGGATCATGCCACTGATCCGAGCGTTTTGAAATGCATTGGGGGCCATCTAGGAGCCATCTATTTAACTACCCACGGAGTTTGAGCAAAATCAGGCCCTCGATTAGAGACAAATTGAGGAGATCGGATTTGCGTTTGCGAATGCGCAGTAGCCTTACTTGATGCAATGGGCAATTTCCGTGTGTAGGAATTTTGATCTAATAATAGGATTTAGCAACAAAACCCCCCACTTCCAATTTTCATCTCAAAACTCCGTGTAGCTAGCTTGGGTAACAAACGGATATAAAGAAAACGAAATGAAGTCATAAGTAGATGGTGTTGAGGGTTCCCCCCAGGTGGACGCGGGGGTGAGGGCCTTTACGTATGACGTCATCTCACTTTCTTTCCAATGGTTTATCGCCCACTTCCTATCATCGGCTACCCCTCATATATTATAGCAACTTTTCGTAAAGCACTCGCCGAGATCTTTTACTTAAGAAAATACAATAAAATAGGTGAAATTGCCCCTTGTTCTGTCTGGAGCCCAACCCGCAAATCTCAGAAAAATCATAATTGAGGAAATTATGGGTGTGGCAAGGGTTTCTTACACAAAGACGGACTGAATGGATACCGAATCAAATTTGATCACTAGTTACGAAACGCTGCAAATTGTTACACAAGGATTTATTATTTTGAGTATAGATGCCCCTTCTGCGTAGATCATGGTTTTCTTTGGCCAATACTTACTCTCGTGCTTCCCCCAGGAAAGCCTTAAATCGAGTACTGGAGCCGGCCGGGCAATTAGTTTTATATGCGGTGGGTACAGGAATTCAGTAATTAATAATTATTTGTTGTATTCATGAAGCATACCTAACGTTTGTTTAAGCTAAATTAGTACCTATCAACAAAAACAAAACAAAAACCATCATCCAATTGAATTTGGGAGTCCGAAAATTGCTTGAATTTGAAATTTCTTTAAACACTTTTACATGCACACGGCACACCCAATAAACCGTTGATCTGAAATGTTGCACGGGTTTTTGCAATGAACTCTCTCCCTATTTTACCAATTCTGTACCAAACAAGCATTGGTTAATTAAAGGAAGTGGTTAGATCATAAATAATGGAGCAATATTTTGTTGAAGAAATAGTAAAATGGATTGATTAGCTAACTCACGGCAGGAAGGATGAAGATGAGTAAATTCATGGTGCGTGGTTTGAACTGACGACACCGATCTTGTAAACAGTTCTTATAAACCTGTGTCATAAAAAGCCTGTTTGCTATAGATACGGCGCGCAGTACTAACCAAGGAAAATTGCAAGACGAGGAAAACTCATAAAAGCTAATAACGTTCTTAAGGTCGTGAAAAATAATTATTATGAGGATCCATTCGAATAAATAACTGAGAACTTGAAAATATTGCTTCGTCGCTATCAAAGGAATTTGGTTCTGTGTTCGTCTGCCTACTCATTTTATTGCTGACCAGTACGCTTCATCAAACGAACAATCCAAATGAGCTGGAATGTTGAGAATTGTATAAAATAGATATTGAGCAGTGTTAAATGTTCACAGATTAGATTCCTAAAATTGTATTTTTAGCAGCTCTAAATATGAGAGTGATATGAAGCAAAAATTGAAGTAAACAGCCATATCTTCGTTGGCCAGGTCCGAATGCTCTGTCGGCTTCGTTGTCGCAGGCGTGATCGACTGTCCTGGGGATTAGAATTTTACTTGCGTTGGGAAGAGGGGCGTTGGGATTCGAACCCACGGCCACCGGCTTACCCTGATATTGAAGTTGATCACATTTGGAAACACCAGGGATCTTGTTTGGTAACAACAGTGATCAAGATTGTAGCCAAAATGTAACAACAAGATGTAATTAAGATTGTAACAACTATGCCCAAGATGGCAAAATAATGATCTTGTTTGATAAAAACAGTGATCTTGTATCTTCAGATTGTATCTTCTGCATATTTTCCTTTTCTAAGACAATCGAACAGGTTTCTTCTTCAAATCTTGGGCACCCAGAAATGTACGAATGGTTTTAGGAGCCGCCAAGGCTGGGCGCCGGGTCCGGCGGGGACTCGTTTCAGGTCTTTACATGCAGCCCAGATGATTCTACTACAATATGCACCCTATTGAGCCTTAATAAACTGACTTCACAAAACAGGAAAACCCAGTGGATAGTGCCTAATTGTTCAAGCAGTTTACGTTACTTCGAAAATTTGCTTAAATGTAGTCATCTTGTTTTCATAATTCCAAACCATGTACCTAACTGTTATTTCTTACCATTGACTGAAAAATGTAAATATCTTGGAGTCATATTTTACCATAATTTGAAATTCAGTTTCCATATTGATGCTTTGGTCTCTTAACTGAGAAATTTATTTTATGTTTTTAAGGTAGCCCGAAATTTTCTGTCTATTCTGCGGATGAGGACTATTTATTTTGGCTTAGTTTTTTCTTTGCTGAAGTACGGTATTTTCGTATGGGGAAGTGCGGGTAAGACAAAGCTAAGATCCTTGCAAGTTACGCATAATATTATACTTAAGATAGCCCTTCGGAAGAGTTCTCGATACCCTACTATAATACTGCTTCATCATGAGTTTGATGTGCTCAATGTAAAACAATTATTTTTACTTCAATCGTGCTTGATTCAGCCTGACCATAGAGGCAGTGTCACGCAAACGCGTAATGCAGTGTCGTCAAGTGTTAAGTTGCCTAAGCTCAAAACCGAGCGTGCAAAAAATAATGCATATCATAAAGCCTTAAAGTTTTTTATGGTTAATTATATTTTTTAATGGTAAACTTTATTATATTTCTGGGGACGAGAAGACCGAAGATGAAGTCGAATTTGACCAAAGAGTGGAAAATGGGATGTTCCCTTGTTCACGTAGTGTTCTACTATAAGGGCATCAGGGCGCCATCTTCTAGCCCGAGGCACCTCACTCTTCTTCTTGAGCCTCTTACCCTTAAGGACACCGCTCTTACTACAGCAATTTGTGTCTTCACGCGGACCCAATGTGTGACCTGTGAAAGGGGTTTGGCCCGCTTTTCTGAGAGCACTTCCGCCATCCGCTTGAGGAAGCTGTCATACTCCCTGTGCAGGGATCCGTCACACGAAACGACCAGGGGAGTGAAAGAACCTCTCAGATCCTCCGCTGGTGGAGATGGTGAGAGGTCTAGGTCGTCCCTCTGTAAGGGTACCACCGTCAGCCACTGTGATGAGTGGCTTTGCGTAATCCTTTCGACGGCTCTCTTTTGGGTTTCAGGCAGCGACCGAATGATTCGGTCTCTTCTTGCTACCATCCCGGCCGTATTGAGCATCCTCTCGTCCTTTTGTATTTCGCGTATCCGTTCTTCATGTTGGTTTGTGTCGAAGTACCGACCAGTTGCCAGAGCTTCGGCTAGTACTCGAGTGGCTTTTTCTGAGGCATTGTAGTTGACGGGGGCGGAGTTCACAGGGTCCTCCAGAGCCAGGCCTCCAGACTTTAGTGGCAACTCAAATAGTTCGGCTTCCAGGTCGCTCACTGAATCTCCAACTAATGCTGGGACGAAAACTTGGCGGATAGCGTTCTTCAGAGGTTCATATTCGTCATCACATCCGCCCACTACCCTCTGGGTGAATGCCCATTCCCTGCAAAGGGATTTCTGAAATGCCACGAATCCAGCTTGAGGGCTCTTCTTGGTTGCTTCGGCTAGTTTGCCCACGTTTTCAACCCAACTTTGGACCTTGTGTTTAACGAATTCGTGCTTCAGGTCTGTTGTACCGATCACACCGCCGAGGAACCTTCGAGAATAAACTACTCTCAGGCCTGAATCTCTGAACGCGGATTGGGCCTCTTCCTCAAGGCCAGGCTTTATTATCAGGTAGCTTTTGTTTGCCTCTGGATGGTATCCCCATTTTGGACCTTCAACTTGAAGATGGTTGAGCCATACTTTTATGTCGCTGAGTTTTCCAATGCATGCAGAGTCGTCAGCATACCATGTTTGTTGATAGTTTGCCCTCTTAAGCTTTCTGATCAGTGGTAGCGTTCCGACCCCGTACATCAACATCCCTAATGGGTCTCCCTGTGTGGTTCCTTCTCGGCTCAGTATGAGTTCGTCACTCTGCCTAAACATTGTGGTGGGGAACCCCCTGTAGGTGTTGAATAGAAACCTGGCGCATCTGGGCCACAGCATTCTTGCGTTCCACAGTGCTAATGGTCGGCTTAAAGAGTTGAAGGCGTTGGTGGCGTCAATGAGGAGCATCCCTTCTGTCTCAGTGTCTGCGAATCTCATAGACATCCCATGAATTGCACTTTCAACGCCCGCCTTTGTTCCTGCACATAATTGGTCGGCCCCACATTCGTCTTTCAAATCAATCCCAGTGATGTACACCATGGTTTTGGCGCATATTCGTTGGAGAACTTCGCCAACCCCTATTGGCCTCACACCTGGGTTCTTATCCAGAGCGACTCCCCTGCGAGCAAGCAGTAAAGTTTTTTATGCTTGTAAAATTAATCGTGACATGTTCAGTAGTTTTATGGATTTTAGGGGAAGAATTCTTAGCAGGATAAAGGAGTTTCATTAATTTACGGAGAGTTTCTGGTTTGAATCTCTTTGGGTACATGGCATTTGTTACATTATGTTTGATTGCTTAAATATTTTTGGCTGAGATCTGCTCCACCAGCCACCACAAGTTCTTATGAACTTATTGGCTGGTGGGCAGAATGAAATTCACTTCTTTTGTGTTTTTATGGATGATATTTTTTATGTACGATATTTTACATGTATGTGCCATTTTGTGTGTGTTTTACTTTCTTTCTTTCTGTCAATAAATTCAATTCAAAATTCCATTCAATTCATGCATTTCATTCAGTATTTGACTGTCTTATTCCGCTGGCTCCCTGATGGGTGGTATTGTAATAATATAATAATATGTATGTATAAATATTTAGCGAGGTATGTTTCAATGACTTATACGTACTTACCTAGGTACGATTTTTTATTGAACTGTTAACATTCTATTTCTATACTGTACTTGCCTCAAAGGTAGTTTGATGATAAAGTTAGGTACGTAATTCTGGCCTTACATGCGAATTTTGATAAAACGTAATTGAGTCTATATTACAGTACTAAATATTTGCTACATTTTCCCACTTTTTCTGTGAATCTTTTCTTCCACTGGGGTATAAAAAGGAACTCGTAATTCCAACACATAGGTAACCGTTCTGGACTAATAGTAAAGGAGGGACGACAACACTATAACAATACATTTTGTACGGATTTGTTAACAGTGGAGAATAATACTGTCATAGTACCCTTACAATATACCACTCCTGTAAATAAGTCAAGATTGCGACCAATAAAACCACGGAGAAGTCGAGCTGCGTGGTGTGAGGGACGAGGCCCAGGTAGCTCTCCCTCCCAACGGCCATGGTGGACTAGGACATTCATCCAACTTCTCTTGAACCGGAACCTTCTTTCTCTTACCTTACCTCCTCATCATCAACTCACCCTTCTCCTCATCCTCACGTTCTCAACGTGGTGAAAACCGACGACTATTTTCCCCTGATATTCAGCGTGGTGAAAACCGGGCAAATATCCTCCTTTCCTCTCTTCCAAATATCCAAAGAGGTGAAAACCACGCGGATATTTTACTACTACTACTACCTGGCTTTACAATCCGCGGGGCATCATGGCCTCCTTTAACAATGTCCGCCAGTTGCCTCGATTCTGCGGTTTTCCAGTCACAAACTCCCAAGATTTTGCGAGCATCCTGTGCCACACCATCGAGCCTGCGCAATCTTGGTCTACCCGTTCTTCTTCTTCGGAACAGCGCTTCGTTCAGCATCTTTTTGGTTACCTCCCTGTCTCCCATTCGAGCGACATGTCCTGCATAGCTAAGACGGCCCACCTTGACTAAACGAACCACGTCTCTTTCCCCATAAAGTTCCATAACCTCGTGGTTCGTACGCCTCCTATAGTTCTGGCCAACTCGCATGGCACCGAAGATTCTCCTCAAAATGGTGCGCTCGAATCTCTATAAGGCCGAATCATCATGGACAGTGAGCGTCCAGCTTTCAGACCCATAAATCAATACTGGTCTGATAAGTGTTTTATAGAATCTGACCTTAGTAGCTCGTGATAGGATTCTGCTTTTGAATTGCTTTTGCAGTCCGAAATATCATCGGTTAGCCGCCATGATTCACCTTCTTTTTTAGGGCTCATTCGGTTATCAGCATCCATCTGGGTACCAAGGTATACAAAACTGTCCACCCATTCAAATCTGTCCTGATCAATGGTTACCTATGTTCCTTTCGCGATTTGGTGGAGCATTGGTGCGCATATACTTAGTTTTGTTCTGACTCACCACAAGCCCAACAGCAGCTGCCTCTCTGACCAGATCATCCTACGCTTCTCTTACTGCACCCAGAGACCGACCTATCAGATCAATATCGTCCGCATTTGTTAACAGCTGGACTGATCTGCTGAAAATCGTGCCTCCTACCTGTATTCAGGACCTCCTTACCACTGTCTCCAGTGCCATATTGAAGAGGAGACAAGCTAGTCGGTCTCCTTGACTGAGACCCTTATGTGTTAGCAAACTGAATTCTCGCAACACATTTACCATCACTCACGGTCAACCTGGTAAGATTCACGAGCTTTTTGGGGACTTCCATGTCAAGGAGACCAGAATAGAGCTCCTCTCTCAAAACACTGCCATAAGCTGACTTAAAGTCAATAAAAAGGTGGAGGGTTATGAGCTTAAACTCTCGTGCTTTTTCAAGCAGAATTCTTAGCAAAAAGATCTGGTCGGAGGTGCCCTTTCCCTCCATGAAGCCCGCCTGATGTATGCCAGTTACCCTCTTTGTATGTGGAAGCAGCCTTTCATACAGGACTGATGATAAAATCTTGTAGGTGCATGACATCAAGGAGATGCCCCGATAATTACAACAGTTAAGGGCATCACCCTTCTTGTGTATGGGGCATATCATTGTGAGATGCCAATCATTAGGCATCGTTTTACTCTCCCAGATTCCTACAATTAGGCTGTGAAGAGTTCTAGCCAAACATTCACCTCCCTTCTTGAACAGTTCACCCGGCAGGTCGTCTATTCCAGGAGCTTTATTGTTCTTCAGCCTGGCAATGGCTCTATTCACTTCTCCAAGAGTTGGGGCTTCCAGAGCTTCTACTGAGGATCCACTGGGTGCTTCATTGTTCCTCCCTTCCTCATTCCCATCAAGTAGAGTAGAGAAGTGAACAGTTATTCAAGAGGCTTCCATCTTCATCCTTGATTGCAATGGTACGAGGTTGGAATCCCTTACGGCTCATGTTCACTTCCTTGTAAAACATCCTTATTTTGTTTTGCTGCCCTAAATTCTCAATATTCTTTAGCTTATGGTTGTCCCACAGTCTTTTCTTTCTCCTGAGAACTTGCTTCTCCACTCTCCTGCGTCTTGTGTACTCTGCAGCTAAACTTCGTGTGTTATGTTGCTGAAGCTTGCGTTTGCATGCATAATATGCCCCATTTCTACGTTTAGTGATCATTTCGCATTCACTGTCGAACCAATGGTCTCTGTCCTGTCTGACCTCCAGTCCAAGCAGTTCTCCACCCAGTATGCCCTGAGTAGTTTGCTACCTCTGGTTTACGTCACCAGCTGAATCCACTCTCCCAAGCTGATCATCCATTTTTTCTGCAAACTGCTGTTGAATTTCAGGGGAGTGGAGCCTAGACACATTATACCGCAGGTGGAGCCGACTTTTGGTTCCGAAAATTGCAAATCCTAGCTCTTATCCTTGCTAAAACAAGGTAGTGGTCCGAGTCGACATTGGCCCCTCTGAAGGATCTTATATCCATAAGTCTAGATCTGGGCGCTTATTAAGACATGATCAATTTGACTGCATGTGACTCCATCACTCGAATGCCACGTGGCGAGGTGGATCTTTTGGTGGGGAAAGAGAGTGCTTCCAACCACCATGACCTTAGAAGCTGCAAAATTGATGAGTCTGTGGCCATTATCATTTGATGTACCATAAATACTGTGCTTTCCTATAGTGGGGATGAAAGCAGATTCTCTTCATACATTGGCATTACAGTCACCTAAGACAATATTGACATCACAGTTTGGGCAATCGTTGAAGCATCTTTCCAGTTCGTCATAGAACGAGCCTTTGACTCCATCGTCTGATATTTCAGTTAGTGCATGTACACTTATGAGGCTGTAGTCCCCCTGTGTTCCCTTAATATGGAGGTAACCGATACGAGGGTTAATGGGTTTAAAGCCAATTACCAACCGGAGCCTTCTCTCTCTTACCTTATCTCCTCATCATCAACTCACCCTTCTCCTCATCCTCACTTCCTCAACGTGGTGAAAACGGATGAGTATCCCGGATATTCAACGAGTTGAAAACCGGACGAATGTCCTCCCTTCATCTCTTCCAAATATCCAAGGAGGTGAAAACCACGCGGATATTTTCCTATCCCAATATCCAATGAGGTGAAAACCGGGTGGATATTTTACCTATCCTAGAGACACATCCAAGGAGGTGAAAACCGCGAATATATGCTCTCGCACTCCTCTCTTACCTCCTCTTGCAAACTCACCTTCTCTTTTCCAAAAATCCTATCTACCAAAAAACTCGAGTCATCACAGTGGTAAACCCGACGTTTTGAGCTGAAAATGCAGAACAAACTGCAGCCCACCACCGCCGACATCATGACCGCCACCACCGACGCCATGGCCGCCTGCACGGAAATCCCGCTCATACTGCCACCATTCTACGACACAACCCCACCCTCTGGTTCTCCCAACTCAACACTACTTTCTCCTCATCCAACATAAAGGCTCAAAAGTCTAAGTACTTGAAGTAGATCTCCCTTCTGCCCCAGGACATCCTCCTCTAGACGGCAGACATTTCTCCCGACTCAGCCACCGCCTACGATGACTTGTGCGCCCACCTCGTCGCCCTCTACCAACCCTCCAAGCACACTCGGATGTCCGCCCTCTCCCAGCCTAAGCAACTCGGCAATCTGAAGCCCATCCACCTCTTCCGAAGGCTCCGACATCAACTTCGCGATGTCCTTACCACCGACATCACCAAGACCTTCTGGTTCAGGGTGCTACCGCCCCACATCCAGATCTCACTCACCTCGCACCTCGACACCGATGATGAATCTCTGCTCCACCTCTCCGATACCATGGTATGACATCGGCGCATTCGCGTCAGTCCGTGAGAAACGACCGTCACCCTCTCTCTCACTGGGCTTCCACCAGTCGCCACCGAAGCCCCTCCGTCGAGCGATGGAGCCGCCCTCCCGACCGAGGCACCACACCACCAAGACAATGGGACGCCCAGCCCCCTCCGCAGCCTCAGCAACCATCCGCCCCGCCCCTATGCTTGTACCACACTACATTTGGGGCCCAGGCCCGAAATTGTAAACACCCTTGCAACTTCCCACTCCTGCCTCCCAGGGAAACGCCAACGCCTGCCCGCCTTACTGTCAGGCACCAACCTCCCCTCACCAATGATCACCAAAAGTGGAACGGCACCCCCAACACCTTCTCCGATATCTTCTCCAGTATCTGCCGTCGCCTCAACGGAGAAGAAAAGAGTGCTCTTTCAAGCGCTACCCCTTACGACTGCATTCCACCCCGCCTCCACTGCTGTTGTCTCCTCCACTCACTGAGGGGCTTCCGCAGCCACCGCCTGCTCTCACTTTGGACCACTAACCACCAGCACCGACCTCCGCCACACCCCACGCCGAACCAATCGCCCAGTGGCTTTTTATTCGCTGCAAACGGCCAAACCTTCCATTCTTAATTGGCACAGGAGCGGCCATCTCCATCATACCCAACAGCGTGCTCCACTGCAGATCGACAACAGATGATCAACTGCTCTATGTCGCAAACAGTACCGGCATAGCCTCCTACGGTACGGTACCTCTTCAATGTACACTTAAATGGCCACAAATTGGAACTTACATTCACCCAACTTCTCTCGAACCAGAGCCTTCTCTCTTTTACCTTACCCCCTCATCATCAACTCACCCTTCTCCTCATCCTCACGTTTTCAACGTGGTGAAAACCGGACGAGAACTTCCTCTCAAATACTCTACGTGGTAAAAACCGGACTAGTATTTTTCCCGGATATTCAACGTGGTGAAAACCGGACGAATATCCTCCCTTCCTCTCTTCCAAATATCCAAGGAGGTGGAAACCGCGCGGATATTTTCCTATCCGATTATCCAACGAGGTGAATACCGGGCGGATTTACCTATCCTAGAGAAGCATCCAAGGAAGTGAAAACCACGCGGATACGCTGTCGCACTCCTCTCTCACCTCCTCTTTCAAACTCACCTTCTCTCTTCCAAAACTCCTACCTACCACAAAACCGAGTCATCACAAAAACCTATTACAATCTTGTGAAACATAGACTCTCATATTACAACCAACCACATCGGAAAAGTTGATGTATTATACTACTAACTTATCCGTAGTGTATACCGAACCGGCGCCGCACGAACATACGAAATGTGGTGAATCAACTATCACCTACACAGTCGTGTCCGATCATTCGAACGGTCAACATCTAATACTCATCGAACATCTGAACAGCGTCAATCTTGTCCTGGTGCGCGGTCAACCAGCTCTTCGCCGACTGTCAGATAAGTAATCCAAGGTATAGTAATGTTTGGTGGAACCTCGACTGTCTTTCAGCCCTTCAACGACGGCAGGAAGCTCTAAACATTTACAAATGCACCCCTAGTAACCACAATTTTGTTGAATACAAGAAGTATAATGCAATTTTTAAAAGGGTGGTAATAATAGCAAAGCGGAAATCCTGGGCATCTTACTGTTCAGAACTGCATCGGTCTACACCTCTTAAAATGTTGTGGCAACGAATAAAGATATTGACGAACAGGAAAGTAACCAACGTCCAACCAATGGTGCCAGGTGTATGGTGTGACGAGCTATTAAGAAGCATTACCCCAGACTTCGTACCTTTTGGCGAGGTTCATGCCAGCACTGATCCTAACCCTGCTACATCGTTGCCAATCGACCCGTCCATAGTAGGTGATTTCACCATGAACGAAATCCGAATAGCAATAAAATCATCTTCTAACACTGCGCCGGGAAAGGATCTCATCGATTATTCAATTCTGAAGCATCTGCCGCAAACAGTCATGCAACATTTGCTCGAGCAATTTAACAAGGTCTGGAACTCCAACAACATACCTGTAGAATGGAGAGACGTGATTGCAGTGCCGATACCGAAACCGGGAAGACCTCCAAATAATTCAGACAACATGAGATTGATTTCATTAACGTCATGTGTTCTCAAGACCTACAAGAGAGTTTTGAAAAACCGGCTGGAGTGGTTCGTGGAACATCACCAATTATTACCCGACTACCAATACGGATTCAGGAAGGGTAGGTCTACTCTCCACAGTCTCGCTACACTCGTCACCGATATTCAGAAGGGTTTCACTCTCGGCAAATCAACTATGAGCTTAATGCTGGACATAAAAGGAGCTTACAATTACGTTATCCTGGAGATTTTGGTGGAGAAAATGAGAGCTATGGGCATCCCAGACAAATTCACACACAACATTTATAGCCTCTTATCAACGCGCAATGTGTATCTGAGAGCAGGACGTGAGACATATGGACCACGTGTTGCGCGGGTTGGTCTTCCACAGGGTGGAATTTTGTCAACGATATTATTTGCATTGTATGTAGGCGATATGGGTCTGGAAATTCCGAATAGCGTAAGAATGTTTCAATATGCAGATGATGTATGCTTGTATGTGACTGGAACGGACTTTGACGAACTTCAGGATCACCTGAGACAGGCATATGCGATCGAGGAACGTTGGTGCACAAATAATGGTCTCAGCATTTCCATATCCAAGTCGACGGTCTGCGCATTTTCGCGTAAACGGAGATTACCGATTGCAGATGAGATTCAACTAGGAAATGTAACTTTCAAAGTTGAGAAAGTGGTGAAATTTCTGGGAATGTACATAGACAAATCGCTTTCATGGAAACCACACATAAATTATATCGCCCAGAAGACCGAGAAATATATCAACGTGCTGCGTATGGTAGCCCACCTTCACTGGGGAGCTGATCCAGTCGTCGCCCTGCGTTTCTACCGAGCCACCATTCGTGCCATGTTGGACTACGGTTGCCCACTGTATGGCCAGGCGTCACAGGCCACGCTTTCAATCCTTGATAAAATCCAGGCTAAAGGACTTCGCATCTCTATTGGGTACTTACAATCGACGCCGAAAGTGGTGATGATGCAAGAGTGTAATGAACCACCGCTTCATTTACGCCGGCAAATGTTATCGGACAGATTTTTAATGCGCGTATTGGCCTTTCCAACCGGCTTACTTGCTAAGATTCGTATACTTAACGAACACAATTTAGTGTGCAATTATTGGATGTCCAAACCATCACCTCCCCTTGCTTCGAGTTTTGCGGCACTGGCTGATTATCATGCCATTGTCGAATCTAGTAATACTTTGGCTGTCTTCAGGCATGATTTTTCTCTGATCCAATCCAGGCTTTCCTACTGTATTCTAGACCCCATTGCGTTCGGCTCTCCTACAGCATCTTTCAACGAGCAAATACACGTGCGATTCCCGGAAGGATATTTCCTGTACACGGACGGATCCAAAAGCGGGAACAGTTGTGGATGTGCGTTTTATGATCCACAAGCTAATAGCAGCCGGCGTTTCAAGTTGAATGATTCCTCATCCAGTTTTACATGCGAAGCACTGGCAATCCGAGAAGCCCTTCGTTACGCAGCAGCTAGGTCGGAAAATTTGGTAGTGGTGGTCACTGACTGCCGTAGTGTATTGATGAAGCTGGCGAATTTCAAATTCGCCTGTGATTTCAGTGAAGCCTTGATGGACGTTTTAACTTCAGTTAGAGCTATGAGAGCAGCTCACCGCCGGGTTCAGTTCGTGTGGACCAGAGCTCACACAGGTGTGAGGGGGAACGAGATAGCGGACTCCATGTCAAATGAGGCTAGACATAACGGGATATACCTAGACAGTAGACTTCCACACACGGACATTTATGTACAAGCCCATCGAAGTCTCAAGGCGAAATGGCAAATAGAATATGGCGTCGCAGAGACAGGGGAGCGATTCCGGATTGGAAACCCCCACGTATCTGTGAGGCCATGGTTCAGTACTTGTGAGCTTGACAGAAAGGCCATAAGAATAATTTGCCGGTTGCGCTCAAATCACGGATTGTGCGGGGATTACCTACATCGAATTGGACAGCGCGCCTCGCCCGACTGTGCTAGCTGCCAGGAGACCGTAGAAACATTACACCATATCGTCATGGAATGTCGAAGACATGACACAGGAAGACGACAATTGATGGACCAGGTGGTACTACACTTGGAGAGCCCAGTCTGCTACCACCAAATGATCTTTTCCAAGAAGCTCCCAGTGTACAGAGCTATATATTCTTTTATAAACAATATCAAAGTAAAAATTTAGGTATTTCAACTCCAGTGCGCAAAAATCAAAAAATTTATTTTAATTTTATTAGAAAAATGTTTATTTTAAATTTTGTAAATTAATTTATTTTGTAAAAAATTTGTATTATGACATAAATTTGTAAAAATGTATTTTAAATAAAACTTCCATGGCTATGGCTACTGGCTAATGCAAAAAAAAAAAAAAAAAAAAAAAAAACTATCACCTACCTACGTCAATCCATGAGGGCTTCAAAAAAGACCATACAAACTCCAATACCTATTTGAATGATGGTGTCAACAAGTCTTTATTGATTACTGCTTAAAAAATAAAAATAAAATAAAGAAAACCATTAGGTACTTTACTCAACCGTTCTGTGATGGGTTTGAGTAGAACATGAGGTACACGTTCAATCGGTATTTGTTGCCCGAGCTTGTTATTGCTAGTAAAATCGTGCTCAGAAGTTACCAATTGAATAAAGGGCTTGTGAAATACAGAAATGAAGATATAACTATTTTTAAATTTTTTACAGTCCTAAGGGGATTAATAATAATCTTTAGATTAGGAGTGCTTGCTCGCCGAAAGTATTGGTTTAAAAGTGAGACACTTTTATTATCATTATCTTGGTTTCCAAAAGTCTTCACACGGCATGGATGTTCCGTATTCACCAACGATGGAAATTTAGCTAAAGAGATAGTGTAAACAAGCTAAACAAACGTTGTTACAACATGTACCTATTGTTACAGCAATTTGCTTTAATCATAGAAAATACATCGACTAGTTCTCTCGATTCTGGCTGAAAAGTAGTCATATTATTGAAATATAATTTCATAATCTAATCTTGAAGAAGTGATCCGGAGGATAATAGGAGTAAGCTTTGATTCAATGTGTTCGGAAATGAAACGTGTTTGGCGCCAACGAAATTCGCTGGTCGTCTGAAAAAGCTAAAAGATCGCTAAGAAATATGCATTGCTGTCAATAGCGGCTGTGAAGGAAAATTAAGTCTCAATATGTGTATTAATTACCTGCGGGTTGTAGCATCTTGAAGGGAGCTCCAGAAATACCTCTAAGTATTTCTGCAAATACGGTCTCTGGCGTATAGTATATATAATATAGTTCAGAAAAAGCTGGGTTTCGCTCACAGTGCAATGTCAGCTTTTGTGAAGATAAATTTTCTGTGTTTTCGAGCTACGGCGTTCTGAAAATTGCAACCCCCTATTTTTCATTCCTTAGAGATGACTGACAGTAAGGCCGAGATTCGAGGACCAACTAGACCCCAAACGGGACCTACAAACCAATTTCATTAATATTGGTTTATGGTAACTAAGAAAAGTGCGAAGTACGGCGTACGGCGGACAGACAGAAATATTTTTATTGCAGTTTTGGATTCTACATTACCTTGAAACGGAAACCATCAAATTTTGAGGGGGTATTAAAATCTTTTGTTTATTATTTTCAATATTGAACCTTTGGAATAGAGCATGACGAAAAATTCAACCTCCTCCCTCAAAATTTGATCCGGATAATCACGGATGGCTGTATGGAGTCCTGTTGGTTCTTCTGTGATATTATTTCATTTGAAAATTGATGAATCTTTTGGATTTTGTTGATAGGTGCTTTTGCAACTTGAACAAACGTTGAAACGTTATTGGATAAATTATTACACAACGGTTTATTATACTATCAACGTAGAAGGGGCACCTATACAGGTAAATTATTACGCAACGATTTATCATTTGCCTTATGCTTCATAAAGAACTACAAATAATCAATTATTACATTATTGAATCCCGCGCATTTGTATGAAACTTTAGTTCCTGGACCAGCTTCAGTACTCGATGTAGGGCTCCTGGGGAAGCTCGAGAGTATTGACCACAGAAAGCAGTAACCTACTCAGAAGGGGCATCTATACAGGTAAACAATAAACCTTTGTGTAATAATTTGCAGCGTTTTTTCTCATGCTCGATTTCAAAGGTTCATCATTGAAAATAATAATCCAAAAGTAGCAACTCCGGTGGATTAGTCCAGTTAGATATCTGCAACACTGATCAGCACTACGTTATAGCCTAATCGCAAGTGGAAGGCGCTATAGGGTATCCATATTCTAGACGATTATTAGATAGACGCTCTCTGGTGGTTCTGATGGGGCTCCAAAAAATGTATGGAAAAACCTACTTACCTATATGATGTGCTGGGGGACCTTGTCCACGTTTCCTTATTTTTAACCATGTAAACGACAAGCAGTAAATCACTCGCGATGAAATCGTGGAAATCCACTTCAAAATCAAAAGAGAATTTATTGAAATGTTGTCTGTTTCCTTCGTCTATTTTTGGAATATGACGATAAATATCCAAAATTCTAGCTCCCTCAGATATTTGAGTACCTGCATGGAATGGCTTGTGTGCATGTACTTGAAACGCCCATGGCTATTCAATTTCTAGGACGCTGCATTATTCTCCTGCAACATTATTCTTTTTCTGTATAGATAATATAAATAGATTCTGTATAGAGACAGATTGTCTGTTTCTTTATAGAAAACTGTCTCAGAGATCCTGGTTTTATTTGCTTATCCAAGAAACACTTTATTCTGTGAAGTCGTAATTCCGTTTGTCTGTGCAATGATAGGAATCTCAAAATTTCATTTTTCGTTTCCGTTCAAATCCCTTTGAATACGATCGGCAACGTCATGTTGCAATAAACAGCCGTCGAAATTTTTTTAGTGTTATGAACTCCAGTTCTAAGGTAGCATGCCTGAATAACGCATTTGTAGTAAACGCGATATTAATTTCGCTTCCGATTCAGCCGAGATTAGCATTTCAAAGGTAATGAACAAATCTGGGTCCGTGTCTGCCTGTCCTTATTACTCAACTTTTTTTTTTCATTATCATCATTTTCAAGCTGTTTCTCACACTGCAAGTATCCTAAAGCAGTTTTATTGTAGCTCTTGTGATTGGTGTATTGTGATTAATTCTTTTTTGTTTCTCACCACCTTAAAAATGAATCATTTTTTTTTCTTGCCGGATTTCTTCTTTCCCTTTTTGCTACTTTTGCTTTTTCTGCTGCCAGTGGTTTTTTTGCTCCAATTGGATTTTCTGCTAACTCTGCTCTTTTTGCTTCCTTTGCTGCCTTTATACTTTTTGCTGCCCTTGCGTTTTTTACTTTTCTTGCTTCCTTTGCTATTTGATCGTTTTTTTCCTTTCTTGGATCTCTTGCTTCCTTTCGTTTCCTTTCTTTTAGGTTTCTCCATAAGCTGAGCTTTACGTTCTTCCATCAAGGCAAGGAGTGACCCCAGGAACGAGTCTGTGTCCGCCATGAACTTGGCAGGATTGTGGTCGTCGTTTTCGAAAAACAGTCGAAGAAGGCGCTCGTCCAGACATTCCGTTCGGCTCAAGCGTTGTGGCCCTCTCCACCTTATCAGAAGCGGGATATCATAGACACGGAAGTATGGATCATTGTTCAGATAGGATCCTATTCCATACCTGCAACCAAAAATATAGATAGGTACTTGATTATATCTATTTCAAACAATGAAGTATACAGTAGGTATCTCAACAAAACCTTATTGCTCAGCTCCCCAAACCAGATTCACTACCTATACTTTCTTACTTTGAGGAAAGAACCCTGTACGTTTATAATAACATATTGCCCGTTAAGACTGTACGTTGAGTTACACATAATGTCCGTCCAGGCTGTACATAGACTCGTAGGCTCGTTCAGTTCATATTATAGTTTACAGCTTAGTTGAAATCCAATCTTTTTGAGACCACCTGAATGCCTGACAGTGAAATAAATTATACACCTACCAAGGTTATCCGATCGTAGACCAAGGTTGATTCAGTTCCACTGGAATTATTATGGAACCGACAAGGAACTCGCTCACAACAACTCTACAGATTCTAGCTCATTACGACCATTATTTCAGCTCTCTCGCCCTCTTACCTTTTGCTAGGCATGGGAAAAAATTGAATTTAAATTCCGTAGGTACAGACCTAGGTTTGCAGCAAGCATATCATATATTTGTGGTATGAGCAGCAGATCCAATTTTAATTAAATCGATTATGGATCCAGGGCACAACCTACGTCTAAGTTTCAGCCCATCAGGTTTATTACAAGGAGGAGTACCCATGACTTCCCTTTTTATTGGTTTATTATTTTCAGTAATGAACCTTTGGAATCGATCATGAGAATTTTTTAAACCCCCCCCCCCCCGCCTCAAAATTTCATGGTTTACGTTTCAAGAGCTGTAGAATACGAATGTCGATTGAAAATATTTCCATCCGTCCGCCATATACCGTCCGCGGCGTTTTATTTATTTATTTGCACGGGCAAGCCCAATTTACATTATACATAACATGGTCATTCATAAAAATGGAGGATTTCAAAAAAGAATACAATTATTGAAAAGAAAGATGTGAAGATAACAATATAGATTTGAGATTAGAAAGGGAGGAGTTGAAAAAGTCAAACTGTGGGTAAGAGGCCAGGAGGAGATTTGCACTTCGGAGGCTTCGGTGAAGAGGACGGTTTCTATCGTAGTTTGTGGAGGAAAAAGGGACATTAAATAACACTGATGAGCGAGTGGGGGTTTGGGAGGCGACGAAATTAATTTTAGAAAGCAAAGAGGGACAATTTATACGGTTGTTAAGTAATTTGAACAGCAGAACGAGGTCTGAAGAATATCTTCTTTTTTCCAGGGTGACAAGGTTGCATCAGTGAAGGAGAGCAGTATAATTCACGTCTTCTGCGGGGGTTCCCGATTTATACGCCACGTAGCACAGAAACTTCCTGTGCACTCTCTCCAATCGGTACTTGTGAACGGCGTACGAAGGGGACCATATCGATGACGCGTATTCCAATATAGGGAGAACGAGAGCCTTGTAGAGGGAAATAATGGCATCCACGTTTGTGAATTCCCTCGTATTTCGCTTGATGAAACCGAGCGAACGCATTGCACGGCCTGCTAGCCCCTCGATGTGACAGGTTTTCTTAGTTTTCTTAGTTCTCATGAACCAAAATTCAAGAAATTTGGTATATGGGTCCCGTTTTGGCTCTAGTTGGTCCTCAAAGCTCGGCGTTACTGGCACTCAACTCTAAGGGGTGAAAAATAGGGGTTGAAATGTCCAGAGTATCCTTATCTTGGAAAATTTTATTTTGAGGTGTGGATTTTTCTCGCATTTTTAAATAGTTCATTTTGAATAGTCCGCCCTACACCGCCCGCCGTATCATCCATGTCTGCTTTATTATCGGTCTAAAAAATTCTTTCTTTCCCACACAGCTCCATTTGGGCCCTACTTGTGTCACGAAACTTTGCTGCCCGATCATAATATACCCAAGGGTGTTATTGGTGAAAAATGGGTGTGAAATTAAGGTTCCAAAGAGTGGAAAATTGAGGTTCCGAAGTTTCAGCCTGAAGTTTACTACGTTAAATTTTGGTATAAAATCGTCGTTCTACCGCACACAGTTTGTGCCCCAATTTGGGAACACATTTGAGTCCTAGTTGTACTAAGAAGCTCACCAGCCCGATCGGAATATACCCAGGGATGTTATGGGGGGAAAATAGGGGTTTTCGAGGTTCAGCAAAAATTTCAATTATTGCACATGAATGAACAATAAATAATGCACAGCCAACATTTCTGTAGATATGTCCAATACAATAATAAACCCATGTGACAAGGGCTTTGCAGCGTTTTTTCTTTCATCTTCAACCGACGATGGTATAACAATAAAACAAGGAGCTGCCCTCTGTTCATTTCAAACATCAAATTCAACACTTCACTTTATTCCACTGCTCGTTTAGGCGGCGACGGAGGTTTTTCCGACCTATTTGCAAGCGCTAAGTTTCTACGAGCGGCGACGGAATATAATCCGCGGCGGAAAAAAACGCCGTGTGCGTCACCGGCCGTAGGAGAGTGCGGTTGGCCTCAAAATTCTTAAAATAGGGTACTTTCATTTGAAAATATGGGAGAGCAATACAAACAAAGTCATGAGTAGTCCTCATTCTATCGTGTAGTAGTTCCACATGTTTGAACAATTTAGACAGACACGGAACCAATTTTCTTCAGAAAGGACGACAATCTTGGAAGCATTAACAACGAGGACTCATTTTTCAGTTAAGCTATCTTCAAATTTTAGTTCCGTAGAAACCTGAGCAACGCCTGTCATGGAAAACGGCGTCCTGGAGACTTCAACCCCTATTTTTCACCCCTTAGGGATGACTGACAGTAACGCCGAGCTTCGAGGAGCACCTAGACCCCAAATGGGACCTACAAACTGAATTTCGTCAATTTTGGTTCATGTTAACTAAGAAAAGTGCTCAGTACGGCGTACGGCGGCCGGCAGAAATTTTTTAAATTGCATTTTCGGATTCTCCATACCTTGAAACGGAAACCATATAAAATTTTGAGGGGGGGGGGTTAAACTTTTTTTTTTCTTGCACGATTCCAAAGGTTAATTACTGAAAATAATAAACCAATAGAAGACTCCATGATGTTGTGATCCATGTTGTTTATGAATAAGGTGGCTTCTAAACCTTTCGGGAGAATAATGAATTTATTCCAAGGACAGTGACACAGTAAATAATATTCTATTCTTGGCACCACGTATACCTTGTATTCCCCCTCTCTCTCTGATTATTAACTATTATATTAGTATGGAATAGAGGTAAGGGAAATGAGAAATATAACTTGGTGGCAACTGGAGATTTAATAGTAATACTCAAATGTGATGTAGCTCTAAGATTATGAATTGTCAATAATGATGAATCTATTTCTCAATCAGGGAAATGACCGTTTAGGGTAGGATCAGTGGGGCAAGACAGCCATATTGAGACTATGAGAGAATCTACTAAAATATACCAATATAGATAATAATAGTAGGTACTTCTATGATCAAGTCCAATACACTAAGGGGAACTTTACTCGGGAGAATCGGGAAGGCGAATGCTGAAGATTAATCAAGGAGAGAACTGGGAGAATTGGGAAAATCAAGGAGACTTGGGGTGGGTTAGTTTCTATAGGGAACCAACTTTATGTGAAAATAACATGATACCTACTAGCATGTTATTCTCCCTTTTTTTAATTTATTTTTTCTGAGGAGAAGAAATATTATGTAGGTACGTACCTAATTATATTTTTTCAAGAACGGGAGAAGCATAACGGAGAAGCTGTTCCTGACTGGGGCAATTATCATGATCCCCAAGAACACTTCTGGTACTGTTTTTACAATCTAAGCATTTGAAAAAGCTGAAAAGTTGAGGGAAAAGTAACGGAAAAGTTTAAGAAAAAGGCCTAAAAGAAAAGGCGGTTCAAAGAAGCCGCTTGCTTACTTCAGGCGGCTATAACGCGTCGACTGGCCATCTTCCATCTGCTTTTTTTTTTCTTTTTTTTTGACAAGTTTATTTATGACCGATATACAATATAACATACCATAATGACAGAAGATCAGTGTACATAATTTCAGTTAATTTGGTTTGAAGCTATTACAGGGGTAGTTCGAGATATGCCATCTGCTGCCACCAGCTAGCCGATCGCCCATACCCGTACAACTTCACTGGCAACCGCACCCATTCCCGGCCTCTTTTTTTGAAATCGCGAAGTTTGAAAGTCTCAAAATATAAAGGAGGCATATTTTTCTGATTCAGTTCTGCGGTCCTCTATCTCATTTAATAAATTATTGAGAAACATTGCGAACAGAATTCATGATAATTGCCAATTACTGCATTAAAATTTGTTTTGACTGGTACCGCTGACTACGGACCTTGCTTGAATAAAGCACTTCCCAATAAGTAATGTAATTTGAAAGATGGGTTCAGGAATGGTTTACCTCCTTAAGAGTTGATTGACAGTAAAGCCGAGCTTCGCAGACCAACTAGACCCCAAACGGGACATACAAACCAAATTTCATTAATTTTGGTTCATCGTAACTAAGAAAAGTGCGAAGTACGACGTACGGCGGACGGACAGAATTTTTGTTATTGCATTTTCGGATTCTGCATACCTTGAAACGGAAACCATCAGATGGGGGGGGGGGGGGGGTAAATACACTTTTTGATGCTCGATTCCAAATGTTTATTATTGGAAAATAATAAACCAAAATTGCTGACTGTCTGCCGTACTTCGCTATTTTCCTCAGTTATCATGAACCAAAATTGATGAATTGTGGTTCGTAGGTGTCAGATATTATTTCATTTGAAGAATGATGGTTATTTTGGATGTTGATGATTCATAAATCACAGCAAATAATTAAATGAAGATTGGATGAGGAGGCCATGTAAAAAAACGCTGCAAATTATTACACAAAGGTTTATTATTTACCTGTGTAGATGCCCCTTCTGCGTACATCACTGTTTTCCGGGGTCAATACCCTCGACCCCCCCCCCCACCAGGAAAGCCCTACTTCGAGTACTGGCCCCGCAATTAAAGTTTCCTAGAAATGTGCGGGATTCAATAATTCCATCTTTAATTATTTTGTAGTATAATAAACCGTTGTGTAATAATTTACCTGTACAGGCGCCCCTTCTACGTAGATATTATAATGAACTGTTGTGCAATAATGAACCTTTGAGTAATAATTTACCGTTGTGTAATAATTTGCCCATCAATAATATTTCAACGGTTGTTCAAGTTACAAAAGTACCTACCAACAAACTCCAGCCCCTTCTTCGTAGATGGTAAAATGAACCGTCGTGTAATAATTTACAGTTGTGTAATAATTTACCATTGTGTTATAATTTACTCATCAATAGGTAATACTTCAACGTTTGTTCAAGTTTCACTACCTATCAACAAACATTTTTCAAATGAAATAATATCGCAGAACAACCAACTGATTTCATACTCCGTTAATATAATCATGTGCTCCCTGGCAATGATGATCTTGGGCCAATTCCCGATTGTTAGTGCGTCCCTAGTGATAATATTTGGGCTGAATGTATGCAATTTCATTCACCCTGCTGTCGAAAATGCCTGTCGGTGCAAACTTCTGTGCCCTGTGAACGAACGGCTGGACGTACAATGCTCCGGGTGGACTCAAAAAATTGTTTAGCTCAAGACAAATTTAATAACGTTAAAAAAACCATACCATTCTATCGGAAGTTTTCGAGCTACGGCGTTCTGAAAATTTCAACCCCTACTTTGAACCCCTTAGAGGTGACTGACAGTAACGTCGAGCTTCGAGGACCAACTAGACCCCGAACGGAACCTATAACCCGAATTTCATAAATTTTGTTTCATGGGAACTAAGAAAAGTGGCCCGTACAGCGTACGGCGGACAGACAGAAATATTTTTATTGCAGTTTTGGATTCTACATACTACCTTGAAACGTAAACCATCAAATTTTGAGGGGGGTAAGATTTTTTTTTTTCTTGCCCGATTCCAATGGTTCATTAGGTATTGAAAATAATAAACCAAAAGCTAAAATTTCTACAGGAGCTTCCTTTTGTATGTAGGATCGAGTGCCGAAGTCGGAATTGTCTTACCCCATACCTAAATTGAGGTAGCAATCGTGTACACAGGTCACATAATTATTATAATCATATATATACACACCACATACGTATTTCTGAAACGTAAATATATGGTTTAAGTTTAATGTAATATTGACTGTGTGCCAGAAATATTATTTTAGGCATTCCCTTTACTCTTTGGGTCAAGTAAGGAAAGTAAAAAATGAGATGAAATGTGAAAAATTATGTGGCGTGTGGCGCGTGTGTGTGTGTGTGCGTGTGTGCGTGCGTGTGTGTGCGCGCGCGTGCGTGCGCGTGTGTGTGTGTGTGTGTGCGCGCGTACATCCCCCTTATGAGGCAAAAGGGAGCCAAAGGGCAGTTCAACAAAATCCATATTTGTTTAATTTTATATACCCAAAAATGTTGAGTACTTATTATTTATCAGATGAGCGCCGGTAGCTTCTACAAGCTACTTGAAGCCCCGTGGACAGACAGAAATACGCGAAATAGTACGTACTTTGAAACGCAAACCACATTTTGAGGTGATGGAGGGGGTACGGTTTTTTCATGATGATTCAAAAGTTTAACTAAAATTGACCTTCACTAATCGAATGTTGCATTTCCATTACTTATATGTAGAGACCTACTCTAAGCTAATGCTGTATAGATTGAAAAACTATGCTTTTATGTATTGAACAGTCATATACGATAGGTACTTATAAAAGGAATATCAACATCCCTCGACAGAACATTTTCATGAGAAACGAGTGCCGCCACTACACGAATCGATAATGTTCCCCGTGTTGTTTTTTGAGAAATTCTGATTAACCGGAAATTCTAGACTAATCCAGGAGATTGCGCTTTGTTCCAAATCGTCACTCTAATGATTCTTCTTCGAGCTTGGTTCCCCTAGGGCGTAAGCTGAAAGGCTGTTGGTTTGATGGCATTTATCTTGTTTTTGTTTTCTTGTCATCTTGTCATGCAAATTCAATGCCTATATTATTTGAGTTTTCAACAATGATTTTAGAGTCTTTGCTGCCATTTCTGTAGACATCCCAAGGTACGTAGAGCGCAAGTACACCAAAAGTACTGTATAAAACTGTGCTGTGTAAAAGTATGTTACGTAAGATGTGTAGGTACGTGAGTCACAATACAAGTTCAAGTGCCGTTGGTATGTACCTATTCGAATACGTATATTATTTTGTTACCATATAATATAGACCATAAATTTCCTTCAAGACTTCTGCAAAGTAATAGGTATTTCAAAGAAATATTCGTGACGTAATATTAGGTTAAACCTATAACTATTCAGGTACTCACATGGAAGGTAGGAGTCTAACGCGAATTATACAGGTTTTTCGTCTTGGAGGCAGTCTTGATAGGAAGATACCCACTTGCTCTTCAGCTGTCACGTAATCATAAAAATACAGTTAGAATCATTGAAAGCAATCAATTGGATATACCAAGGTTTGTTCACATCCAGTTAGGTAAAGATGAGATTGTAGACCTATTCATTGCAAGGTTTATCCTATACTATGATGTTCTAGTCTAGGATTTAGCTAAATTTTGGAAATATCCCATACTGATGTCAGTTCCGTTTCTGCTCTGTGCACTATAGCTCATTATTATTGTCAGTCATCTCTAAGGGGAAACAAATAGGGGAGGCAATTTTCATAACGCCCTAGCTCAAAAACTTTCAATAGAGAGGTTGTGTGCGTCTTATAATTCTACTTGAATTGTTTCCAATTTAGGATCGAATGAGGCCATAACGCCACGCTGTTCGTTCACAGTAATCTGAAACAAATGATGGGATACAAGAATGTCTCCACTCACATGCTGTTCAACGCTCTCCCGCGAAGCTCTCGGACAATTTCGTACGACCGCAGCTAGATACTGCTACGGAGGCTAAGAAATTTTTAAAAATATATTTCAGAACTTGTAATTTCTCTTCTCTTTACCAAATTTTGTCGATCTTATCGAGCTGTTATCTTATTCATTTTTAGTTTTGATACTAACGTATCTTGGATGGCCACTAAATCAGTGTGATGCTGATAGGATTTGTTTATATAATGGACAGATTGTTTTTATTTCATTTTCGGATTCTACATTCCTTGAAATGCAAACTCTAAAATTTTGAGATGGTTTAACTTTATTTTTATTTTAATTTTAAATCCTCGATTCCAAAGGTTCATTATGGAAAATAGTAAACCGAAATTTCTATCCGTTATGGACGTTTCAAGGGTACAGAGCAGTGCCTAGACAAAGGAGAACTATGTCCAAGATGCAGAAATCTGATCATGAGAGAGGGTTGCGGAACAGTTTGCAGCGACCTCAAATTATTGCAAGTATCGTGAGTCGAGTGTGCACTATCACTGGTGCTTTCTTTTGTATCGTGAGCTGAACAATACTGTTGCCATCTAAACTACACTTTCTCAAGATTCATGTTTCTATATTCTACAATTATGTTTCTACATTCTGTTTTCAGAATGTCAAGTAATTACCTTGGGCTGCCATCTTGTGCAAAACAAACCCTCGCACATCAGTCCGAGCTGTGAAAAATATGTAGGTTTGCATTTTCTGTTCCATTCCTTCCCACCAAGACGGAGGTGGTGGTTGGGGAACTGGCACAATTTTTTTTTACTCCCCTTACTTGATTTGCTCTTCTTGCTTCCTCCGCTTTTATTCTTAACGTGCTTCCCTTTCTTCCCTTTTTTGCTTCCTTTTTCCGAACCTTTATCTTTCTTTCCTTTTTTACTCTTCAAAGATTTTTTGCTTTTTTTAGAACTTGCTTTGCTCTTTTTACTCCCTTTCCCCGGTTTAGAACTTCCTTTACTTTTTTTACTCCCGTTGCTTTTTCTACTTCCTTTGCTTCTCTTACTGCCCTTACTCTTCTTTCCACTCTTACTAGATTTCCTTCCACTCTTAGAAGACCCACTCTTACCTCTTGACTTCTTTTTTCCTTTGCCGGATGTACTCTTCTTCGACGATCTTTTACTTGATTTACTACTTGACTTGGACTTTTTCCTGCTAGATTTCTTCTTCTTGGAAGATACGGAATCTTTGCTCTTTTTAACTTTTTTCTTTTCAGGTTTGGTGTCTGGTACGAGTACATGATCAGGTATCGAAATTTTACCACCTTCAATGTCAATTAAAGCTTCTCGCAGCTCGTCCACGTTGAATACGGTTTTGATTTCAAAAGGCATTTCGTGTTTAGGTAGGCTCCTATACTAAATTTTGCATTATATGTACATGAATAGGCTTTCATAATACTAAAATTTGTCGAGATAATCTAATCTGTGGTTTCTAACCATGGTAATAAGAATCAACCTAAGCAAATGGAGTTTTATCAATTTTCAAAACTAGAAGCTCTACCAAGAATGTTGTTTATCTCGGCTCATCAGTGCATCAACATAATGATTTAGTAGTTGACATCTCTGCCAGAACTGCGCATCTGCCAGTCGGTGCAACTCTGGATTGGTGTCACTCCTCAGGCCTCGGCTGCTCCTAAGAAAGCGTACCTTGTATTGTTGTGTTGTTACGCCCAGTATTGATTTACATAATTATCATGACCAAACAGTCGGAAACCTCGTGGATTTTGAAAGGAAGATCCTCCGGAAAATTCTGCAAGTCGGTCTCAGACTTTCATTGAGTCGTTGCGTATCGCGAGTCGCTCTCGGGTTGGGTTGTTGCAGAGCTTGAACGAGGAAAAGTATCACAAAAGTGTTATAGGTATGTACTGGAAAAAGCTGAATTCAAAGAACTCTGCTCGTATGCAGAAAATAACTTATCCCAAATGTTTGGCGGGATGAAGCATGATGACGACGCTCGTAATTGGTTTAATCCAAAACTACCTACTAAACAATATCAATTTTGTGTTAGTGGATTGTTAATGTCAAAGGTACCCTGGTTTGAAAAGTGCACATCTGGAACTAGGTATAGTCCCTACCTGAAAGCGTTCAGAACCTCACGATGTTCCAGAATCTTCGATTTGAGTCTTGAAATTACTTCCGGAATTTTCAGCTATTTCGTCGATCTTACCAAGGTTTCTCTTTTCAATGATGCCCGCAAAGTTTTACTAGTATAATTTACATAGCTATGACTTCAATGCATGAGTCTACTGTATACCTATAATGATGTTCAATTTATACTAGGTACCTCTGGGACTGTGAGGACCTAGGATGAAGCGTCTATTCAGCGGAGTTCCGGCGCAGCGCACTCTGGCAGCGGTACGTAGACAACGTAAGGACAAGCCCTCAACATTTCTCCAAAAACCTCATAATCTCCGACTCCTGCTCTTCAGAAATGAAAAAACCTTGGACCTGGAATATTCATTAATACTCTGGAAAAGAAAATCCTGAATGAAGTTCTTTATCTGCAAGATTGTAGAGAAGAAATTTACTTCGCCTGTTAAGAGGGGACGTCGAAGTCCAAGGCAATGAAAATGGCGATCGATTGGCCGAAACCGCTTTAAATCCGAGCCCTTCTTTGCAACTCCAGACCTTCATGGACATTTCAAAACGCTGCAGATGATTACACAATGGTTTATTATTTACCTGTATAGATGCCCCTTCTGCATAGATCACTGTTTTCTTTGGTCAGTACCCTCGAGCTCCCTCCAGGATGCAAACGAACGGCTGGTCGTACAATGCTCCGGATGGTCTCAACAAATTTTTTAGTTCAAGATCAATTTAAAAACGTAAAAAAAACATACCCTTCTATTGAAAGTTTTCGAGCTACGGCGTTCTGACAATTTCAACCCCTATTTTTCACCCCTTAGCGAGATGACTGACAGTAACGCCGAGCTTCGCGGACCAACTAGACCCCAAACGGGACCTACAATCCAAATTTCATTAATTTCGATTCATGGTAAGTAAGAAAAGTGCGAAGTACGGTGTCCGACGGACAGACAGAAATTTTTTATTGCATTTTCGGATTATACGTTCATTGAAACGTAAACCATCAGATTTTGTGCGGTGGGGGGGGGGGGGGAGGGGTTACATTTTTTTTTTCATGCACGATTCCTAAGGTTCATTATTGAAAATAATAAACCAAAAACTGGCCTGTTCGAAATTGAATGCATTTTACGAATATTTCCATGCCGGCAAGGAGTATTGTATTCATGTTCCCCATTCCACCTCGACAGCCAACTTCCTTGGTAATTTCAAGCGATTCTTCAAATGCTCATCTGCCGCTGTGGAACATGCGCCACAAAAGCATTCTGCGGAAAATTGGTGGACAATTGACTTCACATACTTATCTATTTTAACATGTTTAATGTTTTAGGGCTGGGGGTCATTCTGTGAATTCCGACACGCAAATATGCAACGTTTTTCATTGGTTACTACACAGTTACTACCTTCTGTTGTAGCAACCATAAAGAATATCGCACTCGAAAGAAACAAGAGTCAATAGCTACGTTTTTCATTGGTTACTACACAGTTACTACCTTCTGTTGTAGCAACCATATGTTGATGGCGAGTTCTATAATAAGTACAGTAAATGCAACATTATACTTGTAGAGTACAGTGAAATTGTGGCTTTCATTTTTTCTTGACGTTAAAAAACTATATCTAATTTCTCCCTTGCGAGGGAAAAACATTAAACATGATTTAATGTTTTTCCCTCTCAAGGGAGAAATTTCTCACTCATTTATAATATTATACACAATACACATTACTACAATAAGAGGCATCACCTCCGCTGCCCTCTGTCATTCAACGTACATACTGTACGCATTTTCTAAGAGCTTTCAAAGTTTCGGTAACAAGTGACGTCACGCTGGGGAAGGGGATCCCGCCCTTCATCGTAGGAGAGTGCGGTTGGTCTCAATATTCTTGGAATGGAACCTACTTTCTTTTAAATAACAGGCCAAAATGGGAAAATAGTATAAACAGAATTCATGGGTACCTACTCCTCATTGAACTAGTTCTGGTAAGATTTTGGTTAATATCACACCTTTCAGATTATCACAATTTCTGTTGTTTCAAAAAATTGTGATAAAGTGATCGTTAAAATTGCGGTAAAGTTGCTGATGAAGCGATTGTGGAAATTGTGGTGAATGTTGTGATATTAATGAAAACTATATATAAGTAACGTGTGATTACCATGAAGTCAAGGGAAACCCTTTCTGCTTTATTGACTTCACATGTGCTCAGCTCTTGTGGAAAAACGAAAATCCCTACTAGATGTTCTCTGGTATGACCTACTGCTGCCTTTTCCGATGACCACCATCGTTTCCTGTCAGAAAAAGACACTATGTATAATGCAATTTTTGCTTTTTTAAATCGAATATAGATCTTAACCCTTAACAATAATTTGTTATTCATCTTATATTACTAAAATTTGTATTACTGGTAATAAAGACCGATGCCGGGGGGGGGGGGGGGGGATATATAAGGATTTACCTATGTAGAAATTTGACCTATCAATGGTGCCTCGTGGAAAATTTAGAGTTCAGTAGTCCTATGCAATTATAATAAACCTGGTTCTACTCATTTCTAAATGAAGCTCCCATAAGAGTCGAATATTGTCGAGTAGGTACAAGAGTACCGTTGATTTCTTCAAATTATTACAAGCATCGTCGTGACATCCACCGTTTGTGATACCGCGAGATTGAATAAAAACCAAGTTCACCGAGTTCCTCTCTTCTAAAACAAGTAAAAGAGGCCTTTTGATATAGGTTTGACTCCAGTCCAGTTTGTGTTCGTCACCCCAACTGAATCACCCCGCTCCCGTCGGCTATTTGATTGAAGAAGAAGCAACGTAGCTCAGTTATGACCGCTTCGTTAAACAATAGTAACTTCCCCAACGGACCCCCCCCCCCCCCCCATCAGGAAAAAAGGGCAGCGGTTGCGAACTTCGGGCTACTCTAACAGGGTCTTCTTTCATGTTCCTGGCTCCTTTGATTTGTCAGTCAAGGCCAGTTTGTTTATATCCGTGGGCCAGTACGCACATAAAAACCCTCCACATTCAAGCTCATTAGGATTATTCTGTCGGTAAGATAATATTTGTGGTTCTAATTACGAGGAAATGGATACAGACTGACTGACTGACGAACAGACTAACAACCATAATATTTTGTTTCTTGATGGCACGGAACAAGCGAGTGAAAATTTAGATTTTGGAGGACATCACTTTTTTTAAATCCAAAAGTGATCAGAAAGCTTTGCAATAACAAGCAGATAGGCATCATTCAGGGTTACCTATTACTGAAGGCAACTTTTCCGATTTTTAGGTGACGCACGCGTTTTCAGGTTTCGCAATTAACGCGTTGAAATAATTGAAGACTAAGTGGTAAGTAAACGATGAAAGCGCCAAAAATTCGAAAACCGGTTTTTAGTTCATTATTGTGAATAATGAACCGTAGGAATCAAGCATAGAAAATTAAATGAAAATAAAAAATAAAAAAATGAAGAACTAATCCTCCCTTCCAAATTTAATGGTGTTCGTTTCAAGGCAGGTACGTACAATCCAAAAATCTAATAAAAAACGCTGCAAATTATTACGCAACGTTTTATTATTTACCTGTACAGATGTCCCTTCTGCGTAGATCACCGTGTTATGTGGTTAATACCTATGGTCAATACCAACCCTGGTGCTCCCTCCCAGGGAAGTCCAAAATTAAGTACTGGAGTCGGCCGAGGAATGCAGTTACATAAATATTCGGTGGATTCAACAGTACTATCATTGATTTACTTGTTGTTATTCATCAAGGGTAGTTTGGTTTCGAGTGGGTTTGGTTTTGTTTCGAGATCATTTTAAATACGTAAAAAACTGTTATAAGTCTGTCATCTCTAAGGGGTGAAAAATAAGGGTTGAAATTTCCGGGACTCGGTTTTCTCGACTTTTTTCAAATTTTTAAATTGATCTCGGACTTGGGACATTTTTGTACGCCCGTATTTTGGACATTGTACGTCCAGCCGTTCGTCAACATGATCGTGTATGAAACAGTATTCATCCGGATTAATAATTCGATAGGTAGGGTATAATTCGATGGTTTTACCTCTTCCTCTATCACAAATTATCCGCTTATTGTTGTTGGTTTCAGCACATTTCCCTCACCCATGTGGCCCTGCTTTCTCCTCATCGGTTTGTCATTCCTGTCTGTCGTTTTCTGATTCTCGTCAAAATGATCATTAAAATCACTAGAAAAATGATGAAGCTAGGGGACCGCTACCAATTGGGGGAGGGGGGGGGGGGGCTTCAAATCAATCCTTTTTAGTAAAATATAGATTTGAGCAGGCATGATTGGAACCAATGACCATCCAACCTCGAGATATTCTTTTGTGAAGAATACTAACCACCCCCAACAACGATTACCTTGCAACAAATCTAATAGGCTATGCCCATGGAAAATGAAAAATCATAAAAATTCATGAATAATATGGAATTTTAGTAGCTGTAATACGTATTCATCTGGTAACATGAAAAAATAGGGAAAAAAACAGTCACCGAATTAAAAATAAACATTTGAAAACTAAGTTAGTTTGAAGTGTGGTGTGTGTTTGATCTGGGCCTAGAGGTGAAATTCATGTCATCGCTGTCATCAGTCATCACATAAGAAAGTCACGTGATTTCCTCCCTGAAATCAAGCTCATGGATACTGTAACGCCGTTAGCTGATCGGGCGTCCTGCGAAATCTAGCGTTAACAGTGACTTTCGCGTCAATAAAATTCAAAATTCCCGCTTCCATTTTGGTATGCCTTTTCTCTGTTTCCGGTTCCTCAACCCGTTTCAGTTATTGCAACTGTTAACACAGAATGTGTTTTAGCGATGGGACCCCCCGCCGAAAAACGACAGTAAAAAGTGAGACCAAATAGTGAGACCAAATAGTGAGATGAAAGTAGCGCGAAATTTTCTTATGATTTTCACGTACAACCGAGTAGTTGCTAGGGAAATGAAACTTCTTTCATTTTCATCGGACAAAAATCGATTTCCATTCGTTGGAAAGCTCTTGATTTATCACGCATGTATTTCGTATTTGTTCTTGGTATATATTTCCTAGTTTCACAATATAACTATAATATATAAATGGATGTTATAAATCAATAGTACACAATGACGCTTGTTTGACCAAATAGTGAGATAAAAGCAGCGCGAAATTTTCTTATGATAGTTGAGATAAAAGTAGCGCGAAATTTTCTTATGATAGTTGAGATAAAAGTAGCGCGAAATTTTCTTATGATTTTCACGTACAACCGAGTAGTTGCTAGGGAAATGAAACTTCTTTCATTTTCATCGGACAAAAATCGATTTCCATTCGTTGGAAAGCTCTTGATTTATCACGCATTTATTTCGTATTTGTTCTTGGTATTTATTTCCTAGTTTCATAATATAACTATGTAAATGGATGTTATAAATCGATAGTAAACAATGACGCTTGTTTGGTTGTCACTTGGTTGTTTCGATGTGTATCAGCGTGGCTAGAGCTTATATAATACAGCTTGGTAATTTGGTATGTGGGCACCTTGGGACTTTAACTTGACGCTGCCCAGGCCTCGGATCAACTTGAATAGTACTCGGGAAAGTAGAAAATTGTTGACAGAAGCTAACGGCTTGGAGATTATATTTCAACTGATAATTACAGGGTTGCCACTACATTGGCAATGTCCGTAGGCATGTTGGTTTGACCTTCCAACACGCCCCTCTCAAATCAACATGCTCAAAAAAATAAAAATACAGGAATAAATATGGTTTACCTACATTAGAACATGAATGACTAGACCAAAAATCGTTAAGTAATACCAGCAGTAAAAATTATTGAAAACAACAAGACTGACAAGAGAAATAATAAATTAATAATAACAATTAATAATTTAAATAAATAGTAACAAAAATTCAACAGTCTTATTTGGTTAATACATTATCAACAAAATGTTTATATTTAACAGCTGGTAACGATTTCGTTAGGGCATCAGCTAGCATTTCGCTAGAAGGAACATGTATAATATCAACATTTTTCTTTTTAACGTGATCTTTTACAAAATGATAACGTATATCAATATGTTTTGTGCGATTACTGACACTATCATTTTTACTTGTTTTAATTGCCCCAGTATTATCGCAAAAAACTTTGATTGGAGCATTCAAAAATTGACCAGGAAAGATTTCACTCATTAGTGATTTAAACCATAACACTTCCTGCACACACTGACCTAGTGCCATGTATTCCGCGTCAACGGTACTTAAGGCTACAGTAGGCTGACGCCTAGAAAACCACGACACGAGCGAACCATTGTACACCACACAAACACCAGAAACTGACCGCCTCTGGGTCAAGGCGCTTCCCCAGTCGCTGTCACAAAATGCAACAAGTTCGGGATTCGGCTCAGTCTTCTTGTAGCACAGCTTCTGATTGGCAGTTCCTTTGAGGTACCGAAAAACTCTTTTGAGAGCTTGCCAGTGCTGAGGTTGGTAGCAGTGGTTGAACCTCGATAATACGTTGACTGCGTAGCAAATATCAGGTCTTGAAACCTGAGACAGGTAGAGTAAACATCCAACTGCTTCTTGATATGGTACTTCAGGGTTGTAAGGTTTAGCCCCATCTTCAACTTTTAGATAATCCAGATTTACTTCAAGTGGGGTAGAAACTTCGTTGCAGTCAGTCATGCCAAAACGATCCAATACTTTTTTGATGTAGTCACTTTGTTCAATGTACAAAGTATGAGCTGCGCGGTCTCTGATGATATTCATCCCAAGGAACTTCTTGATCTCCCCAAGATCCTTCATTTCAAAATGCTTCTTCAGACCCGATTTTTGATCCTTGCCTGCATTTTGCGATCATTAGAGAAAAGAAGAACATCATCCACCCAGATTGCAAGTATGGTGAGTTTACCATCCACTGTATTTTGAAGAAAAACACATGGATCTGAGCGAGAACGACGAACTCCAAGACTCTCCAGTACAGATGAAATTTTTTCGTAAAAACACCTGCCAGCCTGCTTCAAACCATATACAGCTCGGTGAAGTTTCCATACCTTTCCCTTATCAGAGAGAAGATTGGCGGGTGGCGTGACGTAGATCTCCTCTTCAAGTTTACCATAGAGAAATGCAGTACAAACGTCGTGATGAGAGATGTCAAGATCCTTTTCAGCTGCTAGCGAGAACAGGAAACGTAGCGATGCGTAACGAACTACTGGCGAGAATGTTTCATGATAGTCCGTCCCTGGAGCTTGCGAACATCCCCGTACAACAAGGCGAGCTTTAAACTTCCTGACTCCACCCTCCATCTCCTTGATTCGATAAACCCATCTTGTTGACAGTGTTTTTCTCCCTGCAGGTAGCTTGACAACAGAAAAAGTATTATTTTTCTTCAACGAGTCAAACTCGTCCTCCATTGCCTGATTCCAACTAGCCGCATCAGGGCTGGCAACAGCTTGTGAATATGTCACCGGTTCATCATCAATCAAACAACGGGAGTAGTATGAGAAATAGTCAGGAAACACCCTCGGTCTTGGCACACGTTCTGATCTTCTTGGTAGCTCCTGAGTTTCCTCTTCAGGGATGGCACTGTCGTCCCAGCCGCGAGAATCATCATCATCACTCTCTGGCAAAGGCACATAAGACGGATCATCCACGTCTTCATTGCTTGCTGGTTCTTCCAGAGAAAAAGACGAGCCTGGCTGAATTTCTAGGTCTTGTATGGGCGGTGTCCGAGCTTCTAGAATAGGAAAAACTATGGGGTTTTCCTGAGATTTTTCTTTTGTAGATTCAATCTTCTCAGCTCCACTGTCACCATCGCCTTCGAGAAACACGACATCTCGACTGACAACCAATTTCTTCGTCTTTGGGTCGATGAAACGGTAGGCCTTGTAGTCCTCTGGGTACCCGATAAATATAAGTTTTTCGGATTTTTCATCCCATTTCTTCCGTCGCTGCTTAGGGATTTGTATCCAGGCCTGGCAACCAAACACACGCAGGTTTGATAAATCTGGTTTTTGGCCTGTCCAGAGTTCAAACGGCGTCTTGCCTCCCAAAACTCGGGATGGCGAGCGATTTAGAAGATATGCTGACGCTAGGACTGCAAAGTTCCAATATTCCTTCCCAAGTCCAGCTTCTGCCAGCATCGAGCGTCCTTTCTCGACTAATGTCCTCTGAACTCTTTCTGCACGTCCATTTTGAGCCGGACTGTACCTTGCAGATTTTTGATGCACTATTCCACGACTCTTGAAATAACTTTCCAACTGGGAATTACAAAATTCTGTGCCACCGTCGCTCCGAAAAATCTTGATACGTTGGTTTGTCTGATTTTCCACTAGAGCGCAAAAATCTCGCAGCTTCGCCGGAACTTGACTTTTTTCTTTTAGGGTATATACGTGTACATAGCGAGAATGGTCATCCAAACATGTCAGCATGTACCTGGATCCTCCAATAGAAACTGTCTCCATGCAACACAAGTCACTGTGAATTAAAGCTAATACTTGATCAGCTCGCTTTGAACTATTTTTAAAAGGTGCTCTTGCGTGTTTCCCGCGAATGCAAATTTCACAAACATTTGACATTTTGGTGTCGCCTGTGATTCCCGAAGAATTCTGCTTTAGGTATTCAATGCCTTTTTCATTTAAATGTCCAAGGCGCCTGTGCCATAAATTAGAGCCAACTGCTGCCAAATAACTTGAAGGATGAGTAGGAACAACATTTAGGCGGTAAATTGAATTTTCAAGTACTGCTGTTGCAAAAAGTATTCCATTGTTATCGTACACTTTTGCACCATACTTCGAAAAAACTACCTTATTTCCATTTTTGACAATCCTACTCACTGACAGCAAGTTTGCAGCTGCATCTGGAACGTATAAAGTATCTTTCACTTCGACTTCAAAAATATTTCCATCTGCCTCGACCTTCAACTCCACACGGCCTTGCTTTTCGACTATCATGTTGTCATTGTTGTTAGCTGTGGCTATTGTTGTGACGTCACTCGACTTGGGTTCTAAGAGGTGAGCTTCCGAATTCGTGATGTGACAACTGGATCCACTGTCCAAATACCAAAAATTTGAAGAGGTATTTGATGCAGTCAAAAATATCATTTTCCCATCAACCGACGACTTCGACTTCCGCTCTTTATTTGTATCACTCTTCTCAGGCTTGCTGCCACTATCATTCCCTTTGGCCATATCACACTTATTGGCATAATGTCCAAAACATTTACACTTGAAACATTTAATTTTCTTTTCAAAAGTCTTTTTTGCTAGAAGAGCTGACTCATTTGTCGAGGGAGAGACGACGTCCTGCAGAATTCGACACTTCACAAATTCCGTTGTGATTGCTACGCCCGAGTTCTCCATTCCCATTATCATTGGACGATAATCCGGCATTGGTAAACCGGCCAACAACAGAGACCCCAGCCACTCATCCGAAACCACGAATTTAAGATCGTTGAGTTTCTGAGCCGTTGTGGTTAATTTATCGATGTACGCGGACGGAGATTGAAAATCCAACAAACGGCAGGATCCGAGATCCTGTAACAACATGACCCGTCGTAGAAGACCCGAATCGTCGAAAGCCTTTTCCAAAGCAATCCAAGCTTCCTTAGCCGTACTCGCTGACCTTATGTAGGAATGAAGCGATTTATCAATACACAGCGTAATCCTCGCTAATGCTGCTTCATCTTTTTCTGAATCAACATTCACGAACTTTCCCGGAGATACTTCGGTATTCATTTCGATCACATCGGTCCACAACTTGTCAATCCGCAAAGCTGCACGCATTTCCACCTTCCAGGAATCGTAGTTGTTGCGATCCTTGAGTTTTTCAATATGACTCAGAAAAGAACTCATTTTAAAAGTGGAAAATGACCGAAAAACGAAAAAACCGGCAAAGAACCGCACACGTGGCTTTTTTCCGTTTCGCAAAAAAAGTTCACCGCTCGACTTTAGCTATTAGGCTAACGAACAAAATAAAAAACTGAACTCGCACGAACGAAAAATAAACGAAAACGCTGCAAATCCCTGCACAACGGTTTATTATTTTGTATAGAATACCCTTCTGTTACAGATGACAGCTCTATGTATAGATAACCCGTCTATATAATATAATATGTACTATTCTATGCATAATTATGTAGATCGCAGACCCTCCGTAGGTTAGTACCTAACCCCGTACTCGTTACTAGGTACCTACCTAAATCACGAGTTAAATGTTGCTAAAATAATTCTGCCGATGACAAAAAGTACCTAACAAAAAGAAACACACATAATGAAGTTCTGAAAAGAAATTGTTGATGAGGAGTGAAAAAAGTTGCAAAAGTACCTACCAACAAACTCCAGCCCCTTCTACGTAGATGGTATAATGAACCGTTGTGTAATAATTTACCGTTGAGTAATGATTTACCGTAGTAATAATTTACCCATCAATAATACTTCAACGTTTGTCCAAGTTTCACTACCTACCAACAAACTCCAAAAGAGCCATCATTTTTCAAATTAAATAATATCACAGAACAACCAACTCGACTTCATACTCCGCCAATATAATCAGGTGATCCCTACCAATGATTGGCCGTATTCACAAATTCCTATTGTGGGCGCGTCTCTGGTTACGAGAATTGGTTTGAATTGTATACAATTTCATTCACACTGGAGTCGAAAATGCCTGTCGGTGCAAACTTCGGGGCCTTACTGTGAACGAACGGCTGGACGTACGATGCTCCGGATGGTCTTAAAAAACTCGCAAGTTCAAGAATTATTTAAAACCGTAATAATATTTACGTAAAAAAATGGTATAGGCGTTTTGAAAATTTCAACCCCTATTTTGAACCCCTTAGAGATGACTCACAGTAACGTCGAGCTTCGAGGACCAACTAGACGCCGAACGGAACCTATAACCCGAATTTCATCAATTTTTTTTCATGGTAACTAAGAAAAGTGGCCCGTACGGCGTACGGCGTACGGCGGACAGACAGAAATATTTTTATTGCAGTTTTGGATTCTACATACCTTGAAACGTAAACCATCAAATTTTGAGGGGGGGTAAGAATTTTTTTTTTTCATGCTCGATTCCAATGGTTCATTATTGAAAATAATAAACCAAAACTTAAAACTGGGCCTTATAACCACTTGAATAGTACTCGGGAAAGTAGAAAATTGTTGACAGAAGTTAACGGCTTGGAGATTATATTTCAACTGATTGCCACTACATTGGCAATGTCCGTAGGCATGTTGGTTTGACCTTCCAACAGATCACCTGAGTTGCGGTTTATGTGAAACAGGTGACCTAAAACACCTTCTTTTTGGTTTATTATTTTCAATAATGAACCATTGGAATCGAGCATGAAAAAAAAAAAAATTCTCACTCGTTCGTCAAAATCAACTTCATATTCGGTTTTCTCGCCATAAAAATCATGGAAAACAATACCTCACAAGCTCATGTTCACTAAAACCTCGAAAACCCCTACTTTTACACCCATTTGTCTCCCATAACGCCCCTGGGTTTCCGTTTAGACTGCCGAGCTTTGGAGCACAACTAGGACCCAAATGTGTTTCCAAACGGGGAACAAAACAGAGTGCGGAAAAACGACCATTATAGACCGAATTTTAACGTGAATTTAAGGCTGAAACTTCGTTAAACCTCAATTTTCCACTCTTTGGTCACAATTGACTTCATATTCGGTCTCCTCGTCCTAAAAAACATGGAAAAAGTTACCTCACAAGCTCATGCTAAAACACCAAAAAACCCAGTTCTTTCCCCCATTTCGGTTTATTATTTTCAGTAATGAACTTTTGGAACCGAGCATGAAAAAAATATTTTAACCCCCCCCCCCCCCCCCTCAAAAATTGATGGTTTCCGTTTCAAGGTATGCAGAATCTGAAAATGCAATAATACGCTGTTAAATAATGAACAATGAATCTGCGCACCAATACTGCTCACCAGAAAGCGCACAGTTGTCTTGATTCCCAGACTCTCTTAGAAGTGGTCGCTAGTATCCAGAAGAAGTAGGTACCTAATCTGTTGGTCGTCTTTCGGCAATTTTCTTTCAAGCCTTGCTATAGGTATTTTCTTGATAAGAAGAGAGTAAAATGATAAGCAGACCCTACCAGAACAGTGAGTAAGGGCCATCCCCCAAAGGGGTAACTCACCGTTGTTGAACAATCCACTTCGAAAAATGGCTCGACCCGAAGTTTTAACCAATGAATATTGTTTCAGTTTGAAAATGGCTTCTCGAACTGGCACCATTAGATACGAGTTGGTATTTTTCGCTCATTCATTAATTATGCCATATTATTAATGCGCCAACTCTACCAGTAATACGAGTATGGATTACCTCTCAGGTGCCAGTGGATGTTCTCTCATTGAGAGTTTCCCACACAGACGTAGATTCATGTGACTCTGGAGAACAGCGAGAGATTCTCCAGTTTGCAAAAGTCACAGAAAACGATATCGTGGCGAGAAGAAGAGGAAATAATGCGTCCCGCAAAGGGTCTTTTAGAACTCCTCCTGCGGGGTCATATTTTTTTCGTCGGCCATCTCCGATTAGATGCGTAGGGCAAACAACGAGGCCTCGGGCAGCGGTGATAACAGCCGATCCCTGTTAACCCCAGGACTTGTCTAATTGCCGCTTCACCCCGGCTTCCTTCTGCTGAGGAAGGGGTCCACCTTCAAGATTGATGGTAGCGTTTTTTTTTTCTCCTCCGCTTAGGCTTTTCTCGCCCCACCGAAAGCGGTTCTAACTCGTCGGACCTGAGAACTTACGCCTGGAATCCCCGCCAGCCCATGGCCACAGTTTCCCTTCATCTCCAAGCGCATCTTCTTTCATTAATCACCGGTTATTATTAAAAAGTCGGGTTTCTCCTTGATGGAAATGAAAGACGGAAAGGGAGACGGGGAAGTGATCCGTCATCGTCTATACATTTGGTATCCTCCATAAATCCCCTCCTATTTATGTCGGGATAACATTTGCGAGTTAGTGTAACCAAAAGTGCGCACGGGAGGGAGTACAAAGGAGTTCCTCAAGTCATCATTCTATACCAATTTTAGTAATTCGTATCAATTTTCGACAGTTTTATCCATTCCAGGTTTTTTTAAACTCCCTCAAAAATGCAGATTTTATGAAAAAAAATGAAATAGGAGTTTGCATTACGTGAGTGCATATTATGGTTCCCGTCTTGCAGCGAGAACGACCATGTTTGAGCTTCCACAAATTTGCAACGATACGTCTATTTATCCTTATCTCCTTAATGTATTGCCACTTTCCGTTGTTTACATTTAGAAATTTTACCTTGCATTCTTCCTGCTAAGTTGACAACGAAGTCCCCACAACTTGAATGTCATCACTATTTATTCGTTATTTTCAATGGTTAGCAAGCTCAGCTCACTAATGTTCCCAGAATTTCACCTAATACCGGTATTTCAACACCTGTTTAATGAATTTTCGTAATTTTACAATAACCTTAACAACCATGTAGGACGTAGCCATCTTTACTGCACACGCCTGCAAGATCCCTGTTCCTTACAATCATCTTTCCAATGCCACCAAACTTACAATAATTTAATTAACTGAATCCCGTTTAAATGATTCATCTTGGGTGGTCTACATTAAATTAATTTTCTCATAATAATGGAGTTGCAGATTTGTGTAATTAGCGCCTCTAGTCAGGTATATTTAATGGGAAAACTTCGCATGGCTGGATCAGAGGACGTTAAGTCAGCAGTATCCTTATACTGTTGATATCCTATCACATTCGCTACTGAACTCTGGTGAGAGGTTTTTTTTACTTTTCCATCTGAGTCGGACGTGTGAGCAGCCATTTTGGGCACATTTTTTCAAGTCCAGTGAAATCCGTTTTATTATGTGCCTTCCACCCGTATCTTGCAAGTATTTTGGTATATCACGCGAGTACTAGTGCCGTACTTCGCGAATTAACCGTGATACGAGAAAGCATCACCAAAAATCTTCATCTCCAACAACACCATCAAGTCACTGGATAGGTACCAGCAGTGGAAGTCCTGGCCAGGGACTTCATCACCACTACAGGATCAACAGGTGCTCATTAAATACTATTAGAGTGTTATTCCACATTGTCTTGCACTCCATATATCCCCCCCCCCCCCCCCCCCCCCCCTATAACCTCTTGCCCTTGCAAGTAGGTATTGGCTGTAGTAGGTACCGACCAACCAATCTTCTGGTAGCAGTTCCTCCCTGGGCTGAGTGCCCCTACTACACTCTAAATATCGTCCTCCTGATGATAGAGTACCAGCCAAGTGGTGTAACAGGTAAATACCTGGGGCATTGGATGAGCTAAGGGTACCTTGCCAACTCAATCTCAGCCTATAGAATCCCCATCAGACTGCCACTGCCACTTTAATATCTACCATTACCTATCTTGTATCTACCTTTGCCATATTGTTACATTTGTGAAACGATTTTAAACAGACCATATGAGCGAATTTTCGCAGTTAGCTTCGCATTTTCCTACCTACCTGCTATTAGCGATTATAAAAAGTTTGATGAATTAGATTTTTGGCGACCTACTTAACAATTTTTTACTGATTTTTGACCGACTATGTAAACCTACTGTTTGTTTTCGAACATTGCTTACCCTTCCTTTTACAAACCTTTTGATGACATTTGGAATGCGACACGTAGCCAAGGTAAGGTGTCATCTGGAATGACACATACCTAATGTTATATACATACCTATATTACGTTCATTTATCTTGCATACAACGCATAATTGATTTCTTTGCCAAGTTTTGACAACCTACTTACTCGTAATGGATTTTTTCCAAGTCTTTTCCCCCGACGCTGTGGCATAGATTTCTCCCATTTTCGGTTATACAAGGCTGCTTCAAATATCTCTTAGTTCAATTAAATCTTTACCTGTTGAAAGTACAACTCGATTACTCCCTCTCCTTAAGAACTTCTAAAATCTTCTAAAACTCGCTCCCGGCGATGGGACCTCTTTGTTGATTCAAGCTGTCTGAAACTAACGAAAGCATCTACAAAAAATTCCCTTTTCAACCGGCTTGAATCCCATGCGGGATGGAAAGTTTTGATTGGATACCATTAATCACTCCTCTCAGAGACGCGTGGCGATAAAAAGTCGACGGCCTAACTTTATTCCGAAAATTTGTTGACGGATCCCGAGCAAAGTGAATTAGTGGTGCCACGGCTTCTGTAATATTATCAGAAGCTTTAAATAGCCGTGTTGCTTTCCAAGTAATCTTATATCACTGCAAATTATCGATTCTTAAAACGTGAATTTAATGTTAAAGATTGGATACCTAGTTATTAATAGTGGTTGTTAGTAGCGGTTGAATACGTTAGTAATTTGGTTTCAGAATGTAAACTCATAATCACCGTGTAGTTTCAGGCGATTACCATGATGTCGGTTGTTTCCAAGTAGGTATTGATAGTGGTTCAAAAAGCTTCAAAGCTTAGTTATTTATCGATTTTACTACTCCTGAACCGGATGTCTTGTTATTATGCAAATTTAGGTATCAATGTAGCATTCAGTTTTTACCAGATTAGAAAACATTTCAAATGTGTCAGGGCGATAGGTTGCTATGTGATTACTTTTGAAAACATGATCCGCCAATAATAATTTATTAATTTACCGATTTACATTCGAAGTCGACCCAGCAAAACACTCCTGTAATGCTGGGTGACCCTGTGTCCACCGGGCAAGGTTTTCAGAATGAAAATCGGTTGATTTATTGGAGAGTAATAAGTAATTTAAAACTAGCTCACCTTGAAGCACAACGTGGTGGCCGTTTTTGTAACTATTTCGGGTCGGATAGGCCGTAACTGGGAGGATCAAGTAGCTGGACGTAGATAAGTAGGTACTATATATATCACTTACCCACTAGTCCACTACAGTAAAGTGCAAACTATACAGGGTGTTTGGTGAAAGATATCAGAAAATTGGGGAGGTGTTTCTAGACCTCCAACCCAACAAAAAAAGCTATATGAACCCATGTCCGATTCTCAACCATAGTGACCTTATTTCAAATTTTGTGTTTTTCTCAGTGAAACGTGAATTGTCGCAGTAAAATCATCATATCTCTAGAACCATTTGAGTTTCAAAAAAACTGAAAAAACCGCTGGAAAGCTCATTAAATTTCCTTTAAGAAACATCTCTTTTCAAGTTCAATCGATAATTTGTAGTTGCTTTTATAACCGCTCACAATTTAAAATTTCGCCAAATTTGATTTTTTTGGAAAAATTCAATGAGCTTCCAAACGGTGTATTCAAATTTCTTTTTATCTGTTTTGAAAATACTCAGACTGCAATTCTAATGCTAAGAAATTATGGAGTTGAGGTAGGGAGGGGGAGAGAGAAAGGTTGACATGAGCGCACTACTGGTTGCTTCCCGGTAATCTGCTGAGGTGTAGCAATAGGAACACTGTTTGTTGAGTGTTCAAAGAAGTAATCTTTGGGATCCTCCTTTTTCTCCAAGTATCATGATGTCTTTGTAGGGAAAAATTCTTGGAAAACCGTCTGCGTGTACCTAGTGAACGCACCTTCACCAGAATTTAAGGGACCATGGAACTTTTAATGTAGCCACAAGAGAGAGGGCCCGCAGAGATGCTGATGATGAAGAAGTCGTACGTATTGTTCGTGATAATCCAGAAATCAGTATTAGGGAGAGTAAGGGCAACTGGTGTTTCTCATTGGCGAGTTTGGAGCACCATCCAACGGGATCGGTTCCACCCGTACCACTTTCAGAGAGTACAGGGACTGGAAAGAGGAGACCATCAACAAAGGCTGGAATTTTGTACGTGGTTAATTCTCAATGATGTGGACGATCCTAACTTTTTGCGCAGTATTTTGTGGACTGATGAGTCCAATTTTACAAGAGAAGGCGAGTTCAATGTCCACAACAGGCATTATTACGCAAATGAAAATCCAAATTTAGTTCGCCAGCAGCGTTTCCAAAGGCGGTTTAGCGTCAATATGTGGGTTGGCGCTATCGGAAATCAAATTGTAGGGCCTTTCCTCAACCATCCAAGAACTTTGAACGGAGTTTCATATTTAGAATTTCTTCAGAATGATCTTCCTCCTCTTTTGGAAGATATCCCGTTACGTACAAGGAGAAGCATGATTTTCCAGTACGACGATGCTCCACCTCATTTTTCTCGAGCAGTACGAGCCTACCTAAACGAAAATTATCCTGTTTGGATAGGGCGAGGTGGTCCTGTCCCATGGCCACCAAGATCTCGGGATTTGAATCCGCTCGACTTTTTTGTTTGGGGTTTCTTTAAAGAACGAGTATACAGTAGGGAAGTGAACTCCCCACAAGAACTCGTGCAGAGGATTGAGGAAGTAGCCATCGATTTGCACCACACGATGAGGTTCGATGTAACTGAAAGGCAGATGAGGCAACGCGCTCGTGCGTGTAGAAGACAACTCGGGGGTCATTTTGAACAGCTGCTATAATTTTATCCTCAAGTACCTATTTACAGTTTTACATTTCATTTGAGTGTTGTGTAATACATTTTTATTCCATAAATTCTTTTCGTCCAGTTAGTAGTGCGCTCATGTCAACCTTTCTCTCTCCCCCTCCCTACCTCAACGCCATAATTTCTTAGCATTAGAATTGCAGTCTGAGTATTTTCAAAACAGATAAAAAGAAATTTGAATACACCATTTGAAAGCTCATTGAAAGACGAAGTTTTTAAAAGAACAAGTGATCATGTAAGTCAAAATTTGAAATCTCGAGGGCAATTTGAATTTTTCCAAAAAAATCAAATTTGGCGAAATTTTAAATTGTGAGCGGTTATAAAAGCAACTACAAATTATCGATCGAACTTGAAAAGAGATGTTTCTTAAAGGAAATTTAATGAGCTTTCCAGTGGTTTTTTCAGTTTTTTTGAAACTCAAACGGTTCTGGAGATATGGTGATTTTACTGCGACAATTCACGTTTCACTGAGAAAAACACAAAATTTGAAATAAGGTCACTATGGCTGAGAATCGGACATGGGTTCATATAGTTTTTTTGTTGGATTTGAGGTCTAGAAACACCTCCCCAGTTTTATGACATCTTTCACCAAACACCCTGTATGTCACGTTGATGTACTACATAAAATATATTCAAGAAGCCACATGTTTTGCTTGGGGATTGCCCATTTGCCATACAAAAGTTTCGTACATCACAATGAACGTAGTTACCGAAACTATACCTATTTAAAAAAAAAAAAAATTATATACCTATATATAATTATATACCTATATGTATCACAACCATGTTGCACAATATTATATGCCTTGATATTTGTAGGCCTTCTGTTTCGCAATATACTATATGCCTTGCTATTTTTATGCTTCCAAGTCTACCAGCATTATGATCACGTTTAGGAGGAAATTTTTGTTTCCCTAAGATCACTTGAAGCATTGATTAAAATGTAAATAATCACATGGTTGTATTGCTGAATTACACGGAGTTGATGCTGTTGTGCTCGGAAAATAAATGACTACTTATGTTATTGCTAGCAGGAAACCCCGTTGTACTGAATACAGCGGGCACAATACGGCTTTAGGTACATTGTTTTCTTACTTCCAGAGCTTTCTTTTCTTTCTTCCTTTTCACGGTTTCAATTATGAATCACATGGGACAGCAACCAACTGTCAACTACGCGGTTAATATTATTCTGACGACGAAATCACGATCGTCGAATAAATGCTGAACGGCATGTCCCACAAAAATCGTTTTAGGACTCATAGAACGGTTAAAACGACCACGAAAACTTCTTTCCGATAGCACCCACTTACTCCGCCTTGGGGTCGAAAGTGAACCACGACATGGGCTCGACCGTAGCAACCTAAAGCAAGAACCGGACGCTGTCGTTAGGAACGGCCAGGAATAGGATCAAAGAGAAGGTCCGTTGGATCGAGCGACAACCTATAACCTGGCCTGGAACTTGCTGATCACAATGAGACCACCCTCAAGAAAATCCATTCAGCCGTTTGGCCCTGATGCCGTTACATTCACACACAAACTCACGAACTGTATAGGATATAGGATATTGTAAAATGAGAACGCTACCCAACGATTTATCAATTTCCTGTATAGATACACCTTTTACGTACATCACTGGATTTTGTGGTCAATACCTACCCTCATGCTTCCCCCAGGTAGAGTACTGGAACCGTCCAAGCAATTACAGTTGCATAAATATGCGGTGGATTCAAGAATTCTATCATTAATTTATTACTTGTTTTTATTCATGAAGCTTAACTTTTGCTCAAATACAAAATGAGGAGCTTGCACCCATCTGAAAATCTGTGAAACCTTTTTTACTCTACACTAGACCACCTATGCTTCATAAAAATGTGATCAAATATGGATCAAAATGTTGCTGTAATAATTAAAAGCGAATTTTCAAATCCGAAGAAGGAGAAGCTGCGCGAAACACTCTGTGATTGGTTGATGAGCGTGTAACAAGTTTCCTTTTCTTTATTTTCCGCGGTGCTTCAACATCTTCTACAAAGAGAAATGACAGCAATCCACTACCGTATTGTATACCAAACATAAAATACTTCAAAGAAGAAGAAGAATGGAACCAGCAACCAAACAAAAACAAAGTTGGACGGATTGTGGATGCAGAAATCAGAAGTTCGTGGTGCTATCCCTTCATATTATTTTGTTGTTATTCCGAAAAAATGTCGTAAAAATATTGTATTGTGCCAAGCTGTGCCAGCTCAACTGCTAAATCGCCCGAAAAATGTTTCACATTGTGCCAACTGGCCAACAAACCTGGAAAAAGCGGTCCGACCTGATAAGGAGAAAAGGCTATATAGTGAAACTTACATCGATTTACGGGTGAGTGCATCTTAATGTAAGTAGGTATGAATATTTACTAATATAGACGGTACTTGACAGTGATCAGATCTCCGTCATACCTTTGCTTTTCATTGATGGATATATTTCGGGTAGGATAAAATTAATCGTCTGTTTTGTTTCAAAACATCAATGCAACCCCCAATCCACCCCTTAGCTGATTCTATACCTCCCTTAACGGCTCCCACTCCGTCCCTCGCCAATCCTTCCCGCCCCCGCCCAACCCATGTACGTCATGGTTGTGCCAAATTCACGGAAAAGAACACTACTGAGGCATGGCCGGATCAGCGGGTATTTTTAAGGGACTTGTGTGACAGTGGCCTTCGCAACGTAATAGTCGCGGATGATGGCCCAACGGGGCACTTGCCACACCGAGGCATGGGAGGTGGTCCGGTGATCTTTGGAGGTGGTGAAGGCGGCTGGGCGAGCGACGGAGCGCCACAGGGGTGACGGGACCCAGACGTCGCCCATGATGGTGGCAGGGTCGGGGTCGGGAGACGGTTGACGAGGCTGGAGCAAGTCAAGGGAGAGTGTGGAGATCGGTGGTGGTCGTTGCTTGAGATGTGTGAGGAGTCAGGGAGCACGTAGGCTGGTTTGCAGCGGGCGAGTGGGTAGGTGTAGGGTTTCCCATTAATTAAAAGAGTAGCGGTAGTTTGTGAGGTGCTTGTGACATGAAAGGGGCCGGCGTAAAGTGGTTGGAGGGTCTTATGTATACCTGGTTCTTTCGTACATTTGGGTGGTGAAGTATAATCGTTTGGAGTAGGAGATGTCGGTAACAGGAGTCGGTTGCGTTTGAACTCTGTTAGTTTTATTGACGGGTCCTTCAAGAAGATATCGGCGGGTAGTTGTATCGGAGCTGAAAAGGGTTTTTTGGTGGGGCCAATCCCATCCCTAGGTTGGGCGGCCGTTCGGAGACCTAATAGGATGTAGGGTAGGGCTATTGTCCATGAGGGGGTGTTGGTTGAAAGGACCTGCTTAGGTACAGAATAACACGGCTCTACCTCGCGGTTAGATAGGGGATGATATGCTGTTGTCTGCTGTTTTGAGATGCCGAGGGAGCGAAGTAAATCGGTAAATTGGGCTGATTCGAACTGCCTGCCCTGATCGACCTTAATGATCCATGGGCAAACCACTTGTGAAGCAAGACTGTGGTAACGGTGTCTGCGGTGATGTGGGCGAATGGTATGCACTCAACCCAATTCGTGGCACGGTCGATCATGGTCAGGCAGTAGCACTACCCTGTGGAGGGGGAAATGCTAGAAGGGAAGCGTGTCGTCGAATTGTTGAGATGAGAGACGGCGTTATTCAAATAGGTACCAGGTAAGCGCCAAAACCTCAAAATTGAGTTTTTGGTATGGCTGGATTCAGCTCTTCAAGATCTTTCGAACTGGAGTGGTCTCGCACTCATATCTCAACTGCATCGATTATTACCGCCAATCGATTTAACCGATGGCCGCCTAATCGATCATTTTAATTTTGCAAATGACAGTTTAACGCCAGATTCATCTCATTAGTCCTCAGATATCCAGATAACCACCAAAAACATAAATTTGAAAACCAGCTAAGCGCCAAAACATGCCACTCTAGTTTTTCAATTCCAAGGTAAACGCCATATGAATGTTCAAAAATCATCTTACATCAAATTTCGATAAACAGGTAAGCGACAAAATGGCGTTTACCTGGTAATTGGTTATTAGCGTACCCTTCATTCCGAGTTTTGCAATTCTCAGGTAAGCTTAAAAAGGGTACAAGGGCTTATTTTTGAGACTCCAGGACCCAAGAATCGTGTAGAGCACATCCAAAAACCCCTAAGTACCAACTTTCACCAAGACAACCCCAATACAATTTCCGTAACAGGCTGAAGAGTCCTAATAACTTTGATCGCAATTTCCCAAAAATCAACTTTTGTCGCTTACCTGGTATTTGCATAACGCCGTCCAATTGCGAATATCTGTGTATGGCGCCAGAAGTACCCCATCTTGATTAGGTCCTGGCTGGCTTGGATTCCGGGTTGGTGGAGGGGGTGGTAGTGCTCGAACAACTACCGCTGCAGGTTGGGTGATACGTAAGGGCGAGGGGTGACGGTGCTGATGTCACACCATAGACCGTGTGGCTGCAGTTGTTGGAGCTTGTTGGCCGTGATATAGTTGGCGAGGGCGGGGTCGGTGTCGGAAAGCTGACGCGCTCAGATGAGCTGGGGTGAGGGAAGAGGCAGCAGTTCGTCAACCGGTGCAGGGGATGGGCGGGAGTGTCGGCGACATAGTTATCTGCCCCCAGCGTGTATTGGATATCGATGGTAAACTGAGCGATGAATTCCAACTGCCGGAGGCGGCGTGGAACGCTAACTTATGGGTTTGGAGAATGGCGTGAGCGGCTTGTGGTCCGTTAGGACGGAGAACTGCCGGCCCTCTACAAAGTCTCGGAAGTGTTTGATGGCTTTGTAGAACTTATGGGTTTGGAGAATGGCGTGAGTGGCTTGTGGTCCGTTAGGACGGAGAACTGCCGGCCCTCTACAAAGTCTCGGAAGTGTTTGATGGCTTTGTAGATGGCTAGGAGCTCCCTGTCGAAGGTTGAGTACTTCTGCGTTTTCGAAAGGGTTTTGGAGAAGAATCTGAGAGGATGGGTGCTGTTGCTCGTGTGCTGGTGGAGAACTGCGCCGATAGCCCAATCGGAGGCGTCAGTCATGATGGAGAGGGTTGGTGAGGTCGGTTTTGCAGGCTTCGAAGGAGTCCTTCCTGGAGTCGTTTTTCCTGGAGTCCTTCCTGGAGTCGGATTTTCCTGGAGTCGTTTTTTTTTTTTGTGGCAGGTTGGGAATGGGGGCTATCAGAGGTTGTTGGTGTTGGGCGGCATGGTGGATGTGTCGACAGTAAAAGTTCAACATGCCCAAAAACTGGCGAAGCTCCGTGACGATTTGTGGGCGCGGGAATTGACGGAGCGAGTTGACTTCGTCAGCGAGGGGAGTGATGCCGGCCGATCTGACGAGGTGCCCTAGGCATTTAACCGAGGGTTGGTCTATCACACATTTATTTTTGTTGATTATGAGCCCCTCACTGCCAAAGAAGTCGAGAACTTGGGGGAGATGGTCGTAATGTTAGTTGTCCTGGCGTGGCGGATGCCACCAGAACATGATCGAGGAAGCAGAAGAATGGAAGAGTGCAGAGGATAATCTTGTTGGCGATGAGGCGGTCGAAATGGGCCTTGACTTGAGAGAGCTGGAGCGAGTACAGGCATCAGGCTTTGGTGGAGATGGGCGGCCCGGTTGTTTCGAAGAAGTGCTGACTCATTGAGAGGTGGGATGTAGGTCGTGGTTCAGGTTTGTAGTTTTCTAGCAGAGCAGCGAACTTGGGGTCGGTCGGTGGGCGCGTAATGATGTTAATGAAACCGGCGATCGGTTTCCTGGAGGCCGGGTCGACAAGCGGGCATGCTTCATATCGAGTTGGAGGCGGAAATATGACAGAAAATTGTCCCCCAAGATGGGCTTCTCTATGTCAGTGAGGGTAAAAGTCCACTCATAGTTGTGGCCATTGAGATGGACGTTGGACCCGTAGGTACCGTATGAGGGAGTATGGGTACCATTTGGCGCGTAGAGAAGTTGGTCGTTCGATGGGGATCGGTGGTGAAGAACATAATTCAGTGTGATTGTTATAGCTGCCCCGAAATCAATGGGTAAGAGCACATTGGAACCTTTGCAGCATAAATATGAAAAGCCGGCGTGACACAGAGGCGGCATGGGGTGTGGCAGTGGTTTTGGGCAGGGGGTGGGTGGAGGTGGATGCTTGGCTGGTGGTGGGGTTTTGGGGGCGGCAGCGTAGGTTTTGGGTGGAACGGCGGCAGACGTAGGTAGGGGGTTGGTTTTGAGTGGGGGGGGGGGGAAGATACTCTCTTAACCCCTGTTGATGCAACAGTTGTCGTTTCCCACCACATTGGCTTGTGCCAGAAAGGTTTATCACCATGTTAGGATCTTTTGTGATAGAAAGGTTGAGGAAAGGGTAAGGTGAGAGAGAGAAGGCGTCGAGTTAGAGTGAGATGGGTAGGATGGCGAGTTGGGCAAGGAGGGCGCCTTTATAAAGGCGCCTGTACCCTCCCCCGGTCCTCCGACGGCCGCTGAAAGCCGTTGGGGGATCGATGGAGGGAGAGCTACCTGACCAAGTCCCTTGCATCACACAGCTCTCCTGCTCCTTGACTTTATTGGAATCAATCTTCTATGTACAGATTGTAGTGGTGTATTATAACTTATAAGGGTACCATGACAATCTACATAATGTTGGCAGTATAAATTGTAAAATTGATGTTTGATTAATTATGTGTTTTTCTTCTTCTTCTCAAGATATTGCCTACACACAAGAAATCGGACACAAGGACGGCCGGATCAAAAATGTATTCAGTTCACCGGATGCCAAGAGGAAAGTCATCACCAGAATGCGTCAAGGGAACGAAGTACACGAACGTGTCTGAGGAATGTGACCCAAGAGCTGACTGAACGGAATATGACCAAAACCCTAGAGATCAGGCGAAAATTTATACCCATACTTTTTGGCCCGTAAGGAAGTAAAATGGGCAATCTTGCGGAATTCAGATCTCATCATCAATGGGAAAAAGGTTATTGTTCCAGACACTGTCCTGCTAGAAGAATCGTGAAGTTCAAACGAAATAAGCAGCCCACAGAATATGGATACAGTACCCACCCCAACACCTCCGGCTAGCCCACCAAAGCCTAACAATCGTCTGCAAACCGAAGAAGAGGAAGACGAAGAAGAAAGCTAGATAATATATTAAAAACTACTCCTGCTTTTTTGGAACTGTTCTGCTTCGTTTTTTGGAACTTCGTGTATGATTTGTGTACCTATTAATATGGAATTCTTATGTATTAAACATTAGTGTAAAAAGCTTGAAAAGAATTTACAAGGCATTAGATTCTACTTGAAACATTATTATCTTAATATTTACTATGTATGTAGAACACTATATAGATATCAAAACTCTTTTGTAACACCACCATGGTTTATACCTACAAATAAATGAAATGGAAATTGATATTGAGTACCTCAGATTTCACGTTTACGTATGCGCAGTGGTAATAATGATCCAAGCGTTCTGAAATTCATAGGGGAGTATCTAGGAGCTACACCCTAACTAAGCACAGAATTTGAGCATGACCGTGTTATGATTGTGAAATATCTGTGCCTACTGGATTCTGGAAATTGTTAACGAAAACGCCTCAGACATATATGTACCTCACTACGCAATAAAAAGTTTATCAACGAAGAAAGAAATTACCTTTGAACGCCGGAATAACTGAGTCATTTCAAGTTTATGCAGTTCCTCTCTAAGGGCCAACGCCTATCGATTTAAGAAACATCTCATTTGTGATCCAAAAAAATTACAAATCTCCCTCCCATTTGCAGAAGCACAGCGAAAAAGTATCAATTTTTATTCCCTCCGCCGATTTCCTTCCACCCTGCTCTTCTTACTCAGCTTGTACATAAATATTCCCCTCTTAGTTCTAACCTTTAAAGCGTATCTATAAACCCGTTTCGTCCATGAACCAGCCATCCCTAAGTACTTCGGAACAAGACACCCTCACCTCCCGCTCCACGCTTTTTTATGACCCCACGGCGGTTTTATGGCTTCAACTTTTATTGGTACGACCGGCTTGATACATTCAGTGTCCCTTCCTCCCTCCCACGCCCAAGCCCGTCGTTTGCTTTTGGGGTCGTGATTCTTCTTCGCGCTCGTTAGGATTGCCTGGAGTTTTCCCACTGTTTTATCGGGGCGGAACTTAATTTTCGACTTGGGCAAGGTGAACTTTCGTGGATGGGGTGGGAGGGAATTGAAAATATAGTTTATGGTTGGTGTGTCCATTTTATCCACCTTTTCCGGATGGCTTACGACTGGACGTTAGTGTTTTTCAATTTCTTGGGCCCAGGTGTACCATTTATTTTCTTGCTGGTGGTTTATAGTTTTCCGATCGTCTCTTCGCATGAATTAGGCTCTAGAAGAGTGTTAAACTTTTTAACTGCTCTCTTTCCACCTTATGACGGTAGGTAATTACTGCGAAGAGCAAGACACCGTGGACGCAAGTAAGTGAAAGTAGGTGAATGCCAAATGCATCGCAAATTCGCTCAGGTTACGATAAGCTAATCGGTCCGAAGACCAAGAACTTCACGAATGAAAAAAGTCTGCCAAGATGTGGCACAAAGTTTTCTCCTAACCGTTAAGTACAAAATGCAAAGCTGCTACTGAACATTCAAATACATAAAATCACCGATCCATCATAATATGGAGCCAGCCAACATCTTCACATAGCCCTCCTCCCCTCCAGCCACAGAATGCTAGGATGGTAATCTTTCTCCTAATTAATTGTAATATTAACGCAATTTTTTTTAACTTTCAAGATAATTCATTTCATTCTGATGAGAGATACTGTGAAAGATAGGAATGAGTAGGTTGCTACTGTGAATCACAGAGACGGTGTGAGCCACAGAGTTAGTCGCGCAGCTGAAATGTGCTATTTCCCTTTTTTCCGCTACGCGCATTCGTGTTATTTCCCATTTCCACTTACCCGTGATTATTCTTTTGTAACTGTGAAGTAGATTTAAATTTATGAGTGGATGTTTTGGATGTGGATGTGTAAAAACTGACCTTTATAATGTGTTCCTACTAAACTTTGAAATGCCATCAAAATCTTCAGAAAGTTCGTTGCACAGGTTAAGGAAGGATTTTCATGTCAGCCTTGTTGGTTACGTTTCCAATGAAATCGTGGAAGGAAAATTACTTCCGAATCAGCAAGTATGAGCGTTAAAAAGGACGACCAGACTGCGTGGTTGGTGTAGATAAAAAACTAAGACCAAGCAGGAAATATCACTAAGGCTGAGCGCACATAGTGCAGCTGTTTTGGGTCGAAGCTTGCAAACCAGGCGAGCTCGCAACTGTTTTGTGACCTAGGTAGCATATAGCTGTTGGGCTCCGCACACGAGGCGATCGGAGTGATTAGTTTGCAGTCAGTTTCAAATCAGTTGTACGCGATCGTTTTCCGCACTCGCAGTTGCGTTGTAGTTTAGCAATCTTCCGGCTATGCTAGTACGAGTATTTCAACCCCATTAATGAAATCTCGTTGAACTAACCAAGCTTCTTGCTACGCGGAGATTTCTGATGATCTCCTTCCTCCAATCTCTCCATTATTCCTAATTTCGTAGCTAGCCATACTTTCGATTAACGAGCCAGTGCCATTTACATAATCAAGCGCTTTTCATATTTCAAACTAAGCTCGGATATAAATGTATTATTCCCATCTTCCTTGATATTAATGATGTAGCAGGCGCCGTTTGCTTAATGTAGCCTCATTTCGAGGCCTTAACTAAAACAGGCAAGAACACCTTGTTTGTAATGGTCTGGAATACTAAGTGGTTCAGTTTAATTTTAAAGGTAGATTGGAAAGAAGCATTACTAGTATTTTTTAACTTGCGACTGGGGCTCTAGACCAGGTGTGTCTAACTCTCGGCCACATTGCTGTTTCAAAAAAGTATTAGTTGCCGATTTTGCATGGTACATGCTCTTGTGATTACCTAGCGGCAAAAAAAGTAACGCGTCACAACACGAAAAATGCTGAAAATTAATACACACCGGTTTATTATTTACCTCTATAGATGCCCCTTCTGCGTAGATCACAGTTTTCTGTGGTCAATACCCTCGTTCTCCCCCCAGGAAAGCCCTAATTAAAGCCCGGGCCTGCCTGGGAATTGAAGTTTCATACAAAGGCGCGGGATTAAATTCAGTCACTATCTATTTGTAGTTATTCTTGAAGCATAAGGTAAATAATAAACCGTTGTGAAATAATTTACGAGTATAGCTGCCCCTTCTGCGTAGATAGTATGATAAACCGTTGTGTAATAATTTAGCGTTTTGTAATAATTTAACTTTGTGTAATAATTTAGCGTTGTGTAATAACTTACACAATAATATTTAGACGTTTGTTCAAGTTCCAAAAGTAGGTACCTATCAACAAAATCCAAAAGATCCATAATTTTTCAAATGAAATAATATCGCAGAACAATCAACTCGACTTCATACAACCATCCACTATTATATTGGGTGCTCCCTAGCAATGATATCTGGGTCGGATTTATACCGCTTGATTCACGATCTTGTTGACGAAGCTTTTCGGTGCAAACGAACGGCTGGTCATACAATGCTCCGGGTGGTCTCAAAAATTTTTAACGTGGAACATGTTTTTACGGGGGTAAACCGGGCTGGAAAGCGTCCGCATCCGCATAAACACTCGGCTTCCCTCCCCGTCGCCCACACAGTTCTCCCTCTACCCCACTCCTGCCAGCCTACCCGCCTCCTCTCGTACCACACTTGGTGCCTTCTCCGAGGAGAGCACGGCCAGACCCCACCCCGCCGAAAACTGCCGAGGGGGTTCCACCGTTTCCGGCTGTAGCAGCTGACGACGTGTATTATATTACATTGCGTTAGGTCCCTGGTCCGAGGCTTGGAAATCCCAAGAAGTTTTTTTAACATGGAACATGTTTTTACGGGAGTAAACCGGGCTGGAAGGCGTCCGTGTCCTGTCCTGTAAACTCAGCTCCCCTCCCCGTTGCCCCCAAAGTTCTCCCTCTACCCCACTCCTGCCACACAACCCACCTCGTCCCCTACCACACGTGGTGCCTTCTCCGGGGAGAGCATGGCCAGACCCCACTCAGCCGAAAACTGCCAAGGGGGTTCTGCCTACCCGAAAAACGCCAAAAGCAGCTGACGACGTGTATTACATTACATTGCGTTAGGTCGCTGGTCCGCCGAGGCTTGGAAATCCCACGACGTTGTTTTGCTGCCTCACTACCGAAGGTAGGGAAGCCTTGGATTCGTGATTGACTAAAAAAAAAAAATTATGTCCTCCAAAATGAAAATTTCCACTACCATTTTCCGTTTCAGACATCGAGCAACATATTTGGTTCCGTGTCTGTCTGTCTGTGGTAATTCCTTCCAACACCCATAACTACCCGAAGTAATGGTCGAAGTGGGCTGCAATTTCGAGGGTAGTTGCGGTTGAGTCACAGATGGTCCCATACCAAAATCACTGAAAAATTACCGTAACTTTCGTCTGCGCATGCGCAAACGTGAAATAATTGGAGCGCCCATAACTACCCTAAATATCGTTGAAATGAGTTCAAACTTGGAGGGTCGGTCTGGAATAGTACATTGATAGTTCCAAATTAATTTCATTGGAATCGTAACGTAACATTGATCTACGCATTCGCGAACATGAAATGTTGACCATTTCCTTGTAACGCTTCTAACTACGCGATTATATAGTCTGAGAGAGCTGAAATTCTGAGGGTATACGCGGGTTGGATCGCAGACGGTCCCGTTTCAAAATCATGAAAATCGTTTAGTCTGCACATGCGCAAACGTGAAATACTACTTGGAGTGCCCATAACTACCTTAATTTATCGTTGAAATGAGTTCACATTTGGAGGGTCGATCAGTATAATACTTTGATGGTTCCATATGAACTTCATTAGAGTCGTACTATAATTTCCCTCTGCGCATGCGCAAACATGAAATGTGGACCGTTTCCTTATAATGCTTCTAACTACGCGACAAATAGACGTAGAGAGATGAAATTTTGAGAGTATACGCGGGTTGGATCGCAGATGATCCCGTATCATAACGAACCTACCAACTAGTCTATACGTTCATGTGATTCAAGTGAGGAAGCTATAGTGCCTACTCCAATTGGCAGACGTTTTTCCACATCTCTCCATATCCTCTGTTATCATGCACCTATTCGAAAAACATGTTCCATGTTTCCTTGCTTTGATCCTTGATCTAAACTGCTATAATCCGGGGGTCTGGGGGGTGTCCCCCAGATTTCATTCGAAAATAAACGTCCTAGGAACTGTCATGAACACAAACCACTGGCGTCTAGACGCCGCCTACGGCAGAGCTTTTGGTTTATTATTTTCAATAATGAACCATTGGAATCGAGCATGAAAAAAAAAATTCTTACCCCCCCTCAAAATTTGATGGTTTACGTTTCAAGGTTTGTAGAATCCAAAACTGCAATAAAAATATTTCTGTCTGTCCGCCGTACGCCGTACGGGCCACTTTTCTTAGTTACCATGAAAAAAAATTGATGAAATTCGGGTTATAGGTTCCGTTCGGCGTCTAGTTGGTCCTCGAAGCTCGACGTTACTGTGAGTCATCTCTAAGGGGTTCAAAATAGGGGTTGAAATTTTCAAAACGCCTATACCATTTTTTTAACGTAAATATTTTTACGGTTTTAAATAGTTCTTGAACTTGCGAGTTTTTTAAGACCATCCGGAGCATCGTACGTCCAGTCGTTCGTTCACAGTAAGGCCCCGAAGTTTCCACCGACAGGCATTTTCGACTCCAGTGTGAATGAAATTGAATACAATTCAAACCAAATCTCGTAACCAGAGACGCGCCCACAATAGGAATTTGTGAATTCGGCCAATCATTGGTAGGGATCACCTGATTATATTGGCGGAGTATGAAGTCGAGTTGGTTGTTCTGTGATATTATTTCGCTTGAAAAATGATGGCTCTTTTGGAGTTTGTTGGTAGGTAGTGAAACTTGAACAAACGTTGAAGTATTATTGATGGGTAAATCATTACTCAACGGTAAATTATTACACAACGGTTCATTATACCATCTACGTAGAAGGGGCTGGAGTTTGTTGGTAGGTACTTTTGCAACTTTTTTCACTCCTCAACAACAATTTCTTTTCAGAAATTCATTATGTGTGTTTCTTTTTGTTAGGTACTGTTTGTCATCGGCAGAATTATTTTAGCAACATTTAACTCGTGATTTAGGTAGGTACCTAGTAACGAGTACGGGGTTAGGTACTAACCTACGGAGGGTCTGCGATCTACATAATATGTGTAGAATAGTACATATCATATTATATAGACGGGTTATCTATACATAGAGCTGTGATCTGTAACAGGAGGATATTCTATACAAAATAATAAACCGTTGTGCAGGGATTTGCAGCGTTTTTTTAGTTCAAGATCAATTTGAAAACGTAAAAAAAACATACCCTTCTATTCAATATTTTCGAGCTTCGGAGTTCTGAACATTTTAACCCCCATTTTTAACTCTTTAGAGATGACTGACAGTAAAGCCGAGCTTCAAGGACCAACTAGACCCCGACCGGGTCTATAAACCAAATTTCGTCAATTTTTGTTCATGGTAACTAAGAAAAGTGCTAAGTACCGTTTACGGCGGACAGACAGAATTTTTTTATTGCATTTTCGGATTCTACATACTTGAAACTTAAACCATCAAATTTTGAGGGGGGGGGGGGGGGGGGGTTAAAATTGTTTTTCAGGCTCGATTCTTAGTTACCATGAACAGGATAATAATGAAATTTGGGTTTTTACGTTTTCAAGTTGATCTTGAACTAAAGAATATGTTGAGACCACCCGGAGCATTGTACGACCAGCCGTTCGTTTGCACCGAAAAGCTTCGTCAGCATGATCGTGAATCAAACGGTACAAATCCGGCCCAGATAATTATCATCGCTAGGGAGCACCTGATTATAATCACGGATGGCTGTATGAAGACGTGTTGGTTGTTCTGTGATATTATTCCATTTGAAAAACGCTGCAAATCCCTGCACAACGGTTTATTATTTTGTATAGAATACCCTTCCGTTACAGATCACAGCTCTATGTATAGATAACCCGTCTATATAATTTATGATATGTACTATTCTATACATAATATTATGTAGATCGCAGACCCTCCGTAGGTTAGTACTTAACCCCGTACACGTTACTAGGTACCTACCTAAATCACGAGTTAAATGTTGCTAAAATAATTCTGCCGATGACAAACAGTACTTAACAAAAAGAAACACACATAATGAAGTTCTGAAAAGAAATTGTTGATGAAGAGTGAAAAAAGTTGCGAAAGTACCTACCAACAAACTCCAGCCCCTTCTACGTAGATGGTATAATGAACCGTTGTGTAATAATTTACCGTTGAGTAATAATTTACCGTAGTAATAATTTACCCATCAATAATACTTCAACGTTTGTCCAAGTTTCACTACCTACCAACAAACTCCAAAAGAGCCATCATTTATCAAATTAAATAATATCACAGAACAACCAACTCGACTTCATACTCCGCCAATATAATCAGGTGATCCCTACCAATGACTGGCCGTATTCACAAATTCCTATTGTGGGCGCGTCTCTGGTTACGAGATTTGGTTTGAATTGTATACAATTTCATTCACACTGGAGTCGAAAATGCCTGTCGGTGCAAACTTCGGGGCCTTACTGTGAACGAACGGCTGGACGTACGATGCTCCGGATGGTCTTAAAAAACTCGCAAGTTCACGAACTATTTAAAACCGTAAAAATATTTACGTAAAAAAATGGTATAGGCGTTTTGAAAATTTCAACCCCTATTTTGAACCCCTTAGAGATGACTCACAGTAACGTCGAGCTTCGAGGACCAACTAGACGCCGAACGGAACCTATAACCCGAATTTCATCAATTTTTTTTCATGGTAACTAAGAAAAGTGGCCCGTACGGCGTACGGCGTACGGCGGACAGACAGAAATATTTTTATTGCAGTTTTGGATTCTACATACCTTGAAACGTAAACCATCAAATTTTGAGGGGGGGTAAGAATTTTTTTTTTCATGCTCGATTCCAATGGTTCATTATTGAAAATAATAAACCAAAATGATGGCTCTTTTGGATTTTGTTGATAGGTACTTTTGCAACTTGAATAAATGTTGAAGTATTAATGGGTAAATTATTACACAACGGTTTATTATACTATCTACGCAGAAGGGGCAGCTGTACAGGCAAATTATTACACAACGGTTTATTATTTACCTTATGCTTCTTGAATTACTACATATAGGTAATTAATTATTGAATTATTGAATCTCGCGCATTTTCATGAAACTTTCTCCCCGGCCGGCTCGCGTAATCTATTTAGGGCTTCCTGGAGGGAGCTCGAGGGTAGTGACCGCAGAAAACTGTGATCTAGGGAGAAGGGGCATCTATACAGGTAAATAATAAATCGTTGTGTAATAACTTGCATCGTGTTTTATTGCATTTGCGGATTCTACATACCTTGAAATGTAAACCATCAAATTTTGAGGGGGGGTTAAAATTTTTTTTTTCATGCTCGTTTTCAAAGGTTCATTATTGAATATAATAGGTAAACCGAAAGCGTTACGGAGGTTATTCCCACGCTCGCCTTGGATTCCCTCACTTACACGTTAACTGCGGGTGTCACAACAGTTATGACGAGGGTGATCCTTCCCTCTGGCGGGCGGCACAACAGTTGTGACGGCCTGCCCTTGAAAATGCCTTCCTCTTATTTTATTTTTTGTGAGCTGAGTTTTCAAGTTAGGAGGTTCTTTGATGTCTTGTTTTGTTCGTTATGGTGTCACTATCTATGGAAGATCGCAGGAAATGGCTCCGTGTAACCTAGTGGATACCAGAGCCGCTAGATGCCGCCCAAGTGCGTTCGTACAGGTTTCCCCCAGAATTCGGTACAAACTTCATCCGTTTTTGGTTTATTATTTTCAATAATGAACCATTGGAATCGAGCATGAAAAAAAAAAATTCTTACCCCCCCTCAAAATTTGATGGTTTACGTTTCAAGGTATGTAGAATCCAAAACTGCAATAAAAATATTTCTGTCTGTCCGCCGTACGCCGTACGCCGTACGGGCCACTTTTCTTAGTTACCATGAAAAAAAATTGATGAAATTCGGGTTATAGATTCCGTTCGGCGTCTAGTTGGTCCTCGAAGCTCGACGTTACTGTGAGTCATCTCTAAGGGGTTCAAAATAGGGGTTGAAATTTTCAAAACGCCTATACCATTTTTTTACGTAAATATTTTTACGGTTTTAAATAGTTCGTGAACTTGCGAGTTTTTTAAGACCATCCGGAGCATCGTACGTCCAGCCGTTCGTTCACAGTAAGGCCCCGAAGTTTGCACCGACAGGCATTTTCGACTCCAGTGTGAATGAAATTGTATACAATTCAAACCAAATCTCGTAACCAGAGACGCGCCCACAATAGGAATTTGTGAATACGGCCAGTCATTGGTAGGGATCACCTGATTATATTGGCGGAGTATGAAGTCGAGTTGGTTGTTCTGTGATATTATTTAATTTGATAAATGATGGCTCTTTTGGAGTTTGTTGGTAGGTAGTGAAACTTGGACAAACGTTGAAGTATTATTGATGGGTAAATTATTACTACGGTAAATTATTACTCAACGGTTCATCATACCATCTACGTAGAAGGGGCTGGAGTTTGTTGGTAGGTACTTTTGCGACTTTTTTCACTCCTCATCAACAATTTCTTTTCAGAACTTCATTATGTGTGTTTCTTTTTGTTAGGTACTGTTTGTCATCGGCAGAATTATTTTAGCAACATTTAACTCGTGATTTAGGTAGGTACCTAGTAACGAGTACGGGGTTAGGTACTAACCTACGGAGGGTCTGCGATCTACATAATATGTATAGAATAGTACATATCATATTATATAGACGGGTTATCTATACATAGAGCTGTGATCTGTAACAGAAGGGTATTCTATACAAAATAATAAACCGTTGTGCAGGGATTTGCAGCGTTTTTCATTTTGTGCATAGTAAACCTATTCTGGGAAACCAGGGGGCACAAAAAAAGCGGCTGAGATGCCGAATTTGCGCAAAGAAAAAGATTCGCAAGATGACCTACTTCTACTGCCCTGGCTGCCACGGCGAACCCGGCCTTTGCATTCCTGATTGCTTTGGGGAATACCACAGGTCGGAGCAGTTTCAAATTTTGTAAACAGCATATATGTTTTGTGGAAACTCCAACTCTCACCTTCATCAATTTTTATGTCATCATGAATATTTTTTGGTTCATTCTTATTGTATTATTGTTCAAGTTTGACTTTTCCTTTTTTTTTGGTGTCAGAGGGATTTCAAATTTTGTAAAAACTCATTTTTTATACTTATTTGCATATTTTTTGTGGAATGAATAATTTTTATGTCATCATATCCAAGTTTTTTTCTAAAGGCATTTTGATCTTTTTATGTCATCTTTTTATTTATTCAGAACCCGTTTTCCTTTATATTCCTTGCGATTTTGGACTAGATAAAAGAGTTCAAATCGGAGCAAGACGTTGAACCAAGGAGTTGTTGCAGGATTGCCTACTCTCGGAGCTCCCGCTGGCGAGCGTCACAACAGTTGTGACATTATCATAATTCTTCGGAATCCTCGTTTCAACGAGATCACGCCTTATTCTTAACCCTAATATACTTATCTGAAAAAACACATTTGGAAGTTTTCTGCATCCAAAAGTGATTCCCGCAATCAGCGAGGTCTCACGATTTCGGACCCGCAGTGATAATTATAGAGCTTCCACCTGCTGGGTGAGGGTTCCCTCATTGCTGCCTTTTCATCACCTTCGTGGTCTTCCCCATTCTAAGCATTTACGATGCTTCATAGTTTCTTTTGAAGTAAGTAAACAGGCATCATCTGGCGTCAAGGGGCGGAGCGAAGCGGAATTTGGAAGCGCGAGCGAAGTGACTACATAGTTAGTACCTGAAACAATGCGTCCAGTGATATATAACGGAGATCCCGATTGGCCTGAGGATTTTGTACTGACCAAGGTCCTGTGCCTTATAAATGGAGAGAATGGTCCTAAATTTACAGACTACAAATGTTTACGAACGAAGTTTTTCTGTGACACAAACTGATTTCAGACCTAGCACAAAGGAATGCGTCATTCATCTATCGGCAGAAATGGAAAACGTTCTTTTCAAAGTATGAAAAGATCGCTGGCAGTGTTTCTTAATTTTTGATGTGGTATGGGGGAAAAGTTGAAGCTGCCACTGTCTTCAGCAGGGCTCTGTCATCAGCCCTACTCTGTTAAATTAATGTTGTGCTGCAACTCCAGACTATTCCGGGTCTCAGCTGGCTGTTGTAATCCGATACGTGCAGCCAGGTGTAGCTCACTCCTAGCAATTAGAGAAACCAAGCCCCGAGAGTATTATTATCGAGTTGTAATTAAATTCAATGGCAAAAAACGATGTTCGGCCATTTCTTCAGGGTGTAGTTTTTGTCTGGGTTGTAAACTTTTACGGCAGTCAATAGTTGTTATGGACCCATTGTCAAGCAGAATTTCTAACTCCCCCATCATTTTCACGTTCAACTCAAAATAATTCGAGAGGCGCAATGTGATGAACTTTCCCAATTTATTGTATACCTACCAGTTTTCTTTGGGCATTTGAATAATCCCTCTCAGTCTACCGACCCTATAAAAAGCTTTCATTCCGCTGGAAGACAAAACTAAATCGGATTAATACGACCTCATTTTCAGCTGAGACCTTCCCTTCAAAGGCAATGGAGTTTCCGACCCATTTACCCTATTAGAATTGCTAAAGTTTCAGTGATTGTCAGCGAAAAGGTTTTATTTGGTTTCAATCCTCGGGACAGGGAGGGCTTGATGGGTTTGAGTGACGCTTACTTGAACAGGTTTCAAATTTCTTCAGCAGAAATAGGATCAAATCCATGTAACTCATTATCACATTAGCTTCGTCGTGGCCTACCATCCGTGCACGAATAAATGAAAATCTGATTGAAACTCTAAATTCATCTATTTGAATGGGCTTTATTAAATTTCAATTTTCAATCTTATCTTAATAGAAACTCATTTTATTTATTTCCTATTTGAAAATAATACTAAAAATCAAACAAAAAATATTATTTTTGTTAAAGGCTAAAAGGTTGGAACAGGTTCCTGAAACACCCATTCCTGTTCTAACCGGTGCTGTGGCAACGCCGCGTCAGTGCGTCACAAATCCTTTCAACGCAAAAAAAAAAACCCCGAATAATACAACAACTATAAAAAAAGGTACATTTTATACCAAATCTGGAGAGAGAATGCGGGTTGGGATATTGAATGAATGCTCCCATATGAATTTGTATTAAAATCAAACTGCAACTTCCTTTCACGCGTACGCAAATTTGAAATCCTTGCCACACGCATAACTTTGATGAATGGTGAAAAAATGAAATTTGGAGTTAGGTATGTTTGGGCCCTGGATGGTCCAATGAATTCGAAATACAAGAAAGTTGGAATGCTACGATAAAGATGTACCTATAATATTGTTTCACAAGATGATGAGTGAGAGACCTATGCCGTGGTTATTCATTCACATCATAATGGTACGAGTAGAATATAATTGCTTCCGAGTCTGCGAAGCAGCGGAAGCCTTGTGTTCACTTTCGTGAGCCAAAAAATTTTTGTCTTCAGAAATCGAAATTTCCACTTGCATTTTGCGTTTCAAAGCCTACTGAACAAATTTGGTTCCGTGTCTGTCGGTCTGTGAGTCTGTGAGTCTGTCTGTCCGCATTTCCTTGTTACAGCCATAACTTCGCAATTATGTATAATGGACGTAATGTATTATGGACGTAATTTTATGTAATATGTATATTTCATGTAATGTTATGTAATGTTATGTTATGTTATGTTATGTAATGTAATGTTATGTAATATGTATATTTCACGTTATGTAATGTAATGTAATGTAATGTAATGTAATGTAATGTAATGTAATGTAATGTAATGTAATGTAATGTAATGTAATGCAATGTTATGTTATTTTGCTTCCGAGTCTGTTCCATTTTATAATGGGTCACTCTGATTGTGACGAGGAAGCTCCTGTGCCATCACCTTGGCAGTGTATTTTTACTTGCTTTACCTTACCCCTCGTTCTGTGCTTTTCTTCGAATCCACAGGCTTACATGGAATAACTCCATTTTCGGTAGCCATGGATAGGTTCCAATTGAAGTGTTGTGCAAAGGTCAATGAGATGATCCCTACATTGCACGTTGGACCAACTTCTACTTTGACCCCTCTATTCGTATGAATCATTATTAGCTTGTTTTCCATATTCCACTGTTTCAAGTCGCTTAATATCCATTTTTGTTTCCACCTAGGTTCATTGTTCCACACTAACGTAGCAATGTCGTAATTAGAAGTGCCTAATACAGATCAAAGAGATCCTTTGTTCACACTATCGTGCCTGCAAAAGGAAAGTTGGTTTTGGCTTAGCCTTCAAAGCTTTTAGCGCTGGGACTAGAGTAATAATTTTCAAATAAAAATGTAGGTCATGAATCTCTCATCACGAATTATTCCTCTTATCTGCCAATGATGGGGTGTTGATTTCACGCCCTACCTAGCTTACAACTTGTTGGACTGGTGGAGTCACAGTGCGGATATAATGGAAATAAACATTGTGCTTGGTTGTACCAAATATCCAAAAGATCTGGCAAGTTTTTCACGCCTCTATCCCCCCCCCCCCCCCCAACAAACACACCCCACACACACACACACACACACACACACACGTCCACGCGCGCGCACACACACATGCGCAGATACTCTCACTCACAACCGCACACACCCACAGATGATAGATTTTTGCGATTTTATTCGCGTATTTTATTTGCATTTTTACTGTAACGAATAAAAGAAAATATCATTACAATGGGTCCAAAATTTGAATTTTGGTTTATTATTCTGTGAATAATACACAGATGTATTCGCTCAGCAAAAAATTTTAATAAAACCCCCTCAACTTTTTTTACGTTTCAAGGTGCATAGATTCAGAAAATGCTATGTCCGGCCGCCGTATCATGCATGCGCGGATGGGTGCGCTTCATTTTCGGTCTAAAAAATTCGTTCTTTCTCACACATGTTCCATTTGAGCCCTATTTGTGTCCCGAAACTTTGCAGCGCGATCAGATTATACCCACGGGTGTTATGAGTGAAAATGGTTATAAAAATAGGCATTTTTTGGGTTTTGGTTTATTATTCTGTGAATAATACACCTATGTAATCGCTCAGCAAAACATTTTTGTAACACCCCCTCAAAATTTTTTCTTATACGTTTCAAGGTGCGTAGATTCCAAAAATGCAGTATCCGTCCGCCGTCCGCCTATCACGCGTATCTACTCTAATTTCGGTTTAAAAAGTTCGTTCTTTCGCACACAGGCTCTATTTGTGCCCTAGTTGTGTCCCAAAACCTAGCAGCCCGATCGGAATATACCCAGTGGTGTTAAGAGTGAGAATGGGTACCTATAGAAATATGTATTTTTTGTGATTGAGTAACATGAGCTTTTGAAGTATCGTTTTCCATGTTTTTGACCAAAGAGTGGAAAATTGAGGTTCTAACGAAGTTTAAGTTCCCGAAATTCATTTTTTATGAGTCAAATGCCTGGGAAATTGTCTGAAATCACCACAAATTTGTATAATAATACTAGAAGTAGTATTAGCAGGTGAATGAAGACAACTAAATGGCACTATCAATCTTCAAAGATATTCTATTAAAAAAAATTAAACTCGGCGCTGCGCGCCTTGGCGGGGGCTTCGCCCCCTGCACCCCCGGATGATTTCCGCTTAAAGCCTGACGGATAAATGTGGTGTACCTGACCCTTCAGGTTTTTGTCCCCCTCGATGTATTATATTAATTAGCTTTAGGAGCCACTCAGCTGATCCGGGGCCTGGGCAGTGTCAAGTTAAAGTCCTAAGGTGCCCACATACCAAATTACAGCTTCGTAGAGTGAATAGCGTAGAAATTAGCTTTAGGACCCACCCAGCTGATCCGGGGCCTGGGCAATGTCAAATTAAGGTCCTAAGGAGCCCACATACCAAATTACAGTTTCGTAGAGTGAATAGCATAGAAATTAGCTTTAGGAGCCACTCAGCTGATCCGGGGCCTGGGCAGTGTCAAATTAAGGTCCTAAGGAGCCCACATACCAAATTACAGCTTCGTACAGTGAATAGCATAGAAATTAGCTTTAGGAGCCACTCAGCTGATCCGGGGCCTGGGCAGTGTCAAGTTAAAGTCCTAAGGTGCCCACATACCAAATTACAGCTTCGTAGAGTGAATAGCATAGAAATTAGCTTTAGGAGCCACTCTAGTACAGTTAAAACAGGAAAAATAAATGAAAAAATTAGTTCAGACCTGAAAATTTGGCCATGTGTTCTTTTTCCTAGTAGTATTGAATATCCGATGAGTCCCTAGCAGTCCCAGGGGGGGAACTTGGTTTTTTGGTGGTGGGGAGGGGGAAAAATCAACTTTTCTCAATTTTTGCCATGTGAGGTGTCATTTCCCATGGTAATCGACTCGCTGAATCGAATGGAACTACTTTCAGGACGTTAGCATGACATGGACATGAGATACGGCCATTTTTATGGTAAAAAATACAGAAATCTCATGTGGGCAAACCAGAAAATTGTATATTATAAACTCAAAACATATTAAACATTAGGAACATACTTGTTAGTATCAATTTCATTCGCTTTCATCGTCTGTGCTGTTGAAATCATCATAGGGGGACGTGTCGAGGATTTCTTCGCTATTCCCTAATTCTGGTGACTCTTCGTAATCATGGTTTTCGCAGGTGGAACCTTCGCATACTTTGCAAATGGCTGAGCATTTAACTCCACTTTTATAGCAGGAGCATCGCTGATTAGCACAGCTAATCTTGCAGGCACATGAAATCAACTTGAGAATGGACGCTGGAGCTGGTTCGAGGGTGGTTTTAAGAGGTTGGAGAACACTATCCTGCCAAACCCAACCCCATTGCTCAGGGGAAAGCCCTTTATTGCCTCGCCAAACCTGGACTTGGTAGTAAGTTCGGAACGAGTGTTGGGCACCACTGGCAGATGTTGGAGGTAGGGACTCCAATTTTGGTGCAGCCTTTTTGAGGGATTTTTGGAACAAGTCGTACCGAAGGTCATCGAGAGTGATTTTGTTGTTGGTTGCTCCATACAGGGAAATAAATACAAGCTCCCCAGCCCTCTGGACATCATCTGGAGTACTGTCTGTAGAATTGAAAACTCTTGCAGACTCAATGAGCGAGGTGTTGCTGTTCATTATCTTCATTAGGTGTTTCTTCCCTTTTCCATAAATGGCGCTGTTGGAATCACACCCACTGAACGCATGCACAAACAATATGCTTTCTTCGATAAACTGGTGTTGCTGCTGCAGCGTAAAAGACGAATACACTTTTCTCTGCACTCTTCCAATCTGTGGCTTCATGAGGAGTATGGGTATATCAAGTGGAGCATGGGCTACCATTAGCACCAATATATCAACATCCTGAGAGACTATGGTCGGAAAATTACCCATCTCACACTCTTCTACTGCAGTCTGAACGATTGAAACGTCAGCATCTCCCTCACACTGCTTGACTACAATGTTTTTGTTTTCAAGTTCAACAGACACCATCGCGATTAGTTGTTTTTTGTTCTCACAGTTGGTAAGAAACCGTTCTTGGCTCGCACAAACTTTGCTTGATGCAGAAACGTGGAACTGAGGTGAAAAATACTTGTTCCTTCGTCGATGTTCGCTTTCTTTTATGCTATTTCGATCGTCATACCCGTCGAACACAACTCTTATTCTGGCTGTGCCAAAGTTCTTCTGCAAGTATTTGACATACGCATTACAAACGTCAGTATACGTTTGACACCCAGTCTTTTTTCAACTTACAACGTGTAGAAGATATCCACCATCAATCACAAAGCAGCCTGTGTTGGCTAACTGTTGTTCATCCACTGTGGAGAACTCTTCGTATAAGGCTGACTTCACAGTCTTTCTCATCCCTCCACTGGTGAAAAGTGCCAAAGGATAAGGGGCTAATTCGTATTTGAAATAGTCAGCCAAATCCTCACTGTCTTTTTTTACCATCAGCATGCGTTGATAAAGGACCAGAGGTTGAATAGGTACAACTTTGTAAGTTACCCTGACCACGGAAGTTACTGATGCTAGGGAACGAACATTATCACTTCTCTTCATTTTAATATCCATAAATTGTTTCCCAATAAGTTTAGCAAGTGTCTCTTCACCAACTTCTTTTGCCATGTGACAGTTGATTGTCTCATTCCCTGTAATGCCACTCCCAAGAGAAACGACAAATGGGGAATCAATGTCGAATGGGGTTTTCAACTCCAGCATTTCCTGTAGTATTTTAATATCTTCGTTGACCTACGACCGTTGTACGAACCCATATCTTTTGACCACGTGGTTTTATCATCCTAATAGTGGTTCCATTCGATTCAGCGAGTGGATTACCATGGGAAATGACACCTCACATAGCAAAAATTGACAAAAGTTGATTTTTCACGATTTTCCCCCTCCCCACCACCAAAAAACCAAGTTCCCCCCCTGGGACTGCTAGGGACTCATCGGATATTCAATACTACTAGGAAAAAGAACACATGGCCAAATTTTCAGGTCTGAACTAATTTTTTCATTTATTTCTCAAAATTAGGCATATTTTAACTGTACTACTTAGCTGATCCGGGGCCTGGGCAATGTCAAGTTAAAGTCCTAAGGTGCCCACATACCAAATTACAGCTTCGTAGAGTGAATAGCATAGAAATTAGCTTTAGGAGCCACTCAGCTGATCCGGGGCCTGGGCAGTGTCAAGTTGAAGTCCTAAGGTGCCCACATACCAAATTACAGCTTCGTAGAGTGAACAGCATAGAAATTAGCTTTAGGAGCCACTCAGCTGATCCGGGGCCTGGGCAGTGTCAAGTTAAAGTCCTAAGGAGCCCACATACCAAATTTCAGCTTCGTAGAGTGAATAGCATATAAATTAGCTTTAGGAGCCACTTTATAAAATACGCGCTACTTTTGTCTCACAATTTGGTCTCACAATTTGGTCTCACTATTTGGTCTCACAATTTGGTCTCACAATTTGGTCTCACTATTTGGTCTCACAATTTGGTGTCACTATTTGGTCTCACTTTTTCCTGTCGTTTTTCGGCGGGGGGTCCCATCGCAAAAACCTGAAGGGTCAGGTTAAAAAAGACCTGAGGTCGTGTTTTTGGGGGCAAAAATTGGTGGAAACTGAAAGATCTCTCCAATGAATAGTGAACACATCGAGCGCTGGTTTAAGAATGAATGTATTGACATTTTCATGTCTTTGCCCTGGCACATAGCACAAAAAACTGTCACGAAATTGCGTAACGAAATTGTGTTACAGTGCCTTTATAATGATTTCCGCTTACAACGACCCCGTTGTTAGGTTTGTTCATTTTCTACACTTTTTAACCCACAAAAATCGTTCACCACTCGTTGGAAAGCTCTCGATTTAACGAACATTTTCATGTTCTCCATAACATATTGACTATACGAATAGCGGAGCTATGGGCATAACTGTTCTCATATTTTGTTTACAAACTAATGATCGTGAGTGTAGAAGATAATTAATCCGGAATCGTCTATTTTATTGAAATTAGGTACCTACCTCTTAATATTAATAATGTCAAAAGCAATAGGTAAAGACATGAAAATGTCCCAATGCGTTGCAGACTCGTATGCAAGCGTTTTTGCTGTTTCTGTGATTCTGGATTTTGTTGGTTGTTCTTTTTTTTTCATTACAGTTTAAAATTTTTCTTTTGCGAACCTTCATAGTGAGGAACATAACTTTGGCGTTTGCAAATTCTTCGTGTTGTACTTTTCATTGTTTTCCGTATTTTGTGAAACTAGGATTTCGTAACTATACAACACCTATACCCAACTATAACTCATGATGCAACAGAAACCATTTAAAATAACTATTTCAATTATTGCGCACGAAACAATAAATGAACAGCAAAATTTCTGTAGGTATGTCCGATATAATAATAAACCCATGTGACAAGGACTTTGCAGTGTTTATGAAAAATGTTTTGATTCTTTTCATTTCTGGAGATTTCCAAAGTACCTCGAAGTTGTGCTGGTAGCGCAAAAAGATACCCTAGTCCCATAGAAATGTCATCAAAATTAGACATTCTGTGCACAGGTTAACGCGAAATCATTGCTGTACGGCTTATTCCCTGTTCCAGTCTACAAATTATGATGAAATCCGCAAGGTTCATCAGCTTTGTTGCCAGTTCAAAATACGAAATGTTTAATTATTGTGAGCCCAATTACAAGGAAAATTTGTATCATGGTTGGTGTTTTTGGATAGAGTTGCTAATGTTGCTAAAAATTTGAATTAAATTAAGAATGTTAGGGGGGAAAATTCGATCGTTAGTGGCACAACTGTAGACTTATTTGTGAATTTATTGGGCTCATTAAAAGAAAATGCAAATCAAATTCCAGCCGACTGTATTAAGAAAAGCTTCGTTATTTTGCCCCGTCAAGTGAAGGAACTCATTCCCCTAGTTTCATCTTATTAATGTAATACTTATGGATGCACCTATTTACCCATCGTTACTAATGGGCAATTATCATGTATCCACAAAGAACACTTTTGGAATTGATTTTATAATCATCTTCCTCTAACCATTTGAAAAAGCTGAAATTTGAGGGAAACGTTGCTTGTGGATGAAGAAAAACACGTAAAAGAAAAAGCGATTCGAAGAAGCCGCTTGCTTACGTGAAAGTGCGATAACGCGTCGACAGGCCATTCCCCATCTACTGCCACTGGCCAGCCAATCACAACCCGTACAACGTCACAGTCAACAGCAGAGCGATTTCGCCGCCTGTGTTTGAAATCTCGGCGTTTGAAAGTCTCTCAAAATGTGAAAGAGGCATATTTTCCAAAGTCTCCTATATTCTCGTCATCTCACATCATAAGCTACTCAGAAAATGCTGCAAATTATAACACAACGGTTTATTATTTATCTGTACATATGCCCCTTCCGCGTAGATCACTGTTTTCTGTGGTCAGTACCCTCAAGCTCCCCGGGAATTAAAGTTTCATACAAATGCGCGGGATTCAATAATTAAATCATTAATTATTTGTAGTTATTCATGATGCATAAGGTAAATATAATAAATCGTTGTGTAATAATTTACCTGTATAGATGCCCCTTCTGCGTAGATAGTATAATAACACTGTTGTGTGATAATTTACCGTTGTGTAATAATTTACCAAATAATACTCTTCAGCGTTTGTTCAAGTTGCAAACGTGGTACCTACCTATCAACAAAATCCAAAAGGGCCATCATTTTTCAAATGGAATAATATCACCCATCCGTGATTATAATCAGGTTCCCTCTAGCAATGATGTCTGGGCTGAATGTATAGAATTATTTGATTCACCCTCCTCTTGACGAAGTCTGTCGGTGCAAACTTCGGGGCCTTACTGTGAATGAACGGGTGGACGTGCAATTCTCCGGGCAGTCCCAATTTTGGTTCATGGTAACTAAGGAAAGAGCGAAGTACGGAGTACAGCGGACCTACAGAAATTTTTGTTAATGCATTTTTGGACTCTACATACCTTGAAACGGAAACCATCAAATTTAGAGGGGGGTTAATTTTTTTTTCATTCTCGATTCCAAAGGTTCATTATTGAAAATGATAAACCAAAAATGTAAACAGAATTCATGATAATTGCCCATTCATGAAGATAATATAATTACTATACTATTGTATTTTTTAGGTATTTTATTTAATTTTTTATCACATAATAATTGATTATCAATTTGTTCGCCTCAGGTATTACTAGCTATCAGGAACAAAAATACCAAAATATCCTCTGCACTTCTCAGAGTTTCCTTCCTTGATGCCCCGTCTTGAGTAACACAGGAAAGAGGAAGCATACCCAATAATTATTTGTGACGATATTATTTCAAATAAGATGAGTACCTACCTAGGTATCTAAAGAAAATAAATAGATGAATTACGTAAGAAATCATTTCAAAACAATTTGTGGAGGCTTTTTAAAATGACAGCAGACTCAAGTGAACTCCATTGGCAAACAACGAAATAGCGACAGCAGTTACATCGCTCGGCCCTGTGATGATGTATTGACCCAGCCATCGCAGACAACTCGCATACCTACCGAGCAAGTGACTTCGATGAGCCACAACGACACAGCTGCCGTTAAAATAAATTCCAACAAAGAGCTCTTCCAACCTTGCGAAGTCAGTAATGGCAGGGGATTACGGGGTGGGTTAATTCTTTTTCTCCCACTCCCCTCACATCAAGATACTTTGCTAATATCACCTTATACAGCGTTACAGTGGAAGGTTAGAACAACACCCCTAGTGTTTCTTTAGGACCTAATTCTCCGCATGTTTCACTTGAGAAAATGAGGAAAAACCCTCTTTATTCTTGTTTTATCGGTCTACGCGTATAATTCCTCTCTTTTGGACCGATTTGTACTTACCTTGAAATGAAAACAATCACATTTTGAGGGACGATACCTATTTATTCTATTTATTATTATTATTTTTTGGTTTTTTATTTTAAGAAATGAACCTTTGGAATCGAGCATGAAAGAAGAAGGGGGGGGGGGGGGTGTAAGCCCGGCAAAAACCCTATTTTTCGAAAGTGAGAATCTAAATAATTCAATCCACGTTTCTTAGTGAATTAGCTGTAGAACCAATATTATGACCATTTGTTGTTTAAAACTTGATTGAACCAACATTTCATCCTCCAAAGATCAAATTTAGTGATAATAAATTAGTAAAATAACTGTTGTTTTCTACAAGTTTCTTCACTTCCTGCTACAACTTTTTAAAGTTTTGTTTTGCCGTTTATGGAATAGAAATACGCATAAAATTAGTTATATAAATTCATTGTTAGGACAGAAGGATTAAAATTTGACTTTTTGGTTTATTATTTTCAATAATGAACCATTGGAATCGAGCAAGAAAAAAAAAATTCTTACCCCCCCTCAAAATTCGATGTTTACGTTTCTAGGTATGTAGAATCCAAAACTGCAATAAAAATATTTCTGTCTGTCAGCCGTACGGGCCACTTTTCTTAGTTACCATGAAACAAAATTGATGAAATTCGGGTTATAGGTTCCGTTCGGGGTCTAGTTGGTCCTCGAAGCTCGACGTTACTGTCAGTCATCTCTAAGGGGTTCAAAATAGGGGTTGAAATTTTCAGAACGCCGTATCTCAAAAACTTTAGATTGAAGGGTATGGTTTTTTTAACGATATTAAATATGTCTTGAGCTAAACAATTTTTTGAGAGCACCCGGAGCACTGTACGTCCAGCCGTTCGTGTGCACCAAAAAGCTTCGTCAACACGATCGTGAATCAAACGCTATAATATATCCGGCGCTGATAATCATCACTAGGGAGCACCTGATTATAATCAAGGATGGCTGTATGAAGTCGAGTTGGTTTTTCTGCGATATTATTTCATTTGATAAGTGGTGGACTATTGGATTTTGTGGGTAGGTACTTGTGAAACTTGAACAAACCTTGAAGCATTATTGATGGGTAAATGATTAGACATTGGCAAATTATTACACAACGGCAAAAACAGAAGGGTATTCTGCACAAAATAATAAACCGTTGTTCTGGGATTTGCAGCGTTTTATTATTATTATTTAATTTAATTTATTATTATTTGGTATTTTATTTTATAAATTATTGTTATTTTATTTTATAAATATCATTGTTATAATACTTTTCCATTCATCCTCTCCGAAATGTTATGGCTCCCAGAGCGACAGCAAAAATTGATGTTACCTCTAACAATGTTACCTACAATGTTTGAGACAAAAAAAACATGTAATTCGAAGTGTTACTAGCAACGTTCCCCACAAACATTTCAGATAGGTAATTGTTACTGACATTTTTCGGTTTCTTAACAATGTTATTAACTTTTCACCTATGGCATTTTCAGTAAACATTGTCGCTAACAATCTTATTTCGGTGTAATAATGAAACAGGTACAAATGGTGATAACAATAATTGTTGCTGATAACAATAATAATTGTAGCTGTTAACAATAAATTCTGATTGTTATTGTTTAGATCAATGTTGTCGTCCGGTATGAAAGCACCTTTAAAATTCCAAACTTCTTACTGGCAAGTAATAAGTACTTAGTGATTAATTTGCCATTGTAGTTGGGGGTTTATTTTACAGACTTAAAACCTGATTTAACACTTTACAAGCTTTGGGGGAGGTTTAATTTAATCCTGCCTTGAGAATCTACGTAGTTCTTGATTTGAATAAATGGTCTTCAACTCCATTAAGCCAGTACTAAAACTTATTAAAAGGCAACAAATATTTATTCAAGGTTTATCCGATCCAAAGCGTAGGTGTGAGTCTTCGTCATAATATCCGTACACTAACAGCTTACATGAAAGTGCGAGCAACATTGTACATTAAGGGTCCCCGATCGTTTCATACTGTTCGATGCTTGTGGCTTTTGGCGGGTCTGATACCGCAATGATTCTAACGTGATCAGGATGTGGGGGATGTTCTCCAAACGTCAATACACAAAAATATTGTCGCATGAGCGAAGCAATATATGAGTTGTCGGGTTCTTTCGTGTAGGTATCTCATATTGTTTCACTGGTATTATTCTACAATTTTCTCATATTATTTTCAGGCATCAGAACTTTTCGGAGCTCCTTGACATATTTACATACACACAAAACTAATTTATTGAGGCAAATGTCTTGCGCTTCAAATGTAGGGACGAAAACCATGATGCTTTGTAGATTCTAATGGTTAGTTTCTCTTGTTAGGTCCAAATCCACTTTTAACATGGGCCATTCCGATTTTTTTTTTCTCTTCCCTTTATTGGCTTCAGGCAATACCTATACAGCCGCCATTGTACAATTTATATAAATGTGAGAAAAAATAAAACAATTAGCTATTCAGTTTGGATTGAAATGTAGTCGGTCGATGTTTTTTCAAAAAAACTACAATTTGAGTCCACATTCACTTGAAAACTTCACCACTGCGTCGTAAACTTCAGTATTCTCGGACGTCAATATAGTTTCGAGATTGAAAGGTCTTTGTATTATGGCTTCAATTTTCCTGAAAAGGGTCTGGCGATTAGCTGAGAAACGCGGACACAGCATGATCAGATGTTCGGCATCCTCCACCTCCAAACAGTGCCGCCAGAGGTCCGTAGCCTCCACCCCAATCCGCATCAAGTAAGCATTGGTGACACAGTGACAGCTCCTTAATCTTGCAAGCACCCTGTAAAAAAACTTTGGACGAGGTGGCATATTCGCTGACCACAACTTATTGCTCGAATTGGGGAACATTCTTATGTATTTTTCCCCTGCGTGGTAATTTGTATGAATTTGGCGCCACTCCTTCATTGCTTCTATTCTGAAGCATTTATTGAGGTCGGATGCTGGAAAATCACAGAGCTGAGGGCATCGTGCTTCCAGGTATGTCGAAATGACCCCTGATCCAAATAAATCTGGTTTGGGCACCAGCTGCCCCTATTAGTCCTGTTGTATGGATTATTTCTTTTTCTTGGCAGCTCATACTCTTGGAGGGGTTCATAGCTCTGATATTCGTGAACACTGATTGAGAATCAGAGATAATGACGACAGAAGAAATCCTCGGTGCTATGTCCAGTGCATACTTGAGTGCTGCCCAGATGGCATATGCTTCTGACGAATAGATGGAAGCCTTGTCCCACAGTCGAAACTGTCTTCTTATATATCTGCCTGGGGGTCAAAAAATGCACACCCTACTCCACTTCTGTTATTGATCCATCTGTGTAGATACATGTAGCATTTGGGTACTTCCTATCGAGAAGTTCGGCCAGGAAGATCCTAGGAGATTCTTGTGAAATGTACGCAGATTGGGGGAGCGACGTCGAGCTATCGGCTCTTGAAGAACGCTGAAATCCACCATGAACCTGAAAGGTATCTGCGACTGGCGGATCCACCCGAGGTCAGATGAAATTGATGTGAAGGCAGAAGAAAGAAGCGAGGTAGCTTTATTTTCCCAATAAGGATGCGTCAGATCACCGATGGCAAGGCGTGCTACTTAGTCGAGAATACTTTTGTTCCTTACATGAAGCGAGGCTACAATAATTCTTTTGGCCAGTAGTTCTCTACGTAAATCGAAGGGGCGGTTCGCTGGCTTCTGCCAGTAAGGCATCGATTGGAGTAGATGTTAGTAGACCCATACTCAACCTCAGAGCTTTATAATGGATTTTGTCTAGTTTCGCGATGACGGTTGCAGCGGCAACACCATACAGAAATGATCCATAATCCATAATGCTACTGATTGTGGATCTCTAATAAAGGAGGGCTATTTGTAGATCGGCCCCCCACGACACACTAGTGAAAGACCTCATTACATTGAGGTGGAGGTTGGCCTTCAGCTCAACTTTTTTAATGTGGGCGTTCCAATTTAGCTTTGAAGAGAGCTCCATACCAAGGAACGACACCTGCCTCACACATGGGAAGGCAATACTATCAAGTTCAATATGTTCTCCAAAGGGAATGTTGCGACGACGACTGAACGGACATGCAGCTGATTTAGCAGTAGATATTGAAAGTCCTAAACCGGTTCGTCTACCAAGAAGGGGCTGGATTTTGTTGATCGGTACTTTCGCAACTTGACCAACCGTTGAAGTATTATTGATGGGCAAGTTATTACACAAAGGTTCATTATATTCGACCAGAGGGTAGGTACTGACCACAGAAAACAGTGATATACGCAGAAGGGGCATCTATTTCACTCCACATCAACAATTTTCCTTTAGAACTTCATTATTTGAGTTTCTTTTTGCCGTTTTAGTTACTGGTTGTCATCAGCTGTATTATTTTAGCAACATTTAACTCGTGATTTAGGTAGGTACCTAGTAACGAGTACGGGGTTAGGAACTTATGGAGGATCTGCGATCCACATAATATCTACAGAGTAGTGAGTACATAATTATTATATTATATAGACGGGTTATCTATACAGAGAGCTGTGATCTGTAACAGAAGGGTATTCTGTACAAAATAATAAACCGTTGTGCAGGGATTTGCAGCGTTTTTAATACTCTTTCTCGTGTATGAGAAAGTATGGAATGAGTTATTTGTTGCTGACTCCGCTTCAAACTGAATTGGCTTTCCAAAGCTACTTTGCGTTGTTGATTAATGAAGGGAAAGGGTCTCTAATTTATTGTTATCTGTTCCAAATCAAGATAGTATTTTAATTAAATCCGTATGAATAATAAATCAACTTGAAAACTAGGTGGAATCAAATTAATTAGTTATGGGAAGATGCCCTAATTAGAGACGACTAATTTATTACAGAGATTTCCAGCAAGGAATTTCGAGTCAAGCGGCGCTGGGTCAGAAAGATAATGGGTGTGGTTGGAGGGAGACGAAGATATTGGGATTCTTCTTCAGTGAGGTACATGCCTGCTTTCTGCCTGCTTAAGTATACTTCCACATGAATAGATCCCCTCATAACCCTTGTGGTGAGGTTAGTTCTGGGCGTACTCCAGTTATTCCGATTCAATTTTTTTTGGGCGTGCCTGCCGTAGTAAAAATCAGTAAATAAGTGTAATAAAGAAACATAACTTGTCACACGCTTCCTACTGCAGGCTTCAGAAAACTCGGTAACTCGGGGGAGTACTGTAATGGGATTATAGAATTCCAAAATGAGAAAATAACTTCACCACGTGATTCAGCGTTGAAAAATACAGCAAATTATTACACAACGGCTTATTTTTACCTTATAGATGGCCCTTCTGCGTAGATCACTGTTTTCTGTGGTCAATAGCTACCCTCGAGCTCCCCCAGGAAAACCCTAAATCGAGTAATGGAGCCGGCCCGTGAATTAAAGTTACATAAAAATGCGCGGGATTCAATAATTCGGTCATTATTTGTTGTTATTCATGACACATAACGTTTGTTCAAGTTCCAAAAGTACCTATCAACAAAATCCGAAAGATTCATAATTTTAAATGAAATAATATCACAGAACAAACAACACGACTTCATCCAGCCATCCGTGATTATAATCAGGTGGTCCCTAGCGATGATATCTGGGCCGGATTAATACCATTTGATTCACGATCATGATGACGAAGCTTTTCGGTATGAACGAAAGGCTGGTCGTACAACGCTCCGGGAGGTCTCAAAAATGCTTTAGTTCAAGATCAATTTAAAAAGTCAAAAAACGATACCCTTCTATTCAAGGTTTTCGAGCTACGGCGTTCTGAAGATTTCAACCTCTATTTTTCACCCCTTAAAGATAACTTACAGTAACGCCGAGCTTCTCGGACCAACTAGACCCCAAGCGGGAGCTACAAACCAAATTTCATACATTTTGGTGCATGGTAACCAAGAAAAGTGCGAAGTACGGCGTACGGGGGACGGACAACAATTTTTTGGTTTATTATTTTCAATAATGAACCTTTGGAATCCAGCATGAAAAAAACGCTGCAAATTATTACACAAAGGTTTATTATTCACATGTGTAGATGCCCCTTCTGCGTATATCACTGTTTTCTGTGGTCGCTACCCTCGAGCTCCCCCCAGCAAAGCCTTAAATCGAGTACTGGAGCCGGCTCTGGAATTAAAGTTTCCTACAATTACGCGGGATTCAATAACTCAATCATTAATTATTTCTAGTTATTCATGAAGCATTAGGCAAGTAATGAAACGTTGTGTAATAATTTACCTGTATAGCTGCCCCTTCTACGTAGATAGTATAATGAACCGTTGCGTAATCATTTACCGTTGTGTAATAATTTACCGTTGTGTGATAATTTACCCATCAGTAACACTTCAACGGTTGTTCAAGTTGCAAAAGTACCTACCAACAAACTCCAGCCCCTTCTACTTAGATGGTATAATGAACCGTTGTGGAATAATTTACCGTTGTGTAATAATTTATCGTTGTGTAATAATTTATCATTGTGTAATACCCATCAATAATACTTCAACGTTTGTTCAAGTTTCACTACCTATCAACAAACGCCAAAAGAGCCATCATTTTTCAAATGAAATAATATCATAGAACAACCAACTCGACTTCATACTCCGTTAATATAATCACGTGCTTCCTAGCAATAATTATCTCGGGCCAATTCCCGATTTTCACAGCGTCCCTATTTATGATATTTGGGCTGAATGTATACAGTTTCATTCACCCTGCTGTTGAAAAAGCCTGTCGGTGCAAACTTCTGGGCCTTACTGTGAACGAACGGCTGGTCGTACAATGATCCGGGTGGTCTTAAGAAACTCTCAAGTTCGAGAACTATTTGAAACCGTAAAAAAATATATGAGATAATGGCGTCCTGGAGATTTCAACCCCTATTTTTCACCTCTTAGGGATGACTGACGCCGAGCTTCGAGGACCAACTAGACCCCAAATGGGACCTATAAACCGAATTTCGTCAATTTTGGTTCACGGTAACTAAGAACAGTGCGAAGTAAGGCGTACGGCGGACGTACAGACTTTTTTTATTGCATTTTCGGATTCTACATACCTTGAAATTTTGTGGGGGGGGGGTTAACATTTTTTTTCTCATGCCCAATTCCAAAGGTTTATTATTGAAAATAATGAACCAAAAATTTCTGTCCGTCCGCCGTACGCCGTACTTCGCACCATCCTTAGTTACCATGAACCAAAAGTGATGAAATTTGATTTTTAGGTCCCATTTGGGGCCCAGTCGGTCCGCGAAGCTCGGCGTTAATGTCAGTCATCTCTGTGTGGATAGTGCTTGCCCTTTTGAAGGGCATAAATCCTTAGGTTTCATGCCTATGAACATACTCTAGAGCCCAACAACTAGCAGGGTTAAATCGTGGGTGGGCCCCTTCGTTTCGATTATAAATCTAACGAAGGCTAGCCAAGATGACCTTTCCTAAGTACTGATTTGAGAAATTAATCCCTTGGATATTGCGTGAAGGAGCAGCGTCATCGCTGAGTTGGAGTTTTCGGGATCGAGGGCCTCGCTTTGTTTTGCTTCCGAGGCAAAACAAAACATCTTCACCGCCAAGTGCGGGTGACCCCCGCCTGCCCACTGTTCCCCACATCCAAGCGCGGTAGATTACCGCTTTTTTTTCTTTCTCTTTTCTTTTTCTCTCTCTATTTTCTTTTTTTCCCTCCCGCGGAGTTTTAATCACTCGACTTTACCGCATTTATTCAAATGCTGTTTTCGGGACACAGGTACATGGGTCCTGGCAACCCACTACCCAACGGAGAGCCGGTTGATTACGATGATCAGCCTCAGGAGGAGGCAGACAGGAGGATTCTTGCGGGATTCGCGGCAGACACTGTGGTGAATGGGAATATTCACTCAGTTACTGGAGCGGCCTGCATTGGCGCTAAATACGCAACTAAGAGCGTTGCGGGGCCCTTATACCCCCGTAGATTCCGCAAACATCCGCGACAGAATCCCCTAGAGAATTGCGCAGACAATTGTGACAATGCCAGGCTGGAGACAGATAATAAAAGAGCCAGGGACCTTAATGTGCTGAGATCATACCACAAGGGGTTAGACCGTGGTAGTACACTCAAATCCCAATGTGGGACACATGGAGCCAGCAGGGAAATAATCAATGCCAACAACCGTAGATATGTCTCAGCAACGAGCAAAAAGCTCTGGAGCTCAGATAATCTCAATTCCCCACGCCCAACTGGCAGAAGGCCGCCCTCAGGGATGAATTCTACAAGTCGTGGAACGCTCCTACAGGCTACAATGAGAGGCCAACCTTCCCAATTGGGGTGGAAGATGGGGGATCATGGATGACCACGAGCGAGACGGCGGATCCCTGGATGCGCCCAGGTCCACGGTCCCAGCAAGGAAACAGGTTTGAGTCCCTTGCACAGGAAGCCAAAATGAAAGATGCCCAATGCGCAAGCAAATCAGAAGCCAGCGTTAGAAGGGGCGAAAAATCCTGCAGAGGTATCCCCGTGATGACAGTAAAATACGAAGGTGGACTTCAGGGCCTGTGGGCGACCAGACTGTCCGAGCCATCACTCAGAGCCGGATGAGAGCAGCTCAGAGATATCTGAGTCAGAGTCCGAGATGAGCGAGACAGAGACAACTGGATCAGTGCAAGCCAGGCCAAAGACAGCAGCAGATGACAATTTCGTTTGGCCCACACTGTCAATGGGAGTTGCAATAAACCTTGGTGAGACAGTGCTGCCCCATGATACGGACATACTAGTCTATGTCTTCCCAGAGATGAAACTTGCAGGTGCGACACCGAGAGTGGTGAGAACGCCGCGACCAAGGCCAGAGACAGGGAAGGTGGACTCCAGGACCCAGGAATCGGAGAGGCTGGCATGCAGATGGTGGTCAATCAGTGCGCGATGGGAGACATCTGGTCTCGAGGGGAACCCGGATGAGCGGGTGCGGCCCAGCAAAGAATTGGCGTTATTCAGAGAGCTTGAAACAGAAGTCTTGGCGCCACTGATTAGAGCACATAATGATGCATTGTTGGAGCTCCAGCACTCCAGCGGCCTGGTACTAGGAGTTGACCGCATGGCCACAGCGTTGGAGGATATTCAAGAGAAAGTGTCCAGTCTGACAGATAGCTCCAGAGGATCTGTTGTGGAGGAAAGCCTCACCTCACTTGGAGAAGTCGGCTGGGCTGAGGCCTTCAGGAGGATGGAAAGACTGATCGAAGAAGGGATCGAGACAGTCCTCAATCGCCTAAGTGTGCTGGAGGACAAGACGGACAAGACACGAGGCCAGCTGGAAGCTCTGAAGAGGGATGACATTATCCCACTGGACAGGAAGATTGATGTAGTGTCCAGAAAACTCAAGGAAGCAGAAAGGACCCTTAAGGAGGAGCCACTCATGGCTTCCCAACCCAAGCCAGCCCCCCAGGAGGGCTGAGGGGTTGGAGCTGATTAAGAACCTACCAGCAGAGGGCCTATTGGTGGTGATGGAGGATGGAGAGGGAACGTTGGTGGAGACCTCCAGGAGGCCTCTGGTGAGCAGGGTGGCCCACGGAAGAGCTGGCCCCTCACCAAAAGAGAGAGGACCTGCACTGAAGCCACATGAGGCAGAACTGAGGAAGGAGAATTATAGGTTGTACTCCGATCTAATAAAAGAGAGCAAAGGAAAGGAGAAGAGCCCAGTCCCACCGCTCATTATCAGTAAGAGTTCAGTTGACGGTTCCCGGTTGTCCCCCACTTCGGTGAGAAGATCCGTGGCCCAAACAGTCGATTTGGGCGAGCTGGGCATCGGACTGACAACCTGCAAACCCGTGGCGAGTAAGAGTGCAATCATGGTTGTGGCCAGAAATCAGGAGGAGAGTAAATCTCTGGCTGCAACTTTGAAGGACAATGGTTTCTCGGTGAAAGAGGGTGGAACCCTGGGAAACAGCTGTTGATAAAGATTCACAGAGTTGACAAAGGAATATCCGAGGAAGAGCTCCTAGACATCATCTGGAGTCAAAATGCTACCTTAAGAGGCATGATTGAATGGGTAGAGCTGGAAGAGGGCTTCAAGCCAGCTTTGATGAAGGGGGCACGACGGTTTGATGACGTCATCTGGGTTATAGAGGTTTCCCAGAAAGTCAGACAAATCCTCTTGGAGATCAGTAGCCTGAATATAATGCTGCAGAGATGCAAGGTGGCGGAGTTTATTGATGTCTCAAGATGCTTCAAATGCCAGGGCTTTGGTCACGTGTCCACCGAATGTCAGGCCACGAAGGGCACCTGTGGGTACTGTGCTGGGGAACACAGAACCCGAGCCTGTCAGCGTCAGAACAAACCCCCAGTCTGTGCAAACTGTCACCGAGCAGGGAAGCTGGCCGGTCATCAGGTCGACGACCCTCAGTGTCAGGCTTACAGGCAGCTAATAATCTGCCAGCTTGATTAAAGATTGGTCAGTCCTGCAGGAGCGCGGGGAGTGCCGGATTTGTGTTAAAATCACGGCTGATGTGAGCTTGCTCTACCGAAGTGCTCCTGTGGTTCTTGATCTGAGACCAGCCCCTTCGGGCCGTGATCTGGGAGTGTACACTGGTTGTGGGGTATCGGATCCCACTCTGCTCCGAGCGCCAGGATGTCGGTATTTCCGGACTGGTAAAGCGAAGGTTGGGCCTCAGAGTACTGGGGTAGGATAAATTCCGAGGTTATACCCGTTCCCAACTATTTCGGCCCGCCCCTCTGTACACGATGTGCTGGTTAAAACACAAAAATGAATTCCCCAAATACAATAATTATTAACACAACTAAAGAGTCAGAGACAGAAGAGGTAGGGTGCAATCCACTGTTATCCACGGACATAAATCAGCTCACCACAATTTATGTAAAAGAGGCAAAAGAAATGGCAAGGTGGAAAACAGTACTAAATAGAATGCTGGACCTGGCCAAGTCCCAGAAAACTATGCCACGGGGCATAAAGAAAGGCTTGGCAGAGTTTGTAGACATCTAAGATTCGCTGCAAGATCTGCAAGGAAAGAGGAAAAAATTGACCACCCTAGAGCATACAGGTATGTGGGGCCCCAGCACTCCTGTTGTCCGCAGAGCTGTCGAGACCCCAAATGCACCTGGGAAGAGGGGAAGAGAGGAGGACAGCAGCTCTGATGGGGAGTCCAACACCCCATAGGAGACCCCTAAGCGGAAACTGAAAAAGAAGAGGAAGGATAAAGCGCCAACCACAAAGCCTTCGGTTTCCGAGTCCGAGTCCCCATGGAAGGAGGTAAAGCAGCGGGCCCCTAAGAAAAAGAGGTGCTGCGCCTTGAGACCGGCTTCTGAGGATTTCCTCAACGTCTGGAGCCGGCTTTATACAGCAGGCCTGCAATGCAGCTATGCCTATGAAAGGAAAGGACAAAAGGTGATCTGCTTATTGGTGGAACGACGAAATTGCAGATCTCCGAAGAACATGCCTCAGACTAAGACGTAGGGCTCAAAGGACAACCAAGGACTCCTCGAACTTTCCCACCAGAATTGCTGATTTCAAGGCAGCTAAAAAAAGATTAAGGCAAGCTATAGCCAGAAGTAAAGCTGCCAAGTGGAAGGATCTCACCGAAGAATTAGAAGAAAACCCCTGGGGCCTGGGATACAGGATTGTGAACAAAAAGCTGAAGGGCATGTCAGGTGGGGGCCAACCTGGATGCAGCTTTCAAGGACCGAATAGTGTATGCCCTCTTTCCTAATCACCCTGAACGAGATGGAGACCTCCATATAGCTGTCCTACATGGCAAGTGATCCCATTATTTACTAAGGATGACCTGACCAGAGCGGTATCATCTTTTAAAAATAAGAAGGCGCCAGGTCCAAACAGAATCCCTGCAGAGATCCTGAAACTTGTGACCAGAACCGAACCAGATATGCTGCTCCGAATGTACAATAGATGCTTAATGGACGGAGTGTTCCCTTCCCAGTGGAAAGTCACCCGCTTGGTCCTGCTCGATAAGGGAAAAGGAGATCCATCCTCTGTCTCAGCTTACAGACCACTATGCCTACTGGATGCTGCGGGAAAACTATTTGAGAAGCTCCTCAAGCCCAGAATCATGGATGCCATCGCCCTTGCAGGGGGTCTTGCCAGCAGGCAGTACGGCTTTGTCAAGGGAAGATCAACCCTGAGCGCTATAAAGGAGGGGGTATCAGCTGCATGGGATACCGAGCATGGAAACCACCGTACAAGACAGATGTGCATGGTAGTGACCCTAGATGTGAAGAACGCTTTCAATTCTGTGAGATGGGTGGATATCATCAACACCCCCCACAGGCGCTTTGGGCTTCCATCCCACCTACTGGCCGTCATATGTGACTACCTAAAGAACCGCAGCTTAGTGTATGAGTCCGAGGGGAAGGTGTGCAGAAAGAAGATCACCAGTGGGGCGGCTCAGGGGTCTATATTGGGGCCCGATCTGTGGAATGTGACCTACGATGGGATCCTCCTGCTGGACATGCCAGAGGATGTGTTCCTGGTGGGCTATGCTGATGATGTAGCAGTGGTGATAAAATACCATACTCTGGAGCACCTCCAGTGGAAGCTCAACCAAACAATGAGGCGAGTCATGCCTTGGATGGAGGAGCATGGGTTGCAGCTTGCAGTACACAAAACCGAAATAGGTCTACTGTCTAAGAGGCACATCAACCGTGTCACCCAATTTCAGGTGGGGGACGAAACCATTGACTCATCTCATTCGGTGCTGTACCTGGGAGTGACCCTCGACTGCAGGCTGACCTTCTGGGAGCACATCAAGCGAACAGGAGAAAGAGCAGCAGCAGTGACAGCAAACCTGAGCAGGCTAATGGCAGACATTGGTGAACCATCGCCCAAGAAAAGGAAGATGCTCATGACCATATCCGAGGCAATCATGTTATATGGAGTGGAGGTGTGGGCTGCTGCCCCACAAGTTTAAAAGTACCGAGACCACCTTCGGTCAGTGCAGAGGAGAGGAGCCTTAAGAATAGCAAGTGCTTACAGTACCGTCTCCTTCCCTGCCGTTGGGATCATTGCTGCCACGATCCCAATCGACTTCCTAGCAATGGAGAGGAAGGGTATCTACCTCCGGCGATCCGCACAGGAGTCAAGATCCCTTATCAAGAAAGAGGAGAGAGAAATAACATTGCAGCAGTGGCAAAATGAGTGGGAAACTGATGACAGGAGGGCATGGACCCGCGTACTTATTCCACAGGTGCGCCCATGGCTTGACAGGAGGCACGGAGAAGTGGATTTCTACATCACTTTGTTCCTGTCGGGCCATGGATACTTCCGGTCCTATCTGCACAGAAGGGCGCTAGCAGACACCACAACGTGCTGGTACTGTAGTGCACCAAACGACGACGCCGAACACACGTTTTTCCACCGCTCCAGATGGAGCAGGGAAAAGGAGATCATAGAAGAACAGGAGGGCGAAATCACGCCAACTAATGTGATCGGGAAGATGATCTCCAGGCAGGAAACCTGGGAGAGGATTGCGTCCTACATAGTCCGAATCCTCAAGGCAAAAAAGCTGGACGACCCGATCCTCAGGTGAGCAATAAACTGGAGGCTGCAAGAAGAGATCAGAAGAGGGCGTGACTCCGCCCAGTGATCGACCCCACTCCGAAGTAATGCTGAACAAGTGATTCCGGGGTGGATTAGGTCAAGAGGATCAGGGTTAGTGGGTTTTTAGTGAGTGAAACCTCACACGGCTGCGGAGTGCGGACCCTCCAAAGCGCAAGTCTTTTTTAAGATTTTCCCACTGTTTCCCTCGTACAAAAAAAAAAAGAAAAAGTCAGTCATCTCTAAGAGGTGAAAAATAAGGGTCGAAATCTCCAGGACGCTGTTAACTCGGATTATTTTACGTTTTTAAATAGTTCTTAAACTTGGGGGTTTTTGAGACCTCTCAGAGCATTATTATGTCCAGCCGTTCGTTCACAAAAAATGATGGCTTGGTTTTCCAACTTGAACAAACGTTGAAGTATTATTGGTTAAATTGTTACACAACGTTTATTATACTATCTACGCAGAAGGGGCATCTATACAGGTAAATTATCACACAACGGTTTCATCATTTACCGCATGCTTCTTGAATAACACTACAAATAATAATTATTAATGGTTGAATATTGAATCTCGCGCATTTGCATGAAACTTCAATTCGGCTCCAGTACTCCTTTTGGGGCTTTCTTGGAGGGAACTCGATGGTATTGGCCACAGAAAACTGTGATCTACGCGGAAGGGGCATCTATACAGATATATAGTAAACCGTTGTGTAATAATTTGCAGCGTTTTTTAAACTGCATTTTCGGATTCAAAATACCTCGAAGTGTAAAAATTTAAATCACGATGGTTTTAGTTTCATGGTGCACAAGACATTAGCAAGCGGGGATACCAGGTGGATCGGTTCAAAGCGGAATAAGCGTTAAGGCCTATTCGAGGACCGCCGGAAATGTTTTCATGGGTGGTACAGAGCGTCACACGCACGAAGTAAACCAACTGGCCCAAAGTAAATGTACGTTGAGGCATCGAGTAACCTGTCTAAAAGACCATGAAAAGTAAGTTGAGTAACTAATTTGCAGATAAAAGGATAACTTAAGATACAATAAATCCGTATTAATAATAATAAGTAACGTTTTTAGTTATTTTTATCCATATTCCCATAACCATCATCACATGATTACCGCACATAATAACTTAGCTGATACTTAAATTTTTATGATAGATTCGATTTTTGAACTGATAGATTTTGGACTGATTTTTAATACATTTCAGCTTATCTAAGTTATTAACACTGCATGTTTATTATTGCTTCCATTCTTACCTTCCATTTCATACATAACAGGTTTGGTGCGCACATAAAAATGTCGCCGGGTGTGCAAAATAATATGCAAGTTGGGTCTTCAATTCTGGATAGGTGTAAATATTCAATTTTCGGGGTGGATGGGTGCAGGCACGGTATTCTAGTTACCGTGGGTGCAGGTATGCAATCGCCCGTTGTACAGTCGCCGTGCACTATACTAAGGAAAAAGGTTACGCGGGAAAAAAGTGATGATGGGAAGGTGTCTGAAGCTGACGACAAGTTGGTGAGGGAATGAAGCTGGCCTAGCGCCAATGGGCGCGCTCGATAGCCCCAAGCCAACCAATCAAGGCGACGGTAAACACCGCTGAGAGCCCCCCTCGGCTCTCTTGGCACTTCACCTCCGTCTTTTGGCGTGGTCACCAATCAGCCATTGGGACAAGTAAATAAACTTACTGCTCGCGTTAACGCGATAAGAGACCGAATATCACTTTCCCGGTCGGTCAGGGGAACGTGCGACGGGTATGTAGATTGTAGAATAAGAAATAGAAAACATAAATATGGGGAACATACCCACATGATATTTTGCACGGTACTTTTTGATTCGAACAATTTAATAAAATTTGTAGGTAGGTATGAATGTGATTTTCAAATATATAAATAAATTAAACAGTTTTGACCCCACGTAAACTTTTCTCGTCATCCATATCGTACCGGGTGTGATGGGCTCATTTGTTCTCTTATCTGAAATTTATCACTTTTCCGGTTGGTCAGGGAAACGTGTGGCGGGCATGCAGATTGTAGAATAAGAAATAGAAAACATAAATATGGGGAAGCTACCTACATGAAATTGGCACGGTACATTTTGGTCCGAACAATTTAATAAAATTTGTAGGTAGGTAGGTATGAATGTGAATTTCAACTTTATAAATGAAAGAATTTTAACCAATAGCTCCTCATGTTCAATTTTCACCTCATCGGTCCCATGCCGGGTCTGACATGCCCATTTGTCCTCATTTCTAACATTTTCAATATTTTGTATCGATTTAAAATTATGTAATAACTAGCAGGTTACCCGGCGCGTTGCAGCCGGAAAAAACAAATTGTCGTATAAACTAGTCAACGATGGGCTAAAACATCCAACTACTAAGCATTCAAACGTTGTTTTGCCATGTATCTAGGAAACATTAGGAAACATTCTTTCCTAGGAAACAATTTTTTAATTCAATAAAAATAACTATCTTCTGTAAGTGTGCGGGGATATATTTATAATCAAAAGCGGTATAAACAATGAAAGTATGTTTTATTTAGGTTAATAAATTAACCTTTATTAAATTAACGAATATATTTTAAATTACAATCCTTGATAGCTATCTAAACATCAAAAATAATTATTCATAATTTTACTATCAATTATGGCAGTTGAAATTTAAAAAAAATTAATCTCTCAGCGCAATAGAGTGTACAATATTCTTGGTTAGTCCGTCTTTAGCCAACAGAAACAAACTGGATGGTTTTCCCACGCGAGAACATGCCACATATTATAGTTGTCCGTGAGAAAGTTTTTCGTGCAAAATACACTCAAAATTGATCCCTACTCCGTGCTGTTTAATGGGTCAGAAGTGACACCTGTATACATCTGGCGGGGATGACTATTTAAATGACGATTGATCAGTTTTCGACCGGAGAGAAAAATTGATTAAATTACTATAATGGCTATTAAAAAATAAGGGTTGATCGTAGAAGGGTGAAAATTGAGGATTGTATGTATTAGCGAATTTTCGAAGAAAAGGAAGCTATTGTTTTTGTATGTTGTATCATAAAAAACTAGAAATTAAAAATTTTGTCTAAAAAATAAATAAAAAAAAGTTTGGGGTGGACTACCCCTAACATTTTGGGGGATGAATAATAGATGTTGGCCGATTCTCATAGATACTGGATAAGCACAAAAAATTTCATCAAAATCGGTCAAGCCGTTTCGGAGGAGTATGGCAACGAAAACTGTGACACGAGAATTTTATATATTAGATTGAGTAAACGAGTAGTTTGTTTTCTTTACTGTTTCTGTTCAGAACAATAAATAAAGAAACACATCCAAATTACTCATCATCGAAATAGGTCTCCTCACCACTAATAGAAGCAAAATTTTCGTAAATCACTAGGTAATACCACTCAGAAAGTTCGTTACGGAAATGGCCAAATTGGAAGCCAATGGATGCATCATGATGATAAATAAAAATACATTAGGTACACTTTGCTATTCCTGAAAACTTTGTTAAAGAAGTGCATTATATATAATATATGTGTGTGTGTGTTTTTGAATAAGCATGAGATTAAATTCTATCCGTACCTTAACCAACAACAAAAACAAACCAGCTGTATGAGTGAACTTTTGGTTTATTATTTTCAGTAATAAACCATTTGAATCGATCATGACCCCCCCCCCCCCCTTTCATGGCTTCCGTTTCAAGGTACGTATGTAAAATCCGAAAATGGAATAAACACATTTCTGTCCATCCGACCTATGCCGCCCGCCGTACTTTGCACTTTCCTAACCTACTATGAACCAAAGGTAATGAAATTTGATTTATACTAGGGTAGGTATTGACCACAGAAAACTTAGATCTACGCAGAAGGGGCATCTTTACAGGTAGGTAAATAATAAACCGTTGTGTAATACTTTGCAGCGTTTTTATGTTGAGGATACTAAATCTAAAAATTTTGTGGAAGAACGTCGCTCAACCTCACCTCTTCTCTGGAGCCGCTACTCTTTTTTCATTTTAATAATAATGCACAATGTAATGCGATTTGTGTAATAAAGCTTTCTTGCTGTTATTATCGAAAAAATAAATGAGAAATTAAATAAATTTGTTTAACGATATCTGATAATCACGTTGGTAATAGTTCTGTAAGCGTGAATAGGATCGTAATATTTTGACTTAGGTTCGATTAGGTTGATAACTAGTGCCATCGAGAGTGCAGTTGACGTTAATGAGATGTAGGATGCTTTGCGGTGTTTGATAGATGGCTGCAGTAGACAGCAATACGCCACTGCCCGACCGTCGCCAACCTATGGAGGACCTAACTACCTTCATTATGGTGCCTACAGTTTCATGGTTTCTACATTTAGATTTGAAGTTGACGAAACAAGCCAATGAGGAGTACCCATGACTGATATTTATATTAATTTCCCATTTTCAAATGAAAGTAGGTTCCATTCGAAGAATATTGAGACCAACCGCACTCTCCTACGATGAATAGTTCTTGTTCTATGAGCTTTCAAAATTTCGGCAATGAGAGAGGTAATTGCACCCCTCCCGACTGTCCCCTTACCAATTGTGAAGTACGTAGTGTTGGAATTTTTGAAAAATCATAGAAAAAGAACTATTCATCGTAGGAGAGTGCGGTTGGTCTCAAAATTCTTTCATTTAAAAATATAAACGGAAGTCATGGGTACCTACTCCTCATTTCGGAAGTAGGGCTGGGGTGTCCGAGCGGACTGTAGCGCCCGATCTTTATATCCCCGTTTAGGATAAAAGTTCGCGGCGTTTCCGGTTCTCATCTCTGGCGAGCACCAGTAGGTGCAAGCTTTGAAAAGCTTGCATGTGCTTGCCCGACCAACGACTAGCACATGTGAAGCGTACAGGAACTTTAGATGAAATAGTGTCTAGCTTCTGGTTTATTATTCTCTGAATAATAACCTATGTACTCGCTCAGCAAAAAATGTTGGAACACCCCCCTCAAAATTTTGGTTTATCATTATGTGAATAATACACCTATGTATTCGCTCAGCAAACAATTTTTATAACAACCCCTCAAAATTTATTCTTATACGTTTCAAGGTGCGTAGATTCATAAAATGCAATGTCCGTCCGCCGTCCACCGTCCTACATCCGCCGTCTGCCGTCAGCCGTATCATGCATACCGGCTTCATTTTTGGTCTAAAAAATTCGTTCTTTCGCGCGCATGCTCCAATTGGGCCGTAGTTGTGTCCCGAAACTTTTCAGCCCGATCGGAATATACCCAAGGGTGTTATGAGTGAAAAATGGGTATAAAATAGGTATTTTTTGTGTCTTAGTACCATGAGGTAATGAGGTATCATTTTCCATGTTTTTTTTAGGACGAGAAGACCGAGTATGAAGTCGATTTTGCCCAAAGAGTGGAAAATTGAGGTTCTAACGAAGTTTCAGCCCTAAATTTACGTTAAATTTTGGTATAAAATTTTCGTTCTTTCGCACATAGTTTGGGTCCCCATTTGGGAACACAATTGGGTCCTAGTTGTGCTCCAAAGCTCGGCAGCACGATCGAAATACACCCAGGGGCGTTATGGGAGAAAAAGTAGGGGTTTTTGATGTTTTTTTTTGAGGTTTTAGTGAACACGAGCTTGTGATGTATCGTTTTCCATGTTTTTTCCATGTTGCGAGAAGACCGAGTATGAAGTTGATTTTTGGAGTGAAGAATAATTGAGGTTGTAACGAAGGTTAAGCTCCCGAAATTCCTTTTTTATCAGTCAGAAACCTGGGAAATTGTCTGAAATCACCATACATTTGTATAATAACACTAGAAGTAGTGGTAGCAGGTGAATCAAGACAGTTAACTATTAACTACAGGCACTATCAATGTTCAAAGATAATCTGTAAAAAAAGAAAAAAAAGTAGCCGAGGTCGTGTTTTTGGGGCCAAAACTGTTGGATTCCAAAACTGTAATGTCCATCCGCCGTCCGCTATATCATGCATACCGGCTTCATTTCCGGTTTTAGTAACATGAGGTTTTGAGGTATCGGTTTCCATGATTTTTGAGACGAGAAGACCGAATAAGAAGTCAATTTTGACGAAAGAGTGGAAAATTGAGGTTCTACCATAGGTTCAGCTCCCAAAATTGATTTTTTATGGGTCAAAAACCTGGGAAATCGTCTGAAATCACCATCAATTTGTATAATAACACTAGAAAAAGTGTCACCATGTGAATCAGGAGAATTCAATGGCACTACTAATGATCAAAGATAGTTTGAAAAACTCGGCGCTACGCGCCTCGCCAGGGGGCAAGCCCCCTGGACCCCCGGATGCTTACTGCTTAGAGCCTACGGCTAAAATTCAAGAAACATGGAACATGCTTTAGCCGCGCTTTTTATTCTGTTTGTAGTTTGTAGTTTTTATTCTGTTTATTAAAAACATGCTTCTGTAGCCGCACTGTTATGATTTCACTTCGTCACCAGGATACAACCAACTGACAACCAAACAAGCGTCATTGTTTACTATCCATTTATAACATCCGTTTATATAGTTATAGTATGAAACTACGAAATAAATACCAAGAACAAATACGGAATAAATACGTGATAAATCAAGAGCTTTCCAACGAATGGAAAACGATTTTTGTCCGATGAAAATGAAAGAAGTTTCATTTCCCTAGCAACTACTCGGTTGTACGTGAAAATCATCGTTAAAATTTCGTGACACTTCCGCGTGACATTTTTCGGTTAGGTAGTCCAAAGCTAAAGCATGTTCCATGCTAAAAAAAATTAGGAGCATGCCTAATTCGTATTTTGGGGGCCAAAATTGGTAGAAACAATCAGAAATAGCTATTTCAATTAATTCACATTAAAGAAACCAACATTTCTACCAACATTTCTGTAGGTGTGTCCAGTAGAATAATAAACCCATGTGACAAGGACTTTGCAGCGTTTTTAATAACATGAGCTTGTGAGCTATCGTTTTCCATGTTTTTTAGGACGAGGAGACAGATTCTGGCGCAGTGGCCCAAGTAAGCGTGGCAAACAACATTTTTACTCGACTGAGCTTGCGCGGACGGGCCACTTTTCTCGGTTGCCATGGCGACACCAGGTCCCAGGACCTGCCAGTTTCAGGAGCCTAGGTTTCGATTGCGATTGCCAGACATCGATTACTGTCACTATATTCTGATAACATGCCGTCTGTGGAGCTACTGGGAGCCAACTTGACGGAACCACATATTGAATATCCATAGCCAGAGAACTCAGGCGATTCGCTGTTGAACTTTGTGAAAAATGCTAGGTACAGTTTACGGAGGGACATGGTTGAGTTTTTCTTACTCTTGTTTCTGGGTGCCGGGGCAGTGGCCCAAGTGGCCTTATGGACGCAACGCCCCTGCTTGTGATGTGTAGTTTTCTATGTTTTTTAGGGTGAGAAGACCGAATACAAAGTTGGCCTCTGGACACTCGCCAAAACCATGAGTGATTTGAATCAGCCTTTCCCTTACAATATTGTATTTAATAAAGGATAAAATAATGAATTAGTAGACAAAAATTGAAATGTATAAGATGGACTGCCGGCAAATGAACGGTTGCTCAAACAATAAATCAGACTTCTCGTAGTAAGATTAACTGACATCATGCAGCTTGATTTATTTGATCAAAACATCAAGGAAAACTCATAGGCTAAATGAACTACAGTGCGTTAAGTTGTCCGCCCATCAACTCTGATTAGGAAAAATGACGGACAAGAATGAAGAAACTTCAGCACCATTTGGTATGAAAATCTCCTTTATAAATTAATTATTCGCCAAGGTTAGTTTCAAAGTCTGTTGGCGGAAGTGCATCCCACCCTTGTTTTCATTCTGGCAACTCAAGAAAAGTTGGCTACTGGCAATATAAAAGAGGCCCCAATCTCCATTGTTTGGAGAAGACGATTCTTGTGTTTCAGTTTACTTATTCCGCTGTTGTTCTTATTCCAGGACCAAATTATACAGGAGCAGGAAAGCTGGAAAACGTAGTTAGCCGTAATGACCAATTACTTACTTAAGAGCATGCGGGGAATCTCTCGACATGGATGAATACTTAATGGACGAGACAATTCATGTCTGCCTTGTTGTTAATGTGATTCGCAATCTCAGCATCCCCCATTTTGAAGATGTATTCGAGTCGTTACCGTGTTCTAGTTTCATGCGTTATGTCTCTCCAGCTTAGCACAGTCGACTGCCCCATGAGTGTACTGGAAGCAGTGCCGTACGAGTCTTAACATATATGTTACAGGCAAGCCCCGAAATCTGTCAGTACTAGAATTGCCTAGGTAAAATTAGTTCTACCATGTCGTGTAAAATAGTTTTGCCTAGGGAGTTCAGTATTGACGGGTTTCGGGGTGTGCCTGTAATATATACGTGTATACCAAATGATTAGCTACCAAGTGAAGTTTTCATACAGGGTTGAGTTTTTTATACAAAGGAGGCAAGGTACGAGGGGGCCACTAAGGTCATAGCGTCATATAGCTGAGTGAAATCTTTCATTCCTATTTTCTAACCTATGATGCTGAAATTTGAGATGAGGGTGTATGTGTGATCTGGGATTTGATTCCAGGCCAGAGTGGTATTTTCGTTCGGTTGAAATGTCACTATTAAAACCACGCGGACACATTCCAACCTGTAGTATCCATGTAATAATCATTCCTTCTAAAGTGATAATTCTTTTAGGAAGGCAACACTGAAATGAATACGATAGTTTTTATATTATGGTGAAGCACAAATTATTTAGGTACCTTCGGATTGACACCTCAGCACATACTAATAACTAACTTAAAAGTCTTGCTACACGTTTTCAACTTCGTAGAGAGCGTTAGTGTCGCAGGTGCAGTACGAGGGGTAGTCGGTTACTACCCCTTTTCCCTGTCTCTGGAAACGAGGTGAGAAGCGCGGCTAGATAAAGGGATCGTGGGCTATGAAATGTCAAGGCTTTCGTAAATAAAATAATTTAGGAGGGGTAGTTTTCCTGATACCGATACTGTGATTCTGAAAAATTACAAAATTACAAAATTACAAAATCACAGTCGTAATTCTGAAAAAACGGTACTTACATTCACGTAAGTAACTATTTCATAATATTTTTCCCCATGAAATGTTTCAACCTATTTTCATTAAACGTCGGATAGGCTTGGTTGTAAAGACAGAAACTTCTTCATGGCATATTGGGATTTTTGTTCAACATGAGAACGTTTTTCCTATGCATATCTTGAAAATTCACACACATGTTTCAAGTTCTCGAGAACAACTCTTGGGCGTACAAGGAAAATCCACTAAGTCCAAAATTAGAATTTTGAGATAAATGGATTTTAGTGTTTGAAGTGAAATAAAAATTCAAATTTTAACAATATTGTGGTTGAAATATTTTTATTAATTAAATAATCTGAATGTAATTTTTAAGAATAATCAAAACAGAATTTGAATAATAAAATGAAAAAGAAGAAACTTTGATACAGTACATTATGCGCTGGTTTCCAGGTATGAATGTTTGAATAAAAAACTGTTTCACTTGTTTTGATTAGGTTATCCGCTGTCATCATAATTTGAAGATCAAACGAACTTACTTAAGTGAAGTTCGATCTTAATTATATGAAGGTCTCGTCGAAGTAAATAGAAAGAGTAGTACCCTCACTTTGTCCGCGGAAAACCACATATTCAAAGCCAAACAAGTAGAAACTGTAAGAAGAAGTCCAGCGTTGTCTATGATCCACTTGCTCCATGTAATCTCTTCAAGCAGGGTTCACATCCATCCGGAGCCGTCTGGAAATACGGATAGGGGAAGCTAGTGAAAAGCAGTGGAGGGGATGGAGGGGAATCGCGGAAGTTGGGAAGGCGTTCATAACCATCCGGAATTTCTGTTTCCCCCGCTTCCTCCCACAGCTGTTTCGGTTCCCGACGCCATTCCGTATGCGCAGTAGTGAACTGCGCAGATGCGGAGCAGAAAATATCTGAAAAATCTGATGCGTACAGTTCGCTTCAAAAGTGCTTCTCCGGAAAGAATATTCCCCCCTCCACAGCTGATGTCCAACCAATCAGCTGCTCGTACGCACTTTCCGGATAGCTTTCCGGATGGATGTGAAGCTGGGTTCACATCCATCCGACATCCATCCATTCTTACGTTCAAGGTCATGCGTTAGGAGCAGTGGATGGGGGGGGTCTGTCAACGAGTCAACGCGTCAGGGCGTTCACAACCATCCGTTGGGTTGTGTTCTGTTCTTTTAGTTTGTAGTCTCGGCAATTCTGCTTTTACTTCTTTGCTTTGTAGTCTCGGCAATTCTGCCATGCCGGACACTTGGTTTCTCTATGGAAATATTATTTTCATTAATAATATTTCCAAATGGAAAGGATGGGATGTCTGAAGAAGATGGCTCAGAGCAACAGTAAATTAATACTACTCGTAGGTAGGTATCTAAAAGACGGCGATCGTCTGTGCGAAGGCATCCTGGATGTGTCCCCAGGGAGATACTAATTTTTGAATTCTGGTGTTACTCAAGGGCCTTTACATTAGGGTTTATTGTTTATGAGGCCCCCTTTGCAATAGGTACCTACATAGGTACCTAAAAGATTTTATTATTATTTCAACTGGACTTTATTTTAATGGAGTATAATTTTAACTGGACTCTATTTCCATGACATAGATAGAGAGGGTTCAGCATAAGGACCAAAGAGTGGACAATTGAGTTCTACCATATTATGTTCAGCTCCCAAAATTGATTTTGCTTCCGGGTCTGCAAAGCAGCGGAAGCCTTGTGTTCACTTTCGTGAGCCAAAAAATTTTTGTCTTCAGAAATCAAAATTTCCACTTGCATTTTGCGTTTCAAAGCCTACTGAACAAATTTGGTTCCGTGTCTGTCGGTCTGTGGGTCTGTCTGTCCGCATTTCCTTGTTACAGCCATAACTTCCACGATTTTGAATTGATTCAGCTCAAATTTTGAGGGATGGTGCGGATAAGGCCCCTTGAGGTCCCATACAAATTTCAACATGATTGATCCAGCGGTACGCCCTGCGCATGCGCTAACGTTAAATTCAACAAACACGCATAACTTTCACAATTTTGATTCAATTTCGCTCAAATTTTCAAGGGTTGTTTGGACAAGGCCTAGTGAGTTCCACTATGAATTTCAGCATGATCGGACCCTCGGTGCGCTCTGCGCATTTGCTGGCGTGAAATAGATTCAATTTCCTTGTTACAGCCGTAGTAACCAAAGATTTCACCCAATTTCAATGTAATTCTCAGGGATTAAGCGGGTAGGGCCCATTGAGGTCCCATATAGATTTCAACATGATAGAGCCAGCGGTTCGCCCTGCGCATGCGCTAACGTGAAATTATTCAAACACGCATAACTTTCGCAATTATGTATAATGGACGTAATGTATTATGGACGTAATGTTATGTAATATGTATATTTCATGTAATGTTATGTAATGTTATGTTATGTAATGTAATGTTATGTAATATGTATATTTCACATTATGTAATGTTATGTAATCCTCTATTTTATAATGGGTCACTGTTCTATTTTATAATGGGTCACTCTGATTGTGACGAGGAAGCTCCTGTGCCATCACCTTGGCAGTGTATTTTATGAGTGAAAAACCTGGGAAATCGTCTGAAATCACCACCATTTCATATAACAACACTGGAAGAAGTATCAACACGTGGATCAAGACGATTAAGTGGCACTACCAATGATCAAATATAGTTATTAAAAAAAAAGAAAAAAAAGCGTAGGTACCTACCTAATTTGTGTTTTAGGGGCCAAAATTAACGGAAACCATCAGAAATAGCTATTTCGATTATTACGCATAAAAGAAACAATAAATGAACAGCCAACGTTTCTGTAGGTGTGTCAAGGAGAATAATAAACCCATGTGACAAGGACTTTGCAGCGTTTTTCCTATGGAATCGAGCACGAACGTTATAATGGATCTGCTTTCTGAAACACCAAAGACAACCAAACGACAGACCATAAACAACACACTTGCGCAGAGGTATTCTGCGCCGTCCGTTCATCCGTTGAAATATCTAATTTTTCTAATGCGGACAGTCTTCGCCAAAAGTGTGTATCCGTCAAAAATTGCCCCCCACCACTTCATGGTATGAGCCAATCAGATGCTCCAACGCATGAACTTGAACGTACAACGGATGGATGTGAACCCAGCTTCAGTCTATTTCAAAGCTCTTAAATAAATTGGATTAACAAATCATTCGTTGCAACTTGAAAGGGATCATGAATTAGGATCATGGGATAGGGTGGGAGCTATTTACTTCGACGAGACCTTCATATAATTAAGATCGAACTTCACTTAAGTAAGTTCGTTTGATCTTCAAATTATATTTAGGTCTCGTCTCGTAAATAGAAAGAGTAGGTAGTTGTTCAAAGTTGATTGCAACGAAAACGAAAAGAAACTGGTTTATTGAAGAAATATCATATCATGCAAGGTTCAGGTGTCCAAAATAGTCATAGCAAAATTCTCAGATTTTGCTAGAGGAAGGTTATAAAAATTTGAAAATGTTGAGGAATTTACTGTCCATCCTGCAGCTCGCCGAATAGAGTCTAGATCTAGACCCTTTCCTGGCTGCTGCTGAGGTTGAGGCGTGTCTCGTGCTGTGAGCAGAAAACACCTTAGTGTCAAGACCACTTGCAAACATAACGCCTTTAATCCAACGACTAAACTGTCTGGCTAGTTGCTTGGATAAAAGGTTTACGGGAAGTTATAAGTTTACCGGAAAGATCCTGTAAGGACATAGATTCATTGCTGCTATTTTTTAGAGGGCCCAATATAATTTGTGGGTCCCACGTAGTGTCATACTTGGGTGCCGACGGTTTCAGTGCAAAAATGCCTTTGAAAAATCGTTTCAAATATCACTCAAATCATTCGTTTCATTACTAAAATCATTTGTTGAAACAAGAGATATTATGGCTGATCGATAAGAATTTAAGATGCCGTAGGCAACACCCTTTTTGAAGTTGAAAGTTAAAAACTCAAGGAGATTCGGGATGTCTGGGGAAAAAATATCACAGTCACTTGACTTACAAAAGTTCCACCATAACTTGAGTCCCGTATCATATTGTTTGAGAGTGGATTCCGTAATAGAAGAAAGACAAATCTTGGCAGCCACTTCCGACGTTCCTTTCAACCTGAAGCCTTGTATGACAAGCGGCCTGCCACCAGGGTAAGTTTCTTCCATAACGGGTGCGGTAATCTGTCAGGTGAAAGAAGTAACTCATTACTTGTGGGAAAAACAATAGGTTCATCAGTCAACAAGGAAGAGAAAAGGGGGTACCACGGTTGTGCTTCCCAAAGGGGAACTACAACCACCCCTGTTGCTTCATCGCTAATGATTTTATGTAGGACCTTGGCGATAATAGCAAATGGAGGGAAGGCATAAAAAAATCATGACTCCATTTCAGAGTAAGGGCATCAATAGCGAAACTTTCAGGGTCCCTCTGCCACGAAACAAATTTTGAACACTTTTTGTTATGTCTAGACGCAAATAGGTCAATGTCAAAAATATTATACTTCTGAATAATTCTTTGAAAGGCATAATTAGACAGTTCCCATTCTATTTCTGTTTCTGAACGGCGAGATTCTCCCACCAGCTTCAAAATTATCAGAGGATTTAATATATGAAGCAAATATAAGGATACCACGTTCAGCACACCATTCCCAGATGTGTCTCGCCAAACTGTTCAGTAAGGGAAATTGAACACTTCCCATTCGATTCACGTAAGCTATCGCAGTGGTATAATCAATTCTACAAAGAATATTACAAGATCTTTTATGTTTTGAGAAGCATTTCAATCCAAACCAAGTCGCAAGAAGTTCAAGGTAATTGATGTGGTGACTTTTTTCCTCGTGAGACCAGAAACCATGGGTTCTTCGTGAATCACAACAAGCCCCCAGCCAGTGCGCGTAGCATCTGTGAAAATTTCCATAGTGTAAACAGGGAAACCGATGGATTTGTTAGCTGAAGGGGTTCTTCGTGAATCACAACAAGCCCCCCAGCCAGTGCGCGTAGCATCTGTGAAAATTTCCATAGTGTAAACAGGGAAACCGATGGATTTGTTAGCTGAAGGTAAATTAGATAACCACCAACGGAAATCATAATCTAAAAATGTTTCGGAATTGTCATAAGTGCATCATAATTATCAGAGTTATTTGTATTTTTTCCCTCTCAAAAAGTTTTGTGTACAACCAGCCATATTTCACTGCAGGACACACTGCAGTAAGACGTCCTATACATATAAGCTGCGAATTGTCTGATGGAGCAATGAGTACCTAATAGCCATGAAGTGTTCCGTTTCCTCACAGATACGTAAAATTTTCTGTTCTGTAGGAGAAACCGTCATAGAGATTGTGTTATAAATAAATCCCAAATACTGACACACAGTACGAGGGGTTAAGGAACTCTTTTCATAGTTGATTGTGAAACCCAAAGACTCTAATAACTTGATGGTGGCTGAAACATTGTTCATACATTCGTCGTAATTTCTGCCGATCAGTAAAAAATCGTCCAAATATATTACAGAAATCAGGCTTCTTCTCCTAAGATACGCCAAAACAGGTTTCAGCAATTCAGTGAACACAAACGGAGCTATACTAACTCCGAAGGGCATAGCTGTAAATTGGTAAGTTCGATTCTGAAATCTGAAACACAAATATTTCTTATGTGCATTATGGATAGGGACAGATAGATAGGCGTCCTTGAGGTCCAGGCTAGCCATGTGAGAATTCTTAGCAAGCAAACGAATAACCATTTTGTGATCAAGAATCTTGAAATGGTCTGTGCATAAAAAATAATTTAAATATTTGAGTTAAAAATAATAATTAAACGATTTGACCCATCCTTCTTAGGTAGGTACCAAAAAAATATTTGAAATAAATTGTTCATGAGAAAAAGGAACCCTATCCATAGCTCCCATAACTAAAAGTCGATTAATCTCTGCCGATAATAGCGTTATCTCCTTAGAAGACCAGCGAGGGGAATTAGGTGGAGAAACTTGTATAGGTTCCTGTAGGAAAGGCAATTTTAGGCCCGACACTCCAAGCACCATGGAATTTCTGCAATCTACCAGCATGTTTACTTACATGTGGGTGAGTCAATTTCGGCGTACTTGTTTCTGGGCGGCTCCCTTGCGATGGTAAGAATCGTGGTTGTGTCGTCGTGGTTGATACGGGTGCTGGTGAGGAGCCCTCTGCTTCTGATGTTTCGGTCCTACCGACTTGGCTCCCTGAGAATGGTAACGGCGAGGACCTTCGGAGTTTAAAGCATTTTTGGTAACTTGAGGTTTCGGCTTGATGAACTTCAACTCCTGTGATGTTTTTTCCTAAGCTTGAGAAGCTTTAATACGATCAGGTAAACAATTCCCGAAGAGGAACTCATCAAAAGGAGCGTCAGTCAAAACCTCTCTCAAAGTAGTTTTCATGTGAGCGCGATTGTTTTCATAACTACGGTGCAGTGAAGTGATTGCGTGGCCCAATAATGGGATCGCCAAGCAAAATGGACATGGATGAGTACGTACGGAAGGTTTGTGAAGCCGTTAATAAAAATGAAGAAACATTTCTTAGATTCTGCTTGGACAGTAAGAACAAAATAGGGAAATCGGAAACTACTCAATTGGCTAGTATAATGAAGACGATGGTGCAATATGTGAATGATTTGGGACTTCATTTGAGTGGGTTGTATGGCAAGTACATAGAAGCTAAGGAAGGTAAAGAAACGCTCGTTTCTACTCTGGAAGCTAACACCCTCTCGATTTTGAACATAGTGTCTACTTTACAAAACGATGATGCTGAAAAAACGCCTTCCTTTGCCACTGTACTAAAAACTAACAAAAAAATTAACAAGCCCTTAAAGTCAGATTAACAGCGCAGTGATTTTCCCGTTTGACAAAAATAGCACAAAAAAGGCTGATGATATCAAAAGGGACATAAAGACTGCAATAGATCCGGTCTCTCAGGGCTTAAAAATCACCAGCATTAGGAATTTGGGTGAGAAAGGACTCATGATTCGGGCTGCCGATAAGGAAAACCTAAACGCTCTACTTGCATGCCCTAAATTTCACGACATTGGACTGAACATTAGCAGACCCCAAAAAAGACTTCCTCGACTTGCAATGTACGGAGTTCCTGCAGGAATGACCCAGGACGAGATCAAACAAAGCCTTAAACGTATTGCACTCATCCATTACTGACCATTCAACTATTGCTTTCAGAACCGGTGATCCGAGTGTTTGTAAGGATAAGCAACAAAAGGTAACCTATGTCCAGGTAACTAATTATGATAAACTGAAGTCAATCATGCAGGCTATCGACTGGTCATATGTCTATAATCAAAGTGATACCAACGTTGCATATGATTTGTTTTTCAATATTTTCAGTCATTGTATAGACTTATGCTCTTCACCTGCTGTAGCCAAAAATCATAAAATGATAAAACTTAAACCTTGGATTACCAGTGGCATAGTGACTTCTATCAATAAGCGCGATAAACTGGCAAAGCTTAGCAAAAATAACCCTAATGATGAATCACTGCGAAAAAGCTATATTAGATATAGGAACAAACTCAAAATCATTATAGAAAGAACGAAAAATTCCTATTTTAAAACGGAAATTGAAAAAGCAGGGAATCCTGCCAAGTTCTGGAAAACTATTAACACGGCACTAGGAAAGGAAGTAGAATCTATCAAAATAGAAAAACTTTGTATCAAAGGATCCGAAACCACAAATCCCAGTCAAATAGCTGATGGACTCAATGAATTTTTCATATCAGTTGGCCAGCAACTGAATGAAAGATTTCCCAATTACAATCCTATGCATAACCTCCCCCCTAGAACTACTGGCAAGATGAGCCTACGATTAACCAGCACTGAAGAAGTTTTCAGAACTATTCAGTCAATCAGAGGTGGCTGCAGCCCTGGCTGGGATGGTATATCATCTAACTTGATCAAAACATTAGGAGTACATATTAGTGCTCCATTGAATCATATAATCAACCTCAGCATACTTAATGGTTGTTTTCCAGATTCACTAAAAATCGCAGTAGTTCGACCTCTTTACAAAAAAGGATGTAGGTCTTCGCCATCAAATTACCGACCAATCTCATTGCTCTCAAACTTTGCCAAAATCTTTGAGAAGATTACAAATTTCTCCCTTGAGAGGGAAAAACATTAAATCATGTTTAATGTTTTTCCCTCGCAAGGGAGAAATTAGATATAGTTTTTTAATGTCAAGAAAAAATGAAAGCCACAATTTCACTGAACTCTACAAGTATAATGTTGCATTTACTGTACTTATTATAGAACTCGCCATCAACATATGGTTGCTACAACAGAAGGTAGTAACTGTGTAGTAACCAATGAAAAACGTAGCTATTGACTCTTGTTTCTTTCGAGTGCGATATTCTTTATGGTTGCTACAACAGAAGGTAGTAACTGTGTAGTAACCAATGAAAAACGTTGCATATTTGCGTGTCGGAATTCACAGAATGACCCCCAGCCCTAAAACATTAAACATGTTAATAATCAAATCGCAACTTGTGAATTACCTGGAAACTAACAATTTACTATCACCTGCGTATGGTTTTCGACCGAATCGGAGTACTCAAGACGCTCTTGCTGAAGTAGTTAACGAAATTTCAAATGCACTAAATGATGGGGATAAGGTGCTTAGTGTTTTCATTGATCTAACGAAAGCATTCGACTCCATTGAGACAAGCAGGTTGATAAATAAACTAGATAGGCTTGGATTAGATGGAGTAGCAGTTCAGTGGTTCTCGTCATATCTTTCCAAAATAAGTCAGTGTGTGGAATTCAATGAAGTACGCAGAAATTCCTTGCCTATTAGATTTGGAGTACCCCAAGGATCTGTTCTAGGTCCTATACTGTTTTTACTGTACATAAATGACCTCTTCAATTTAGAAACATGTGGCAAGTTCGTCGCCTTTGCTGATGACGTAGCAGTAATACTGACAAATAAATCATGGGAGGACGTCCACAAGGATGCAAGTAAAACTCTTACCCAAATGCACCAATGGTTCTGTATTAATAGCCTAACAATGAACATTTCTAAGACCAACTACGTTACTTTCTCTATAACCTCCGCAGGTCAACCTGATTCCACCAATTTAAAAATCCACAAAGCATCATGCTTAAATTATGGAACATGTAATTGTACTAAGCTTGAGCAAGTCAATAGCATTAAATATCTAGGACTCCAACTAGACCAGCACCTAAAATGGAGGATGCACATAGAGACCCTAGTAATGAGAATAAGGAAATCGTTTTTCTTTTTCTGTATACTACGAAAATGGCTCTCCAAAAGTAATTTAAAGATGGTTTACTACGCATATGTATAAAGTATCCTAATATATGGTATAGAATTCTGGGGCGGAGCATATGCCCAAACCTTCCGCTCGCTCAATATTGTGTGCAACTCCCTCATTCGGATCATCACTCGGTCGCATTCCCGAATGCGAATCAATGATCTTTTTAAAAAATTTGATATTCTTCCACCAAGACTGATATTTGTCTATCGCTCCCTGCTTCGTGTCCACAAGATTAAAAAATGTCTACCTCACCGCATTGTCTTGCGAGTCACCCGAGCAACATGCGAGGGTAGTCAAATTCTAGTTCCCCGCCCTACCACTGATTTTTTCACAAGACAATTTCCATGGCTGCCTCCCACAATATACGCCTCACTTCCGACTACCTTACAATCAGATCAGTCGACTAATTCCTTCAAAAAAAGAATAGGCGCATACCTGCTTCAAATGCTAAAAGTATCGATCCAAACTAATAAGCTAGTTCAGTGACAACCAGCCCCTGGACGGGTCGTCAAGACCTTAGGGGCCCATTCATGAACTTGGTTTTCGCATGATTCTGTACAAATTATATTCTTCATTATGGACTTAATATGTTTTTGAATAAAGAATTGAATTGAAAGAATTGAATGTTTAAAGCAATCAATTCCTTCCGGGATTGGGATTCTGAGTGATGGACATCTGCCAACAGTCTAGATGTGCCACTCAGTTGTTCCACTATAACTTTATTCCCTCCCTCCTCCTCACGTAACAAAGAGGTAAGTGCATTCCCAATAGCAGTCAATCCTGCACCAATTTGCCCTTGAATCGATAGTAGTCGATTGTCACGACGAATCATTGAGTCAGATGATGCTTTAAAAACCTCTAAGTTCAATTTGGGTGGAGCAACGCAAAGGCAATTCTCAGGGGTCGGATATTTCTTCAGGATGATCTGGCGTTCTTCAGGGGGAAGGGGGAATTGTGGTCCATCTATCAGGTAAATCATTATGAATAGACGGCCCAACTGTAGGATGTTGGGGAACATCGTCATCCAGGAGACAAAGAACATCACCATCCAATATGGGGTCCACTGCAGGCAAGTCGTGAGTCATGGTGTGAGTCTGAGGCATTCCTGTGGAATCAGAAAAAAAGGGGGGGCACAGTAGATATTAGATGTTAGCCATGGATGGGTGTCAACAAACCTAACCCGAAATTCCAGGGTGATGATGACATTTCCGTTGCAAGGAGTGAAAATTCGGTCGCAAAAAATTTGAAGACCAAAAGAGAAGTGGGAAGGTGTATCACAACACCACGTCCACTAGCAGGGAGGTGTTTCACAACACCCTACCAACCTGCAAAGTGTATCACAACACCAAATCGATGAGGTGCACGACCACACCAACCTAATCGTCGATTAAAATAGGTAGGTAAGAACATACCTACACCGGCAGTGTTTCAGTAGAACACACAAAATCGATGAGGTGTACCACCACACCAACCTAGACGTCGATAAGCACAGTGTATCCCTACACTGTCAAAGGCGTCATAAGGGAGAATCGTATTTGGTGACTGTGACCAACGCCATTTTGAATTTTGTGACTTCGTAGTTAACCAATATCCAAGGAGAAAATGCATGCACGAAAAAACAAATTATGATAGCTTACCTTCGTTTAACGAATTAGCACAACTCAAAGTAGACCTTGTTGACGAGGATGACGGATCTCGAGAGGAAAATTCGTAGGAATCCGAGTGGCTAGAGTATTCAACGTGATGACGACGGCGTGGACGCTACGGGTTATGCCCGTCATGGACGACGTCTTGAGGACGAAGCGCCATCGGCCTCGTCATAACTTTGCAAAGCACAACACAACTTCTTGATCCGTTTGGGTAAACGGTCACTAGAACGCGAATGGTGACTTTTACGACGCTTTCCACCCATGGAAACGTTTTTCCTGTTTGTGAGAAGTGCACGAATTTGGGGGGAACGGCAAATCAGGCAAAATGGCGTATTCGTTCTCAGGCACACAAAATGAAGACTGAAGAGATTAAATGGAGCAAGTGGATCATAGACAACGCTGGACTTCTTCTTCCAGTTTCTACTTTTTTGGCCTTGAATGTGTGGTTCTCCATGGACAAAGTGAGGGTACTACTCTTTCTATTTACGAGACGAGACCTAAATACGACCTCGTATAATCTTCAGTAGGTTCTCCACTTTCTTCCTCATCTGCACTCCTCGGAAGGTTGTCCTGTGCCTTATTTGAAATGGGTAGCTGTTTGTACCACGGGTGAAATTGTTCGGGAATTGCTTTTTGGCGGCATAGCTTCATTAAGTCTTTCTTTTTTTGCGTCCTTATTGGCAACTGCCGTTTGTATAATGCTGACAGCGACTTTGGAAGTGATGGAGGTCGTCCGATACCGTAAACTGCGACGGTCCTGTATTCGTCCGTGTGGCAATATTTGAATTCAATCTTCCCAGGATTGTCTTTTCGGAATCGGAAGCTTTTTACCTTCAGCCAGTTAACTTGTTCTTTATTTTCATATTTTTTTCTATTTTTTATTAGACGTTCTGACAAAGATTTCAGATCGAGAAAGTCATTGAATTTCAATTCTTTGGCTTGGTATGGTTCGCATCTGCTCTTCTGTCGTTTCGACCTCACCAATCTGAAAATTGTGAGCCAGTCTTGAATAGTATAAGCCGGCACCAGCTTTTTGGCCGATTCTATAGCACTATGCATAGAAACGGCTTCCATGTAGCTATGGCCACTTTCTAAGAACTTCTGCTCGATCACCTTAAGATGGGTTGTTTGAACCAAGTACAGCATCAGAGCAGCAACCTGTTTTTTCCGATTTTGGCCTCCGCATGTATCCGAAAATAGTGATACCTCAGTTATCTCGGATGGCAAGGACGATAGGTACTGAAATAAACAGCTTCCGATTGCGGAGCTTCCCCTCTTCCCATTCAACTCGGTCCAGCAATAACAGTAAGCGTCGTTTGGGGGTGCTGCTTCGTAAATAGTATAAGGTTGTAAACACAGATTTTTCTACTGTAATACATGCTGCTGACGTCTGAGGATGGTATTTGCAGTACGGATTGCAAATCGAAAGTCAATGAGAGGAAGTTTAGCTCCGAAGCTAGTCTGTCTTTGTCGCGAGATTTGGCAGTGTTGCAATCTTCTTTTCTCTTTTGGTGGCTTTAGTATTCTTCTTGAAACTTTTCCTTCTCTTCCTGGCGTGCATTGTCAGTTTTCACATATTTGGCAACGGTCTTTCTTCGGGTGGAAGAATGATAGATTAAATTCTTCCCCAAATACGCGTTTGTTAATTAATGAAACAGGACGTCTTGATACTTTCTTCATCCCTCCGCTTGAATCTTTTTCAATTTCCGGCTCTTGTTCCGTTTGTTTTTTCCCCCATTCTTCAAGGTAGAGGGCGTACATTTTTGAAATGCTGAGCGTGCCGTCCAACTATTCTCTTTTGGTTGAACACCGACAATAATGGGAGGGTACCTATCTTCGGGAAACTGTCGATGTGCTGCTTGACAAAGGCAATCTCTTCCGGTTTGGTCTCGTTGCATCTCCTTCGTAGGAACCGTATTCGCCTTGATTTTTGAACGAGTTCAATACTACGTCATTAGAGATGCATAAGGTTTTAAGAATGAATGATTGGCACACTCTTACATTCTGATATCCTCCATTCACTTTGAAATAGTACTGCTTGCTGTTGCCCCGCTCACGTCCCTAGTTTTTGCGTGGACGCCATCTTTCGGGAGTAGGTACAGGTGCGTCACTCGACTCAAAATGAATTCTTTCAGTCTTTTGAAATCGGAAAGGCCCCAATAAAGCGCACATAACTCTCCTCGCTGGAATTCCGTTATTTTCGCAGAGCATTTAAAACGACAGCGTTCGCAATTGATTGGTTTAGGTTTTAGGAGCTTTGCCCGGCTGATTTTTGTTTTTTATTTTGTAAGGTAAACCTTCACTTCTCTTTCGCCGTCCTACATTAACCTTCCACAGGCTGGGGATTCACAGCTTCCACCTACTACCTCGATTCTGTAGAAAATTTCCTCTTTGGCATTTGGCATTTCCTCTTGCAGCGAATCTGAAATCACAAAGGAAGGCTCTGTGTCACTGGCCTCCATTGTTTGTGGCTTTAAGTTTGGGATATCTTCAGTGGGCTCCAGTTTCCTTTTTTTATTGAGAATTTTCTTGTGCCTGAAGCTTTCACGTTGCGTCCCACCTTGTGATGCGTCTTCAGTGAAAGGGAATGTATCCTCATCGTCTGACAGAGAAGAGCTGCTTAATGAAGTTGTCTCTGGCGAGTAACTTGGGTCTTGATCATGTTTTTCATCATCTTGATGAGGAAAAGCGTAAATGGGTTTAGAATTTTGATCGTAATCACTTTGTACATTCTCGCTCGAGGTTGCGTTGAAATTACCTGAAGTCAGTATTGACTGACTGAAGTAAGAAGAGTGTGCTGCAGGTCTACCTGAAGAGGTGGACGGGACATCCCTATAGTCATTCACGTAAGACGTGGAGGGATCCTTCTCTTTCTTGCCAATGTCCTCTGTAGCTACAACGAAAGAGCTACATTATTGTACTTGATAATAATTAAAAACTCAGCAAATTTCACGTTTACAAGTTTTGAGGGAGGTCAAAAAATAGTTGTTGTTGTTGTTATAAGATCATACAACTACCTAAAGGTAAGTAGTTATAAAGGTTATAAAGATAGGAAAGTAGGATAGGAGGCAGTAACAAAGGGTACAGACCGCCTTGAAGCTTTTTCTGATCAAAATAATTGATTTGCTTCAACATGGGAGACAAGAAAAATAAATCATACAGCCCAGCAAAAAACGAGAGCCCCGTAGGGGGATTCAAAACTTCAGGAGTTGCTGAAAAAATTACATTTTTCGCGATTACATAGCTTCTGCTGAGTTGGTGGGTAAGTATTAAGACAAAAATACAATCGCTTACCTGTCAAAATCATGGATGAGGTTTGCACGACGTTTCCTTGTTTGCCTGAACACATTTCTAGGATTTTCCGCGTTCGGTTGCTTATCATTGCTCGAGAGATTGCTCAAAAGACGAAACTGGTAAATTAATGATCTTCAGACGAAGAAAAAAATCTTTCCAACGACGCGACGCTATGCTACAACGACGTACACCCATAGAACGCGACAGCTGTTCAAACAGCGCAGTGACGCTCCAATTCTTATTGGTTGCCAAGGCAACCACATTCGCCTAATGAAGGCGATCATTGAATCCCAGTTACTTGTGTTCTTCGCCCCCTATGTCTTCTTTCCAAGTTCTTTTTCTTGTACTGGAGTGGACTTGGTGGATTTTCTTAGCACCAGTAGGCGTTTCTGAACGAATTCACATCCGGTTCTGAGAAAATCCTCTAAGTGCACTTGATGGTTTTTCCTCCCACCAAAACACATTTGCCTACTGGGAAAAGCCACCAAGTGCACCTGGTGGATTTTCGTTGTCAGAATCGTTGCATAATATTTGGACTTAGTGAAAAAAATGTGTTCTACTACGAAAACACTACCAGTTTTATGGGCACAGGGACCGCTGTACAACTGTGGGTCATGTAGGAGGTCTGAATGAAGCTTTTAATTCATTTTGAGAAAAATTGGACTTAATGGATTTTCCTTGTACACCCATTTGACCAGTCTGGTCAAATCATTTCCTTGGATTAAGTCTGCGCAGAAAACGCTACTTCTTTAAAGTGACACAGTTGGTGTTTTTGGTCAAGATTGGTTCGAGAACCAATCATAATCAAGTAAGTCCATTTTTGAGCAAAACTTTCAAAAATTTGGACGTATTTGGCCCCCCCCCTCCCACCCAACACGCTGCTTTCTGGAAGGGCAGAGTTAGTGTATTTTTAAAATAAGAATAATAAGTACTTTGTCGTGAGTCCCTCCCGGAACTCCAACACACTACAATTAGGTTCTCGCCAAAAACAACCTGTTAAAATAAGGCTCTGGGAATAAACGGTAAGAGTGGGGCAACGGACGCAGGACCCAACCTGAAACCCCACCACCAGGGTGGGGACTTCAGGGTCTATATAACCCCGGATCCTGCGCCATTTTCGCCATTCTACGTCTCCTCTTGCTGCTGGCTACTCTCTCTCTCTCTCTCCTCAAACCTCCTCTCTTAAAACTCACTTCTCAAATGCTCTCCTAGAAATTCACACACACACAGTAAATTCACACTCACCCATTTCATCAGAGTTAGGTGGAGGTCTCGCCCTTAACCAACCCTGATGAAACACACTACACGCTCGGTGGAGGTCCGCCCTTAACCGTAAACACACCAAAATCAACACACAACAATTTTAGCTCTAAATTCACTCCTATCCAACATCCAACTACCTCCACCTCTCATGGTGAATTTTACAGCAACCTAAATTCACCATATACTTCATTTTGGTTCAAGAACCAATCTTGATCAAAAGTCCATTTTTGAGCAATAAATTCCTACATTTGGACCTACTCTGCCTAAGAAACGCTGCTTTCTACGAGTGGCAGAGTTAGTGTTTTTGTATCAGAATAATAAGTACTTCATTTTGGTGCAAGAACCAATCGTAATCAAATAAGGCTATTTTCGAGCAAAAAATCCAAATTTTGGACTTACTCTGCACATCAAACGCTGCTTTTTAAAAGTGGCAGTGTTGGAGTTTTTTGTTTCGGAATTCAGATGCGGTCCAAGAACCAATCCTGGCCAAGTTAAGTATATTATTCGAGAAAAATTCCCAATTTCGGACTTACTCTGCCCAAAAAATGCTACCGTTTGAATGTAGCTGAGTTCTGTTTTGGATGTGGGGCGCCTTTTTGAAAATCTGCGAATGAGGTATTCTTGATACAGTCCATGGATACTATTCACGAGTGATGTCAAAAATTGTAATCATAAAAAGACACTTTTTTGTCACGGGCTCTTGGACCTTGTACATCCGTTGTGTACATCCTCCTTTCGGTTAATGGTAGATAGCTTTTCAGTCCATAGGTATATATCTTCACTGTGGTTATTATCTGCTGAAAGGTAAATTATCACGGATGGGAACTCGAGGCGAACCTATCCGCCGCAAAAGTCCATATCCATTCTTCAGGTTCATCCTATATGAAATTCGCCAAGTTGGCTGTTTGCCCCGACTGTTTGAGGGTGAAAATATGTTTCTCGGATTCAAGGGGTAGACTTGGTTTGTTATTTATTTCTTCGATTCTCTTCTATTCCAAATATGTAGGCACCTACTTCAGGACAAAGACTATGGAAAATTCAGTCAAATGTAACTTAGTTTGAGATGCCATTTAAAATAAGTATGTATTAGTTGGCTATGTTTAATACCGAGTATCTAATAGTAACCAACCAGGTTTAGAACGAGAATTAATTACATTCATATTAGCTGTTTCCTTGAATTGTAACAAATTCATGGTTTGGGTCTCGATTACGTGAGCTTACACTTGTTGTCACACAAATAAAATCCAAAACATGGGATTCAGTTGGCAAAAAATCGCTGCCTTAATGCCGCCTAAACCTGGCTGTGCGCGTTTCAAGTCAGATTCGTATGTATGTCTACTTAATTGCCAGTTTGTTGTCGTAGTTTGGGTGTTGGATTTTGGGATTCTTCCCTTTTTCTATGAATTTTTCGTTTCTTCGGGACTGTGCTTTGATTAACTGAAGTCACTACCAAAACCATGTCAGCTTCAAACTTGATTTTAAACTATTCATCAGTTATATTAATGCTATCAAAACCTCTATAACTCGTTCTCTTCTGTCTCCACTCGAGTGGTTGACCTATTCAGAGATACGCACCACAAAGAAGTGATCAGCTGATATCGGCTGTGCTACATCCCAACATTCCCTTCTTCTCTAATTATTAGGTTGCTGATGCCATGTGCTATGGTCGGATAATGGTCGGAACAAATTCTGTCCTGAGAGGACCGGCCGATCACGCCCACAGGACAGTTGGACGTTGAGCCCCAGCCTGAAATGGCTACTTACCTACGTTCTTTTTCGTACTATCGTAACAACACATTTTCGTCCTTAGAAATGGCGACATTATTATTACCACCGTTTCTACTGTATTCCAATACAATATACATTATTTCCGAATGTTAGACAGGCTGCTCCTACTCCATTAGCATTTGCCTGTCTGTTCAATGAAAATGACTCTCCGGATGGGTTTTATGGTTTTAAATTTTGTGGGTCTAGTTGGTGCACCTAGGATGATATTATTATGATCAGATTCTTCTTGATTTCCTGACGGATGGATGCTTTTTACCCCGTTTTCTCAGCATATAAATATCATACATCGCACAAGTGTCAATGATGGTGATTTTATTTTCCACTGGCGATGGAATGCTGTTCCTCCTGTGTTTCCTTCCTGTGTCGTTTCCTCTATAAATAGGCATCTTAATCACTCTGAAAGGCGATAAGTGAACAAGAATGAGTTGTATACAGCCAGAAAATATGTTCATAAATAATAATATTATGCTACTTTTGTTTGTAAATATTTGCAGTAGCCTTCTCCATTTTGAGGCAGTGCAATATGTAGAGCTTCTGATCGAATGTGAGATAGAAGAGGACACTCTTGGATCGCTCAGATCTCCTGGCATCATGAGCATTCCCTATTTAGGGACACGAAAGACGCTACTGGGAATAGAGAGAAGGTTGAATAGAGGTCAGCTTCAAATGAATTATAGTCAACATTTTTACATTTGGTCGAGAAAGGAAGACGTAGTGGACGCATAAATCCTCCCTTGGCCCTTCTCCAGAATCCCTGTTCACAGTCGCCAATCGCCTGTAAAATATCTTGATAAACGATTACTTACTTCTTTACGTTATTAATGGGAACCAAATTATTTTTTAATGTAGTCCTCTAATGTCAAGGTCAACGCTGATTTGAAGATTCATTCGAGGACCTCAGCTTGAGATTTGTTTTGGGATTCATACCTGTAAAGTTCTTTGTCACTGTTGATAGAGGAGTATAATAATTGTGAGGAGGAATGGGAATTATACTCGTAGTTGACCTAGGCATAAAAAAACGAAGTTACTGAATCGTTATCGCTTTCCACTAAAAACGAAAATACATTGCTTTATACCGCTTTCGATGATCAACCCATCTTCTGTAACAAGCAACGATTTCCCAACAAACAATATTGTCGTGGTACCCGTCAAAGATTACGTTTACCACTCCTATGTAAAATATAGATTTAACCAAATAAATAAGGAGAAAGACGAGCTGTGCGACGCCGCGGTTGAACTCCAGAAGGGGTTCCCCTCCATCGAACTTCCAACGCTCGTCAACGGCCGTAACGACCGTTGATGGACGAGGGACGAGGTGGAGGCACCTTTGTATACTACCGGGCTCACCCAGCTCTTCATTCGACGGATCTCGCTCTTACCTACAACTTGTCTCTCTCTCACTCACCTTACACCTTCTGTCACTCTCTCCTACCCTTCCTCGCATCTGCTGTGGTGGTGACCACGGAATGGTCCCTCTCCTCTAATACTGGCTGTGGTGATAACCGCGGGGTATTAGCCTCCTTCCTTCTGGCGTCTGCTGTGGTGATAACCGCCGGGCGCCTCTCTCTCTCCTCTAACACTAGCTGTGGAGATAACTGCGGGACGCCTTACTCCGTCTCCTCTAGCACTCGCTGTGGTGATAACCTCGGGGTGGTAGGCTTCTTCTTCCCGGCGTCTGCTGTGGAGATAACCGTGGGGCGTTAGCGATCCGAAAATACTCCTAGGGAGCACATCATACGACGGCCTCCGCACCCGACTCATCAATCTGTACCAGCCGTCCAGATACGCCCGGATGTCCGCCCTCATCCAGCCCCAACACCTCGGCGATCAGAAGCCCAGCCATCTGTTTCACCGTCTCCGCCATCAGCACCACGGTGTGCTCACCGCGGACATCACCTGGGCGTTCTGGCTCCGAGCATTACCCTCCTCACGTCCAAGTCACACTCGCCCTTCACCTTGACGGTGACGATGACACCCTCCTGTGTCTGGCAGACATGATGCACGACATCACCGCGTCCGCCCCTGTCCATCGAATTGGCCCCGTCCACGAGATTCGCCCGATGCAACACCACCCTCGTCCCCGCTCGCTATCCGGTGACTGTCATCGGGCCCCGTCCTCCAGACACTGCAGCGATTCTACGGAGCCTCAGAAAAACCCTACTTCCACGTTGCCAACCCCACCACTACCAACTCCCCACCCGATTCCAACCGTTGTTGGTATCACGAAAACTTCGGTACACGTGCATGTAACTGCCGCCTGCCGTGCATATTTACCCCCACCATCTCCCACGGAACGCCAACGCCCACCGGTAAATCCGGCGGGCGCCGCGTCTTCCTCTTTGACGAGTGAAATGGCCCCCGACCTTCTTCACACCCCTCCAGCTCGACCGTCGCCATCTCAACAAGCCCACTGTACCGGCCATTCCACCCCGGACCTACGCCGCAGCACTCTGGATTCCACCACACCTCAAACAAACTCCCATCTCGACAGTCACAACCTCAAAGACTGTCCGTTTCCACAAACCCGCTGTGCCAGCCATTCCACCGCCAACTTATGCCACAGCACTCAAGAAACCACCACCAGACAAACAACCGCCCGCCCTACCATCAACCACGAAACGCCCCAGATCCACCATCGCCCCCACTACTCCACCACCTCCCACCAACTCTACATCCGCTGCAAGCGGACCAACCTTCCCTTTCTCTTCGACACAGGGGCAGCGATTTCCATCATTCCCAACAACCGGCTCCATCGCCACTCGCCCTCCAGCGACCAGCTCCTCTAGGCTGCAAACGGGACCAGGATCCCCTCCTATGGGACCTATCTCTCCTCAGTCCACCTCGACAACCAGGTGTATGATTGGCTGTTTACGGTACCGGACGTCGACAAGCCGATCCTGGGTGCCTACTTCCTCTCGTACTTTGGCCTCCAGGTCGACATGAAGCACGTCAGACTAATTGATCCCCTCTCACATAAAGTCCTAGGCGGGTTTATTAACACCATCAGCCCCCCTCCACCCACCGACCGGAAATTTACAGCACTCCTCGATGCCTACCAGCCGCAACCTCGCCCCACTTTGCACCTCTCCCAGGTCCAACACTTCATACAAACCACTGGGCCACCCCTCTCAGTGAAGGCCCACCACCTACCTCCCCATCAATTATCTCAGGCAAAGGATCATTTTAACACCTTCATCGAGGAGGCATCGTCCCACCCTCCAAACCCCCATGGGCATCTCCTCTGCGCATAGTGCAGAAGCCCGACGGGCAAATTCGGGCTTGGGGGGACTATCGCCGCCTAAGATGCCTTACCTACCACCGATGCGCCACTGCCAGGGTCGTCACCCATAGCCGCCCCCAGAAACCGGCCCTGGAGGACAGAGTGACACCCCACACGCATCCAGCGCACCTTCCTGGCGGCCCCAGTGTATTCTCCCGCCCCACTCGAGCGCAGTGGGGCCTTCAGCATGCCCTCGCCTATTTGTTACGCTGACCCTTGTAACAGTGTGGCTGTTCACGATACATTTTTTCTTCTGGTGGAGACGGGGTCGTTTGGGGAAGCTTAACCGGTGATAATCTCGCTGGTCTAGGAGGGGGACTCTCGAGGTCCACCCCCACTGTCACACGCGTCTAGGTGAAGGACGGATCAGAGTGAGCTCTTGGCCTTTATAGAATCCTGATCTTCTCGGAAGAAAATTATAATATTAAAAATTTTTTTATTCACGTGAAAGCAATATTATTTTACCACTGAGGATGAAGAGAGACTCCATAATAGTCCTCCATCGTTGGTTGTACTGTGATATTATTCCGTTTGAAAAATGATGGCTCGTTTGGATTTGGTTGATATACTTTCGCAACCAACGTTGAAGTACTATTGGGTATTATACTATCACGCAGAAGGGGCATCTATCTATAAAGGAAAATTATTACACAACGGTTTATTATTTACCTTATGCTTCATGAATAACTACAAATAATTAATGATTGGATTATTATTCCAGTTTATAAATGCGAGGTGGATTCAAGAATTCTATGATCAAGTATTATTTGTTGTTATTCATGAAGCATAATGTTTTTTCAAATTACAAAACAACAACAATATACAACAATATACAAAATAGCCATCGTTCTTCAGATAAAATCCTACAATAAATGGCACCGAAATTGATTATTCCAAGTTGATGCGGATTGTTTCATAAAACGTTCCATAGTACGAGTGTGAAATACCTTGAAACGTAAACCATAAAATTTTGAGGGTGGGGGGGGGGGGGGGGCTTAGAACTTTTTTTCATGCTCGATTCCAAAGGTTCATTATTGAAAATAATAAACAAAAAATGTCATCCCTCTCAACCGAATGTCGATATTCTTATCTTAGGCACTCTATATTTCTACCATCTAATGAGCATCGTAATAATTGTTTTGGAACAATTTCAACGTCAATTCACAATCATCGCAACTAACCATATAGTTTTATATCAACTGTTTTGATATAACAACATAAATATTTTCCTGTATCGCTCGTTCTCCTATGTTTTCTCATTTCTGACGTTGTAGACACGCTGTGGTGTTGTTAGGTGTCGTTTATTCAGCGGCGGGGGGCTCGAGGGATTCTCGAACAAGCCTTTACAAGAGAGCAGCCGAATCCCCATACGAGCTGAGCATAACAAGAGACTTGCGTATGCTTACACAACCATTCTCTTGGCCCTGAGGCAACCTCTAAAAAGTTACTAGAGCACGTCCTTCTCTTCCAACGCCATTTCACAAGTACATATTATGGCAACGGGCATTTTCATCTGCTTTAAAAACATGAAAACAAAAATTCTTAACCCCCCTCAAAATTTGATGGTTTACGTTTCAAGGTATGTAGAATCCAAAACTGCAATAAAAATATTTCTGTCTGTACGCCGTACGGGCCACTTTTCTTAGTTACCATGAAAAAAAATTGATGAAATTCGGGTTATAGGTTCCGTTCGGCGTCTAGTTGGTCCTCGAAGCTCGACGTTACTGTGAGTCATCTCTAAGGGGTTCAAAATAGGGGTTGAAATTTTCAAAACGCCTATACCATTGAACTTGCGAGTTTTTTAAGACCATCCGGAGCATCGTACGTCCAGCCGTTCGTTCACAGTAAGGCCCCGAAGTTTGCACCGACAGGCATTTTCGACTCCAGTGTGAATGAAATTGTATACAATTCAAACCAAATCTCGTAACCAGAGACGCGCCCACAATAGGAATTTGTGAATACGGCCAATCATTGGTAGGGATCACCTGATTATATTGGCGGAGTATGAAGTCGAGTTGGTTGTTCTGTGATATTATTTAATTTGAAAAATGATGGCTCTATTGGAGTTTGTTGGTAGGTAGTGAAACTTGAACAAACGTTGAAGTATTATTGATGGGTAAATTATTACTACGGTAAATCATTACTCAACGGTAAATTATTACAGAACGGTAAATTATACCATCTACGTAGAAGGGGCTGGAGTTTGTTGGTAGGTACTTTTGCAACTTTTTTCACTCCTCATCAACAATTTCTTTTCAGAACTTCATTATGTGTGTTTCTTTTTGTTAGGTACTGTTTGTCATCGGCAGAATTATTTTAGCAACATTTAACTCGTGATTTAGGTAGGTACCTAGTAACGAGTACGGGGTTAGGTACTAACCTACGGAGTGTCTGCGATCTACATAATATGCATATAATAGAATAGTACATATCATATTATATAGACGGGTTATCTATACATAGAGCTGTGATCTGTAACAGAAGGGTATTCTATACAAAATAATAAACCGTTGTGCAGGGATTTGCAGCGTTTTTCTAAACTGAATCACGAATCCAAGGCTTCTCTACCTTCGGGTTGGTTAGGTTGTTAGTTGTTAGTTACACGTCAACACTAATATTAGAGACAGACGCACCTCTGTCCCTAAACAACTACAAATTACTGCATTACAAAGCATTGCTACATTTCAATGAATCATGCCAATATGTGTAGGAAACTCATAGAACACTACTACACACAAGGGACAGGACGAAAAAGTAAACTTGTTATAAACCTGAGTTTGGATATGTGATGAATGACAGCTTACTTCCGGCTTATCTCACCCAGAAGAAATCATTGTTACACACTGCCACGGCACTCCTACAACTTAGCATCTCCAGTGGGCATGCGGAGAATACGTTTTCCGCGTATAAAACCCATCTGACAACAACAGAAAAAGGAGAAATGAGAGCTCACTAGGCATAAGATAGAGCTAGCTGGGACGAGGCCCCTCTGAGGTTGTTGCAAGCCAGTTCGACGGAATTGCTTTGGTCAGCTCGACCCAGTTTTCCCGAACTCCCCTCAGGACAGCGCTCTCCGGTTCAGTCTGCCGTAGCACCATGCACGCGACTCACACTCTAACTATACATTGTGTTATTCATCTAGTAACTAATAAAAAATTAATACTGTAGTGTTCCATGTGGGATTTATGAGTATCATCCTACCCAATCTGCACATACCTTAAATCAACGCGAGGAACATTACATTTGGTGCAGTCAGTAGGACTCGCACCTACGCTCCCAAAGGGAATCTGGTTCCACCTTTTCAGGAGCCCAAGTGTTCTCTGAACCGGAGGGCGATGTCCTGAGGGGAGTTCGACGGAACTGCTTTGGTCAGCTCGACCCAGTTTTCCCGGAATTCCCTCAGGACATCGCCCTCCGGTTCGGTCTGCCGTAGCACCTTGTACGCGACTCACACTCCAACTATACATTGTGTTATTCATCTAGTAACCAATAAAAAATTAATACTGTAGTGTTCCATGTGGGATTTATGAGTATCATCCTACCCAAACTGCATATGCCTTAAATCAACGCGAGGAACATTACATTTGGCGCAGCCGTATGTTCGCGGACTTTAATATACGTTCCCAATAAAGAATCCCGTGGTTAATTATCGTGTTTCAGTGTTGTGTGCTAACGCCGTTAAGTTTTTGTGGCTATGCACAACAACGTCGAACTTTCATCAGAGGGCATAGGTTGTGATATCCATTTAATACAGTGGATACACCTAGTTGAAGGGTTGAAGGCCTTTAATCCGACTTCAAGCCCCCATTCTTTAGCTTCTCACTACCGCCGCACTCGACAGAAATTGGATAGGAACTTAGATGAACTTATCCAATCCCTTCCAAGCCAGTTGGTCATTTCACGAGCAACAGAATGGTTGAAACGTGCACTCATTACCAAGTCGACGCCCAAACCCTCGTCAACAAAGCCTCTGGATCAAAGACGTGCATTTCAACGAAAACACCCAACCATCAAAACCTGAAACAATCATCTTCATTGGCATCAGACATCGACACATATCAAAGTGTTACAAAAGTCAAGGACCATCAGATCGCTCATCCCGCCCAAAATATCACATCCTCTTCATCCCCAGGAACACTGAATTTTGCTTGCAAAGTTAGCGGTGGACTTGCAAACATTCAAAGGGATGAATGTTGAGGAGAGATGGGATGTGATTCATTGTAATGATTTGTGTGCAAACTGCATTGCCTCGGCACATAATTCAGACATGGGTACTTCCCGATTTGTATGCCAATGTCACAAAGCACACAATTCGCTGCTATGTAAAAACCCGTTCAACTTCGCGAGAATTCGTGAAGTTGATGACGTAAAACGGGACGTTGGACTACACCTTTCCTCTCCACCTGCGTTCAAGGATCGGACACGTTATGAGGCTTTGAAGAAATTCGCTCCACAATCACTTCCATCTGAGGACAGATATTCTCAAAAAGCGGATGGAGAATCAGGAACAGAGAGCACAGGCAATTTCGCAAGTATTCCAGCTTCCCTTCTAAAAGATTCTCAGTGAACGATTCGGCAAAACTATATTTTCTGTCTAAAAAACGCATACGGGAATTGAGGAACTATGGACGCCACAGCGTAGCAACCAGAACAGTTATTGCAGGATCCAACACTCCTTCCCCTCAGGCTGGCTGATACCGGGCTGGTGGCCTCCGGCTTCGTGTGGACCGCCTCGGTTGGTCTGGGTGGAACCTGACCTTCTTCTGGGGTACCCCATCTACTCCAGCACTGCATGTAGACTGATCTTGCGGGGCAGGTGCTTCCTGGCAGCTCGTTCGCAGGATTCCTCTAGGTGCTGCAAGCCGCAACTGGTTCTGATGCCTGCTGACTGTTCCGCGCTGAGTGTCCACTACATACATCATTCGGCCCTTCTGCCCCTTGATGGTCCCGGGCACCCACGGCACTCCTGAGAAGAATTTTACGAGGACTTTCCCCCCCACGTTGAATTTTGAACGACTGACATTCTGTGCAGCCTCAGCTGGCTTAAGGAGGGACAACATGGTGCGGGGTTGCCTGCCATGAAGCCATTCTGCCGGTGACTTCCCTTCCATGCTGGGCGTTGTCCTATAAGAAAATAACAGTGTGTCCAGCGCTTCCAGTTTTAAGCGCCCTTCATGCAAAGCCTTTTTCATGGCTCCCTTGAACGTCCTAACCCAACGTTCTGCTTCTCCATTTGACGCTGGGTGGAACGGGGCAGTCGTTAAATGCTTGATTCCCACTTGGTTGCAGAACCCTTCGAACTCGGCTGAAATAAACTGAGGTCCATTATCTGATACCAACGTTTCTGGTGGCCCTTCCACTAAGAAGATCTCCTTAAGAGCAGCCATCACCGCAGCTGAAGTTGTAAGCTGCATTCCCTTGATGTACGGGTAGTTGGAATAGGCGTCCACCACCAAGAGCCACATATCATTGAAGAACGGCCCTGCAAAATCTATGTGAACCCGCTCCCAAGGCTGTTTAGGCGTTGGCCAGCTCTGATATTCCTGTGGTGGGCTTGGCTTGAAGGCTTGGCATGCCTCACAGCCTCGTGCCAGCTGCTCAATAGCAGCATCAATTCTGTACCACCAGCAGTGCCGCCGTGCCATTTGCTTCATGCGTACAATCCCCCAGTGACCCTCATGTAGCATATGCAGGATTGCTGGCTGCAGGGACGTTGGCACAATAACTCGCCTGTGTTCTGCCTCTAGCAATAGTACGCCGCTATGTGAAGTGATTGAAAGTCGTCGGTCAAAAAATGCCTTCAGGTCGCTAGGGCAGCGCTCTGGCCAACCATGAGCTGTCAGTTCCAACACCTGGGACAGCAAGGGATCCTTCTTGGTTTCTTCAGCCACTCTGCGGGAGTCTAGTGGAAACCCTGCCAACTGTGAGATATGATCCCTCTCCAGCCAATTGCATGAATCCTCTACAGCGTCAAACCTTGGATCTCCCTCCACTGCCAGGCGTGACATCGCATCAGCGTTCCCATGATGCTTACTCGGGCGATAGCGAATGGTGTACTGGTAGCCCATAAGCGTGATGGCCCACCGCTGGAGCCGTGCCAATGTGTAGACAGGAAGCTTCTTATCTGGATGGAACAGTGAGACCAGGGGCTTGTGGTCCGTTAGCAACTCAAAGGGCCGCCCATACAAATATTGATGAAATTTCTTCACCCCGAATGTGATAGAAAGTTCCTCCTTCTCGATCTGACTGTAGTTCTTTTCAGCATCATTCAATGTTTTTGAAGCAAACGCAATTGGGTGTTCTGAACCGTCTGGATACCGCGTTGACAGCACTGCGCCAACCCCATATGATGAGGCATCTGCAGCCAAGATTAGGGGGTACTCACTTTTGTAAACGGCTAACTGGGCAGCCTGCACAATGTGATTCTTTATGCCTAAAAATGCCGCTTCCTGCTTTTGTCCCCAGACAAACTGACAGCCTTTCCTGCGCAACTCATTCAGTGGCCCACAAATTGTAGCAAAATTAGGAATAAATTTGTTATAGTAGTTCACTTTGCCAAGGAATGATTGCAGCTCAGCCAAATTTGCTGGCCTTCTCAAGTTCTTGACTGCTGCGACATTTGCTTCACTGGGTTTCACCCCGTGCTCAGACAGTACATGTCCCAAGTACTCGACGCTTTGCTCAAAAAATACGCACTTGTTCCGATTGGCCCGCAACCCATGGTCCCTCAAACGCTGAAACAGTGCCTCAAGGTTGCTCATGTGTTCTTGATCCGTGGCCCCGGTAACAATTATGTCGTCCAAGTAATTGGCACAACCTGGGATTCCCGAAATGACTCGCTCAATCAAAGCCTGAAAAATTGCAGGAGCACTAGCTATCCCAAAAGCAAGGCGTTGATACTGGTACAGCCCAAAAGGTGTGTTGATCACTGCCACCTTTTTTGCTTCCTCATCCAACTCCAGCTGCAAGTAAGCATCCGCCAGATCAATTTTCGAAAACCTCTTCCCATTTTTGAGTTTCTGTAACAGTTCCTCGAATCGTGGCAGTGGATATTGCTCGACCTCCAGTTGAGGGTTTACAGTGACCTTGAAGTCCCCACACATCCTTATTTTTCCCCCAGGCTTTGGAACTATGACTATTGGAGCAGCCTATTCACTAAACTTCACTGGCCTAACTATGCCTGCTTCTAAAAGTCGATCTATCTCCCGCTTGACTGCCTCATGCTGTGAAAATGGCACTGGTTGTGGCTTGAAAAACTTTGGGCGTGTTCCTTCCTTGAACCGCAGGGTAACCTTACAGGAGTTACAGGTCCCTAACCCAGCCTCAAATATCGCCCCAAATTGCTTGCAAAGCTCATCTACTGGCTTCTCCATTTTTGCCCCCTGACTACCAACTTCATGCACCATCAGATTGGGCCCCATCAATTGAATCCCCAAGGGCTCGAACCAAGGAGTCCCCAAAATGTTTGTTCCTGTGGGGGTGTCAGTTACTAGTACCCTCAATTCAGCAGCCCGGGTATGCAGCGTGACATGAACCGTCATACATCCTACCAAGGAAATCCCAGACCCCCCGTAAGCCTGCAGCCGAGTGGTTGGCGGCTGTAACTGAGGTGCTCCCAGAGCCTGGTAGGTTTGCAACGTTATCATTGAGCATGTAGCTCCAGAATCCACTAGCATCCTCACCGGGGTTCCATTGACCTCCACCTCCACGTGATATCTAGACCCGGTGGTAGAAGGTGCCAGTGTCTGCACTTCGTCCACTAGACACGCATCTTCTGGAGAACAGCAGACTGTCGCATGATGTCCCCTCTTCCCACACCGGTCACAGCATGACCGGTAGAACCTACAGCTGTACCGAGTGTGCTTAACAAAACAGTCTCGACACGATTTCCGCCGATTGGGCACGAACCCCCTTTCACTAGTCTCCGGCCTTTCACTAGATGAACTCCTGGACCTTGGCGTTTGAGAATGTGTCGGAGAACTAGCTCTGGAACCCCAAGCCTGGTCCCGGACTGGAGACGCTTTCCGCCCCGCCTTCCGATATTCTGATGATATTTGATTCATCCCTTGAGTCTCTGTCCCCATTAGACCATTTGCCGCCGTTGTGGTCTCACAAGTCCGGGCAATCACCATCACCTCCTCCAATGTCGGGTTGGCCAATTGCAACGCCCGTGTCCTAACCCGTTCATGTGGTGTATGCACTACCAGCATGTCCCTGATACTCTCGTCCACTGCAGACTGCCCGCAACCTTCTTTTGAGCACATGAACCTACACTCCCGCGCTAATCCCTTGAGCTCCGCAACCCACTCGTTATATGTCTGGCCCCCCTTCATTCTAGATTGGTGAAACTTGTACCTGGCGGAAAGCACATGCGCCTCTTGCACAAAATGCCGGTTCAGCTTTTTCACAATCTCCGCATATGCCACTGCTCCAACATCACTGATACCCAATAAATTCTGCAACAGTCCATAAATCTCTGCTCCAATCCAAGAAAGAAAGTAGGCCCTTTTCCTCTCGTCTTCTGTAACTCTGTACGCCTTAAAATGCTGCTCTAAGCGATAATAATACGAGTCCCATTGCTCATTTCCTGGCACATATGACGTAAACGCAGGCACAAAAGACTCACCCGTTTGTGCGACCCCTCTCATGCACTGGGCAAGCATAGCTGCCTGTTGCTGGAACAACTCCTTCACCGATTCCATGAACCCCTCTTGATACCCCCTCGTTGATCCCGGGTCCTCTTGTCTCCTTGTCTTTGCCATTTCCTCGTCGCCACTAAAAGATTCTCAGTGAACGATTCGGCAAAACTATATTTTCTGTCTAAAAAACGCATACGGGAATTGAGGAACTATGGACGCCACAGCGTAGCAACCACAACAGTTCTTGCAGGATCCAACACCTTCAAGGCTGAATTTAATGTATGCACAGGGGATGTATGTCATAGGGGGAGGTGATGTTACAAGCCAGTTCGACGGAACTGCTTTGGTCAGCTCGACCCAGTTTTCCCGAACTCCCCTCAGGACATCGCCCTCCGGTTCAGTCTGCCGTAGCACCTTGTATGCTAGTCACACTCCAACTATACAATGTGTTATTCATCTAGTAACCAATAAAAAATTAATACTGTAGTGTTCCATGTGGGATTTATGAGTATCATCCTACCCAACCTGCACATCAACCCGAGCCTTGAACCAACGCGAGGAACATTACAACGTCACGCTTCCCTCTCCAGGTAGTGTGATCGCACCTCCTCGCTCTACTAGCCTTGGGAAGGCGCTGCCCATTGCCGCACTAAGCACGCTCTAGCGGTGGCTACAAGCATCGTTTCTGCTTGCCAGCCATGTCATTCAGAGATATTTTGCAAGCCACTAAGATACTATACTAGCAGTGAAGTGACGGGTGATTTTATCAAGGTTACCCTGATTATGACATTCCACCCACAAACACAAGCGTTAGCGGGGTTAATCAGTTCAGGAATCATAAGTGTCGTGGTATCCTCCCAGAACCACTTCATGTAAAATGACATTTAAGATCTCGCAAATAAATCAGGGAATGGAGCGGCAGAACGCAGGAGGCCCGAGGAACCTGGAGGGGATCCCCACCATCCACCACTAGTTTGGAGGTTGGCGGGAGATAGTCCCAGGACTATAAGAACTTGGCTCCTGCGCCTTCCAACTCATTCTACACTCTCCTTATCTCTCTCTCCTCACTCGCTCCTCCTCTCTCTCCTTCCTCTAAAAGATTCCAGAGTGGTGTTAACCGGGTAGGTAAAACTACCAAGGGTGGTAACCACTGGGCACCCATCCAAGCCTCTCGAAAAGATCCCTGAATGGTGCCTACCGCTGGGCACCTGAAGCCTTAGTGGTGGACGTGGACACCTCACACCAGGCGTTAGGTCCGACACCTCACCTCATCACACCTCGCCTCTCACCTATGCTAGCCACCACAATAAGTGTCTTACTGTTACAGCGTGATAGATGAGTTGACGGTCGTTTTCGTAGAAGGGCAAGTATAGCATACTCAATAATGTTTTATGTCTCCAAATTTAAATTTTTTAATTTCCTTAAATGTTTTGTGAAGTATCTGTGGAGGATTTGAACTGATACTAAATCTTCGATAACGGTTGGGGAAAGTTGGGAATCCTTCCATAAAGAGCATTTGACTTTGTTTTCCAAACGACCTCCGACACTCGATGAGCTTGTCAAGATCCTCGGAGAGGATGACGATCCTGATACTGATTGTTGGTTTATAATTTTCGAGAATGAACCTTTGGAATCGAATATGGAAAAAAAAATCCCCCTCCCCCCCCAAAATTTGAAGGTTTACGTTTCAAGGTACGTAGAATCCTAAAAAGCAATAAAAACCCAGCAAATTATTACGAAAAGGTTTTTATTCACCTGTAGGTATAGATGCCCCTTCTGCGTAGATCACTGTTTTCTGTGGTCAGTACCCTCCATTCCAGTACCCTCAGTGTTGTGGCGAATTTCGATTTGAAAATACCGCAACGCATTTAGGCCGAAACAATAGACCTTTTTGATTGGCCTGGATCAGCTGAGGCCTCGCGGCTGTCCGGTCGTGGTTGCCATAGCGACACCAATCCATGCCCGCGAGAAATCCCGCGGGCCTCGCGACTCCCCTCCCTGCTTCACTACATCATCAACAGTCAAGTCCTTCGTCATTTCAAGAATCACAACTCAATATTCCAATATTCTCAATATTCTCAATATTAAAACACTCAGTACTCTCCAGGAAAGCCCTAAATGGAGTACAGGAGCCGGCCCGGGAATTAAAGTTTCATACAAACGCGCGGGATTCGATAATTATATCAATTTTTATTTGCAGTTATTTATGAAGCATTTAAGGTAAATAATGAAACGTTGCGTAATAATTTACCTGTATAGATGCCCCTTCTGCGTAGATAGTATAATAAACCGTTGTGTAATAATTCACTGTTGTGTAATAAATACCGTTGGGCCGGACCCCTCCGGCAGAAGACGAAAGTCAGTTAACCGGAGGGTCCACTTGCCATAACAACATCATTCCACATGTCTGCCATACACCGTACGCCGTACTTCGCACTTTTGTTAGTTACCATGAACCAAAATTAATGAAATTTGATCTGAATGTCCCGTTTGGGGTCTAGTTGATCCGTGATGCTCGGCGTTACTGCCAGTCATCTCTAAGGGGTGAAAAATAGGGGTTGAAATTTCAGAACACCGTAGGTCGAAAACTTTCCATAGAAGGGTATGGTTTAAACGATTTAAATTGATCTTGAACTAAAGATTTTTTTGAGACTACTTGGACTATTGTACGACCTGCCGTTCGCTTGCACCGAATAGCTTCGTCAACATGATCGTGAATCAAATGGTATAAATCCGGCCCATACCTATATCATCAGGATCATTATTATATATCAGGGAGCACCTGATTATAATCACAGATGGCTGTATGAAGTCGAGTTGGCTGTTCTGTGGTATTATTCCATTTCAAAAATGATGGCTCTTTTGGATTTGGTTGACAGGTACTTTTGCAACTTGAACAACGTTGAAGTATTATTGGGTAAATTATTACACAACGGTTTATTATACTATGTACGCAGAAGGGGTATTTATACAGGTAAATTATTATACAGCGGTTTATTATTTACCTTATGCTTCATGAATAACTTCAAGTAATTAATGATTGAATTTTTGAATCCTGCGCACTTTTATGAAACTCCCGGGCCGGCTCCAGTACTCAATTTAGGGCTTTCCTGGAGGGAGCTCGAAGGTACTGACCACAGAAAACAGTGATCTTCGTACAAGGGGCATCTATAGAGATGAATAAAAAAGTAAAGTAAAGTAAACAGCCATTCCAGGCTATACAGGTAAATAATAAACGGTTGTTATGATTTGCAGCGTTTTTCAATATAACGGCATTGCCTCCAGCTAATGCGACGGATTCTATCACAGATGAGGACACAGAATTGGAGGGTAATCCGACAATTGATAATCTTCAAGTTTCACAGCTACGATCTAATGCAACTGCTAAAATTGAAAACTACATGGACCTGTGCCTAGAGGTATGTTTTTTCCTACTGCTTAGGAATTATTCGTGGTTCCCGCTTTACCCAAATATATGATGATGACTATTTATTCAAGCATGTATACATTTGATTATAAGTTTGCCCAGAGCTGCTGAGAAAAAATTACTTGAAACTCAGCCCGAACTAAGTGGTAAGTATACACACATACCTTTCTGAACTACTCATATTTGGGTGGAACCCCTCCCCTCCCCTCCACTCTCCACCAACAACTTCCTACTATTCGAATCAATAGTTTAGTTCATTTTTTTCATTGTTCGACAATGCGAACAAATCCAGCATTCCTAAGGCCAGACAGAAAGACAAAGAGAAGGAAAACCCAGTTAAACCTAAGAAAATTCCAGCAACGCAGGGGAAAAGTTTGAGGCGTTTTGTTTTTGGTTTATTATTTTCAATAATGAACCATTGGAATCGAGCATGAAAAAAAAAAAAATTCTTACCCCCCCTCAAAATTTGATGGTTTACGTTTCAAGGTATGTAGAATCCAAAACTGCAATAAAAATATTTCTGTCTGTCCGCCGTACGCCGTACGCCGTACGGGCCACTTTTCTTAGTTACCATGAAAGAAAATTGATGAAATTCGGGTTATAGGTTCCGTTCGCTGTCTAGTTGGTCCTCGAAGCTCGACGTTACTGTGAGTCATCTCTAAGGGGTTCAAAATAGGGGTTGAAAATTTCAAAACGCCTATACCATTTTTTTACGTGAATATTTTTACGGTTTCAAATAGTTCTTGAACTTGCGAGTTTTTTAAGACCATCCGGAGCGTCGTACGTCCAGCCGTTCGTTCACAGTAAGGCCCCGAAGTTTGCACCGACAGGCATTTTCGACTCCAGTGTGAATGAAATTGTATACAATTCAAACCAAATCTCGTAACCAGAGACGCGCCCACAATAGGAAATTTGGCGGAGATGAAATCATTGCTAGGGATCACCTGATTATATTGGCGAGTATGAAGTCGAGTTGGTTGTTCTGTGATATTATTTCATTTGAAAAATGATGGCTCTTTTGGAGTTTGTTGGTAGGTAGTGAAACTTGAACAAACGTTGAAGTATTATTGATGGGTAAATTATTACTACGGTAAATCATTACCTACTCAACGGTAAATTATTACACAACGGTTCATTATACCATCTACGTAGAAGGGGCTGGAGTTTGTTGGTAGGTACTTTCGAAACTTTTTTCACTCCTCATCAACAATATTTCTGTAGTGATTGGGAGTCGGATAGACGAGTCGATCGCTTGATTTGAGAATGGTTGGTTTATTGGTGGCACCCTGGCTCTTTTATAGTCCCCTTGACAAGGTCAGAGGGGGGTCGGGGGGTCCCCACTCTAGCATGTTAAGACACAATTTGAGTTGTGGAGGAGCAGCCGATCACAACACTGCTCCCCCCAGAATTTAAGTAATTTTCAATTTTAATTAAATTTTCTTGATGTCGCTGTGGCTGTGGCAGGGCGTGGGAGGTGCGTGTGTTGGGTCCGTGTGGGCTGTCCGGGTGGCTGCTGTGGTCGGTGTCGTGGGGCGGCGATGGGTTGTGGTCGATCAGTGGCGTGGGTGCCGGTGTGGGCGCGAAATGTCCCGCCGGTGCCGGATGTGTCCCGTGCGGTAGCTCGGGCGCTGTTGTCGGGCGCGTTGCGGCGTTGGCGGCGGTGCCGGCTTTGGCGACGTCGGCCGCGCCGGAGGCGTGGCGAAGGTGGACGTGCCGAGGGTTGGGGTTTGCGTGGCCCGTTCCGTAGTCGCGACGAGGGCCTTCGCGATACTGCGGGCGTACGTTGCCTTCGTGGTAACTTCGGGCGAGGCTTGGACTGCGGCAGTGTGGTTGATGTTCGTGGGCGGCGCTCGTCTTTATAGTCGCTGCCGTGGGGTGGGGTGCGTCGGGCGGCGTGTTGGGGGTGTTCACTGTGTGCGTGGGTGGGGGTGCCGGCTTACATCGGTCGATTGAGACTGATGGTGTTTGTCGATCGTCCGTGAGGTAAGTTATCGTTTTTCCATCGTTTGTCAACACCTGATGGGGGCCGGTGTAAGGTGGCTCGAGTTTACCCCTTGGCGTGTCTACGTGCACGTACACATGGGTCGCTGTGCGCATAGTTGTTGGCATGTAGGACTGTGTGTAGTGGCGGTACGATTCGTTGGTGCGTAGGGGCACAGTTGATGGTGGCGGTTGAGTGAACAGATCCCCTGGGAGGCGTGGTGTGGCCGAGAAGAGGCGTTGGGCCGGTGAGTAGCCGTCGGGGCCCGGGCGGTTTGGTAGGCCGAGGAGGAGGCCGCTAAGTTGGGTGGCCCATGTGCGGGAAGTGGCTGTTGCGAGAATTGCGTCTTTTAGGACCCTATGTAGTCGTTCGACGAGGCCGTTGGCTTGAGGGTGGTAGGTATTTGTATGGTGTACCTCCGTACCCATGGACGTGCAGTATTTATGGAATTCGGCTGAGGTGAACTGGGTGCCCTGGTCAGTGGTTACGTGTGCCGGGGAGCCGTAGCGGGCGATCCAGTGGTTGTGTAGGGCCGTAATCACTGCGTCGGCGGAAATGGTCGAGAGGGGTGCGCATTCGAACCAGCCAGTGGCGCGGTCAATCATGGATAATATGTACTTTTTTGTAGCCGATGGTGGTAGCGGGCCGAATAGGTCGATATGTAGGTGTTCGAGTGGCGGTGCGTCGGGAAATTCGCCGAGGGGAGCCCTGATGTGTCGAGTTGTTTTGGCTCGGTTGCAACTCGGGCAGGCGCGGGTGAACAACCGTATCGATGAGGTCATGACGGGCCAATAATATCGAGCGCGGATGAGGGCTGTGGTGGCCTTAATCCCCGGATGTGTCATCCCGTGTATGTGTTTAAAAACCGCGAGGCGTAGCGGCGTAGGGATGTAGGGGCGAGGCGAGGCGTCGGTATTTTCGCACATGATCTCGTGGCCTTGTATTCGGTGTGGTGTGAGATTCATAGTAGCGATGTGGTCATCGGCGGCCTGTGCGTCGGCTAGCTGTTGTAGCGTGAAGGGGGTGCCGTAGTCCGTGACTGCGTGGGCCATGTTGGCTGTTGGTGGGAGTCGCTAGAGGTAATCGGCGACGATGTTTGTTGGGCCCTCGGCGTACCTGATGTCAGTTGTGAATTCTGAGATAAATCGAAGGTGCCGGAGCCGTGTTGGTGGGGCCGTATTCGACTGTGTCGCTAGTGAGGTTGTGAGGGGCTTATGGTCCGTATATACGGTCAGTGGGCGCCCTTCGATTTGTTGGCGAAAATGTACGATGGCGAGGTAAATAGCCAGTAGTTCGCGGTCAAATGCGCTGTAGTTACGTTGAGCCTGGTTGAGGGTGCGTGAGAAGAAACCTAGCGGGCGTAAGTGCGTATTGTCGATGAAATGCAGCGCTGCGCCGACGGCGAAATCCGACGAGTCCGTGTGTAGGACGAGAGGTTGGGTCGGGGCCGGATGGGCGAGTGTGACGGAGGTTTCGAGTAAGCGTTTTGTGCGGTCGAATGCGTCAGCTGCGTCGGTGGTCCACGTGAGCGTGCGTTTGTCCTTTTTCTTCGTGTTGGGTGGAATCATTTCCACTAGGGGGCGGAGCGTAGGTGCGGCTCGTGGTATCGCTCGGTGATAGAAGTTAATGAGGCCGAGGAATGTTCGAAGCTCGTGCACGGTAGTGGGTCGCGGGAATTTCTTAATGAGGTCCGTGCGTTCCGGTAGGGGTGTTATCCCGTCGGCTGAAACGTTGTGGCCGAGAAATTTGACTGAGGGCCGTGCGAGCTGACATTTGGCTGTATTTATTTGTAGGCCGTATTTAGCGAGGGTCTCGAGGAGCGTGCGTACGTGGGTGTAGTGTTCAGACGGGGTGGCCGAGGCGACCAGTATGTCATCGAGGTAACAGTACACAAAAGGTAGGTTGCGTTGGACGTGGTCCATGTAGCGTTGCCACGTTTGCGCTGCGTTTCGTAAGCCGAAATTCATTCGCTTGAATTGGTAGGCGCCGAAGGGTGTTAGGATCGTTGTTTTTGGCACGTCGCGTTCGCTGATTTTGCAGTGAAAAAATGCACGGGCGAGGTCGAATGTGCTGTACACTGTAGTCCCGTACAGGGCCGTTGTGAAGTCGTGTAGGTGTGGGACGGTGTAGCGATCGGGCACAGTGAGTCGGTTCAGCGCTCCGTAGTCACCGACGGGGCGAATGTCACCGTCGGGTTTCGGAACGATGTGGAGCGGGCTGGACCACGGCGCCTCCGAAGGTTCGATGACCCCCGCCGCTAGTAATTCGCCGAAATGGGCCTTCGCTTTCGCGTATAGGTCCGGGGATAATCGGCGAAGTTTCGCGTGACACGGGGGTCCCTTCGTGACGATGTGATGTTCGACAGGAGCATCGCATGGTGTCTGTGAAGGTTTGTAGGCGTCGAGGAGGGCTTGAAATCGGGGCTCGTTCGCTGTCGTCGTACAGATGGACTGGCTCGGAGGTACGAGGTCTACTGTCCCGGTGATGTACCGCTGCGTGGCCGCGTTGATGAGTCGGGCGTTGGGTAGGTCAACGAGTAGGCCGTGGTACGTCAAGAAGTCGGAGCCGAGGATCGGGGTTGATACGTCGGCGACTGTGAAGGTCCACTCGTACGGAGGGAGATCTGGTAGGTGTACTGATGCGGAGTGTGTGCCGTACATCTTGATCTCGGTGCCGTTTGCGGCACGTAGAGCGCTTGGACGTGTTGTTTTTCAGTTGAGCAGGGTGTTCGGGACGATCGAGACGTCAGAGCCGGTGTCCACGAGGAAGTGTAGGGAGGTTTTCTTACAGCGGATGAAGAGCCGAGATGTTGGTGGGTTGCGCACGGCCGTTACGGCTGGTCGGGCCGTGCGTTGTCGTTTCCCGACGGTTTCTGGCGCCAGGTGAAGGGGCTGCGGCATTTCTGCGCTCGTTGGGCCCCATGTGCGGTGGTAGAAACATAGGGTGTTCGTTGGGCGGCGTGTGTTCGTCGCCGGCTGCGTCGGGGATCGCCGTTGTCGTCTATCGTTGATCACTTCGACCTCTTCGGAGACGGTAGCCACCCGAGGAGGCGGGGCGAATGTTAGGAGGCGATCGGCGAGCGCAGCGAGTTTCACTATGTCGGGTTCGTCACGGGCCGCTACGTGTATACATATGCTCTCGGGTAGGGCGCGGAGGAAGAGCTGTCGGACGAGCGGTGCGGGTGTGTCAGCCGGAAGTGCTCGGGTGAGTCGGCGAGCGAGGATCGACGGTAGTTCGTCGTCGGATGTCGGCTGGAGGAGGGCGGTGAGCCGTGAACCATCGGAAGGTGCGTGTGTCGCTAGAAGGCGAGTTTTGAGCGTCTGGTAACTACTGGTGTTTGAGGGGTTGATGTCGGCGCATAGATCCGCTTGTCGAGGTTCGAGAGCGAGGAAGGCTCGGGCGAATTTCGCATGTGGCGTCGTGAGGCCTTCGTGTGCGAGGATGAGCTCGAGTTGGGCGAACCAGACGTGCGGGAATGCAGGGTCGAACGGCTGAAGCTTGAGAATCGAAGGAGCGTTCGCTTCGGGTGTCTTTTGCGGTTTCTGCTCCGTCATCTTCGGTTTTCTCTTCGGTGCCAGTCCGGTGAGGTGTCAGCTTGAAGTGTGCTCGGCGCCGGCGTCCGTTTCCTTATATAAGGATCGGTGATGGTGGGGCCAAGTAGCGGGAGGCGCTGCGATAGCCGTCGAGGCGGGCGTCGGAGTGGGGCGCCGCTGTGGCGTTGGTGGGGGCCGCGCGTGGTGGGGCTCGTTGAAGCGGAGGCGGGGCTGCGACGCTATCAAACGGCGGGCGCTGGCGGTGTAGCTCACACGTCGGATGTCACCAGTGTAGTGATTGGGAGTCGGATAGACGAGTCGATCGCTTGATTTGAGAATGGTTGGTTTATTGGTGGCACCCTGGCTCTTTTATAGTCCCCTTGACAAGGTCAGAGGGGGGTCGGGGGGTCCCCACTCTGAGTAACAGCATGTTCAGACACAATTTGAGTTGTGGAGGAGCAGCCGATCACAACAATTTCTTTTCAGAACTTCATTATGTGTGTTTCTTTTTGTTAGGTAGGTACTGTTTGTCATCGGCAGAATTATTTTAGCAACATTTAACTCGTGATTTAGGTAGGTAGGTACCTAGTAACGAGTACGGGGTTAGGTACTAACCTAAGGAGGGTCTGCGATCTACATAATATGTATAGAATAGTACATATCATATTATATAGACGGGTTATCTATACATAGAGCTGTGATCTGTAACGGAAGGTTATTCTATACAAAATAATAAACCGTTGTGCAGGGATTTGCAGCGTTTTGGTTTATTATTCTGTGAATAATACACCTATGTAATCGCTCAGCAAAAAATTTTTATAACACCCCCTCAAACTTTTTTCTTTTCCGTTTCAAGGTGTGTAGATTCAAAAAATGCAATGTCCGTCCGCCGTCCGCCGTACGCCGTCCGCCGTATCACGTGTACAGGCTTCATTTTCGATCTAAAAAAGTCGTTCTTTCGCACACATGCTCCATTTGGGCCCTAGTTGTGTCCCGAAACTTTTCAGCCCGATCGGAATATACCCAGGGGTGTTATGAGTGAAAATGTGTGTGAAAATAGGTACTTTTTGCGTTTTAGCAACATTTTGGTAACATGAGCTTTTGAGGTATCGTTTTCCATGTTTTTGGGGACGAGAAGATCGAATATTAAGTCGATTTTGGCCAAGGAGTGGAAAATTGAGGTTGTACCAGATGTTCAGCTCCCAAAATTGATTTTTTATGAGTCAAATACCTGCGAAATCACCATCAATTTGTAGAATAACACTAGAAAAAGTGTCAACACGTGGATCAAGACGATTAAATGATGGCTCTACCAATGATCAAAGATAATTTGAAAAAAAAAAAAAGATCGTACCTACCTAATTTGTGTTTTGGGGGCCAAAATTGGTGGAAACCATCAGAAATAGCTATTTCAATTATTTCACATGAAACAAACAATAAATGTACAGCCAACATTTTTGTAGAATAATAAACCCCATGTGACAAGGACTTTGCAGCGTTGTTGGTTTATAGGTTGAATAATCAACAGCTGAATTTTACTGCTGATGAGTCGATGCCCATTTTTACAGCTAATGCAGGGTTAGAAATGTCATTAGGGTATTTCAAATTCTTCTTTGATGGAGAAGTTATGAAAACTCTAATGGTGTTCACAAACCAATATGCTGCCAAGAAAAGCGATCCTTACCAAGGACCTGGCCCTTGTAACAGTAAATGTGCTGGGCTACAGCATTATTAAGTCATACTTACGTGGATTTTTATTTTATTTTATTTTATTTATTTTTTTAGAAACTTTATTGTGATAAATCACTATCAAGTGTGATACATACACTCTATATACACTTTTCACATGTCACGTGAAGTATTTTATCGTAGCCCAGTGGCTACGCAATACAATTTCTATTCTAGTGATAACAATAATAATAAATAATGTAATAAATAGAACATCAACATTGAAAACAGCAATTTAACCTATGGTAAGGGTTCAACAAGAACAAGGAAATCGTGGTAACTAAATTAACGTAAGATCACAATATAGGTATTTCTGTCCCAGTGGGCGTCAGGAAGCGAGGAGATCCGAGTGCCATTTACGTTTTAATCTTCTGGAAGCACGCTGGGGTCTTATTGTAGATAGCATGTCTCTCGAGAGTGTTGGGATGTGAGTTGATACGGCTAGCTATGGCGTTGTATGACTTGAAGAGAGATTCTTCAACTGTGAGGATAGAAAGGTCCGCCCGTAATCTATCATTACGCACAAACCATGGTGCGCCAGTCAGCATCCGCAATGCTCTTGATTGAACCGTCTATATGCGTTGGATTTGTGTATTGCAGGTTGAGCCCCATATTTCACTCCCGTATAGCCAGATTGGTCTTAATAGCGCTAAATATAGCAAGCGCTTCACGTGAAGTGGGAGAAATTTTCAAGAAAATAGAAAGTAAAGTTGGCGGATCCTCTCACGCACTCTGCCCACAATTTCACTGATGTGAGCTTTCCAGGTCAAGCGGCTATCCAGTCTGAGACCCAAGTAACTTACTGAGTCAGCATACGCAATAGGTTGGTCGAAAAGGTGTATAGTGGGTACTACGTTAGACCGTTTGTACGTAAAGCACACCATGCATGTCTTCTGTGCGTTGATTTTTATCCTCCATCGTTTGGTCCATACACCTAATAATGTGTTAACGTACCCTTGAAGCGTTTCACCGGCCTGTTCCCCTGATGCGTGCCTAACCAGCACAGCCTGATCGTCTGCGTAGTGTACAACTGTCGCATTTTGGCACCTTGGAAAGTCGTGAGTGTAGATAGTGTAGAGGAAGGGCCCCAGAATGCTTCCCTGAGGAACTCCTGCTCGAATGACATGCGATTTTGAAATTGCCTTTTTATACTTGACAGCATAATAATATGTTCTGTTGTGGAGGTGAGACTGGAGGATTCGGTAAAGCGTGTCAGGCAAGTGACCTTTAATTTTAGCGAGAAGTCCCTTGTGCCACACCCGATCAAATGCCTTTCCAATATCCAGGACGATACCTAGCATACCTGCTTGTTTTCATAGGCCAGGAGGATCTCATCAACAACCCTGTGGAGTTGTTGAGGGCAGGAATGTAGGGATCGGAATCCAAACTGTTCCAAGGGAATCAGGGGTTCCAGGTGGAGAAGAAGTTCTGGAAGAAGAAGTCTCTCAAACGTTTTTGCCAACAGAGAAAGCAGACTAATATGTCTATAATTTTTCATGTCTTGGCTTGATTTGCCATTCTTTTTCAACATAATCACATGGGCAAACTTCCATTTAGTTGGAAAATAGGCTGTTCTCAGCATGGCGTTGTAGATCTGAGTCAGCTGTACAAGAGCTTTGCGAGGAAGATTCGTAAGTAGAGGTCTCGTTATTCCATCAAATCCAGGGGTCTTTTTCGAGGGAGACTTCGCGATAGCTGCTTTAACCTGCGCTGGAGTAAAGAATTTCCTAAGAATAGAGAGTTGCAGTGGACTTCTTTCTACATGGTTGTCAAATTGTTGGTCTTGTGATTGGTTTGGCTTTTGCGCAGATAGTGCTTGTGCAAAAGCTTCAGCCTTCTCAGTAGGTGTGCAGAGCCAGTTGGTACCCTGTTTGAGAGGGGGGATTACATTACATAAGCCAAAGTGACCTATTTGCAGCTTCAAGTTGAGACAGCTCTGCTTCTTTTTGTTCAGATCTTACCTTGATCAAAGCCACTTTTAACTCCTCAGTGGCTCTGTAGTAAGCCTGTTTGTGCTCTGGGAAGGCTGGATCGCGCCACAAGGCTCTGGCCTGGCATTTGACACGATGGAGAGCTGCTATGTGGGGATGAAAAATAAATTGTGGGGGTCGGTGGAAAACAGTCTTGTGTGAACTAGCGATATTAGCTGCAAATTGCACATTACATGTAAGAATGGCGGCGGCCTTGTCTATGTATAACGGTGCTTTTAGAGGCAGTTGAAGACTTGTAGCAGTGGTGAGTGTTTCTTGATAGATGGTCCAGTCGAAAGGATGTTTAATCAGCCTGTGTTCAAAGGTGGAGTTTTGGTGCTGGGTGCCAAAAGACAAAAGTGTTGGAAAGTGATCAGAGCTAAGGTCAGGGATTACAGAGGGCTGTGAGCATAGATCGGTGGCAATTTTACCTAGGAAGAAATCAAGGACATCCGGAGCAATATGTCTCCTGTCAGGGTAGTATGTTGACTCGATGGGGTGAAATACCTCTAAGTTGAAACGGTGAACTATATGGCGAAGGATAGTACCTACCTCTGGGGTTTGTTACATTTGAACCAAAGCTAGGGTGCTTTGGGAAGGGGTGAAGTCACCCCCTATTAAGAATTTATGTCCAAGTTCATGTATAAGGCCTACAAAGTCAGCCGGACCCATTTGATTACTTGGGGCAGAGTAGAAGGATGCAACTTGAAATCGTTGGTTATTGACAAGCAAAGTGACTCTGGAGACTTGCATGGTATCCTCCTGGATGATAGTAGTTCTTCGTGTTCTATCGCATTTTTAATGAGTATGAGGGATCCACCTTCTCTGTTGCCACTCGGATGGTCAGCTCTATAGCATCTGAATTTCTCCATAAAAAAGGCAGGGTTTACTGTTAATTTAGTCTCAGTGGCAAAATAGAATGTCGATGTTATACATTCTAAGAAATAATTCGAGTTCATTTAATTTGTCTGAAATACCACGGGCATTCCAAGTGCAGATGTTTAGCGGTGCTTTATAGGCAGACTCAACCATCTAACTTCAATAGTCTAGGTATTATTTGCGCAAGTTTTGGATAAGAGGTTGAATAATGGTTATTAAGCTCTCTATTTTGCTGATGAGTTGAGTGCTATGCCCTTCTGACACAACATTTGAGTAAGTGCGTGGCATGCTTGCATTGGGATTTTTTATGGCTATCAAGATGAGTTGATGGTATTGTGGAAGAGTGGAGGATAGGGTGTGACAGTTCCCTGCCTTTGCCATCTTTAGTCACATTATGAGTTATTACTTGTGAAAGGGAGCGACGAGAGTTCTGTAGTCTCACATGGTGCGGGCATCCCTTGTAGTTCGCTGTGTGGGGCCCCCCACAGTTGGCACAGATTGGTGGTTCATTGGTGGTACATTCGTTAGTGGAATGCTGAAGATTGCATTTTACACACCGTGGCTGAAGACTACAGAAATGTTTGGTGTGTCCATAATTCTGGCACTTTGTGCATTGAGTTACCGTTTTTTTTTGCGCGTGGAGGCTCAATCTTTATCACTGCATGGAAAAGGCGAGTTAAATTGAAAATTTCCGGGTTTTTTATATTTGGCTCAAGATCCAGAAAAAATAACGGTAAAGGTTTTTTTTTACTGGGTGTAGTACTGGAACTACTTGACGAGGCTGTTCTATCCTAAATTGAGCAGCACGCGGACCAAGAACGAAGAGCGCTTTTATATTTCCGTGAAAATCGCACGAATATTTTACAAGAATGAATCATGGCACAATTGTGGTCTCAAGTAACACGGGAACAAGAAATCGTCATATGGAATGGGTCATGGTAATAATTGTGAACGCGACAATGATTGATATATATGACGACGCAACAATCTCCCCCACTTAGTGAAGCACGTAGTCTTGTAAGTGGAGCGGTGGCCGTCTGTTCCTTGACGATCTCCGAACTTGCAGTGGTGAGGGCTGGCCGTCTGCCTGAGGGTCTGGTGGATGCATGCTAGGCGGCCCGGCTATTTCAGGATCTTGCAGCGGTCTGTAAGGAGTGCTTGGATGCATGCTCTCGGCCCGAATTGAGGGTCCGGGATAAGTGGCCTGGTACTGTAGGAGGTCCAAATCCAAATGACCTGAATTCGCATGCATCCCCTCTTCCGAAGGCATCATCCGCGGTGGGCCAGGAACGTCAGATCGCTGGATTTGGTCGATGTGTCGTTTTACGGTTCGTCCACCATCGAGTTCCACCATGTAGTGGAGCTGCCCCAGTTTCTTCTTGATTACCCCAAACTTCCATACGGTCGAATTATTGTTGACAAAGCTCGTCCGTACCCTCTCCCCCTCTCGTACCGAGCGAGACTTTGTTGTGACGTCTTGTCCTCGTGTCGGAACTTCTTTGAAAGGTCGCAATGCGTCGAGCTTTATCCGAATTTGTCGATTCAGGTACAATATTCTGCCGGCGATTTCCCACAGTTTAGAGGGGCGGCTCGGTAACGGAGAAGAATCTTCAGTATTTTCTGTGGAAGTGGCATAGCCTCCGATGCCATGGCTTTCAGGGGTTGCTTGAGCGTTTGAACGTTCCTTTCTGCCAACCCATTTGTAGCAGGATGATGAGGGGCAATGAATTTTTGTTTAATTCCATTCGTTCGACAGTAGGTAGTTCTGAAAACTATCACTTGTGAATATACTGGCATTGTCAGATACCATTACGAATGGATAGCCATGGCTAGAAAAAATTTTGTTAAGGAGTTTGATCGTACTAATCGAAGTAGGCGGCTCCTGGATTGGTTCGATTTCTGCCCAACGCGATTTTGCATCAACCATCACAAGAAAGTGATGTCCTTGGAATGGCCCCGCGAAATCTACATAACACGGCTCCAGTTCTCTTCAGGTTCCTCCCAGTGATGCAGTGGGGCTTTGGCTGGACTGCTTTTTACTTTCGAACACTCTTCACATGCTCGTACTAATCTCTCTATGTCCCTGTCCATATTTTGCCAAGTACAATACCGCCGAGCGAGCTGCTTCATTTTCGTAATCCCGAGGTGAGTTGAATGTAGGTCCCTTAGGACTTCCTGCTGAAGGGTTTTTGGAACCACCACTCGCTCATTTTTGAACAGAATTCCTTGATCAATAGTAAAATCGCTTCCAATTGAATTATCCATGATATTCTTCTTGATTGTTGCTAGCTCCTCGTCATTATCCGTCTCTTTACTAATTGATTCCGAAGTTAATCTTAATGACGAAATATTTGAGATAGTGGTCGAAAATACTTGATGAATTTCGTGATTAATAACCATGTCCGATGATACGTAGTTTTGCGAAATGGGGGCCCTTGACAAACAATCAACGTTTGACTTTTCTGACCCTTTTTTGAATTTAACTTCATAATTGAATCCTGATAAAAATGTAGCGTACCGTAAAAGACGTGAAGATGTCATTTTCGGCAATTTTGCTTTACAGTGCAGTATTCTTGATAATGGTTGGTTATCCGTTACCAGAGTGAACGGCCGACCGTAGATGTAATTGTAGAAATGATCCACTCCGAACACAATCGCAAGTGCCTCACGATCTAATTGCGAATAATTTTGTTCTGCAGCCGACAGGGCTCTGGATGCAAAAGCAACTGGTCTGTCTTCGTTATGGATTGAATGCGACAACACTGCTGCAACCCCGTAGGGACTGGCGTCCGTTGCTAGCAATACAGGCAGCTTTGGGTCAAAGGGGACTGCCACCCTTTCACTTGAAATTTCCTTCTTGATCTTTATGAAGGCCGATTCACACTCTTTTGACCAATTAAATCGTTTCCCTTTTTGTAGCAGCGTACGTAACGGGTAAGTAGTTGTCGATATGTTAGGGATCAGTCGAGAATAGTATGTAACCATGCCCAAAAACGTACGAAGCTCTTGTACCGATTTGGGACGAGGCATGTCAACTATCGCTTTGATTTTTGATGGGCATTTCTTTATTTTATTAAGTTCGACTAAATGACCCAAATATTCTATTTGAGTGTGAAAGAATGAACATTTTTTCTTATCAACATGCAAGTCATACTCTTTCAATCTTTGAAGACACGCAACTAGATTACGCTTGCACTCGTCCAAGGTCTCACCATGGATAATTATATCATCAAAATATGATGTGACTTTGTTTAGGCCCCGTAAAATTTGATCCATCACTCTGTTGAATTCAGCTGGTGCCGTTTTGATCCCAAAGCTTAGCCGGTTCATTCTATATGTGCCTCGGTGGGTTGAAATAGTTTGAATGATACTACTTGGTTCATCAGTTTTGAGATGTAAGTAGGCTTTGAACAAATCAAGTTTACAGAAATAACTTGAATTCCTCAGAGAACCTCTTCTATCTTCTTAATTGGATAATTTACGTTAACTATGCACTCATTGCCAGGGTGACCATTACTCCGTTTCACTTCGTCGCCAACTGTTCTATCCTAAATTGAGCAGCACGCGGACCAAGAACGAAGAGCGCTTTTATATTTCCGTGAAAATCGCAAGAATATTTTACAAGAATGAATCATGGCACAATTGTGGTCTCAAGTAACACGGGAACAAGAAATCGTCATATGGAAAGGGTCATGGTAATTGTGAACGCGACAATGATTGATATTATGACGACGCAACAGAGGCTCATAGCCTAATGCTTTAATTTCCTCCAGCAGCAGTTTATTGTCACACGTTTGGTGTAGACCTCTAATAACTACTCTGAAAGCACGTTCTGAGTTGGTTTGGTAAGTCTAGATATTTAATCATTTTTCTATACCCATCAATTGTTTCAAATGAGAACTTGGTTTTATCTCCTGTAGAGTAGTGTTGAAATTCACCAGCATCAAGAGAGCGAATTTTCGCTAGTAATTTATTAATATCCAATACATTTTTAACGAAGATGGGAGGTGGTTTCAGTTGATTATCTTGTTTATAGGTGTTTGCGAGGAAAGTCGGTTATCAGATGTTGAAGCTTGGGGTTTGGATAAACGTGCGAAAGAGTTCGATAAAGGGATCACTCTATCTACCTCATGTATTGTTTTCTTGCGTTTAGCCGTTCAAACGGTGAGTCATCTTTATCAGTTGAGTCTTCTTCCGTCTCCATTCTTGCGCAAAGACAAACACGCCACACAAATATACAAATAACGCAGAGATCGGGTAATCAACGGCAGAGGTGTGAACACTTCAAGCTCCGAGAGCAAACTCGTACGTGGATTAGCTTCCTAAAAATGGCATTCCATGGCAGCTTTATTTTGACAACCTATTCACGAGCATTTGACTGTTGAAAGATCTGAAGGCTAGAATAATGTTGGCAACAGGGACCATAACAGCAGCACCTCTTCCTGCTTCATGACCTTTACCCCCAATAGCTGAATTCAAAAAGAATGAACGTGGATCTTGTGTCATAGCAGTGGATGAAGAAGTTTCTGGTATACTTCGAAATAAGACATCGCTCACCTTACTGTTTCTTGGAAATACATTTTTACCTTTACCTATCTTTATTTTGGATCGTACACATCTTTACAGGTGTGATGATAGTTTGCTGGAATTACAACAGTGTGATGTCAGCAGATATCAACACCTATGATTCTACCACTCCTCTGAATACCTTGAGCCGATTCGCCAGGGAAAAACAGAAAGTTAACCGGGTGAATCAACCTCGACTGTTCTCATCATACAACAATGGGATGGAACTAATCGGTTGAGCTGACCAGAACGTCTCGTTATATTATAGAGTTTCAACCCGTGGAAAGAAGTATTTCTCTCGCATTGCCCAGGTGTTCGATTTGTCACAGCAAAATCCTGACAACTCTGCAGATACGATGGCTGCAAACTTGACCATTTGCCACTGGCCATTGCTTCATCAATTTTAGCTTCAAATAAAAGAGTGGTTTCATGTAAAGGTAGGCGCTCTAATAAGAAACAGGTCGATACGAGGTTTGATGGGATGGAGCATATTGTTGCTGATCTGCAAGTCGATACACACTCAGGAAAAAATAAGCAATTGAAATGTGGAAATTGTTCAAAAAATGCACTACAGTGTGTGTGAAATATGACCGTACTCTACATGGGTAATGCTTCATAGCTTACCACACTGAACCCTAATGTTGGGGCATTACACCATGATAGAATGAAGGGTGCAATGCAGTTACATTATCACTCATTGTAATTCTACTTTTGTGATTATTTTTGTTATCTTATGCTTTTTTCTAAACAGTTGACATGGTTAAGATATTAACATATTATTATGCACTATTTTGTACACCAGAGGATATGTCATTGTACGATTTCGACAATTATAAGTATTTATCTGACGTTTATTGATTTGATATAATATATTATAAATAGGAAAGGTCTGCATTTTGGTTCATTATTTTCAATAATGAACCTTTGGAATCGAGCATGAAAAAAAAATTCTAACCCCCCTCAACATTTGATGGTTTAGGTACGTTTCATAATTATGTAAAAAATGCAACAACAAAATTTCTGTCCACCCGCCGTTCGCCATATGCCTTAAGCCGTACTGAGCACTTTTCCTAGTTACCTTGAGCCAAAATTGACGAAATTCGGTTTATAGGTCCCGTTCGGGGTCTAGTTGGTCCTCGAAGCTCGACGTTACTGTCAGCCATCTCTAAGGGGTTCAAATTGGGGTTGACATTTTCAGAACGCCTATACCTTTTTTTACGTGAATCTGTTTACGGTTTTAAATAGTTCTTCAACTTACGAGTTTTTTTAGACCACCCGGAGCATTGTATGTCCCTCCGTTCCTTCACAGAAAGGCCCCCAAGTTTGCACCGACTGGCTTGGTCAACAGGAGGGTGAATCGAATTGTATACATTCAGCCCAAATATATCATCACTAAGGAGCATCTGATTATAATCACGGATTGCTGTGTGAAGTCGAGTTGGTTGTTCTGTGATATTATTCCATTTGAAAAATGAAGGCTGTTTTGGATTTTGTTGATAGGTACTTTTGCAACTTGAACAAACGGTGAAGTATTATTGATCGGTAAATTGATTAGACAATGGTAAATTATTACACAACAGTAAATTATTACACAACGGCTCATTATACCATCTAAATAGAAGGGGTTGGATTTTGTTGATAGTACTTTTGCAACTTGAACAATCGTGTAAGTATTATTGATGGGTAAACTATTACACAACGGTTCATTATAGTATCTACGTAAATGGGGCATCTATGCAGGTAAATTATTACACAACGGTTCATTATTTGCCTTATACTTCATGAATAACTACAAATAATTAATGATTGAATTATTGAATCCCGCGAATTTGTAGGAAACTTTAATTCCGGGGCCGGGTCCAGTACTCGATTTAGGCTTTCCTGGGAAGGAGCACGAGGGTAGGTATGGACCACAGAAAACAGTGATCTACGCAGAAGGGGCATGTGTACGGGTAAATAATAAACCTTTGTGTATTAATTTGCAGCGTTTAGATTGGATGTTGAATGTTCATTATGAATCTATCTACACCGAAACTAGGGAAATGATTCAGGTTTTATTATTCTGCTTGTAACATAGAAAATTGTGCCATTTCGATGTAGCATGACGGACCTTAAGGGGAATAATCCAACTCTAGGAAGTGAACAAAGAGGAGTAGGTACACTTTACCAAATTAGGGTTGAGACGCCTAAAATAATTTATTCCTTCTTCCTTATCATTGTTTGCTGTTGCCGGCGGACTAGCGTTTGCTTCAACCAATTTAGTCCCTTCGGGTAGACAACTTCTTAACAAATAAGAAAGGAAGAGGAAGGAAAGCATTCTAGACGGATTCCCGGATGGCGAATAAGCCACCTAATCTGCTTTCGTTAAACGTTTTCGTAATTGTTCTCCCTCTGATTCTCTGATAGCTAGAACCCATTTAGCTGTCTCAACGCTCCAACCACTTTGTGAGAGGAGAACTTGTGAACCGGGGCATCAGAGGAACTCTCACGTTTCCTTCACTATGGGGTGCGATACGGGCAGGTAATCTTTGCACGAAAGACCTTTCTGAAACCGCCCTGCAACAAGACAATGGTTAACGGTGTGATGTTGCCATTAGATTATAGTAGAATACTCCGAATAAAGTTATCTGGAAAAATTAAAATCTGGACCATCTCGTGTTGCTTGCGGAAGAAGATGAAGTTAGTATAAAGGGAAGTGAGATGTGTGAGGTAACTAGATTCAGAGTGAATCCAACGTGAGCAAGACAAGTAATGGGTACGTTTCTGTTTCTTAACTACCAGAAACTTGCTGAAAATGCAAAGTTTGATTTTATGGTCCTTTTATTGTTAGTAAGCAAAACGAGTTGGTAGGGCAACACAGTATTCTTGATTGCGAAGTGTGGGTAACATTTTTATGGTTTATTACAGTCAGTATTACTTTCAGTAACTTTTTGAAGCAACCATTCGATTTTTATCCCCCCCATCTCAACATATATTGGTTTGTGAAAACAGTTTCATAAATTACGAGGAATTCAGTAATTCAATAACTGATTATTTTTTATTATTCATGAAGCATAAGGTAAAATTATAAACCGTTTTCTAATAATTTACCTGTATAGATGCCCCTTCGGAGTAGATAATTTTTCTGTGGTCACTACCTATCCTCCAGCTCCCCCGACGGGAGCCCTAAATCGAATATTGGAGCCGGCCCGGGAATTACAGGTTGATAAAAATGCGCGAGCTTAAATAATTCAATAATTAATTATTTGTAGTTATTCATGAAGCATAAGGTAAATAATAAACCGTTGTGTAATAAACAGTTGTGTGAGAAACCGATGTGTGATAAACTGTTGTGTAATAATTTACCATCATAGATGCCCCTTCTGCGTAGATCAGTTTTCTCCAATACCGTCAATACCTACCCTCGAGCTCCCCCCAGGAAAGCACTAAATCGAGAACTGGAGCCAGCCCGAGCATTACATTTCATAAAAATGCGCGGGATTAAAAAACTCAATAATTAATTATTTGTTGTTAATCATGAAGCATAACGTTTTTTTCAATTTGCAAAAGTTCGTATCAGCAAAATCCAAAGCACCCTCAATTTTTCAAAGGGAATAATATCACAGAACAACCAACTCGACATCAAACAGCAGCCATCTGTGATTATAATCAGATGCTCCCTAGCGATGATATCTGGGCCGTTTGATTCACAACGGTTTATTACATAACGGTTATGCTTACCTTATGTTTCATGAATACTACTAAAACAATCATGACTGAATTATTGAGTCCCAGGCATTTTTATGAAACAGTGATGCCCGGGCCTGTTCCAGTAATCGATTTAGGAGGTTAACGGGGGGGGGGGGGGGGGTCGAGGGTAGGTTTTGACCACAGGTAAATAAAAACCGTTGTGTTCTAACTTGCAGAGTTTTGCTTAATTATTTTCAATAATGAACCATTGGAATTGAGCATGAAAAAAAAAAAAAATTCTTACCCCCCCTCAAAATTTGATGGTTTACGTTTCAAGGTAGTAGACTCCAAAACTGCAATACAAATATTTCTGTTTGTCCGCCGTACGCCGTACGGGCCACTTTTCTTAGTTACCATGAATCAAAATTGATGAAACTCGGGTTATAGGTTCAGTTCGGGGTCTGGTTGGTCCTCGAAGCTCGACGTTACTGTCAGTCATCTCTAAGGGGTTCGAAATAGGGGTTGACATTTTCAGAACGCCTACACCTTTTTTTACGTTTTTTTACGGTTTTAAATAGTTCTCGAACTTGGGAGTTTTTTAGGACCACCCGGAGTACCGTACGTCCAGCCGTTCTTTCACACTAAGGCCCCGAAGTTTGCACCGACAGGCATTTTCGACACCAGGGTGAATGAAATTGTATACATCAGACCAAATCTCGTGTCCAGGGACGCGCCGACAATAGGAAATTGGCCGGAGATACAATCATTGCTAGGGATCACCTGATTTTATAGGCCGAGTATGAAGTCGAGTTGGTTGTTCTGTGATATTATTTCATTAGGAACTCGATTCCAATGGTTCATTATTGAAAATAATAAACCAAAATGGAGTTTGTTGATAGGTAGCGAAACTTGAACAAACGTTGAAGTATTATTGATGGGTAAATTATTACTACACGATGGTAAATCATTACTCAACGGTAAATTATTACACAACGGTTCATTATACCATCTGCGTAGAAGGGGCTGGAGTTTGGTGGTACGTACTTTCGAACCTTTTTTCACTGCTCATCAACAATTTCTTTTCAGAACTTCGATAGGTACCTATGTGTGTTTCTTTTTGTTAGGTACTGTTTGTCATCGGCAGAATCATTTTAGCAACATTTAACTCGTGATTTAGGTAGGTACCTAGTAACGAGTACGGGATTAGATATTAACCTACGGAGGGTCTGCGATCTATATCATATGTATAGAATAGTACATATATTATATAGACGGGTTATCTATACGGAGAGCTGTGGTCTGTAACAGAAGGGTATTCTGTACAAAATAATAAACCGTTTTGCAGGGATTTGCAGCGTTTTTATCCCGTTTTCGAATAATACGTACCCTGAACCGGAAACCGTCGAATTTTGATGGTTGGGGGGGGGGGGGGGGGTATTTTTTCCATGCTCGATTCCAAAGGCTCATTATTGAAATTAGTAACCAAAACGCTGCAAACTAGTACACAAAGGTTTATTATTTTCCTATACAGATGCCTCTTCTGCGTGGATAAATGTTTGCTGTGGCCAATGCCTACCCTGCCCCCCCCCCCCCTCCCTTCAGGAAAGCCCTAAATGGAATACCAGTGCCGGCCTGGGATTTACAGTTTCATAACTAATATGCTGTAGATTCAAGAATTCTAGAATTAATTATTTATCGGTATCCATGAAGTATAACGTTCCTTGTTCAAGTGACAAAAGTAGGTACCCACTAAATAAATTAAAATTTTTTTTTTTCGTGCTCGATTCCAAAGGTTCATTATTGAAAATAATAAACTAATAACCGCCGTTCTTCACATGAAATAATATCACGGGACAACCAATCGATTTCATGTAGCCTTGCGTGATTATAGTCAGGTGTTCTCCAGCAACGATATCTTTGCTGGGTTCATACCGTTCAAAATCATGTTCACGAAGCTTTTCGGTGCAAACGTCAGGGCCTTACTGTGAACGAACGGCCGGCCTTTCCTCCGTTCGAGAACACTTTAAAAACGAAAAAGACAATCCACATAACAGCGCCCTGGAAATTTTAACCCCTATTTTTCACCCCTTAGAGTTGACTAACAGTAGCGCCGTACTTCGCGGACCAACTAGACCCCTAGTGGGACGTACAAACCCAGTTTAATTAATTTTGGTTCATGGTAACTATGAAAAGTGGGAAGTACGGCGGATGGAATACGGTGGACGGACAGCATTTTTTGTGTTCCATTTGTTGATTCTGCGTACGTTGAAACGGAAACCATCAAATTCGTTGTGGGGTGGGGGGGGGGAGGGGTTCATGCTCGATTGCAAAGGTACATTGCTGAAAATAACATGAAATCATAATCATTAACAAATCAAATAATAAAATAATCTTGGGTAATAGCAGTAACTACAGCAGTGTTTCAGTATAACCATTGCTAGGAGTTTGCTGCAAAATGTTTTGAAGCCTGAATATGCATTAGTACCTAATAATAATGTTCTTTATTACAACTATACCCTGGGTTTCGTTTGGCTATATTGTATGTTAGGTTCTCGTTGTTGTTCTAGTTTGTTAATGCCCAGTGGAAAAAATCGTCGTGTAATTATTTAGTATTTTTCTCACTTGCAGGGAACATGAACTTTTGGACAGCCATCCTGTTATGTCTCGGCACCGTTAGAAGTGTGTTGACTCAGTCATTATCGCCTTGTGGATGCTCAAAGGCTTCGATACAGTTACTAGCAGCTCCCAGCTGCTGCAGGAACAACGGAAATGGGGCGAATCAATTGGGAAACCCATTCTGGATGCCGGGACCTCCTACTGGATGCTGTAACACCTGCCCTACATGTAATCTGGGTGCGTGCCCTTTTTCGTGGCAGTTCACGGGATGTCCGTTTAGCGTGGCACCTCATTCATCTCATCAGAAAAAAATAGGAGGGTGTGCTCTTCTTAGTCCGGGCTGCCCGTTCTCGCAACAGTATGTGCCTTCTTCTTTACCTCATTTCGAACCAATCACTCCATGCATCACTGGATCTGCCATCCAGCCAATCGGCTTGTGCTGCTCCGTGCCATCTATCCAACCAATTGGCTCATGCTGTTCAGAGTCAGCCATCGACTCGATCAGCTCATGCTGTTCAGTACCTGCCGTCCAACCGATCAGCTCATGTTGCTCGGGACCCACTATCCAGCCATTAAATTTATGCTACTCAGACCCCCTTTTTCTACCCTTCAGCTCGAGATGTACTGGGTCTTTCATTCAGCCAGTACGCCCATACTGCTCCGGATCTTCCGCTCAACGTATTTACTCACCAGTAACACCGAATCATCCTAAACTAAATAAAGCTAAAGGAGGGAATCCTGTACAAAGGCAGAGAAAAGAAGATTTTGTTGACCTCCGGGAAATTACCAGAACACCACCTGGCACTCTCAGATTTAGTTACAACGGCTGTGGCAATATTGATGCATGCAACAGTGGGTGCTGCAATCTCTTATCGTCGTATCTGTACGATCCCTTTAAAGACCCCTCTTTCTGTGGTTACCAAATTCCCCCATGTCAATATTCCAGCCAAGCTGGAGATCCACGCGGCGAAGAAATATTACCCCTGACAATCAAAATCTCTCCTAAAGATTGCAAAACTAACGGCAACGTTGCGGGAAAAAAACTGTACACCTCCGGATATAGTTGTTGTAATGATGCTCATCATTTCAAATCCACCGCTGGAAAAAGTTCAAAATCTGCAAGCTGCCCCAGCCGAGGCATTTGCAAACGTTGCCCCATGGAGTGTACTGTGTATCCTGATTTATTAGAAAATGTTGGAGATTACGCAACTTATTACTGACTCATAAAATTCTTCATCAAGAGATGTAGTGGTAGGTATCATGCAATTTATGGAAAGCTATATCCACTACAACTCGTTCACTCCATTCCTTCTGTCACGCATGAGAATAAAAACGGTAGTTCTCCTCCTATGTTTTATGAATGTCCTAATATGTTCCTGCTTTTTTTTTTTTTTTTAACAGAACGTATACTTCAAATAAACTTCCTGTGTATTCATGATATTATTTCTTCGTCATCTTCCTTCTGTAATTCAGACGCACTCTTTCGAATAACATTATTTAGAAAATATGTACAACAGGTATGTAGGTATTTTTACCTATATCATGTCGGTATGCGTCTTATCTCGGTTGCGAAAATATATACATGACATTGGCTACATAATGAAGAAGTCCGAATGTTCGTACATAACTATATATAAATATAATTATATAATAATTCGGGTAATATTTATTATATATATATAATATCGTATAATTTATTATATATATAATATCGTATAATTTGTTATATATACATATATAATAAATATGTAATAATTATAATAGTTTGGGCCGAAGCCGCCGGCAGGCGAAATATTCCCTCTGAAATTGTTGTGAGTTTTTTGTCTGTTGATCCTTAAATTTCTACCCTCTGTCACCAAATTTCATATATTAGATATTGTTATAGTTTTTATAGGATGTATACATTTATGCACGAATTCGAACACAGAACTGAACTTTTTTATTAGTCACCTAAACAGTTAGCAAATTAAATGAAGTACTTAACTCAAATAACTAATGCAATAACCTCACATCACTCCCCTTCTTCGGCCCCCTCTCGCAAACCCCGACTGTTCGTGTAAGAGGGCGCCAAGGTGCCAGCATGGACTACAAGAGCCTTCCGCTGGGGTGTCCTGATCCGAAAGACCACCCTTGACAAGGCTTTCAGCAGTTTGCAAGGTCCAGTCCAAGGGGACTGTAGCTTCGGACACACGCCGAGCCGCCTCCGAGGTCGATAGTGGGACACGAGGTCGCCTGGCTGGAACATGGGAACGCTGCTACGGATGTCATATCGTCTCTTTGTCTTGTGCCTTGCGCGTCGCATAGTAGGTAATTGCGCTCCTGCCGGGACAGGCATTTTCTTAAGTAGGCAGGACTCTCTCCTCCCCATCTTGCATCTGTGACAGGACGGTTCCTAGAGCCCGGTCACTTGCGTCAGTGCCAACCACAAACATGCCCCCTGGAACCGGATGCCCCAATACAGGTGGTTGCGTGAGTGCACTCTTAACGTCATCAAATGCTGCCTGACAGTCCTCAAACCAGACAAACTCCCTGGGGCTGCCCTGCAGTGCATATAAGGGACCCATTCGTGCGTCAAAGTCTTTCAAGAACCTCCGATTATATGAGCACAATCGTCCGCAGCTCTTTAACATTGCTTGGAACCGGCCACTGGAGCACCTTGACTGCCTTCATCGGGTCCACTGTTAGCCCTTCCCTCGATATCACATATACCTCCCACTCCTCAGTCCCCCCAAACTTAGTAGGCTTGAGTGTGAGCCAAGCCCCCCGGCTGTGGCTCAGGCACCTCCTGACCACCAACCAACATAACCCGCTCCAACACGGCCCTTACTGCTTCCATTTGGCTTTGCAGTCGCTCCACACCCTCCAAATGTTCCTGCAACAAGGCATGTGTCCCCTAAAAATGCATTCCTCTCGTCAGTCCCCAGGTCTATCAATTCTTGCACATTTACCCGCGCACTGTGTGGGAGTTGCGGCATTTGGCTAGCATTTGTGCCCTACAGCTCGCCTACGGCGTCGTTGGACTGCAATTCATTGTCGTCCACCGGTCCCTCCGTGAAATCAGCAGCTGATAGCCTGGTTGATCGGGTGTTCATCACGACTATGGGTTATAAGTATACAGATAATCCCACCACTGCCACCAATTGTTATCGTTTTTATCGAAAGTATAAATTTATACACGAATTCGAACACAGAACTGAACAACTAGCAAATTCAATTAAGTAACTCAAATAACTAATGCAGTAACCTCAAAATATATAATATATAGTTGTATATAAATATATGAATATATATATACCTACCTATACTCGTACATCTATAATATATCCCTAGTATTGCGAAACGTGTATGAGACGATTTTCACTGGAAACGTTCAACGTTCTTCCTATCTACTTACCACGGTGTCATTGACCGTTGGCTGGAAAATTTACTTGTTTCAACGCGGCTCTTCACACGTACAATTTCTCATATCACCTTTTGTAGTTGTCTTCGTGTCTAAATGCTGAGAAACATGAAGAAACCGATTACGAACAAATCAAGTAGGTACCTACTTGAAATAGGAGAGCTTGATTCTATGAACTGGATAATTTCTAGATCTGGCAACTTCTAATGTTTTACAATCAGCAACCAGAGTGAAGTCAAATTTCAAAAAAGCTGCAAATTATTACACAACGGTTAATTATTTTCCTCTGTGGATGCCACTTCTGCGTAGATCACTGTTTTCTGTGGTTAGTACTTACCGTCGAGCTTCTCCCAGGAAAGCCCTAAATCAAGTACTGGAGCCGGCCTGGGAATTACATTTCCATAAGAATGCGCGGGATTCAATTATTCAAGTATTAATAAAATATTTGTTGTTAACCATGAAGCATCACGTTTGTTCAAGTTACAAATGTACCTATCAACAAAACCCAAATTCGATTTTTCAAATGAAATAATATCACAGAACAACCAACTCGACTTCGTACTGCCATCCATGATTGTAGCCCGGAATTCCGTAGCAATGATATCTGGGCCGGATTTATTCCGTTTCATTCACGATCATATTATATTGAGGAGCATTTCGGTGCAAACGAACGGCTGGACGTAAAATGCTCCAGGTGATCTCAATAAATCCTCAATAAATCCTCAAGTTCGAGGTCAATTTAAAAACTTAAAAAACCCCTTCTAGCTTTTTTTTTCTCAACAGATCGTTAATAGTGTCATTTAATTGTCTTGATTCACCTGCTGATCACCTTTTCTAGTGCTTTTATACAAATTTATGAGGATTTCAGACAATTTTCCAGGTTTTTGACTCATAAAAATGAAGTCTGGAAGCTGAAGACGGACGGCATGCGGCGGTCGGACATTGTATTTTTGGAAACTGCGCACCTTAAAACGGAAAAGAAACAATTTTGAGGGGGTTTCATAAAATTTTCGTGCTGAGCGAATACATAGGTGAATTAACAGAATTAATAAGCCAAAATCCAATGCCCGTCCGCACCTTAGGCCCAGGTAATAAACAAAGGAACGTTGCATTCATAATATTTTACCTGTGAATCTATCTGTATTAAATGCAAAATGTGTCAATAAATGATTTATTTGAAAACATTTTATGTATAAAAAATTCTTTCTTTTGCACACTGGCTCCCTTTGGGCCCTAGTTTTGTCCCGAAACTTTACAGCCCGGTCGGAATATACCCAAGGATGTTATGGGTGAAAAATATGTGTAAAAATAGGTTTTTTTTGTCTTAGTAACATGAGCTTGTGAGGTATCGTTTTCTATGTTTTTAGGACGAAGATACCGAATATGAAGTCAATTTTGACCAGAGAGTGGAAAATTGAGGTTTTAAAAGTTCCAACCTTAAATTTATGTTAAATTTTGGCGTAAAACCGTCATTGTTCCGCGCACAGTTTGGGTCCCCATTTGGGAACACATTTGGGTCCTCACTGTGCTCCGAAGCTCGGTGGGAATACATCCAGGGGTGTTGAAGGTAGAAAATGGGTGTAAAAAGTGGGTTTTCGAAGTTTTTTCTATGTTTCCCAACGGCCTTGTCAGGTGGAATAAACCGGTTCCCGTGAGATCATCGAAGTTAAGAAACCTCGAGTGTGGTTAGTACTTGGATGGGTGACCGCCATGACACGGTGACACGTCCAAGTATGACCCATGTAGCTGTTGGGCGAGCCCCTCTCCACTCAAGGGGGCGAGACAATGAGTAGCCAGGTAAAGAACGAAATGATCAGGTCGAATTCTGATCCTCTCATTGGAGGCCAGCTAATCACGTCCACGACGCTGGCGGGGCAGTCGGACGAAAATCCCCAGCCTGAAATGGCTGTTTACTTTACTTTACTGTGAACGTCAGCTTGTGAGGTACAGTTTTCCGTGATTTTTATGGCGACCTTATAGAGGTGAAGACCTTACACATGAAGTCGATTTTGATCAAAGAGTGAAGAAATTAGAACAAATTAGCTTTGTGGGTCTCTTCACTGAGGTTCGAATCAAGACGTACCTATATTCAGTCGAGAATATGAAGAATTTGGTTTTCTCTGGTTTTTAGGACAAAGAGACCGAATGTGAAGCCGATTTTGACCAGAGAGTGGAAAATTGAGGTTTTAAAAGTTCCAGTCTTAAATTTACGTTAAATTTTGGTCTAAAATCGTCTTACGACCGCACACAGTTTGGGCCCCTATTTGGGAACACATGTGGTTCCTATGTGTCTCCGAAGCTCGGCAGCTGGATCGGAATACAACCAGGTGTGTTATGGGTGCAAAGTGGGTGTAAAAATAGGTTTTTCGAGGTTTTAGTGAACTTGTGATTTATAGTTTTCCAGATTTTTTAGGGCGAGAAGACCGAATAAGAAGTCGATTTTGATCAGGAATGAAGAAGTGAGGTTGTAACGAAGGTCCCACAATTCATTTTTTATGAGTCAAAAACCTGGGAAATTGTCTGAAATCACCATAAATTTGTATATAGTAACACTAGAAAGTATCGGCAGGTGACGACAATTAAGTGGCACTATCAGTGATCTATTATAAATCCTTGCACAACGGTTTATTATTTTGTACAGAATACCCTACTGTTACAGATCACAGCTCTCTGTATAGATAACCCTTCTATAGAATATAATATGTACCTACTATTCTATACATCTTATGTAGAGCGCAGACCCTCCGTAGGTTAGTTCCTAACCCCGTACTCGTTACTAGGTACCTATCTAAATCACGAGTTAAATGTCGCTAAAATAATTCTGTCGATGACAAGCAGTGACTAGAACGGCAAAAAGAAACGCAAATAATGAAGTTATGAAAGGAAAATTGTTGATATAGAGTGAAATAGATGCCCCTTCTGCGTAGCTCACTGTTTTCTGTGGTCAATACCTACCTTCGTGGTCAAGTATAATGAACCGTTGTGTAATAACTTGCCCATCAATAATACTTCAACGGTTATTCAAGTCCGATCAACAAAATCCAGTCCCTTCTTAGTTGATGAACCGTTGTGTAATAATTTACCATTATGTAATAATTTACCGTTGTGTAATAATTTACCGTTGTGTAATAATTTACCATTGTGTAATAATTTACCCATCAATAATACTTCAACGTTTGTTCAAGTTTCAGAAGTACCTACCTACCAACTAAATCCAATAGTCCATCGCTTATCAAATGAAATGATATCGCAGAACAATCAACTCGACTTCATAGAGCCATCCTTGATTATAATCAGGTGCTCCCTAGTGATGATTATCTAGGCCGGATTTATACCGTTTGATTCACGATCGTATTGACGAAGCTCTTTGGTGCTCACGAAGAGCTGGACGTACAATGCTCCGGGTGATCTCAAAAAATTGTTTAGGTCAAGACAAATTTTTTTTAACGTAAAAAAAAACATACCCTTCCATCGAAAGTTTTCGAGCTACGGCGTTCTGAAAATTTCAACCCCTATTTTGAACCCCTTAGAGATGACTGACAGTAACGTCGAGCTTCGAGGACCAACCAGACCCCGAACGGAACCTATAACCCGAATTACATCAATTTTGTTTCATGGTAACTAAGAAAAGTGGCCAGTACGGCGTACGGCGGACATACAGAAATTTTGGTTTATTATTTTCAAAAATGAACCATTGGAATTGAGCATGAAAAAAAAATTCTTACCCCCCCTCAAAATTTGATGGTTTACGTTTCAAGGTAGGGTAGAATCCAAAACTGCAATAAAAATATTTCTGTCTGTCCGCCGTACGCCGTACGGGCCTCTTTTCTTAGTTACCATGAAACAAAATTGATGAAATTCGGGTTACAGGTTCCGTTCGGGGTCTAGTTGGACCTCGAAGCACGACGTTACTGTCAGTCATCTCTAATGGGTTCAAAATAGGGGTTGAAATTTTCAGAACGCCTATTCCTTTTTTTTACGTGAATTTCTTTGCGGTTTTAAATAGTTCTTGAACTTACGAGTTTTTTAAGACCACCCGGAGCACCGTACGTCCAGCCGTTCGTTCACAGTAGGGCCCCGAAGTTTGCACCGTCAGGCATTTTCGACACCAGGGTGAATGAAATTGTATACATGATACATCAGACCAAAACTCGTAACCAGGGACGCGCCCACAATAGGAAATTTGGCGGAGATAGAATCATTGCTAGGGATCACCTGATTATATTGGCGGAGTATGAAGTCGAGTTGGTTGTTCTGTGATATTATTTCATTTGAAAAATGATGGCTCTTTTGGAGTTTGTTGGTAGGTAGTGAAACTTGAACAAACGTTGAAGTATTATTGATGGGTAAATTATTACTACGGTAAATCATTACTCAACGGTGAATTATTACACAACGGTTCATTATACCATCTACGTAGAAGGGGCTGGAGTTTGTTGGTAGGTACTTTTGCAACTTTTTTCACTCCTCATCAACAATTTCTTTTCAGAACTTCATTATGTGCGTTTCTTTTTGTTAGGTACTGTTTGTCATCGGCAGAATTATTTTAGCAACATTTAACTCGAGATTTAGGTAGGTACCTAGTAACGAGTACGGGGTTAGGTACCAACCTACGGAGGGTCTGCGATCTACATAATATTTATAGAATAGTACATATCATATTATATAGACGGGTTATCTATACATAGAGCTGTGATCTGTAACGGAAGGGTATTCTATACAAAATAATAAACCGTTGTGCAGGGATTTGCAGCGTTTTTTCACTCCTCATCAACAATTTCTTTTCAGAACTTCATTATGTGCGTTTCTTTTTGTTAGGTACTGTTTGTCATCGGCAGAATTATTTTAGCAACATTTAACTCGTGATTTAGGTAGGTACCTAGTAACGAGTACGGGGTTAGGTATTAACCTACGGAGGGTGTGCGATCTATATCATATGTATAGAATAGTACATAAATAAAGGGTTATCTATACGGAGAGCTGTGATATGTAACAATGGTAAATTATTACGCAACGGTAAATTATTACACAACGACAAATTATTACACAACGGTAATTTAGTACACAACTGTAAACAATTGAAGCCCCCCCCTCCCCGACAATATTGGATACAATATACTTGATTATAATCGAATTGTCTAAATAATATGTATAGAATTATAGTACATCATATATTATATAAAGGGTTATCTGGGGTTAAAGGGTGAGCTGTGGTCTGTAACAGAAGGGTATTCTGTACAAAATAATAAACCGTTGTGCAGGGATTTGCAGCGTTTTTTACTGCAGTTTTGGATTCTACATACCTTGAAACGTAAACCATCAAATTTTGAGGGGGGTGTCGTGAGTCCCTCCCGGGAACACTCCACTAGCAACCTTAAAGCTCTCACCAATATTCCTATGTAAAACTTACCTTCCGCTAATAAACATCTGAGTGGGGAGACAGGCAACAGAATCCGGGGGACACAACCTGGAGCCCCACTACCAGCTCCCAACAGGGAGCTGGAGGGAGAGGACTCCAAGTCCTATATAACCCCGGATCCTGGAGCTTTAGCTTCATTCGACACTTCCTCTAACCAGCTCTCTCTTCTCTCTCTACCTTCCTCCTCCCAGATGCCTGGTGGTATCCGCCGCTCTGGGAATTCACCTCCTACCTTCTCCCCTTGTCTACATCGGTGGATATCCGCCGCCTAGACAAGCACCTTCCTTCACCTACATCGGTGGATTACCGCCGCCTAGGTGAATTTCCTTCCTCTCGCCTACATCGGTGGATTACCGCCGCCTAGACGAGATTCCCTCCACTCACCTACATCGGTGGATTACCGCCGCCTAGGTGAACTTCCTTCCTCTCACCTACATCGGTGGATTACCGCCGCCTAGGTGAAATTCCCTCGCTCTCCTCTACTTACTCCTTCACGCCACCGTGATGATAAATTTAAATTCATCACAGGGGGGTTAGACTTTTTTTTTTTCATGCTCGATTCCAATGGTTCATTATTGGAAATATTAAACCAAAATGATAATCTGTTTTTAAAAAAAGACGTTTTTGGGGCAGAAATTGGTGAAAACCATCAGAAATAGCTATTTCAATTATTTCACATGAAAGAAACAAACAACAAACAATAAATGAACAAACACCATTTCTGTAGGTTCAGTAGAATAATAAACCCACGTGACAAGGACTTTGCAGGGTTTTTTGAAATCTAAGCACCTTGAAACGTTAAAAAAATGAGGGGTGTTATTAAAAATTCTTGCTGAGCGAAATCATGGGTGTATTATTCGCAGAATCGTAAACCAAAATACAGCAACAAGAATGGGGGATGTTTACTGCTGTTTTATCCATGTATTGGTTTTTGGGTACCATTTATTACTTCGCCCTAAGTAGGAGTGCTTGTGCAACGAAGGCGTATTACAAAATCAGTGGTCCCATATGAATTTCACCAGCATCGGAACGCACGAATTGGAATTCTCGCCACGCTCCTAACTATACAAAAGAATGTTAGTATTGAGCAGTAATTCGGATCTTGTGAGCGGATTTGAGATGTTTAGTCGAAATCGGACGGTAACTTTCTTTGCGCATGAACAAACGTGAAATCTATGTCTCGCTGTTAAATTTAAATCGTATTCGAATCCATCCAGTTCTTCAATATGAAGCAACTTAATCATATTAGAAATGCTCACGGTAATGTGATCGACCTTCTTTTGACCGATATCGATCTGGTGAGAGTTAATCCGTCAGATCCACTGGTCGTTGAGGATAGAGCGCATCCGCCGTTCCATTTGGCCGTCCCGATGTCTACGTCTACAATTCTCACTCATTCTTCAAGGCGTTTCCTCTACAACTTCAAGCGTGGAGATTATGATGCTATGGACCGGTTCTTGTGCACTTATGGCTGGGATAAATTGATTTCGCTCACAATCGAGAAAGCTGTCAGTGAGTTTTACCGAGTCCTCCGGACTGTTGTGGAGAGATGTATGGTGGTTACCTACGATTCGAAAAATTCGAGGCTGTTTTTGAATGCCTTAGAGACTTACGTCGCTTACGATAAGTAGGTAGATAGATGCGCCTTTTTAAGACGAATCGAATGGTTACAATAAATCAAAATCGCCATAAATGGCGCTTACGATATTCTGCCTTTCGGGCGACGATATTCAGGTACAGGTTTCTATCAAGATAGCCATTGCGATCGAGTGAATGGTTATGAGGATGCTATGTGCCACACGGGGGAGAAAATCAGTTTAACGGGCTGCTCTAAGCTATTTAGTTCTTTCGTCCAGTGTTAGCTCTGGTACGATTGTACGATCGTGCACCCCAACTGCTTATGGCGGCCATAGCTAACCTACCTATGTTTTAGGAGAAATCAGTTATGCTTGGGTGTTGTACCTCAGGTTTCTATAAGATACTGAAGAATCTGAGTATGTATGTGCACGTTGAAGGGCCCCTATTGAGGATTCACGTAACGCCTAAGGAACGCAGTTACGGGAGCAATCAAGTGTTACGATATCTCCAAGCCTCTTAAGTTAGCCCCAAAGGACGTCGTATTATCGCGTTACGGCCTGAACCCCTTCAGGTCGGTCACCGGCGAATGGGATCCCTTCTATCTCTACGGAGGTCCCTTTCAACAGGAATCACGAAATTAAGGTCGGACGGGTAATCAAGTGTTGGTAGGTGACAAATGCCGCATCTGATCTATTCATAGTCGGGCTAGCGAATACGTTCTTGAAATCGACAATCTTGTGAGATAAGACATTTACAGAAGACTTTTTTCCTAATGACAATGGTGGACAATGGTGGACGAGCAACGGTATAATCGCCTGCCTTGCAAGATTATCAGGAGAAGAACCCTAGTAAATACGATTCGATTCAGATTTTATGAAAGTATCATCTTGAGGCAAAAGTACTTTGGCCGTACAAAGTCTGGAAACACACCTGCATTTCCAACCAGAACTGTTTTCGGTGCTTCGGTAAAATTTGAAACCATTATTTAACAGCAATAGCTTGGACTGTAATGAGCTGCATTGGACTCATCTGGCTGAATATTGTGGGCTACCTCGGCAGACTAAGAATAAAACTAGTGTATCTACTTGCAATGTATTACCTACATAGCTAATGGTTCAGCTGTCCTATTATACCGTATATTCTATGTTGCTGACATTTTATATTTTTGTGTGGTTCATACGTATGTTCCCCTTTGCCCAATAAAACGGCCAATAAAATAAAAGTACAAGTGTACATCCATAATATTTCCAGGGCACTACAGAGCGTGGGGAAATTTGGATACCTATTCAATTTCAATTATGTGACGGCAGTGGAAGTAATGTTTTCAAAATTGTCTTCCACCAGCAGCTATATTTATAATACCTACGTCATTTACAACAATGGAGTACACCTACAATAAATTGAATATTGTTGAGCGAATTGAAAAGAGTTCCTCCAGCTTACAGAATTTTATTCACAACTGGAACTATACTGGAGGGGTAAAGTTTTTGAGAAATTCAAATTCATCGCCATAACGCCTGACAAAGAGAGCGAAGACGCTGTTGTAAAAGGCGGAGCTCGAGACATTAACGGCGACGCACAATATTTTCGGAATGAAAGGGATTATCTCTCCGCTGATGCACAGGATGTGGTATGAAAAATGCATTCCAATGACAAACCTCTCAAACGCGTAGAGCAAAATGAAAGACAGTTCTGTTATTGTGTAGAGCTCTGGGTGCGTTCTGTTCATTTTCCATCGCCTCATGATGTATCTGGCCAAAGAATAATGATAAATTATTTATGCTTTATTATGCAGCAATTATTTTCACCGTAATAAATCTAAATATTGGCATAATGGTGGTATTGCAGTGAATATGGGGGAGAAAATTGAAGGGAGAGTATAGTAAATTATGTTATAGGTTATGAATTTATTATGTTATAATGTTATGATTTCATGAAATTAATGCAGAGTTGATGGCGCTTGTTGTATTTAGGTGATGCATGTAGGATTATCTACGTCAGTCTTCCGAATTCACCTGAGATGAAGAGGAACACTCGTCGATTCGTAAGCCCAATGGTAGAACATGATCAAACTGGCATATTTCCCAATGAGAATGGAGTACATCATACTCACAAAGGTGACCATATGGTGAGCAAGGTTGATAGCATCATCTATAGAATAATAGCTAGAGAGCAGGATAGGTAAATTATTGTTGACATGGGAGCCATTTTACCTACAATACATAGATTATTGCAATATTTTGAATGATATGCTGTTCATTAGTTGGCACGTACGCGAAATAGAATGAGTCGTGGGCAAAAAATCCGCTTGAGCAAACGAGTACAACACTCTGACTCCAAGTATTCACATAGTCCCCGTCAAAGGCTTTCTCGTTCAAGTTTCCAACCAGTATAGTAGCAAAGACTGCAAGAAGCCCTTTAGCTATTGCCAGAGTCCTGTGAGCTATGTCTTCCTTCACTCGCTTCTTTATCATCACATAATAAGCTACTCGCCACAAGGAAACTGCAATGATTGTACCGCACACCATCGCTGGACATGTGACGTAAGGTGGGTAGTCCAAGGGTAGTTTGTGGATGAATGGATGAGTTCCGATAAACTCACTTATCTGTCGAAAACGACGTATTTTTATTCCCCGGAAATCTTAGATGATTATTATATGAAGATGAATGGTGAAATCCAAACTACTTACTGCTTTTACTCGCTCCATCCTTAGTGAAGTTACTTTGATAAATACAATCAGGAATGGTAAACGCCCTCCGTTACCACTAGAACATTTTGAATTTCAGCCATCTCATGGTCATAAAGAATTATATTAGTCGTATTCTTGTTATGACGACAGTTTTGTGTTTGTCTGAATAATAACCATGCAACAGAACTGCAGAAGCAGTAGGTAAGTATGTTGTTTTATCGAGGGGAATCTTTAATCCTTTCATTTCAAGTTCATGATCACAATTATGAAAGGTCCGGAATCATGTTCACCAACAGTATCATTCGGTTATTTACTTACCTATCACGATTTGGAACATGAAGTAGATTATAGATTATCCATTGGGGGGGGGGGGGGGGTGAGAGAGATTGAGAGTTTTTTAATGTATTAGTGGAAAACCTCTGCAAATTATCACACAACGGTTAATTACTTAGGTACCTGTATAGATGGGCACTTGGTACTGTGCGCTCATTCCACGGCGCGATGGAACTTCGCCTCTGACTATTGGGGATGACTATTGGGAAAAAAGGCCTCGGATTCCGTTCCTTCGATGGTTTTTATCACATCTGTTGATGGAGGGGATAATTTTGGTGGTTGGGCAAAGGCGCGTGGCTTCAAGGTACCTACCAGCTGCTGATCCTGGCAGGAAATTCCGTCAGCGGGAAATGATTCTTGTGGGGTTTTCCCACGCTGGGTTCGTGTGTTAACATGAAATTACGGTGAAAGGTATTGAGATGTGGGAATGGGCCATTTCCATTCGCACACCCTTCTGCGTAGATCACTGTTTTCTTTGGTCAATACTCCCTAAATCCCTAAATCGCGTATGGAACCGGCCCAGAAAATACAGTTTCATAAAAATGCGCGGGATTAAATAATTCAATAAAATTAATTACTTGTTATTATTCATGAAGCATAAGGTAAATAATAAACCGTTGCGTAATAATTTACCTGTATATATGCGTCGACCACTGTTTTCTGTGGTCAATACCGACCGTCGTACTCCCTCCAGGAAAGCCCTAAATCGAGTACTGGAGCCAGCCCGAAATTAACAGTTTTATAAAAATGCGCGGGATTCAATAATTCAATCATTAATATTATTTGTTGTTATTCAGGAAGCATAACGTTTATTCAAGTTGCAAAAATCCTACCTGTCAAAAAACTAGGCCACGTAGCAATAAGAAACAGGTTGAGTATGTGCCTAGTATAATATATGGTAGGTAGAATTCCTAGGTACCAAAATAGTCTCTGAAACTTCAAGAGATAAAAATCGCGTGTATCGATCGTTTTGGGACCGACTCCATTTGAACAAGAAAAATTCAAATTTAATCAAATATCTGCTGCTCGAAGGACCATGAAATGTTGAGGTAAATGTAGCCTTGTGAGCCTTGTGGCAACTTAACTAAATTTTAGCCTCAATTGAAATTTGCGCTGGATAAGATTGAATCGAGAGAATACTTACTACATACAATAGTTTATTATTATGAACGGAAGTTGTCCTGAACGTACAAAAAATGGCATGCCATGTAGTGAATGCTATATACAATGTAGAATTATAGAATTTTTGTACAGTTGATGATGCGAGTCACATTTATTAGTTCTTTCGCGTAATTAACTTCGAAGGAAGATTGTTCTTAATCCAGTTTGAGTACATCGCGAGAAACAGTTGAAGAAGGGAACGGGGTGGGGGGGAGGGGTCAGAAACGTGTGAGGTTCCAAAAATGCGTGAGGTTCCAAAACAGCGATCGATCGATTTATTACTGGAACGAACTCGCCTTATTTTCGGAGATCGAAGGGCCAGGAAGCTAGGCTGGAATAAGATAAATTTGGCTGCACGTGGTGCTCAGGCGGCCGCCTCGTGGAGGAAAAAATGGCACACTCGTCGTGAACGAGAAAGCAAAGTGGCGAGGATACAGGGCGAGCGATCGATCATGGACTGACGATGGGACGTGGACGTCAGTTAGAACAGTCTGGTGGGAGATGTTGATGGAGTGGAGGACAAGAGGACAAGGGCTGTTGGATCAGTACAAGATCATGGCAAAGTTCACCGGTGCAACGCCTGGGCATTGTGGTGCTGAAGATCGATGATGATTAGTATGGTTCTTTGAACTACTCATACAACTAATCGTACCACCACAACAAACCAGTGGCGTAGCCAGGGGGGGGGGGGGGTTAGTGGGGGTCATAACCCCCCCCCCCATTGGCTCGAAAACTATCACAAATTAAAATTAAATCTCAAGAATGATAACAATCACAAAAGTAACAAACAAATACAACTATAACAGATTAAAAGGGTAAATCAAACATGATTAAACAGTTAAATAATATTACGTTTATTTGATTACTAATGATCTGTCCCAAAAATGTGATCCAATCTTTTTGACAAAAATGCTTATAGTCCCTCACCGTCACCATCCCACACTTCAGGTGAATAATATTGATTTTAGCCCTTAATACCATTTGTTGACCCCCAAAACTCCTAATATTAGACCACCATTCTGTGTGAAAAACAACTGAAATGGCGTTCGAATTTTTGAAAATTGCTCTTCCTTTTGTTTGGCAATAAGAACATTTTGGCGAAATCTGGAATTTTTATCACATACCCAAGGTAAGATATCGTCTGGAGTGACACAAATAAATATATATAATATACGTATACATTTTTGTTGAAATCTACAGGTACATCAGGATGCTCTGAAACGGATTTGCCTGTAACAAAATTTCAAAAACTTATTTTCTGCAAATTTTGGACCCATTGCAATAGCTTCATTCCTTGAAAATTCTCGAACATTGTTGCCAAACAAATTTTTTATTTCATCAATTTATCTTACCTAACGTTACCTGTAGCATTTAGTGCTTTGTTAAATTTAATTTAAATTCATCTTTATTTGTAATGTCAAACCTTATTAACGAATTTTTAAAGGAAATGAAGCTATTGCTATTTCAGAACAAGCATTTTTGATATATTTTTACAGGCAAATCCGTTTCAGAGCATCCTCAGTTCATCCCTAGATTTTAACAAAAATGTATGTAATATGTATAATATATTTATGTGCCACTCCAGACGATATCCATCCTTGGGTACATCATAAAAATTCCAAACTTCTCCAAAACGTTTGTGTTGTCAAACAAAAGGATGAGTTCGAAGATCAATTTTCAAAAATTCCAAGGGGGTCAAATTGAAGTTTTTATGGGTCTAAAGTCGGTGAAAACGGCTAAAATTGCAAAAAAGTGACGTAAAATCACTGGAATGGTATGGAAGGGTGAGTAAAGACAGAAAAATACCATTTCAGTTGTTTTTCACACAGAGTAGGGGTCAGATTTTGATTTTTGGGGGTAAAAAATTGATTAATGGCTAAAATCAATATCAATTCACCTGACGTTGTGTGGGATGATTATTCGCGACGGACGGACTGTTTTGATGGTAAAACTATTTATCTCAAAAACAAGTGGGTAAAATTTGACTTTATTAGGGTCAAACATCGGTAAAAATGGCTAAAATCACGAAAAATTATATAATTTTAAGAAAAGTGGTATGGTTTTTCGCTATATCATCTTTTTACACGATAGCAGGAATATTTCTTTGAAAATTCGCTCTTATAGGTAGTCATGCTGCATGACAGGAACTTCTTTTCGTTTTCCGATAACCCCCCCATTCAACAATCCTGGCTACGCCACTGCAACAAACTAATCGGCAACAGTTGCCCAAACAATTTTGGTTTATTATTTTCAATGATGAACCTTAATCGACCATGAAAAAAAAAGGTACGCAGAATCCCCCTTCAAAATTCAAGGTACGTAGAATCCGAAAATGGAATGAGGACTTCGCTCTTTTCGTAGTTACCATGAACAAAATTTATGAAATTCAGTTTCATAGTCCCATTTGGGGTATAGTTGGTCCGAGAAGCTCGGCGTTACTGTCAGTCATTTCTAAGGGTTGACATTTTCAGAACGCCGTAGCTGGAAAACTTTCAGTAGAAGGGTATGGTGTTTTTTACGTTTTGGTTTATTATTTTCAATAATGAACCATTGGAATCGAGCAAGAAAAAAAAAATGCGTTGCTGTAGGGGGCGTCTAGCCGCCAGTGGTTTAAAGTCTATGACGGTACGTTTATTGTCGAATGAAATCTGGGGGACACCCCCCAGACCCCCGGATTATAATACCAGTTTAGATCAAGGATCAAAGCAAGGAAACATGGAGCATGTTTTTCGAATAGGAACCTACATGATAACAGAGGATATGAAGATATGTAGAAAAACGTCTGCCAATTCGAGTAGGCACTATAGCTTCCTCACTTGAATCACATGAACGTATAGACTAGTTGGGTAGGTTCGTTATGATACGGGACCATCTGCGATCCAACCCGCGTGTACCCTCAAAATTTCAGCTCTCTACGACTATTTTTTGCTTAGTTAGAAGCGTTATAAGGAAACGGTCAACATTTCATGTTAGCGCATGCGGAGAGGGAAATTACAGTAAGATTCCAATGAAGTTCATACGGAAACATCGATGTATTACACAGATCGACCCTCCAAATGTGAACTAATTTCAACGATAATTAAGGTAGTTATGAGCACTCCAACTATTTCACGTTTGCGCATGCGCAGACGAAAGTTACGGCACTATTTCAATGATTTTGGTATGGGACCATCTGTGACTCAACCCGCACCTACCCTCGACATTTCCGCCCACTTCGACCATTATTTCGGGTAGTTATGGGTGTTGCAAGGAATTACCACAGATAGACAGGCACTGAACCAAATATGTTCCTCGATGTCTGAAACGGAAAATGGTAGTGGAAATTTTCAGTTTGGTGGACATGAACTTTTTCTTACTCAATCACGAAGGCTTCCCTGCCTTCGGTAGTGAGGAAGCAAAAAAAGTCGTGGGATTTCCAAGCCTCGGACCAGCGACCTAACGCAATGTCATGTAATACACCTCCTCAGCAGCTTTTGGCGTTTTTCGGGTTGGCAGAACCCCCTTGGCAGTTTTCGGCTGAGTGGGGTCTGGCCATGCTCTCCTCGGTGAAGGCACCACGTGTGGTAGGGGTGGAGGTGGGTTGTGTGGCAGGAGTGGGGTAGAGGGAGAACTGTACGGCGACAGGGAGGCTGGACTGGACTGGACGTTTTCGAGCCTCGTTTACTTACTCCCGTAAAAACATGTTCCATGTTAAAAATTCTTACCCCCCCTCAAAATTTGATGGTGTACGTTTCAAGGTATGTAGAATCCGAAAATGCAATAAAAATATTTATGTCTGTCCGCTGTACCCTGTACGGGCCACTTTTCATAGTTACCACAAATAAAAAAAATTGATGAAATTCGGGTTATAAGTCCGTTCGGTGTCTATTATTGTTCTTTCAGAACGCAGTATCTCGAAAACTTTCGATTGAAGGGTATTTTACATTATTAAATTTGTCTTGAGCTAAAAATTTTTTTGAGGCCACCCGGAGCATCGTACGTCCAGTCGTTCGTGTGCTCCAAAAAGCTTCGTCAACACGATCGTGAATCAAATGGTATAAATCCGGCCGGGATATCATCACTACGGAGCATCTGATTATAATCAAGGATTGCTGTATGAAGTCGAGTTGGCTGTTTTGGGATATTATTTCATTTGATAAGTGATGGACTATTGGATTTTGTTGGTAGGTACTTGTGAAACTTGAACAAACATTGAAGTATTATTGATGGGCAAGTTATTACACAATGGTAAATTATTACACAACGGCAAATTATTACACAGCGGCAAAGTATTACACAACGATAAATTACTACATAACGGTAAATTATTACACAACGGCAAATTATTACACAACGGTTCATGTACCAAAAAGGGGCTAGATTTTGTTGATCGTTACTTTTGCAACATGAACAACCGTTTAAGTATTATTGATGGGCAAATTATTACACAACGGTTCATTATAGGTATTGACCACAGAAAACAGTGATCTACGCAGAAGGGGCATCTATTTCACTCCACATCAACAATTTTCCTTTAGAACTTCATTATTTGCGTTTCTTTTTGCCGTTTTAGTTAGGTAGGTACTGTTTGTCATCGGCTGCATTATTTTAGCAACATTCAACTCGTGATTTAGGTAGGTACCTAGTAACGAGTACGGGGTTAGGTACTAACCTACTGAGGGTCTGCGATTCACATAATTATTACACAACGGTAAATTATTACACAACGGCAAATTATTACACAACGGCAAATTATTACACAACGGTTCATGTACCAATAAGGGGCTGGATTTTGTTGATCGGTTCTTATGCAACTTGAACAACCGTTGATGAATTATTGATGGGCAAGTTATTACACAACGGTTCATTATAGGTACTGTTTGATAATCAGCTAAGCTTCTCCGATCATTTGGATTTTGTTTGTAACAAAGCGATGAGAATGCTGGGGTTCATGAGGAGATGTACCGCAGACTTCAGTGACCTTAGAGCTCTGACACTTCTCTTCACCACTCTGGTTCGGTCGATTCTGGAATACTGCTCGATGGTTTGGTCCCCATTCTATGCTGTGGCTAAGGCGAGGCTGGAGAGGATTCAGAATAGGTTCCTCAGGTTTCTGGCCTTCAAGGCGGGTTTGCCGTGGGACGAAACTGGAATCGAGGATATGAGGAGGACGAGTGGCTTGAGGCTGTTAGAAATTAGGCGTCAGTGGCTTGATGCCACTTTTGTTGCCAAGCTCTTCTGCGGTGCTATCGACAGCCCGGAGTTGTTATCATTGTTTGGCTTGAGAGTCCCTTCGCACGGTACCCGTCACCACCTCCTTTTCTCGTTGCCTCACACCGCCACCAACTATCTGCTCAATAGCCCCATAACCAGAATGCAGAGGAATATGAATTACTTGGCCTCCCTGTCTGTTGACATGGACTTAGTAGCTTCCAGCCTGGCCTCTACAAAAAGGCATTTAAAACAAATTTTATTAATGTAGGATTCTTTTGTTGTATTGTTCGTTTGTTCTATTGTTGTATATGTATTTATAGTTAAATACCAAATTTGTAATTCCCTATTAAGTCCGTCGATAAAGTCTGTATCTGTTTTTGCCCGTATAATTGTTTACATTATAAGTTGATATTTTTATCTTATGTATTTTTATAATGGTATCATTTCTGTGAAATTATTAGTGTTCAGTAATATAATATATGTAATTGGGCTCTGCCCGTTTATTTTCTAAATAAATAAATAAATAAATAAATAAATACTGACCACAGAAAACGGTGATCGACGCAGAAGGGGCATCTATTTCACTCCACATCAACAATTTTCCTATAGAACTTCATTATTTGCGTTTCTTTTTGCCGTTTTAGTTACTGTTTGTCATCGGCTGTATTATTTTAGCAACATTTAACTCGTGATTTAGGTTGGTACCTAGTAACGAGTACGGGGTTAGGTACTAACTTGCGGAGGATCTGCGATCCACATAATATCTACAGAGTAGTAGGTACATATTATATTATATAGACGGGTTATCTATACTGAGAGCTGTGATCTGTAACAGAATAGTATTCTGTACAAAATAATAAACCTTTGTGCAGGGATTTGCAGCTTTTTTACATTGATCTTGAATTAGAGCATTTTTTTATACCACCCCGAGCATGTTACGTCCAGCCGTTCATTTGTACAGAATAGCTTCGTCAACATGATCGTGAATGGAACGGTATAAATCCTTCCCAGCTACATTTGCTAGCGAATACCTGATTAAAATCGCGGATGGCTGTATGAAGTCGAGTTGGCTGTTTTGGATTTCGTTGATAGGTACTTTTGCAACTGGAAGAAACGTTACGCTTCAAGAATAACAACAGATAATATTAATGATTGAATTGTTGAATCTCTCACATTTCTATGAAACTGTGATTCCCAGTCCGGCTCCAGTACTCGATTAGGGCTCTCCTTTGGGGGAGCTCGAGGGTAGGTGTTCACCACAGAAAACAGTGATCTACACAGAAAGGACATCTATATACGTAAATAATAAACGTTGTGTAATTATTTGCAGAGTTTTCCTAATTCCATTTTTGGATTCCACATACCTTGAAACGGAAAACATCAAATCTGGGGGGGGGGGGGGGGGGTTAACTTTGTTTTTTCATGCTCGATTCCAAAGGTTCAGTATTTTGAAAATAATAAACTAAAATAGGACACCTGTCAATAACACCGTTTAAAAAAATTTATTTCTTGTTTTGAAATGGGTCTCCACGATTTTTTCGCGAGTGATTTAGGTGGATCTCATCCATTCATATATCCTGCGCCGTTTCCTCCTTCTAAGGCTTGGAATTTTGTTACTACATAGTATAAACAACTATTGGAGTTGATTTTGATAAAGGATAAAATCGGCTTTGTTCAGGAAGAAAATAGAAATGAGTGTGGATAGCAAACCCCAACAAATCCCATTGAAATGTCGTGGTGAGGGGGGGGGGGGGGGAAAGTAGAAGAGGGTACATGATCATCGAAACAGTCGGCAGCCTGGTATTTGTGTTCTAACTGTGTGGCTCGACTTCTCGAGTGCGTTGGGCCGTAAAACTTGTTTGCTTTTTAATTTATTGCAGAGAGCAGCAGAGCTGGCCAGAGCAATTCCTATAATAATGCGCCCTTGGTAAATCTAAAACAACCCTTTCAAACCCATAACCCGACCAGTGGGGGCCAAGCCTTCCTTTTCGACGCTTTTGTTGACCGAAAAAGTGGAAGGGGGAAAAACTTGCCATTAACCCCGTTTTCTACACTTGTATCTCACAACAAAAAACAGCTTAAATTCCCAGTTTGCTTTTTGAAATGAAACTCATATTGAGTAGCTAACTGCATCGTTAGGTCTGTTATTGTCCTCTTGAGTAGATACCTACGTTATTATTACTGTTGCCAACTGGCAGTTGCAGAAATATCCTCTGAAGATTCAGAGTCCGATAAATTTACACAATAAATTGCAGTGCTCAACCATGCTACTTATTCCGTAAGTATATTCACAATTTTTCGATGATTACCTACGTATTTTTATCGCGGTTCATATTGAAGTTCACTTAAGGTAATTCGAAGTGCTTGGCTAGTATAAACGTTTTTATTTGGATTAAATTATAATGCAGCATTTTTATAAAGATTGTTTTGTAATAGGTAACATGATGATAAACTATAATATGTCTTCGAGCAGCATCTACTATTGCTTGATCCGGGATCCGACCCCAATAAACCCAGAAAATCCAGAAATGTGACTACAGTGGGCATATTTTTCACTTCAGTTAAGTGTTTTAATAGTATTAATAAAATACAAAAATATCTGTGAGAAGTAAAGCCACAGCTTCATAAAATCCAGAGATATCTTGAGGTTAATGTTTCAAACTGAAGTTCATAGCTAAGAAATAACCCTCCTACCCCTAAGCAGCCGGAATTTCTGGAAAAGTGGTCCCGAGGCACGGATGAGGCTTCTAAACATGCATAATTTGTTGTCATTGTCTTTCAAGGTATGCTGTTCAAAGACGTTCTTTAACCCCTAGTAACAGACAAAGAATAATGGTCTCGCTGCCTTTCAAGGAACCACAACTTAAGTTGTCGTGTCTTGCAACTCTCAAGTCTGAGCCATTGTCTTTCTTCGCCCCTCGCTCTTTTTTCTCGCTAATGTAAGAGGAACCAAGTTGTTTGCACCCTCAAAAGTGTATAGACGCCTTGAAAAAGCTTTCATCAAGATGAAAAAGAAGAATGAACAAGAAGTAAGGGAGAAACTTCGGTTCTACCCACTTTGGAATTAAGCAAACGCACGGCTGTCGTATAAGAAAATACAATATTCGGACATAACGGATGGAAGTTCGGCCTTTCAACCACTAAGAGTATCTTCAGGGTCGTTCCTGTAAATTCACTTCGGTGTTAATGCAACCAAGTACCTACAGGGACGTTCGATACAGATCGATATTTTTAGTAGTAGTACCACCTATCGAATTATCGAATACATACAATAAGTATATCTTTCGATAGGTACAAGTAATCGATACCTGCAATATGTGCAATACCATTATAATACACGTTCATTATCGGAAAATACTCTACATTGTTCCCTTTTCTCAAATTAGAACAGGCGTCCGGGAAAATCACATCACCACTCCTAGGCTGTATAATCATATTTTTATTCCGTTGATTTTTCATTTTGTCACAGAAACAAGTAAGCAGTACATCTATTCAAATACTGACTTACCAGACTTGATCGTATAACGGTCTCCCAAACTTGCGTGTCATTTTGTGTTTCCAACCACATGTACACGTACTACATTGAGAAACTCCCGCAGTTTAATGGCAAGAAAGAGAAGTCCAGAGTTAAATGAGTATGGTTCAAAGTCACCGGCAGGAAAATAACAATATTTTGGAAATGGGGAAATAGGTAACCAAAGGCGACCAACCCTGCCAACGGTTGCCGGCGAGGTTCGCTCTTCGATATGACCTAGGTAGCGGTAGAGAACAGCAGCAGGCAGTTCTGCATCAGTTGTCGACATGTTGATTCAAGGGTGCGGAACAATGGCTTCGGCCCGCGCTAATAACGCAAACGCTCCTACAGCCAACCGTGAAAATCAAACACTTGGAACAGCGACAATCAAAGACACGAAATAGGCTGCTGAAAAGAGTAGCTAGTGAGATTTTAGGGCGGTTCGAGTACCACATGGAGGTGCGGTCCCCTCCAGTAGATATCTTCCGATATCCATATTCCACCTATTAATGTAAATATAGTCCCACATCAAGTTTGTAATTAATGACGGTGTCTGTTAAAATGAGATTTGAAGAATGTCGTTTGAAAACAACAAGGGTTGTATTATTTTATGTGTTCACATTGTTTTCGGGGTTTCTTGCCATTCAGATTATTGTTTTGTTCCAATGTGCAGCGGATGGATGTTCTTTAGGCGGATTCCGGAGACAAGACGATATATTGCACTGTGCTCACAAATTGTAGTAAGTACATGAATAAGTGAAAATTTTTTAATGTAAAACCCTTTCTGAGCATACCTAGATTTTAAAATGTCTCATAAGCTGTCCGATAAAGCAGTCCCCTCTCCCTTTATGTTCCTTTAGAAGAGTTTTTCCTTTGTAAAAGTATTTATTATTTTACATGCTTTTATGTAACTCGCTCTCTCCGGATGGGTCAAATTTTGTAATCGATGTTTGACCCACTTCCCGACGTCCAATTGAGCTGAAATTTTGCATAAATAGGTACCTAGTAATCCATCATAGATGAAAATACATGAATCAGGAGTGGAAAAAAAAAATTAATCAATCAACTAGCTGCTCTAAAGGCTAAAAAGAGTTGAAATAGGTATAAAAAAAACCATCTTGAACAGTAAAAATCCCCTAACGCTCCATTCATTTTTACTCATAAAAATTCCAATGTTATCGGCTAGCAGAAATAAATGATTTTATCATTTATTTTCAGATTATTCGAAATAAAAGCATGTTCAAAAAAAGTTGTTTTATATATATTTTTATTGGTATAGGAACAGGTAGAAACTGAATCCGAAGTCGATACTATACTAGTCTCAAGGCATCGAAAAATAATGTGATTTTTGAGTGGTAACTTCGTTTTTATTTTCCACAAAACTTCCGCAGTAAGTAAGTGTACTTACTGTACACTTTCCCCAAAAGATCTAGGGGTATTTTCTCCAAAAGATCTTGTCCGTATAATATATGTTTTGGTTGTAAGAATGACATCAAACTACACTGGAGTACTGCCTGTGTAAAGTTGGCTATTTTATCGGCAAGAAACACATTTTGTATTTTTCAAATAAAATTTTTCCTAAGAACCGAGAAAAGTGGGAATAATTGGGACAGTATAAATTGAAGGTCTAACTCTCATTTACTTATCCACATCCAGAGGGGGGAAAAACTGCCGGATCTACCCAAGATGGAAAAATATATTGTTTCGATTTAATAATTCGGGAGCCGTGAAAATGGTGTAGCCCCCCCTCTTTCTTATTACACTATCAAGTGGTAAGAAGATAAGTAAAGTAAAATGCTTTGCAGTGCAGTTGTGAACTGAGTTGCAACGATGCAGTAGGGAGATGACGGGAAATAACCTACATTCCTTCTCCCAGTTGCATGTACCATTCCGCCTGTTTACCTTCACTGGCGTCGCTCTAGCGTCTCATTCCACAACCCCCCTCTCACCCTTCACCATTCCCCAACCTGGGCCACTCTATGAATTAAACAAGTGGGGGGGAGTCAGGTTTATCACTTTTTGCCCTTGGAATAGGCAGTTAGGCCTTCTTCTTTCTTTGAATAGTTGATGCTGGAAAGACTGTTTCGCTAGCTCTAATTTTAATCTCCAGACTTTATTTTATCGTAGCCCTAAACTAGCATTCCAAGTATGGGCTGAACCGGCATTGTTGCCTGATTATACGTTCACGTGGGTTGCAATTACCAGCTGCAAGGTGTAACGTCACGCATACGAATGCACCTATGATTATAATAAAAACATACTTTTCTGGATGGATGATCCAGTGGACGATTCTTCTCAGGCTTACGGGAAACAAAGATTATTTCTGACATTCCTCAAGTACCCAAGTCACATGCCATACCTAGTTAGTACTGGAAGAAGCCTTACAAAATGGCAACTGCATCCCATCAACAAACTGATAATGTTGCGCAATATTCGTCATTAACCCCCATTGCTGTTATAATGAGGAACTTGCACATTTTTCTAATTATTTATTGTGGAAATCGAAAGTAGACTCCATTTGAAGATGAATGGCGGAACAAAATTTGGTTTCTGACGCGCCAGTGATTTCACAAAAATAAATGAAATTTGAGAGCCTTTTACATGATTGTGTAGTAGAAATACGGAGGGCGGAGGTCGATGAAGAAATGTCTGAAAAAGCTACAAATCCTCAAATGAGACTAATAATGACGCACTCTTTCTTTCTGCGAACAGTAAGTAGGTACGATCACCTACGTGCCTACTTAATTATGTATTTTCTATAAAATTCATTATATTCGAAGTCAACCATTCATTCTATTACTTGAGGTTCAGGATAGTAGGTACCACAAAAATTTTGTGGCAATCAAAATCCCCTTTCGCTCATTCGTAAACGTCAAATCTTACGAAACGCTATGATGCTTATAGGTGGGAAAAGATTCGTTTATTAAATGAAATACAATAATAACCTAAAAGATGTTTACTTAGGTTTTGGAGTGTACTTGCAGCTTTTTGTATCAGTATACAGCTGGTGAGGAGACAAAACTGACGATTAATTAATTAGTTATCTATTTAATTTTGTCCCACAGTTTCCTCCTACCTGAAATAAATTATCCGTTGATGAAAAACAAAGGTATATTATAAATTGAATACAGTAAAAAAAAATTCATACTTACATCAAAATGATCTTCGCAAACGTACATACAACATAGATTCACGGGTGAGTGAGATTATAGTATTTTATGGAACCACTGTTCCGGGTTTGTTGGCCACTTGGCACAATAGTGAACCATTAATATGATTATTTGGGTGATTTAGCAGTTTGGTCATAGGTACAATGTTTGCATGACATTTTTTCGTAATAACAACAGAACCTCGTCAGCCGCAAAAAAGGTTGATATAAATTTCGCCCGCCGAAGTAGCAAGTTGGGTGTGCATAGAGAAACCTGTTCCTTCCCCTCTGCTGATATGAGTATAGAAACCTGTTCCTTCCCCCTTTGTTGGGTATGAGTACAGGAACCTGCTCCTTCCCCCCAAACCTTGGAATTTCTTTCAACGCTGTTTGGCCGGGGCTTTTCGTCTGCAGGGGTTTGTTGGCGGGCAAAATTTAACAACAGGGTGGTTTTTGAAGGGTGGGAAGGGGAAGAGATATACATTTATTTGAATTGATGAAGTAAACATTTTTTCCCAGTAGGTCCCTACCTAAACATTTTTTCTCAGTAGGTACCTACCTAAACATTTTTTCTCAGTAGGTACCTACTTACTCAGTGCCTGCTTAGTACCTACTCAGTACTGCCTACTTATACCTACTCAATACCCACTTGCTTTTTTGGTTGGTAAATTATTACAACAGGATTTTTTGGTGGTGGGGAGGAGGAATAACATCTTTTCGCATTTATTGATGAAGTGAAAATTTTTCCCAGTAGGTACCTACCCCTAAACCCTAAACATTTTTTCTCTGTACCTGCCTACTTACCTAAAATTTTTCAAAATTTGGTTGGGTGGGGGGGGGGGGGGGATGCACGAAAGTCACTTCCGTGGAGCACAACAAACGTGTTTGCAAAATTTCAGTTCGATCCTTTTTATCTATGAGGCTATAATATTATATATAATATATACATTAAAAAAATTCTCAGTACCTACTTTTAACTAAAAATTGCAAAAGGGGTGGGGGGGAGTACAAACTGTACAAAAGGCACCTCCTTGGAGCATAATAGCTGTGTGTGGAAAATTTCAGCTCGCTATGTTATGTTTGTGAGGTGTAGCTCTGTCAATGAACATCAACGACAACACGAAGTAGAAAACGTTAAAAATGGAGATTTTCAAACTTACGTAACTCTGGCACCTGAGGGTCCCGAGGTTGGAAATTTGTTGCACGTCCCTCAGGAGCCCCTCGAGAATGGGTGTGCGATAAATCAACACCAGATACGCTCAGCGGGCCGATTAACGGGTGGGGGGGGGGGGGGGGGGAAACCCTTATTTGTGTTGTCATGTAAACAGTGTCTTGGTCGCTGTAGGTAGGTATGGAGGTTTTCGGTTTTGTTGGCGGGCGGGACGCTCCCTAAAATTTTGTGTTACAGTGACCATCTACAACGACTATCTAGTAGCAATACTGGTTATTTATGCATCAATGACGAGTAGGTACCCATGACTTCTGTTTATATTACTTATTACTTAAGTTATTTCACAACGGTAGATTATTACACAACGGTAAATTATTACACAACGGTTCATCAACCAAGAAAGGGCTGGATTTTGTTGATCGGTACTTTTGCAACTTGAACAACCGTTGAAGTATTATTGATGGGCAAGTCATTACATTATTACACAGCGGTTCATTATACGTGACCAGGAAGGTAGGTATTGACCACAGAAAACAGTGATCTACGCAGAAGGGGCATCTATTTCACTCCACATCAACAATTTTCCTTCAGAACTTCATTATTTGCGTTTCTTTTTGCCGTTTTAGATACTGCTTGTCATTGACAGAATTATTTTAGCAATATTTAACTCGTGATTTAGATAGGCACCTAGTAACGAGTACGGGTTTCGGTACTAACCTACGGAGGGTCTGCGATCTACATAATATGTTTGTATAGCATAGTACATATTATATTATTTAGACGGGTTATCTATACAGAGAGCTGTGATCTGTAACAGAAGGGTATTCTATACAAAATAATAAACCGTTGTGCAGGGATTTGCAGCGTTTTTTAATGAAAGTAGGTTCCATTCTAAGAGTTGGTCTCAAAATTCTTAGAATGGAATCTAATCCTTCACCCTTACGCAAATTATTTTTCCAGGGTCATAAAAAATGTTTCGTGTACATTATAAATAGACACCTACCATTTGGTTGGAAATTGAACTTGTCCATGCGATGTTCAAGATTCGAGACGAATCGGATCGAGAAGACGGTCTTTGTGATTGAAGGGGATTCTGTCAACAGAAGTGGCCTCTGGTTTACAATGGTGACGGTTGCGTTTCTCCGCCAGAACCTGCTAAACCAATAATTGCCAGCTGTGTCATTTTTCTCACTGATCAGGTGAGAAATTTCGGTCGTTTGACGTACTCAAATACCTGGCAAGGTTCAACTGGTGTTATGCCGTAAAATAAGTTTGAGTAGGTTCCTACCAAAACCCCTTCCTTCTCTAATTTCTTTTTCTTGAGCTTCTATGAAAGTGGTTGGCCTCTAATTTCGGTCCTAGCGTATTACATGTCCTTTTCCGTTTTTTGGCAGTTGGATGAGGGATGCTAAATGCTTTACTTCCCTGACGGCTGGCCATTTTGCCTGCATTTATGGCTCTGAATGCCCTAATAAGCTGCTCTCCCGTCCAAGAAGCCTTTTTACTCATCTGTGATCTATTTTTTGACACCTAAAAAACACTTGAAATTGCGTTTTCTTCGTAAACAATCTTGGCATTGACTTCACGATATTTTTTATTTAAAATAAAAGACAAAAAGATCCAGACAAAAAGTGGCTGCCATTTCCCCGTAAGACCAAGTTGTTTCGCATCGACAAAATACAAATGCGACCCTATTTTCGAATCGTTTTCGAAAGTAAAACGCTGCAAATTATTACACAACGGTTTATTATTTACTTGTATAGATGCCCCTTCTGCATATATATCACTGTTTTCTGTGGTCAATACCAACCTCATGCTTCCCACAAGAGAGCCCTAAATCGGGTTTTGGAGCCAGCCGGGCAATCAAATTTCATAAATATGCTGTGGAATCAAGTACAATCATTAATTATTTGTTGTTATTCATGAAGTATAACGTTTGTTCAAATTAAAAAAGTACCCATCAACAGAATCCTAAATAAACCTCATTCTTCAAATGAAATAACATCTCTGAACAGCCAACTCGATTTAACCCTCCGTTACCCACGTGGGGTCTGTGGGGGCCCCAGGCGCGCGGTTTTACATCTACAGTTGCGCTCCCCAGCGTCCAAGCGTCGTGGCTTCGAGTACCTTCCCACTCGGTATTGCTCCAGCCGGCGCCCAGCTCGGATCGGCGTGCAAGGTAAGCCATCAGTCCGTTTTTGCAGTTTTTTGTTGAAAAACGTGGTTGGGGTCCAAGCGGACCCCACGTGGGTAACTTGGTAGCAAAATTGTAATCCATTCCATCCATCTTTTTTATCAATTTTTTGGGAATCTGATAGGTCTTTTGATGATTCTTTTCAGATTTACCTGTTTCTTGAAACATGTTTTCGGTTGAGGAGTCGATTAGAGCAGAGTTGGAGCGGCTAGAGAGGGAGTACCCAAGGGAAGAGTGGAGTTTGGACGAATTGGACAGTGAAGAGGATGATGCATCTTTGCCCAATGACGATAACGTTCTGGATGAGTTTACTGTAGATGAAGAACCAACAGTGGCTCCTTTTTTACCTCAGACTCCGTCAGATTCAGACTCGGATGAAGATCGAGACTTCCTCCTGGGAAAAGACGGCGAGACCATTTGGTCGACAGCAGCTATGAGGGAGAGAACAAGTAGAACGCCAGCAAGAAACATCATAACTCATCTTCCAGGTGCCAAAGGGGATGCCCGAGCCTGTGAACCCGCGCTCTCTTTTTTCAAATTATTCTTGAGTGAAGACATTGTTCAGTTGATCGTACTCCACACTAATGAGGAAATCTGCAGAAGACCTGCAGTCTGAATCTGACGGAGTCTGAGGTAAAAAAGGATCCACTGTTTGTTCTTCATCTACAACGTACAACGTACAACTCATCCAGAACGTTATCGTCATTGGGCAAAGATGCATCATCCTCTTCCCTGTAGAGACTAGATCTATCAAAATTTATTTCAACACGTTTTATTTAGCCCTATACTACTTCTGAAAATATTGAAAGCTGCAAAGATGGGATTTAGCAGCGCGAGGAGCGAGAAAATGGGTGGGGTCCGCAGGGACCCCACGTGGGTAACGTTTAAACTCTGTCCCACGTGGGTAACGGAGGGTTAATACAGCCATGAGTGATTATAATCAGGTGTTCTCTAGCAACGAAGTCTGGGTTCTCGACCATGTTGACGAAGCTTTTCGACGAAAACGAATGGCTGGACGTGCAATGCTCCGGGTTGTCTCAAGTTCGAGATCAGTTTAAGAACGTAGAAAACAATACCCCTCTATTGGAGGTTTTCGAGGTAAGTACGGCGGCCGGGAAATTCGAAGCCTCATTTTTAACCCATTACAGATGACTGATAGTAAGTAACGCCGAGCTTCGCGGGCCACTAGACCCTAAAAACCAAATTTCATTATTCTTGGTTCACGGTAACTACGGAAGTGCGAATTATCTACGGCGGCGGACGGAGATAAACTTTTGGTTTATTATTTTCAATAATGAACCATTGGAATCGAGCAAGAAATAAAAATGCTTACCCCCCTCAAAATTTGATGGTTTGCGTTTCAAGGTAGGTATGTAGAATCCAAAACTGCAATAATATTTCTGTCGGTCCGCCGTACGCCGTACGGGGCACTTTTCTTAGTTACCATGAATAAAAACTGATGAAATTCGGGTTATAGGTTCCGTTCGGGGTCTAGTTGGTCCTCGAAGCTCGACGTTACTGTCAGTCATCTCTAGGGGTTCAAAATAGGGGTTGAAATTTTCAGAATGCCGTATCTCAAAAACTTTCGAATGAAGGGTATGGTTTTTTTTACAATATTAAATTTGTCTTGAGCTAAACAATTTTTTGAGACCACCCAGAGCACTGTACGTCCAGCCGTTCGTGTGCACCAAAAAGCTTCGTCAACACGATCGTGAATCAAACGATATAAATCCGGCCGGGATTTCATCACTAAGGAGCACCTGATTATAATCAAGGATGGCTGGATGAAGTCGAGTTGTTTGTTATACGACATTATTTCATTTGACAAGTGATGGACTATTGGATTTTGTAGGTAGGTACTTGTGAAACTTGAACAAACGTTGAAGTATTATTGATGGGTAAATTGTTTAACAATGGCAAATTATTACACAACGACAAATTATTACACAACGGTAAATTATTACACAACGGCTCATCTACCCAGAAGGTGCTGGATTTTGTTGATAGGTACTTTTGCAACTTGAACAACCGTTGAAGTATTGTTGATGGGTAAATTATTGCACAATGGCAAATTATTACACAATCGTAAATCACTACACAACGGTAAATCATTACACAACTGTAAATTATTACACAGTGGCAAATTATTACACAACGGTAAATTATTACACAACGGCTCATCTACCCAGAAGGGGCTGGATTTTGTTGATAGGTACTTTTGCAACTTGAACAACCGTTGAAGTATTATTGATGGTCAAATTATTACACAACGGTTCATTATCATTATTCTCTCTCCGTAGAAGGGGAACCTATACAGGTAAATTATTACACAACGGTTTAGGTAGGGACCTAGTAACGAGTAATGGGTTAGGCACTAACCTACGGAGGGTCCGCGATCTACATAATATGTTTAGAATATACATATGTTATATAGACGGGATATGTATACGGAGACCTGTGATATTTAACAGGAGGGTATTCTGTACAAAATAATAAACCGTTGTGCAGGGATTTGCAGCATTTTGGTTTATTATTCTGTGAATAATACACCTATGTATTCGCTCAGCAAAAAATTGTTATAACACCCCCTCAAAATTTTTTCTTTTCCGTTTCAAGGTGCGTAGATTCAAAAAATGCAATGTCCGTCCGCCGTACGCCGTCCGCCGTATCACGTGTACAGGCTTCATTTTTTGTCTAAAAAATTCGTTCTTTCGCACACATGCTCCATTTGGGCCCTAGTTGTGTCCCGAAACTTTTCAGCCCGATCGGAATATACCCAGGGGTGTTATGAGTGAAAATGTGTGTAAAAATAGGTACTTTTTGCGTTTTGGCAGCATGTTAGTAAAATGAGCTTTTGAGGTATCGTTTTTCATATTTTTGGGGACGAGAAGACCGAATATGAAGTCGATTTTGACCAAAGACGTGGAAATTGAGGTTGTACCAGATGTTCAGCTCCCAACATTGATTTTTAAGTCAAAAACCTGGAAAATCGTCTGAAATCACCGTCAATTTGTAGAACAACACTAGAAAAAGTATCAAGAGGTGGATCAAGACGATTAAATGGTACTATCAATGATCAAAGATAATTTGAAAAAAAAAGGAGCGTACCTAATTCGTGTTTTGGGGGCCAAAATTGGTGGAAACCACCAGAAATAGTGATATTTAAATTATTTTATATGAAAGAAAAAATAAATAAACAGCCAACGTTTCTGTAGGTATGTCCAATAGAATAATAAACCCATGTGACAAGGACTTTGCAGCGTTTTTATTCTATTATCAGATTCTACGTACCTTGAAACGGAAACCACCTAATTTTGAGGAGGTATTGGGGGGAATTTAGAGGGGGCTATTATAATTATTACTACTATTATTATCATTAATAATAATAATAATAATAAAAATAATAATACCTAATAATTGTTTTTCCATGCTCGATTCCAAAGTTATATTATTGAAAATAATAAACCCAAAGTTAGTCTATCGTTGCAAATTAAAACACTTCAGAAATTGTGTAGAAATAAGTTATTACATACTTTGGTTGCAAAAACCGAACGAGCGTAACGATTAATATGATGATTATTATTATTATTGAAAATATTAAACCCAAAGTTAGTCTATCGTTGTAAATTAAAAAACTTCAGAAATTGTGTAGAAATAAGTTATTACATACTTTGGTTGCAAAAACCGACCGAGCGTAACGATTATTATGATGATTATTATTATTTTTCTTTCTTTCTTTATTTTTTTTCATGCTCGATTCCAAAGGTACATTATTGAAAATAATAAACCAAAAGTTAGCCTATCTTAGCAAATTATAACACTGCAAATTATGACACAACGGTTTATTATTTACCTGTATAAAGGTCCCTTCTGCGTAGATCTCAGTTTTCTGTGGCCAGTACCCTTGATCTCCCTCCACGAAAGGCCTAAATGCAGTACTGGAGCCGGCCCGGGAATTAAAATTTCATACAAACGCGCGGGATTCAATAATCAAAATAATTAATTATTTGTAGTTATCCATGACTCATAAGGAAAATAATAGACTGTTGTGTAATAATTAACCTGTATAGGTTCCCCTTCTACGGAGATAGAATAATGAACCGTTGTGTAATGATTAACTGTTGTGTAATAATTTGCCGTTGTGTAATAATTTACCGATGTGTATTAATTTACCCAAAATACCTCAACATTTGTTCAACTTGCAAAAGTAGGTACCTATCAACAAAATCCGAAAGATCCATCATTTTGGTTTATTATTTTCAATAATAAACCTTTGGAATCGAGTGTGAAAACGCTGCAAATCCCTGCACAACGATTTATTATTTTGTACAGAATACCCTCCTGTTACAGATCAAAGGTCTCCGTATAGATAACCCTTCTATATAACACATGTATTATTCTACACATATTATGTAGATCGCGGACCCTCCGTAGGTTAGTACCTAACCCCGTACTCGTTACTAGGTACCTACCAAAACCGTTGTGTAATAATTTACCTGTATAGGTTCCCCTTCTACGGAGATAGAATAATGAACCGTTGTGTAATAATTTGTCCATCAATAATACTTCAACGGTTGTTCAAGTTGCAAAAGCAAACAAATGAATACACACAAAAAAAAGGGGTAAAGGGGGGGGGGGGGGTATAGGGTAAATTATTAAACTATGGCAAATTATTACACAACGATAAATTATTACAAAACGGTAAATTATTACACAACGGCTCATCTACCAAGAAGGGGCTGGGTTTTGTTGATATACCTATCAACAAAACCCAGCCCCTTCTTGTTAGATGAGCCGTTGTGTAATAATTTACCGTTTTGTAATAATTTATCGTTGTGTAATAATTTGCCATAGTTTAATAATTTACCCATCAATAATACTTCAACAGTTGTTCAAGTTGCAAAAGTACCAATCAACAAAATCCAGCCCCTTCTGGGTAGATGAGCCGTTGTGTAGTAATTTACCGTTATGTAATAATTTACCGTTGTGTAATAATTTGCCGTTGTGTAATAATTTGCCGTTGTGTAATAATTTACCGTTGCGTAATAATTTACCCATCAGTAATACTTCAACGTTTGATAGTAGTCCGTAGTGATGATATATCCAGGCCGGATTTATACCGTTTGATTCACGATCGTGTTGACGAAGCTTTTTGGCGCACACGAACGGCTGGACATACAATGCTCCGGTTGGTCTCAAAAAATTGTTTAGCTCAAGACAAATTTAATAACTTTAAAAAAAAAACAAAAAAAAGCCGAAAGCCGAAAGTTTTCGAGATACGGCGTTCTGAAAATTTCAACCCCTATTTGGAACCCCTTAGATATGACTGACAGTAAAGCCGAGCTTCGAGGACCATGTAGACCCCGAACGGAACCTATAACCCGAATTTCATCAATTTTGGTTCATGGTAACTAAGAAAAGTGGCCCGTACGGCGTACGGCGAACGGCGGGCAGACAGAAATATTTTTATTGCAGTTTTGGATTCTACATACCTTGAAACGTAAACCATCAAATTTTGAGGGGGTAAGAATTTTTTTTTGATGCGCGATTCCAATGGTTCATCATTGAAAATAATAAACCAAAAAAAAATCAACCCCCCCCCCCCCCCTCATAATTTGATGGTTTCCGTTTCAAGGTATGTAGGATCCGAAAACGCAATTAAAAAAAAACGCTGCAAATTATTACGCAACGGTTAATCATTTACCTGTATTGATGCCCCACTGTTTTGTGGTCAGTACCATCGAGTTCCCTCCAGGGAAGCCCTAAATGGAGTACTGGAGCCGGCCCGGGAATTAATCATTAATTGTTTGTAGTTGTTCATGAAGCATAAGGGGAATAATAAACCGTCGTGTAATAATTTACCTGTATATAAGCCCATTCTGCGTAGATAGTGTAATAAACCGTTGTGTAATAATTTAATGCTTTGTAATAATTTACCGGTGTGTGATGATTTACCCAATAATACTTCAACGTTTTTTCAAGCTGCAAAGTACCTTTCAACAAAATACAAAAGATAAATTTTTTCAAATGGAATAATATCTCGGAACAACCAACTTGGGCTGAATGTATACAATTTGGTTCACCCTCCTGTTGACGAAGCCTGTCGTTGCAAACTTCGCGGCCTTACTGTGAATGAACGGCTGGACGTACAATGCTCCGGGTGGTCTCAAAACACTCCCAAGTTCGAGAACTATTTAAAAACGCAAAAAAATCGAGGTAACGGCGTCCTGGAGATCTCAAACCATATTTTTCAACTACTGACATTAACGCCAAGCTTCGCGAACCAACTAGACGCCAAATAGGACTTACAAACCCAATCTCATCAATTTTTGTTCATGGTAGCTAAGAAAAGTACGAAGCACGGCGTACGGCGGACGAACAGCAATTTTTTTATTGCATCTTCGGATTCTACGTACGTTGAAACGGGAACCATCAAATTTTGAGGGGGTGTTAACATTTTTATTTTTCATGCTCGATTCCAAAGGTTGATTATTGAATATAATAAACCAAAAACTTCGGAAAATGTGTAAAAATGAGTTGTTACCTTCTTTAGTTGCATAACAGACCGAGCGAAAATTACAGCAAACAGAAGTGGTGAACTGGAGGTTTGAAATGACCGGCATTTGTTTAGTCAGGTTTTGAAACACCCACTGACTTGGTTATCCGTTCGTCGGATAACCAAGAGAATTCAGGACCACTTGAAATTCGGAAATATTGCCCAGTTCTCGCAAAACTCTGCCATTTCTCCAAGAATTCCATTCTCCAACCTTATCTACCTAGTTGCAGTCTTATCTGCTAGCCTAGATGGGCTTAAAATTAAGTCAACTTCTAACCGGAGTACTTTCTAAATTTGTCAACTTTTCCTCAGACATAGGCAGTTTGCCCGTCTTCCCGGTTTGTATTTAACCATATATATGCAGAACTAATTCTTTAGGACTCTCAATTCGTGTGATGCCTATATGGAAACAATAAATTGACCTTTGGATAATTGGATCAGCGCATTCGTCCTTCTCTTGCCCCCATTGAAGCTTCCTACTCAAAGAATCTGCCCTCGGTTGAAATGGTATATACCTACGTACGCAAATGACCATCGCACAACACCATTATTCCGAACGTTGGTAGCATGAAAAGTCAACTGACGCAAGTGGAACACGAAAAAATATACCTACCTCTCTAAGGATCTCTTCAGACAAGGTTGAAGAGGATCGTTAAGACGGTGTTTGAAAAGGGGATTGAAGGGTGACACTGAGATTTCTAATACATACCCTAGTATGGAGTGAACAACCTCATGATTTCGTCGCGCCTTTGCTAGGTCACTTCTTGCATCAAAGGAGATTATTATTTTTTTTTTCTTTTTATTAACTTTTTGTACAAAGGTACATTACAGTTTTGCTAGAATTGTATATATAAATAACTTGAAACATGTACAGAGGATTCCACCCAAGCGGTGATCCACTTCAACAAAACTTGGGACTACAAAGGTACAACAATCAATCTATAGAATTAGAGAATACTCAATAAAGTTGAAGTCTGAATTACAGCATTACAGTGTATATGTTAGGTAGGAGCCAAGTCGGAATGCCGTTTTCTCTTCAGTCGTCGTTCATTGCAAGGTAGGGGAGGGTTTTTAATTATTCCTGAAAGGAGCTCGATGGAGTGGCTCCTTAGTCGTTCGTGGTGACGCTCATAATTACTTTTGACGACCTCATTTACCTCCGGAATACCCAGGTCATTGTGCAATATACTGTTTTTTACATAACAGGGAGCTCCAGTAATTAGTCTGAGAATCCTGTTTTAGATTGTTTGGACTCTTTTTATTTGTGAATTGGAAGCTGATCCCCAGATAACACACCCATATTGCCAAACAGGCCGAAGCAGTAGGAGATAAATCAGTTTTTTGGAATGTAGATTAAGTGACGGGCTAGTTATCAAATGTTTCAGGGTGTGCATGCGAGCTCTGGTTTTTTGAACTAGGGTAAATGCACCAGTCATTGGACACGTGCCAGTCGTTGGACACACTGTGAGTTTCCACGTTTTGCAAGGATATGAGCCTTGTTTTTCACTCTCTCCATCAATTCCAGGGAAACAGTGAATCCTCCTGTCCACTTCGTGTAACGGTTATAACCATGTGGTAACCTACTCCAAGCCATTCTCGAGACGAAACGTGGCTCTGTCAATAGTTCAACATTTGTAGCGAAAATCGTTAGCTAACCATGTTCATTTCTTAAGGTTTTTGCAGCATTTTACATCGCCAAATCGGAGTTTTCTTCATTTCCCCGGTGAGTACAGTTCTTGTTGCACATTTTGGTCGTAAATTTTTCGGTTTTAGGTGAAAATTAAGTGTTCAATCTTGCTGTCCAACCACTGGAACCTGAAAAATGTGACTGCCCCAGTCATTGGACAGGTGTCCAACGTCTGGATCATACGTTTTTTTTCATGTTCTATTGATTGGACGACAGGTTTTATGCATGCAGTATTCACCAAATGAGCGAATTGATGACAAAAGCTACTACCTAGGTCACTTTTCACAATCTAGCAGTTCAGTTTAAAACGGTTTTCAAAAATAATCCAAGGTCATGTTTGCACCTATATTGAAATCAGTATTGAACGACTATGTGAAAAAAGATACACTGATGAATGGATTCAAGGCTTGTGGCTTGTGGACCCATGGAATTTCAATAACATTGATTTCTCCAAATGCCTGGGTGGAAGTCCCTCTTCTGCACAACAAAACTCACAAGGTGTTCTGAACTCAAGCGCCGCTCCAGCTCTAGTAATGAGCTACGATGCGTTCAAGAATAGAGTTGGGAATGAGATAATTGCCAACATTGAATCGAATACGTTTCCTGGAGATATTGCCTCCTCTGCATCAATGTTCACAGCTCTGCAATCACTTAAGGAGTTCTTTACCAGTACTGCAGATTCTCAGCGTACAGCGATTGACATGTTGATAGTAACACCATGCACATCTGCTGATGATCCATTGATTGCACGGGAACAAATATCTTCACCAAACGTCTTGGGTTCAGACAGTTCAGTGACAGGGGGTTTCAACCCACAACCATCATGCTCATGGCATGTTCACAATGCTCCAGTTCCTGAAATTCCCGAAGAAAATCCTCCAGCTGGTGGTATATATTTGACACCTAGAGCTCCAAAAAACAGTGTAGTGAGGAAGATGTTAATTACTTCCTTGGATGAAATATTGGTATATTCTGAGACTCGCAAAAGGAAAGGCTGTCGAACTACAAAACGACAACCCTTTGTGATTTCGAGTGAACCCTGGAAGCGGCTCTTCAGAGAAGAAGAAGACAAAAAAGCTAAAATCCAACAAGATAAAGAAGACAGAGCGGAACAAAGAAAGATTAAGAAAACTGAGAATGAGAAGAAAGGAAAGAAGACGCGTGGAAAGAAAGGAAAACCGAACATTTCTGGAAATGGCAACAGGAAAGTAACAGTGAAACGATAACAGAAGGAAACACAACGGAAGATATCGACCAAGATGAGTTGTCCTTAGCAAAGTCACCCTCTGGAGCCTTTGCTAATGATGATGAGGATATTCCAGGATCCCCAGGCACTCTGGAAGCAATACTTTCCAATGATGGTGACATACAATGAGGCCTCTGTTTTGATTGTGGAGGATCAGTCAGTAAGGCTAGGCCTGGAAGGCTTTGTGATATCTGTGATAATATCATACACCTAGCTTGCATTTCTCCTGAAGAATTGAGTCAGGAAATTGTTGGATGCACAAAATGTAAGATCATGGCCCAAGAACTAGACTGCTAATGGTTGCCTTCATCCAACAATTCCAATTTCGATCCAATTTTGATCTATTTGCTTTGACTACTTATACGTAATTTGTACCTACCTACATGATTTAAAATGTATGTCTCATGATCTCGGATGAGATCTCTAAAACAAGTTTCAGAATAATGGCCAAGGCAATTTCAAAACCTATAGTTCCTTCCAAAAATGGTCTTTATATAAGTCAATAATAAATTAAAAATAGATGTAAGACTAAAAAATGAATTGTGAAATGATGCATGAGACTGAAATATTTCAGAAATTGATCTCCCGATTTTGTTGTTACCTACTTGTGAACTTAGGGATAATAAACATTTCAATTCCTATGTTTCATGGTATTTCAGTAATTGATCTACCGATTTTGTTGTTAACTACTTGTGAACTTTGTGATAATAAACATTTCAATTCCTCTGTTTCATTGTATTTCAGTAATAATTGATCTACCGATTTTGTTGTTACCTTCTTGTGAACTTTGTGATAATAAACATATCAATTCCTATGTTTCATTGTATTATTTATTATTATAGTCTGTCCCGAAGTTTATTACAACAAAACCTTGAATTTGATCATCCAGAAACGTGATAGCCTGCAAACAACGTCAGCCGATTAACTGTCCAACGACTGGGGCGTAAGTGTCCAAAGTTAGGAACATGTGTCCAATGACTGGTGATTTTCAAAAAAATAAGATATCGTACTTTAAAACTAATATTATAATTCTGATGTTAATCATATCAAACTCAATTTGACGCCATTCTGTTCCTTGGTTAATACCTTGTAGGGAGGAAAAGAAGATTAATTTTCAACACCCACCAGTGAAATGTGATGGTATTATTGGTCCGATGATACTCCTTAACTGTCCAGCGACTGGTGCATTTACCCTATAGTTGAAATATGGGCGTCCCATGTCAGCTTAGCATCCAATAGCAAACCAAGGTATCGCGTTTCAGAGGAATAGGGCACCGTACAACCACCAATGGTTAGTTGTGAGTGTGCCACGTGCCTACGATATGTGAACTGTACCAAGTGCGACTTTGAGCCGTTCACCTTAACCCTCCAGTCAGAGCACCATTGATCAACCTGAGTAGCAAGTTCCTGCAGCTTGGAGTGAGCTTGTTCATTTGTGGCTCCCTTGGCTAAGGCAGCCACGTCATCTGCATAGTGTGCAATCTTCACACAGTCTCCATCCGGGTAATCATGCACTTAGACAAGGTATAAGAATGGCCCCAAAACACTGCCTTGGGGGACACCGGCTCTAATCCTGTAAGAATTTGATTCAGCATCCTCATATTTGACAGAGAAAGTACGATTGGTCAGATAGGAGGCTATTATAAGGAGCAGAGTGTCTGGCAAGTAGTGCTTTAATTTAGCTAAGAGGCCGTCGTGCCAGACTTTATCAAATGCCTTCTCAGTATCCAAGAACATTCCCAAGCAAACATTCTTCTCCTCGTACGTGTCGAGAATTTCGTCAACGACTCTGTGCAGTTGCTGTGTACATGAATGCAAGGGTCTGAAACCAAACTGAGTGGATGGAAGAATCGGCTCCAAGTGCTGCAGAAGTCTTGGCATGAGAAGCTTTTCAAAGATTTTTGACATCAGAGTTAACAGACTTATCGGGCGGTAGTTGGCTGGGTTATTAATTTCTGGGTGTGTTGGGCTTAGGGATGAGGATGACACGGGCGTGCTTCCACTGCTGAGGGTAATAGGTAGTGCGGATGATAGCATTATAAATTTGTGTCAGATAAACAACGCCTTTTCGTGGAAGATGCAGTAGAAGCAGTTGGACTATCAAGTCGTGACCAGGGGCCTTTCTTGCTCTACAACCCTTTATGGCAGCACGTACTTCGGAGGGAGTGATTAGTTTAGGAAGAGGTGATAGCTGCAGAGGTTCAGCCAAGGTATTTCCCACTTTCTCACAAAAATTGTCACTTCCTGGTGGGTTGGGAGTAAATTGGTTATGGAAATGCTCAGCAAACAGTTCAGCTTTATCATGTGATGATGTAACCCATCGGTTATTAACCTTCAAAGGAGGGATTCTTTCAACTTTTTCAATCAGGTTTTTTGTTGTCTTCCATAACGAGCCATCGTGGGGATCAAGTTGTTGCAACTTATTTTGCAGGAGGTTTGCCTCGTTCAGTTTCAGTGCCACTCGCAGTTCTTCAATGGCCTTGTTATATTTGGCTTTATCCGAAGGGTAACGAGTTCTCTCCCACTGGGCTCTGCATTGGCGCTTTACTCCCTGGAGGTTAAGAATGTGGGGTGGCAGGTTATGATGCCTTTTATATCCATTATTACGCACACCAACCTTCCCCAGCGCAGCCGTGTGCGCCTCGCTTGCAGCCCATTGGATAATCCGAGTGATAGTGCTGACTGCTTTATTGATTTCAATAGGATTTGTCAAGCTTATGTTAGGGTTGATGTTAGCATCAATACATGACGTGTAAACATCCCAGTCAAACGGTTTCTTTAATAGTGATGGTGCTTCGGTGAAATCCAAACACGAAACACCAAGTTCCATAACGACAGGGTAATGATCTGAGTGCATTTCATGAACCACAGTAGGACTAGAACAAAAGCTGCAAATATTTTTACCAACAAAGAAGTCAAGTAGGTACATCAGGGTTTTTCGAATTCAAGTAAATCATGTTTTTCGAATTCATATCACTGACGGGGTGGTGAAACCACTGTAAACCAATATGGCGCTTTCCCCGGAATGGGCATAATGATCATAATAATTTTTAAGATTTTAAAACATTTATCTTAACGGAGAATCCTGGGATTGAAGAAAGGCTTCCTCAACTGATTTGGGAGGATCCCCTACCTTGTCATTCTTACTCACCAGTCCACCAGAGGCTCCATTTCGAATTTCATCCTCTTAGGTCAAACAGGAGCGAAATTAGCCTCAGGGCTCATTCTGCTGATTAACGAGAGTCCTCCCCCATCATTCTTATCTACTCATCAGTCCTACAGAGGCTCTGTTTCGAAATTTACCCTCATACATAGGTCATAACACGAATGAAATTACCTTCTGGGCTCACTCAGCTGATTAGGGAAGGTCCTCACCTGGTCATTGTTACTCAGAACTCCTACGGATGCTCCATTTCGAACTTCATCCTCGTAGGTCAAACAGGAATGAAATTAGCCTCAGGGTCACTCAACAGATTAGGGAGGGCCCTCACCTCTTTCTTACTCACCAATCCTACTGGGGCTGCATTTCGAAGTTCATCCTCGCAGGTCAAACGGGAATGAAATTAGCCTCATGGCTCGCTCAGCTCATTAGGGAGGGCCATCACCTCGTCATTCTTACCAGTCCTACAGATAGTCCAATCCCGTGACCAGTGAAGGGGGGAGGGGGTACCTGAAAAAGGTGGGGGGTTATGTTTTTTGAGCCTAATTGATGCATTCTGGTCCAAATAACTGGAAACTGAGCAAATCCAACAACGTTTTTCTCGGGAAAACTTTTGGTGCCATAAAAACTTCGAAATTTTAGGAGTTGTTTTGGTTTTTTGCGTATAATGTTGAAAGGGTACTTCTAGCGAAAACACGACCGCTACAAGAAGTACCTAAGAGCATGAAATTTCGCGTTGAATGAGCCCCACAAGTGTAAAATTTGACCAATATCTAAGGTCGAAACCGACGGTCGTAAAATGAAAACATTTTCCTCTAAAAACTGCTAAATAGTGACTTTGCATGTATGTAGGAAATTGAAAATGGTTAACTCTACGTGAAAAACCCATAGAATGAAAGCTGTAGAGCGTTAAATTCTAGGTTCACCAAGTACCACCATTTTGGATTTGGTCATAACATATATACATAATATAATATATATTTATGTATAATAATAATAATTATTCTTATTATTCTTATCACCACAGATTTCCCAATTTTTCCTCAAGATTAATGGTAACCAGTACTCATGAAGGTGTCCGAAGAATTACAACTCTGTGCTGCCACAGTAGGTACCCCCTGCACAACGGTTTATTATTTTGTGCAGGATACCATTCTGTTACAGATCACAGCTCTCAGTATAGATAACCCGTCTATAATATAAGTAACATAATATTATGTACTATTCTATACATATTATGTAGATCGCAGACCCTCCGTAGGTTAGTACCCAACCCCGTACTCGTTCCTAGGTACCTGCCTAAATCACGAGTTAAATGTTGCTAGAATAATTCTGTCGATTCAAGCAGTAATTAAAATGGCAAAAAGAAACGCAAATAATGAAGTTCTGAGGAAATTTGTTGATGTGGAGTGAAACAGATGCCCCTTCTGCGTAGATCACTGGTCAATACCTACCCTCGTGGTGAAGTATGATGAACCGTTGTGTAATAACTTGCCCATCAATAATACTTCAACGGTTGTTCAAGTTGCAAAAGTACCGATCAACAAAATCAAGCCCCTTCTTGGTAGATGAACCGTTATGTAATAATTTACCGTTCTGTAATAATTTACCGTTGTATAATAATTTACCGTTACGTAATAATTTACCGTTGTGTAATAATTTACCGTTGTGTAATAATTTACCATTGTGTAATAATTTACCCATCAATAATACTTCAACGTTTGTTCAAGTTTTACAAGTACCTACCAACAAAATCCAGTAGTCCATCACTTATCAAATGAAATAATATCGCAGAACAACCAACTCGACTTCATACAGCCATCCTTGATCATAACGAGGTGCTCCCTAGTGATGATATCCGGGCCGGATTTATACCGTTTGATTCACGGTCGTGTTGACGAAGGTTTTTGGTGCACACGAACGGCTGGACGTACAATGCTCCGGGTGGTCTCAAAGAATTGTTTAGCTCAAGACAAATTTAATAACGTAAACAAACCATAGTTACCCTTCTGTTGCTAGTTTTCGAGCTACGGCGTTCTGAAAATTTTAACCCCTATTTTTCACCGTTGAGATAGGACTGACAGTAACGCCGAGCTTTGCGGACCAACTGGACTCCAATGGGACCTGGAAACCAAATTTCATTCATTTTGGTTCATGCTAACAAAGAAAAGTGCGAAGTACGGTGTACGGCGGACGGACAAACATTTTTTCCATTGGGTGGGGGGGGGGGGGGGGGGGTCATGCTCGATTCCAAAGGACGGCCCTCACCTCGTCTTTCATACTCACCAGGCCTACAGAGCCTCCATTTCGAATTTCATACTCGTAGGTCAAACAGGAATTAAATTAGCCTCAGGACTGACTAATTTGATTAGAGGTCTTCACCTCGTCATTCTTACTCACCAGTCCTACAGAGGCTCCATTTAGAATTTCATCCTTGGAGGGCATACTGGAATGAAATTAATTTGCTTTTGGGAAAGCGTTCTGTTTTTGATATCGGAAATCTGGTTCAGATTTGGTTAGGATTGTTCCCAGCCCAAAAACATCCATGTTAAAAACCTAGCATCTTATTGTTTTGGCAATTTACCTACCTAGCTGATTTTAACATACCCATGTTAGAAGGAATATGTTTGTAGCTACCGAACGATATTATTTATCCTTGTGGTGCCTTACTCGTCCTTTACTCATTATCGCATACTTGTTTACGTCCTTACCATAGTAGATTACCTATCATCTCGTCGAAAACAAATAGAAAATAATAATTTACCGCCAATGTTCACAACTTCGAGGTGAAGTGTAGCCCAACTTATTTTCAACCCGGTTACTTCGTTATCATCTCATCAATCATTATTTCTTCACGCACGTTATGTGCCGGATTTCAATAGCCCCACCGACTCCTTAGCATTTGGATGATGTAGCAGGCGAAGATAACGTCATTGCTTCTGTTAGCTCCTTCAGCTCTCCCGATACTACTGCAATCGATGATCACCCCGAAACTCACCAAGAATCAATGAATTCATCAATCAGCCATTTCCCACCTACCTACCTTAGAACACAATGACTAATTCTGAAACCAGTTGACCATTCTCCATTAACTCGACATTTTAGTCCTGAAATCGTTATTTTATATAGATACGCACAATCGTCGTGCATTTGAAGTATTGCTTAACCGTGGTTTTGGTTTATTATTTTCAATAATGAACCATTGGAATCGAGCATGAAAAAAAAAATTCTTACCCCCCCTCAAAATTTGATGGTTTACGTTTCAAGGTATGTAGAATCCAAAACTGCAATAAAAATATTTCTGTCTGTCCGCCGTACGCCGTACGCCGTACGCCGTACGCCGTACGGGCCACTTTTCTTAGTTACCATGAAAAAAAATTGATGAAATTCGGGTTATAGGTTCCGATCGGCGTCTAGTTGGTCCTCGAAGCTCGACGTTACTGTCAGTCATCTCTAAGGGGTTCAAAATAGGGGTTGAAATTTTCAAAACGCCTATACCATTTTTTTACGTAAATATTTTTACGGTTTTAAATAGTTCTTGAACTTGCGAGTTTTTCAAGACCATCCGGAGCATCGTACGTCCAGCCGTTCGTTCACAGTAAGGCCCCGAAGTTTGCACCGACAGGCATTTTCGACTCCAGTGTGAATGAAATTGTATACAATTCAAACCAAATCTCGTAACCAGAGACGCGCCCACAATAGGAATTTGTGAATACGGCCAATCATTGGTAGGGATCACCTGATTATATTGGCGGAGTATGAAGTCGAGTTGGTTGTTCTGTGATATTTTTTCGTTTGAAAAATGATGGCTCTTTTGGAGTTTGTTGGTAGGTAGTGAAACTTGAACAAACGTTGAAGTATTATTGATGGGTAAATTATTACTACGGTAAATCATTACTCAACGGTAAATTATTACACAACGGTTCATTATACCATCTACGTAGAAGGGGGTGGAGTTTGTTGGTAGGTACTTTTGCAACTTTTTAGCGAATTTTCAAAGAAAATGAAGCTATTGCAATGGCTTCGAAATTTAAATAATATAAATTTTTGGAAATTTTCTTCATAGAAATCCGTTTCAGACCATTCTAAAACGATTCCTGAAATTTAACACTTTTTTATATGTATATATATATATATATATTTATATATTTATTTATATATGTGTCACTCCAGACGATAACTCTCGATAGAATTGAGATAAACAGCTCAAATTTGCACAAAAAATCTATCTTGGCAATCGAAAGGCTAAGTTCGAAGATGGGCGAAATTGGCCTACTCTAAGGAGGGTTTTGGCGCATTTAAAGTGCGCAAAAATTACCCAAAAATCCCCAAAATGTTATTTTCCAACAAGTGACCCCTCATTTTAAAGGTTTTTGCACGCTGAACACGATGGTGGAATCGGATATTAGATATCTTGATCCGTTCTCAAATTAGAGCATTTAAAGTGCGCAAAAATTACCTAAAAATCCCCAAAATGTTATTTTCTAACAAGTGACCCCTCATTTTAAAGGTTTTTGCACGCTGAACACGATGGTGGAATCGGATTTTAGATATCTTGATCCGTTCTCAAATTAGAGCATTTAAAGTGCGCAAAAATTACACAAAAATCCCCAAAATGTTATTTTCCAACAAGTGACCCCTCATTTTAAAGGTTTTTGCACGCTGAACACGATGGTGGAATCGGATTTTAGATATCTTGATCCGTTCTCAAATTAGAGCATTTAAAGTGCGCAAAAATTACCCAAAAATCCCCAAAATGTTATTTTCTAACAAGTGACCCCTCATTTTAAAGGTTTTTGCACGCTGAACACGATAGTGAAATCGGATTTTAGATATCTAAATCCGTTCTTAAATTAGAGCATTTAAAGTGCGCAAAAATTACCCAAAACTAGGATAATCTTTAAACTCTTACCCCCACCCCCTTAGAGTGGTCAGATTGAAAAATGTGAGAAGTATTAATTGAAGACGAGAGTTCGAAGCAAAAAAGGGGGAGGCAAACGATTAGTACAACTCCTTGAATTTACCCACAGCGATCAAATAAATAAGCACTTAGTACAATTACGTAATAAACAAACGGTAGAATCAGGATGGACAAAACGTACAAATTAAAATAAATACGAAGAGAATATACATAGAAAACCAAATTTTAGACCGAAGTTTTCCTTTATTCAAAACCATAGCCATTAATTCGAATATTTCTTTGAAAATTCGCTCATTAAGTCATGCTGCATGACTGATTTTTTTTCACTCCCCATCAACAATTTCTTTTCAGAACTTCATTATGTGTGTTTCTTTTTGTTAGGTACTGTTTGTCATCGGCAGAATTATTTTAGCAACATTTAACTCGTGATTTAGGTAGGTACCTAGTAACGAGTACGGGGTTAGGTACTAACCTACGGAGGGTCTGCGATCTACATAATATGCATAGAATAGTACATATTATATTATATAGACGGGTTATCTATACATAGAGCTGTGATCTGTAACAGAAGGGTATTCTATACAAAATAATAAACCGTTGTGCAGGGATTTGCAGCGTTTTTCTAATGAAATTAGGATTCTAGATTGTTGAAACGTAAACTAACCAATTTTTTTTGGGGGGGGGGTTGCATTTTTTCTTGGCCAGTTCAAGTTCATTATTATAAACCTTATTGAAAAAAAAAAGCAATAGCTCAACTTTTGCTTGATAGGTACTTGTTACAAGATATCTAACATATTTTTGTTTGTATGAGATTATAAAATTCATAATTAACAAGTTTTCGTAAACCCAAGGAGCAGAGTTACGCCAGCTTTACTTATGTATGGTATTATTATCATGTATGTACAATATCATAATCGTGTATGATTCATGTTATAGGTAAATATAATTATAATTATGAATTTCATTTTTGATAAATCTATGGGGTAGAGGTGATGAGTTAAGTAAGTCCGTGTACATCATTTCACATGTCTTGAGTGGACGACACGTCCGTTGTATGTTATAGTTCATGATTTATTTCTTCGAATTTCTAAAGAGCTTTTTCGAACCCTGGTTATAATCATAGTAAGCTGATCTTATAGGCAGCTGCTTACTTGGATATTCGAATCTTCGTAATAGAAGGTCGTTGTAAAGTTTCAACACGGCGCCGGCGTTAAAAGGTGAGTTGACCTGGTTGTATAGGCTTCAAGCGCGTTCTCTACAGTGCCTTCTTTTTTTGACAATTCCTTCTCTCACTCGGGTATCGCCTATTTTCCCCAATAGAATTATATTGTTGAACGAGGTTAGGTTTCCCTTTGTTCATATTACATCTGTTGTGTATCAGACTCCGTTTTCTCTCTTCTTTGTGTTTTTGTTGGGACGAAACTGAAAAGAAAAATGGTCACCAATCTGGTTACACACCCTATACTTTCCTCAAATTGTAAAGAAACTATATTTGTGACTCGTAGCGACAGGGAAATTTATCTCCCAACGAGGTTTTCAGAGCGCACCTGCACGTCGCTTTTTCTAAAAGTTATCTTTATTAAAATCTTTGTGGTACGCTCATCTAGTGACAAATTATCAAACGTCACCAAGTCTCGCTAGTACGCACAAACTGCTGACTGTACGCCTTGCGTTTTTACTACTTATTTTTCTTGGAATTCTTCCATTGATTCATTGGCTCAGCAGAATTTCTCGATGGAGGATAAACCGATAAAGAGAATGCCCCCCCCCCCCCCCCCCCCCACCATCACTTCGAATCACAAAGGTGATTCGAAGCAACTAAACCTTCATTTATCCTACGCGCTGGAGTGGAATGAGAGACCGGATATGCTCCAAGTTGAGAGGATCATAGAAAATGGAATTAGAGCCATAGATGTTTTTTTTTCCAGCATCAATCTTTTATTGCACATCAGTTCCACAGCTCAAGTTCTCCCATCTGCCCGTAAAATTAAAGCTCCGGAAAATCCGTTCTTTTCCTCCGTTTGGAGGAAACCTCTCAAGGTTGGATTGACCGATTATGGGAGATGATCTGAAGAGAAATATCAGCCTGACAAGCTGCAGTTCTGATACAGTTCATGGAATCCGTTTAAAGTGAATCCATGACAATGAGGAATTGGAATTAATCTGAAACCTGCAAATGGCAGAGAATACCATTGATAACAATGATTGCGATATCATTTCCAATTTATTTCATCAACATTGTTTTATCATACACTACCTGAGTACTGCACGGGATCTTGGAACAATTACTAATAGATCCCCTCGCAGGATGGTTCTATATTGGTTTTATCTATATTTTATCGTATAATCCTATCCTATAATTTTTTCCTGTAAGTCTCTCCAGCTTACTAGGTTAAGAGACATAATGGTTCAACTTTTCTCGTTGTTCTCCCGATTTTCGCCTTTCGAGTTTTCACGTTTTCGATGATAAATGATACTGGATGGCTCTGACCTTGATTGAAGCGAGAGGCCCTAGAAGATCCCAACATCTCCTCTCGGTTATGACTACTTCGGGCAGTTATCCCGAAGCCGGGACAGTGTGAGGGAAAGCGGCAGCTGATGGCCGGGCGTATCCGTTTCCAACGCACAGCACAGCAGGACTCAGCGGCTGACCCCGATCGTACCATTCGATCGGATTTTATAGAATTTTCTCGCGTTTTTAGTATTTTTCGCGTTTTTCCGTGAATTAATGGAAATAGACAACTTTTCAATAACTCCGTTTTCTTTGAATTTTCTCGCTCCTCCTTTCTTCATTTTCCTAATTTCTTTGCTAATCAGTCTAAGGACTCTGATGCCAAATCGGGGTCTTACAGTATCCGGCATGCGTGGCAAAGAGAGTCTTTGTGCCTTAATTATGTTTGCCTATTGATGTGATTTTGGATACACAATATGTTTTGTTTTTCCCTCTGACGCGTGAACCACATACAGACAAGGGCTACATAATGGAGCTGTCCACGTGTGAAGCACCCATGGGTTTTCCAAGTTTAATCCACACTTGTAGCGATTGTCCCTGTGCTTTGCTAAGAGAAATAGCCCGACGAGTAGTTCCAAAAGCCGCCACCAGGTGGCAGCACCAAAATGAGCTAAATTTATCTTCGCCCTCAGTTCGTTAATAATTTATCGATTTTCAATCTGTAAATTGCATAGGATTTAGAATCAACATAGAATTTCCGCAAATTGGCTGTGGTGTTCAAAATCTCAAGATTTGTACATTTGGTAAACTGGCGTTCAAATTTGGCTCATTTTTTCAGAAATCCCAGTTGTGAAAGTTCTTGGGAGTTCAGTTGGGATTTGTGGGGTTTGTCCTGATTACGATGTTTTTTTCAAATTTAAAATTGGACCACTAAAACCCCATTAATTCTTGTCCAGAATGTGATGGGTGGCTGTGGTAAGGGAGGAAGATGGCTTGCGACGGGGGGCAGGCGGCCTCCCAGGCCCCTTCGGCCTGTCATTTCCGCGAATAGTTTTTTCCTCACAATTCAACAGTTTTAGAATTCTTCCTCCCCCCAAAAGGATTGCTATAAAATTGTTTGGGCCCATCTATGACCAAGTGCCAAAATACCATACAATTGCGAGCTATTTTTGATGCATCAGTCGTGCATAAGTCATGAAATTCGCAGTCAGTACAAATGATCAACAAAATATATAATATAAATAATATAATATAAATATTTTCTTAGCAGAATGCGCAGGTCAAAATTTTAAACGAGAATATAATTTCAAACTCAACATGTGCAAAATCATTCATACTCCAATTCCAAGTCAAATCAATTACAAGTTGGTAAACAGGGTGTGATGAATTTAAATTCTCATCACGGTGGCTTGAAGGAGAAAAGTCGCAGGCGGCGGTAGTCCACCGATCATCTACGACTTTGGGAGGAGATAGAGGTGAGTGAGGGAATTTACCTAGGCGGCGGTAATCCACCGATCATCTAGGTGAGGAGAGGTGCTTGTCTAGGCGGCGGTAGTCCACCGATCATCTAGACAAGAGGTAGAGGTAGAAGGTAAATTCTCAGGCGGCGGTAATCCACCGATCATCTGAGAGGAGGAAGGTAGGAGAGAGAGAAGAGAGAGCTGGTTAGAGGAAGTGTCGAATGAAGCTAAAGCTCCAGGATCCAGGGTTATATATAGGACTTGGAGGCCTCTCCCTCCAACTCCCTGTTGGGAGTTGGTAGTGGGGCTCCAGGTTGTGTTCCCTGGATTCTGTTGCCTGTCTCCCCACTCAGATGTTTATTAGCGGAAAGTAAGTTTTACATGAGGATATTGGTGAGAGCTTAAAGTTGCTGGTGGAGTGTTCCCGGGAGGGACTCACGACAGAGGTCCCCCCAGTTCGAACCAATGTTTGAGGAGCTGAAGGCGCAAGGTGACAGAGGCTGAGGGCTGGCGCAAACAATCGGTGGTGCTGAAGGCAAAAACGTGACAGGGCTGACTTAATTCTAGGAGGCAGTAACATAGGTAGTAGTAAGATAGTAAGCATAGGTAGCAGTAACATAGGTAGCAGTAGCATAGTAAATAGTAACATAGGTAGGATAAGTAACATAAGTACAGTAGTGGTGTAGAAACGAGTACAGTAGTGGTGTAGTTGAATGATATTCACAATGATTACAGTAGTGGTGTAGGTGAAATGATATGATTACAATGATTACAATGGCATAGTAGACTAATATTTACAAGGGTGGTATGTACAAGGTTGGTATTTACAAGGTTGGTATGTACAAGGTTGGTATTTACAAGGTTGGTATTTACAAGGTTGGTATTTACAAGGTTGGTATGTACAAATTTGGACAGGGTTTACAGATTGGAACGGGGTGTTGAAGTTCGCCGTTCCCTGGGTGTGGATAGTGTGTGGTGAAATGTAGGGAGTGTGGTGTAATGATGTAGGTGTAATGTAGCGAAGTGTGTGGGTGGGTTGGTGTGTTGGCTGCTGCGGTGAGGTGGCCACGGCGGGGCTGTGAGATTCGGTACAGTGCGTGTGGGTTAATAAGACACAAGCACTGTCCCGAGATCTCAAGGCCCCGCCGTGATTGCTCAGAGCGGGGCGGAGGACTTGGCCGCCGGGACGCGGGGAATGCGGGGACGCTCCCTCCGTCCGTTTCGCCGCCCGGGCCGTTTTGTCCCGGCGGAATCTATTGGGGATATCCCCGGCGGTGTTGGGGGGGTAGGGGGTGTTGGGGGTTTGCTGATTTGGGGGTTTGGTGGGGGAGATTGCGAAATGGGGGGGTCGAAGATTGAAAATTGGGGGGCGGAAATTTGGGGTTGAAAATCGGGAGGCGGGGGTTTGTGAGTGACAGGGGGGGTTTTGATTTGAACGGGGGGTGGGGGGGGCATGAGTTCCGCGAGGCGGAACTCGCGAAGAATGGGGGCCATTAATGGGTCGACGGGGTGTAGGGAGGGTGTACCCCGGTGGCTTGTGCTGCGCGAAATTCGCGCAGTATCCGCCACTGGGGGTACTTCCACCGCCGGGGCCGGGGAGGTAACCCGGAGATCCTTGGCGGGACGAACAGAAGCGATGAGGTCGGCCCGGGCGAAGGGGGTAGGGGGGATACGTCCCGGAGTATGGCCGCCATTTCCGGATCCGAATCGAAATCCGGAAACGGCGACGGGGGTGACAGGTGAGGTTGGGAGCGGTGTTGCATGGCAAACGGACGGCGGGAGACTGATGGCTGATGTTGGTTGTGGGAGGACAGGGGCGGGCTTGCAGCGGGCTAAAGGTACGGTGTGGGGTTTCCCGTCCATTAGCAGGGTCGCGGTGGTCGGTGTTGTGCGGATGACTTGAAAGGGCCCGGCATAAAGGGGCTGAAAGGTTTTATGCATGCCGGGCTCTTTCAAGTACATGTGAGTGGCAGTGTAAAAGCGTTTGGGGTAAGTGGTGTCGTTTGTCGGTGTTGAGGTGTGGAGCGGTTCCCTGTTAATGGACGGGGTGTTGTGTGGAGGGAAAATGTCGGCCGGTAAACGTAGAGGGTCTCGAAAAGCGTGTTGTGCGGGACTTGTGTTGTCTGAAGGACGGGCGGAAGTGCGAAGGCTGAGTAATACGTAGGGGAGGGTTTTGGTCCATGAGGGGGATGTGGCTGATGTGGAGATGGCTTGCTTAAGGACCGAGTGCCACCGCTCTATTTTCCCGTTGGATTGGGGGTGATAAGGAGTGGTGCGGATTTTCTGGATCCCGAGGGAACGGAGGAGATCTGAGAAGTGGGCGGACTCGAACTGCCTCCCTTGATCGACCGTGATTGTTCGCGGACAACCGTAGCGGCTGACCCATTGGGTGAGGAAAGCCGTAGCGACGGTGTCCGCGGTGATGTGGGCGAGGGGAATGCACTCAACCCAGTTGGTAGCACGGTCGATCATCGTGAGGCAGTATTTCTTCCCCTCGGAGGGGGGAAGAGGTCCGACCAGATCGAGGTGAACGTGATCCCACGGGAGGGAGTCGGGAATGGGTTGAGGAGGTACATGGGGGTGAGCCGAGACCTTAAATTGCTGGCACTTCTGGCACCCTAGAACCCAGGTACGAATATCTGTATTCATGTGGGGCCAGAAGTACCGTGTTTTGATAAGGTCTCGGCTTGCCCGGATGCCGGGATGGTGGAGGGAGTGGTAGTGGAGGAAGAGTTGCCGCCTGAGGTCGGGTGGGACGTAAGGGCGCGGTGAGTCGGCCGTTACGTCACACCAGAGCTCGAGGGGCGGCAGCTGTTGGAGTTTGGAGGCGGAGATGAGGTTGGAGAGGGCTGGGTCGGATTCGGGTTGTTGATGGGATTTTAGGGTTTGTGGGGAAGGGAAAGGCAGTAACTCCGCCACCGGCGCGGGGGTGGGGCGGGAGAGTGCGTCTGCTACGCAGTTGTCGGCCCCCGGCAAATAACGAATATCGGACGTAAATTGTCCGATAAATTCGAGTTGCCGGAGGCGACGGGGGGAGGCGGATTTACGATTTTGGAGGAGGGCATGTGTGAGGGGTTTATGGTCAGTGATGACAGAGAACTGCCTGCCCTCCACGAAGTCACGGAAATGCTTGATGGCTTCGTGGATGGCGAGGAGTTCTCTGTCAAAAGTGGAGTAATTCTTTTGAGTCGGGAACAGAGTTTTTGAGAAGAAGCCGAGGGGTTGGGGGGTGGCGCCGGTGTGTTGGTGGAGTACTGCCCCGATGGCCCAGTCGGACGCATCGGTCGTGATGGAGAGGGGAGCATGGGGATCGGGATGGGCTAATAGAGCGGCGTCTACTAGGTCCTTTTTGCAAGTTTGAAAGGCGGTTGTAAGGGCGGGGGTCCAGGATATGGGGCGGTTATCGTTCTTTTTGGCCGGTTGTGGGATAGCGTGTATGAGTGGCTGTTGGTGTTGTGCTACGTGTTTGATGTGTCTACGATAAAAATTTAACATACCCAGGAAACGGCGAAGTTCTGAGACGGTGCGGGGTTGGGGGAAATCTGTGAGAGCGTGTACTTTGTCTGGGAGAGGCTTGATCCCGTCGGATGAGACTTGGTGGCCGAGGCAGCGGACGGAGGGCTGGGCGAGGAAGCATTTTTGAGTGTTTATGTTGAGCCCCTCGGTGGAGAAGATGTCGAGGACTTGCTTGAGGTGTGTCAGATGTTCTTGTGGGTTCCGGGAGGCGATCAAGATGTCGTCCAAGAAGCAAAATACGAACGGTAGTCCCCGCAGGATATTATCCATATAACGCTGCCATGTCTGGGCCGCGTTCCGGAGGCCGAAACCCATTTTTATGTACTCAAAAAGGCCGAAAGGCGTTATGATGGCGGTTTTTAGGGACGTCGGGCGGGTTGATATTAATGTGGTGGAAGGCTCTGGAGATGTCGAGGATTGAGAAAATGGTAGTGTTGTGGAGGTGGGAGGAGAAGTCTCGGAGGTGGGGGACGTTATATAGGTCTGGCGTGGTCTTGGCGTTAAGGCGGCGGTAATCGCCGCAGGGGCGGATATCCCCGTTGGGCTTCTGTACAATATGTAGCGGTGAAGCCCACGGGGATTTGGAGGGGCGGATAATGCCATCCGCTATGAGTTTATCAAAATGCCGCCGGGCTTGGGACAGTTGGAGGGGGTGGAGGCGGCGGGCTTTGGCTGAAATTGGGGGACCAGAGGTTTCAATGTAGTGTTGAATTTGGGAGATATGTGCTGAGGGGCGGCGCTGGGGTTTGTATTGGAGGAGGAGGTTTTCGAATTGGGTTGGGGGGCGATCGACCGTGTGGATAAATCCGGGGATTGGCTTCTGGGTGGAGGGGTCGAGCAGGCGCGCGTTACGGACGTCAACCTGGAGGCCGAAATAAGCGAGGAAGTCGGCCCCCAGGATTGCTTTCTCTACGTCCGCCACGGTAAATTCCCACTCGTACGCGAGCCCGCTCATGTGGATGGATGAGCGGTACGTCCCGTACGAGGGGATGGTGGTACCGTTGGCGGCGTAGAGGAGTTGCCGGTAACAACGCGCCTGTCGCCTGAGAATGTTGTTTGGAAAAATGGAGAGCGCCGCCCCTGTGTCGACGAGGAACGGGACATTTGTCTTTGAGCACTTCAAGAAGAGGCGCTGGTGAGCTGGGGCGGAGTGCGGTAAAATGGCGGAGGCGGTGGGGTCTGGCGGATGGGAGGGGCTTGGGCCGTCCGAGGTGATGGGCGGGTGCGTCGGTGGCGGTTGGTCCCCCGCGAAGGAGACACGGGGTGGTCCTTTGCCGTTCCGGAGAGGGGGGACGGTAGTGTCGACTGGGGGGCTGGTCCTCTTGGTGGTGGGCGGGGAGGTGCCGTTCCGGGGAGGGGAAACGGTAGCGGCGGCGTGAGTGGCGGCCGGGAGGGTGGCTGCCCTGGAGGCGGGCGTGGAGGGGCCGTTCCGGGGTGGGGGAACGGTAGCGGCGGCGTGAGAGGCGGCCGGAAGGGTGGCTGCCCTGGAAGCGGGCTTGGAGGGGCCGTCCCGGGGTGGGGGAACGGTTGATGGCGAGGTGAGGGTTTTGGCGGCGCCGGCAGGCGCGGCTGGGAGGTTGGCAGCCGTGGCGGCGGCGTAGGAGGGGTAACGAGGCTTCGTGCTGGTGGTGTGAATGCGGGCGGGGAGGGGTTGGTGGTGGTCCCCCCCGTGTTGGCGAGGAGGGGGGCCCGCCGGATTTACCGGCGGGCGTCCGCGTTTCCCTGCTTGGAGGTGAAGGAGCAGGGGGGCTGGCATTTTCGGGCCTCCCCACCGAAGTTGACATGATAGAAACATCGGTGGGGGGGGGTCTGCTGGGAGGTAGGCAGTCCTGGTGGGGCGCACGGAGGTGGAGGGGGCCGCCGCGGCTGGAGACTTTCCCCTGCGTTGCTGAGGGGGGGAAGTGTTGCGGCGTTCGGGCGAGCGCTGGCGTCGGTGGTCGATGGAGGGGGTCGGCCGGCGCTCGGTGGAGAGGGAGCGGCGCCGGTGGAGGGAGGGGGGCCGGCGGTGCTCTCGTGACGGCGTCCGGTCCGGGCGTGGGGTGGGGGTGCGGGGCGTGTTGACTTCCGTGACGCCGGCGGGTGCGGTGAGGTCGTGGACCGTATCGGCGAGACGTAGAAGCGGTTCGTCTGGGCCGTCGAGGTGGCTGGCGAGCGCCATTTGCATGGGGTGGGGTAGGGCCCGCAGCCAGAAGGTCCGCGGGATGTCGGCCGTCATCACGTCTTGCAGCTGATGACGCAGACGGCGGTAGAGGTGGGAGGGTTTTAGGTCGCCGAGGTGCTGTGGTTGGGAGAGCGCTGCGACACGTGCGATCTTCGACGGTTGGTATAGCGTGACGAGGCGGTTGCGGAGGTCGTCGTATGCGGCCGTGGCGTCGGGAGAGATGTCCGACGTCTGTAGGAGGATCTCGTATGGTAGCAGGGATATGATGCGGGAGTAACGGGTTCGCTGGCTGCGGATGTTGGCGGCAGAAAACGCAGCGTCGACCTGGAAGAACCACAGCGCGGGGTCGTGCGTGTAGAAGGGGGGCAGCGACAGCGGGAATGACGCCGAGGCCGTCGTGACGTCGGCGGTGGCGTGTGCAGCGGCTGCAGCGGCGGTGGCAGCGGCGGCGGCGGATGCGGAGGAGCCGGGCGGCGAGAGGCTGGTGAAGGGGTTGTCGGCTGCGTCAGTTGTCGCAGCGGTCGGCGGCTGCAGGAGGGATGGCCGGAGGAGCGGCGGCGTCGGTGAGTTCGGGTCCATGGCTGTAACTAAAATTCAAAATGTGTTAGTTTTGAACTTCAAATTCGCAATCGGCGGGAGGGAGGTGCGTGTGGCTGGTAGTTGAGAGCTGGAGTTGAGCGGTGAGGGTGGGCCAAAAAATTGCGAATTTACACTGACTGTTTGAGCTGAGTTTGAATTTAAAATTGGGGACACCGAACTGAATTAGACTGGGGGCGACACATGAGGTGGTAAGAGGGTAGAAGGTTGGATGAACGTCGGGTTCACCACTGTGATGAATTTAAATTCTCATCACGGTGGCGTGAAGGAGAAAAGTCGCAGGCGGCGGTAGTCCACCGATCATCTACGACTTTGGGAGGAGATAGAGGTGAGTGAGGGAATTTACCTAGGCGGCGGTAATCCACCGATCATCTAGGTGAGGAGAGGTGCTTGTCTAGGCGGCGGTAGTCCACCGATCATCTAGACAAGAGGTAGAGGTAGAAGGTAAATTCTCAGGCGGCGGTAATCCACCGATCATCTGAGAGGAGGAAGGTAGGAGAGAGAGAAGAGAGAGCTGGTTAGAGGAAGTGTCGAATGAAGCTAAAGCTCCAGGATCCAGGGTTATATAGGACTTGGAGGCCTCTCCCTCCAACTCCCTGTTGGGAGTTGGTAGTGGGGCTCCAGGTAGTGTTCCCTGGATTCTGTTGCCTGTCTCCCCACTCAGATGTTTATTAGCGGAAAGTAAGTTTTACATGAGGATATTGGTGAGAGCTTAAAGTTGCTGGTGGAGTGTTCCCGGGAGGGACTCACGACACAGGGATTTGTGGAGTTGTTTCAATTCGCATTTCTACACTTCCCCTCGAATCGATTCGTCAACTCTGATCCCAAGTTTCCAGGAAAAATCTTAAAATTTTGTACTTGGTAACGGTTTAGTAAATATGTCAGTCGGCATTTCCGAAGTAGGTAATCGAAAATGGAAAATAAGAAAGTGCGAAGTACGGCGGACATACAGAAATTTTTGGTTTATTATTTCAATAACAAACCTTTGGAATGAGCATTAAAAAAAAAGTTAACGTTTCAAGGAAGGTAGGTACATAGAATCCTAAATAATTTCTGCCCGTCCGCCGTACTTTCCACTTTGCTTAGTTACCATGAACCGAAGTCAGTTAAATTTGGGTTTTTAGTCGCATTTGGGGTCCAACTGGTCCGTGAAGCTCGGCGTTACTGTCAGTCATCTCTAAGGGGTGAAAAATATTTGAGGCTGACATTTTCGGAACGCCGTATCTTTAACTTTCAGCAGAAGGGTACCTATGGTTTTTTTACGTTTCTAAATTCTAAATCCTAAATTTTTACGTTTTTAAATTCTAAAACGTGCAAATAATTACACAACGGTTTATTATTTATCTATATAGATGCCCCTACTACGTAGATCACTGTTTTCTGTGGTCAATACCTTCCCTGATTTAGGGCTCCCCTCAGAAAAGCCCTAAATCAAGTAGGTACTGAAACCAGCCCGGGAATTAAAGTTTCATAAAAATGCGAGGGATTCAATAACTCAATAATTAATAATATTATTTGTTGTTATTCATGAATCATGAGGTAAAATCATAAGCTGTTGTGTAATAAACCGTTGTGTAATAATTTAGCTGTACAATTGCCCGTTCTCCGTAGGTCACTGTTTTCTGTGGTCAATATCTACCCTCCAGCTCCCCCCGGGAAAGCCCTAAATTGAGAATTGAATAACATCATTCATTCAATAACTCAATCATTAAGTATTTTTTGTTATTCACGAAGTATAACGTTTGTTCAAGTTGCAAAAATACCTGTCAACAAAGTCCAAAAGAGCCATTTTTTGAATGGAATAATATCACAGAACAGCTAACTCGACTTAACGCAGCCATCCGTGATTATAATCAGGTGCTCCCTAGCGATGATATCTGGGCCGGATTTATACCGTTTGATTCACGATCGTGCTGACGGCGCTTTTTGGTTCACACGAACGGCTGGTCGTACAATGCTCGGGATGGTCTCAAAAAATTTCTTTAGTTCAAGATCATTTTTATACCGTAATAAAAAACTGCCCTTTTGCTACGCATTGTAATTTGGTAATTTTAAAATTCTTTCAGCGGGATCTAATCAACAGAGGGAATGCTCGGAGGCACTCCTTTTGAAACATTGAAATTTGATCAAACAATTTCATGAAATTTAGAAATTTTGCCCAGTTGAAATAGGTATAAAATTTAAGATATTTGTTAATAATTGTCGAAGTGAATCAAATTAAGAAAACGATTCTGTAGGAGGGACCCTTGCTCATTTTTCGATTTTAAATTATGATAGGTCATCTATAATAAATTCGAATTTCGTCAGAATAGACGAAAACGTACATTTCCACAAATGCGCTCAATTGGTGTGGGATTATCTAAGCAGTACTGAAACTTTTAATTGTCGATTCCGATAGGGAATACGATTATCTAGGAGGGACCTTCATTCGATATTCGATTTTAATTATATTGGAGGGTGTAGGTACTTCGGATTTCGTCAGATATAGACGAATAAACTCATTTTCCGCAACTTTGCCCCGTATGTACAACTAGTAGACAAGGGAATTTTTCGAGTATCATAATGTATTGAATCCAGTTTACTGATCGATTCTCTAGGGGGCGCCTGTGCTAGATTTTCGATTTTTCAAGTATATTTGGCGCAAACATCGAATTTCCTCTGAAATAAGCCAGATGAAAGTCCTTTTCGGCAAATTGGCCGTTGGTACACCTAGTAGAGGAATAAGTTTTTTGAGTATCATCGGTCTTTGAGTCTCAATTCACTGATCGGTTTCCTAGGAGAGACCTTTGCTTGATTTCCGATTTTGGTTTATTATTTTTCAATTATAATGGTGCGTATGCATCAAATTTCGCCTAAAATAGGCGAAAAAGTCCATTTGCTGCAAATTTGCCCGGTTTATATGACTAGTAAATGAGTGAAATTTTCGATTGTCATAATCTTTTCCAATTCCCTGAACGATTCTCTAGGAGGGACCTTTGCTCGATTTTCAATTTTTTAACCGTCATGGGTCGTATACATCGAATTTCGACTGAAATAGGCAGAAAATGCCCTATGTGACTTTGCCCGGTTGGCACAACTAGTAGATGAGTGAAATTTTGGATTCTCGTAATCGGTTCCGATTCAATGAACGATGCTCTAGGGGAGACCTTTGCTCGATTTCTGATTTTTTTAATCATAATGGGACGTATACATCCGAATTCGTCTGAAATAGGCGAAAAAAGCCCTTGGCGACTTTGCCCGGTTGGTAGGGTTAGAAGACGAGAGAAATTTTAGATTTTCATAATCGAATCTGATTAACTCAACGATTTTGTAAGAGCGACCTTTGCTCGATTTTCTATTATGGTTTTATATTTTCAATAATCCTTTGGAATCGAACATGAAATAAAAATTTACCGTTGTGTAATAATTAACCGTTGTGTAATAATTGACCATCGTGTAATAATTTTCCATCGTGTAATAATTTACCCATCAATAATACTTCAACGTTTGTTCAAGTTCCACTACCTATCAACAAACTCCAAAAGAGTCATCATTTTTCAAATGAAATAATATCACAGAACAACCAAATCGACTTCATACTCCGTGAATATAATCAGGTGCTTCCTAGGAATGATTATCTTGGGCCAATTCCCGATTGTTATCGCGTCCCTAGCGATGATATCTGGGCAGAATGTATACAATTTCATTCACCCTCCTGCCGAAAAAGCCTGTCGGTGCAAATTGTGGGCCTTACTGTGGTGATTATGAGAACTCCCTACCAACAGCTGATGTTGAGATGTTTCATAGTTACTCAATTGTAAAGTTTTGTTTCGGATCGAAATTTTGTGATCTACTTGCAAGTTGCATTTTCGTTTAACAGAACCTTGTAAAAGGGTATGACTTATCGGCTTTGTAGTTCCATTTCAATTTAATAAACGAAAATAGATTGTTCAACTCGTTGTCGCGATGGACAAATAGGTATTTGAGACCGGACCGCTTCAATGTGGAACCGTCGGCTGCAGGTGCTGACAAGAAGTGGACCCATTGGAAGAAGACATTCGGTAACTTCCTAGGTCACTTCACCGAACCCCCGACGGCTGATGGTAAGCTTCAAGTACTGACAAATTATATTGCTCCCGAAGTTTACGAATATGTGAGTGAATGCACCACCTACGAAGACGCCCTAGCTAAGTTAGAATCTATCTATATCAAACCTAAGAATGAGTTTTACGCCAGACACTGCTTAGCTACCAGACGTCAACATGCAGGTGAATCAGTGGAACAATACCTGCAAGTACTAAGACAAATGAGCAAGGACTGTAATTTTAAAGATGCAACCGCTGACGACCATCGCAATGAATTCATCAGAGAAGCATTCATTAGTGGTCTGCTTTGTCCACGTATACGCCAGAGTTACTAGAAAACACTACTCTAACCTTAGACCGAGCTTTTGACCAAGCCAGATCACTAGAAACGGCCGAACAACAATCAGCTTCGTATTCTAGCTTCCAGGCACCCAGTACTGCCGCCACGAACGATTTAGGTAGCGATCGTATTATAGACACGGAGAAAACTGTAGCAGCTCTGACAAAACCTGGGCGATGCTATTTTTGTGGAGGCCTCAGACACCCTAGATTCATCTGCCCGGCTAAAGACGCGAGTTGCACATCTTGTTCAAAAACTGGACACTACTAAAAGGTTTGCAAGTCCAAACCCATCATGTCTGATCGACTAACGTCTGCTTCCATCACAGCTGCCAGCCCAGGAATCCTACAGAAATCCATTACTGAAATCATTGTCAATGGAGTAAAATTACGTGGATTGATCGTTACCGGAAGCTCCTTGTCATTTGTAAACTATTCTCTTGTCCCAAAAATCAGAGGTACGACCTCATCCTACCGGGGACGAATATCAATGGCAAACTCCTCATTGTTCACGGATGTGTTGGGACAATACGAAGTCGACCTGGAGATGGCTGGTTACAAATATATAAACACGTGAAATTGTTGGCTATACAATATCTTTGTGCATATGTGTTCATAGGTCATGACGTGCTGAAAACTCACACATCCGTGGAGATATAATTTCACGGTTGACGCCCTCAGTTAAAAATCTGTAGCCTAGCTGTAGCCAGGGTAAAACCTGTGGCTCTCTTTGCTAATCTATCACAAAACTGCAAACCCCTGACGACTAAATCCCGAAACCATTCAACGGATGACAGGAAATTCATTGCATCTGAAATTGAGAAGCTCTTGCAAGAAGGCATCATCTAACCCAGCAATTCACCGTGGCGTGCACAAGCGTTTGTTGTTAGCGACGAAAAGCGCAAAACTAGTATGGTAATAGACTACTCGCAAACGATCAACAGATTTACGTTTCTAGACGCTTACCCTCTGCCAAGGATTGAAGAGGTAATATCAAAGGTTTCTGCTAACAAAGTCTTCAGCCTAATCGACTTGAAAAGTGCCTACCATCAAATTCCGATCTTGGAGTCAGCTCCAACTCACTGCTCGTCACTGCTTTTGAAGCCTCAGGAAAACTCTTTCAGTTCCTCCGAGTCCCTTTTGGAGTGACAAACGGAGTCGCCTGCTTCCAAAGAGTGATAGATTCGGTTGTCAATGATGAGAAACTTGAAGGGATCCCTATTTGGATGATTTTACGATCTGTGGGCAGGCCCAGGAAGACCACGATACCAACGTGGTCCAACGTGGACCTGGTCCTGACGACTCCAAAAGTTCATGAACGCAGTTGCAAAATACAACTTAATCCTAAACAAAGAAAGGTACATCGACACTTATCCACTGTCAGTCTTCTTGGATCGTCATATCCAATGGAACAATAATTAAACCTGACCCTCAGCGCTTGAAACCACTCCTTGATCTCCCCATCCCAAAGGATAAGCCGTCACTACAAAGAGCACTAGGCATGTTTTCCTATTACAGCTGGTGGATACCGCGTTTCTCAGAGAAGTAAGACCGCTGATTTCAAAAAGGGAATTCCCTCTTTCGAAAGACGCGGCTATAGCATTCTCCTCGCTCAAGGATGGCATAGCTCATGCCTCCACTGCTGCGATTCAAGATGATGTGCCTTTTCAGGTAGAAACTGATGCACCCGATTTTGCCATTGTCGCGACCTTGAGCCAATCAGGAAGACCAGTTGCCTTTTTCTCGAGGACTCTCAATAAATCAGAATTACAGCATTCTTCCATTGAAAAAGAAGCCTATGCCATAGTAGTCTTTAGGACATTGGAGGCATTTTCTGATTGAGTGCCCTTTTCAAATTGTAACTGATCAACGCTCTGTGTCCTTCATGTTCCATCAACATCATACCGGTAAAATAAAGAACGAGAAGATAATGCGATGGCGATTGGAACTATCATGCTTCAAATTTGCTTGAAATTAAATCTTTCTTGACGTCACATAATATAGCCAGAAAGATTTAACGGTATCATCTGGAAGACTGTCATGTTGGCCCTAAAATCTAAAGATATGAGGACAGAGGCTAGGGAAGAGGTTCTAGACGAAGCCCTCCACTGCATACGATCCTTACTGTGCACTGCAACGAATACCACGCCACATGAAAGAATGTTCACTCACCAAGGCGGACCAGCAATGGAGTTTCAATGCCTTCGTGGCTTACCGGTGCTGGGATTGTATTCATGAAGAAGCACGTTCGTAACACCAAGTACGATCCGCTGGTAGAAGAAGTTGAGCTGATTGAATCAAACCCGGAGTGAGCTCATGTACGCCTGCCTGATGGAAGAGAAACAACGGTTTCAACCAGAACCTACTCCAAGGGGAGTACCTGAACCGAACTTGGAGGTTAGAGAAGTAGTCGACGCCGACTCCCCTAGACCCGAGGATAAAGATGACGGAACCATCGCGGAGAGGACCATTCATACTCCACTCCTCATACTCCAGACATACTCCACCTTATTTAAAGGACTATGTGACTGATTTATAAGGAGCGGTGATTGTGGTGATTATGAGAACTCCTTACCATCAGATGACGAGATGTTTCATAGTTACTCAATTATTCTAAAGTTTTGTTTCGGATCGTAATTTTGTGATCTACTTGCAAGTTGCATTTTCGTTTATTAGAATCTTGTAAAAGGACTTATCGGCTTTGAAGTTCCATTTCACTTACTGTGAACGAACGGCTGGGCGTACAATGCTCCGGGTGGTCTTAAAAAACTCCCAAGTTCGAGAGCTATTTAAAACCTTGAAAAAATTCGTGATAACGGCGTACTGGAGATTTCAACTCCTATTTTTCACCCCTTAGGGATGACTGACATTAACGCTGAGCTTCGAGGACAAACTAGACCGCAAATGGGACCTATAAACCGAATTTTATCAAGTTAGGTTCATGGTAACTAAGAAAAGTGCGAAGTACGGCGTACGGCGAACGGACAGAAATGCTTTTATTGCATTTTCGGATTCTACATACTTTGAAACGGAAACCATTAAATTTGATGGGGTGGGGGGGGGGTAATTTTTTTTTCAATACCTACTCGATTCCAAAGGTTCATAATTGAAAATAATAAAACAAAAAAAAAGAAAACAAAGATTGGAATACGTTATTGAAGAACCTACAATGAAAACCTCTACCTAAGTCAAATATCGGCCAACGACGGAGAAGGTATAATGATAGTGATTTGAGCAACCGATACAATATAGCCTACTGGATGTCCCGTGAGCTCCTTTAATGTGCGAGATGCTTGGTCGATTAGGAAGGTACCTACCTCATACCTCACCAGTCCCATGACTATTTTCAAGAGTTCTAAAAGAGGAATTGGATTTTCATATTCTACACCACTTATATGTCACACACGAACTGCCGCTAAACTGTAATATGAAATATCTACACAAAAGCATTTGTTTTAAAATACTCGCGCGCCAGATATTGGAAAATGGTTCTACGTGATTACTTTTGTATCAAAGAAAGGTTTTTTTTCTTTCATGTTTTTGTTAGTAATAATTACTTGTATCTGTACCGATGTCTGGAGTTTTCGTTTAAGTTCGTTGATTTGTGTTTTTGATAAAACATAAATATTGTGAAACGGTTTTCCATACCTTGGGCACAGTCGGGAATATTTTCCTTTGTACTTTTTTTATTCAGCTTTCTGTTTTCACCTATACCTAATTGTTCGAATGGAAAAGAAGGACCACTCAGAAACGTGCGCAGACCAACTCACCAACGTTTTTTCGCAATCGGATGAATGGTACGTAGGAACGCATACGGGAGAAACCGAGAAAGAAACATTAATTTTCATATGTTATACCTTTTTATATGTTAGTTGGTGATTTGTTATGTTGCTGTTATTTTAGTTATTTTATATATGTTATCATACCCCCAACATTTAGTGGTTTCGTTTCAAGGTAGGTACGCAAAATCCAAAAATGGGATGAAAACGCTGGAAATTATTGCACAAGGGTTTATGATTTTTTAGTATAGTTGGTAAAAAGAGAAGTATCTATATATATAGGTACTAGGACCATTTTTGGTTTATTATTTTCAATAATGAACCATTGGAATCGAGCAAGAAAAAAAAATTCTTACCCCCCTCAAAATTTGATGGTTTACGTTTCAAGGTAGGTATGTAGAATCCATAACTGCAATAAACATATTTCTGTCTGTCCGCCGTACGCCTTACGAGCCACTTTTCTTAGTTACCATGAAAGAAAATTGATGAAATTCGGGTTATAGGTTCCGTTCGGGGTTTAGTTGGTCCTCGAAGCTCGACGTTACTGTCAGTCATCTCTAAGGGGTTCAAAATAGGGGTTGACATTTTCAGAACGCCGTATCTCGAAAACTTTCAATTGAAGGTTATTGTTTTTTTTTACGTTATTAAATTTGTCTTGAGCTAAACAATTTTTTGAGACCACCCGCAGCATTGTACGTCCAGCCTTTCGTGTGCACCAAAAAGCTTCGCCAACACGATTGTGAATCAAACGGTATAACTCCGGCCCGGATATCATAACTACGAAGCATCTGATTATAATCAAGGATGGCTGTATGAAGTCGAGTTGTTTGTTCTGCGATATTATTTCATTTGACAAGTGATGGACTACTGGATTTTGTTGGTAGGTACTTCTGAAACTTGAACAAACGTTGAAGTATTATTGATGGGTAAATTATTAAACAATGGCCAATTATTATACAACGGTGAATTATTACACAACGGTAAATTATTACACAACGGTAAATTATTACACAACGGCTCATCTACCAAGAAGGGGCTGGATTTTGTTGGTAGGTACTTTTGCAACTTGAACAACCGTTGAAGTATTATTGATGGGCAAATTATTACACAACAGTTCATTATTCGATCTCCGTAGAAGGGGAACCTATACAGGTAAATTATCACACAACGGTTTAGGTAGGTACCTAGTAACGAGTACGGGGTTAGGTACTAACCTACGGAAGGTGTAGAATAGTACATATGTTATATAGAAGGTTTATCTATTCAGAGAGCTGTGATCTGTAACAGAAGGGTATTCTATACAAAATAATAAACCGTTGTGCAGGGATTTGCAGCGTTTTATTATTTAACACGTTCCACAACTCCGTGGTGATTTAGGAGGGCTATCGGGAGCTAACACCCCATGGTGCCTCTGGATAACGCTCATGGACTCACCAGAAGAGGGAGTAGGGTGCAGACTCCACAGGCTGCAGGCAGAAAATGCAGGAAGGGGTTCCTGAAGCCACCCAAAGAATGAAATTAACGTTCTGGAGGCGGACAAAGAAGAAGAAGGTGCAGCCGTCGAAGTTCTTGAAGAAACAGGAGGGCTAAGCCGTAATCGATTTGGCAAAGTCCCAAAAGATGAGGATGCTGATGACCTCGTGTAAAAGATGTGGAAAATACGGAAAGTCGAGCGCCTTGGGATCCACTCGGAAAAACTGCTGAAGACGTACTGACGACTGATTTGCGAGTAGAAGGGCTTGTGGCTGGACTTCCCGAGGGAGGTCGGTATCACATGAATCCACAGTATCAAAAAGGAGATGAGCCAGTGAGGGGACTCAGATTACACGGATTACTGGGTCAATGTGAATAGTTGGGTTGAGCAGTTAGCTTGCAATGTTTACATTAACAGTAGGTATCGAAGGTACTTATTGAAGAAAAGTGATCTTCGCAGAAGGGGCATCTATAAGGATAAATTATTACACTGCGGTTTCCCACAAGCTGTTTATTACACAACGGTTTATTATGTACCTCATGCTTCATGAATAAAACCAAATAACTAATGATGGAATTATCGAATCCCGCGTATTTTTGTCAAACTGATGTTCCCGGGCCGGCCCCAGTACTCGATTTAGGGCTTTCCTAGGGAGAGCTCTGAGAGTAGGTATTGGCCACAGAAAACTGATCTACGCAGAAGGGGCATCTATACAGGTAAATTATTACACAACGGTTTATAATTTTCCCTTATGCTTCACGAATAACAATAATTACATGATTATTGAATTATTGAATACCTCGCATTTTTATGAAGCTGCAATTCCCGGGCCGGTTCCGGTACGCGATTTAGGGCTTTCCGGGGGGAGCGCGACGGTAGACGGTATTGACCACAGAAAGCATGATCTACACAGAAGGAGCATCTATAATACAGATAAAAAATAATAAACCGTTTTGTGATGATTTGCAGCGTTTTTATTCCATTTTCGGATTCTACATACACTGAAACGGAAACCATCAATTTTTGAGGGGGGGTTAAACTTTTTTTTCCATGCTCGATTCCAAAGGTTCATTATTGAAAATAATGAACCAAAAATGCACACACGCAACCCGGATCGCTGGGGCAAGTGCGATTCTGAGAGGATTTGGAAAAACGCTGTTTCTCTTCATTTAGCAACATGTTTTTAAACGATTTGGATCTCCAGCAGATCAGTGGTAAGCTAATTATTAAAAAACAAAACAAAAAAAACGTGTGTTCGAAAGTTATGGCTTGTCAGAGTTGAACTTCCATATTGTGGCTACGCACTTACTCCGCCTCACCGTAATTAATTATACGGGCCTCTTTTCAGCACCAGGGACGCACCACAGCAATTATGCGGTCCGCCACGGGGAACTAGCGGTATGCCACCCGACTTCGTTAAAAAAAAACCACGACCGATCCTTTTAGATCATAAACACATAACAGGCCTGCGAATACAGATTAAACGAGGGGTCGAGGCTTTTCCAATTGATACGAATCAAATTAACAGCTTGGCACGGATTGGGTAGTAGTGAAGGGGGGTGGCAGGTCTGGCTTATCGATGGCTGGGAAGTGACGGTGTTTTCCCTGAACTTAAATGTTTTAGCGCCTCTGCGCCCTGAAGGAACCTGTTATTAGAAAACTTAATGAATTCTCCCCTTAATCAGCAATCCAAAGAGGTGAAAACGAAGAGGGAAGTGAGGACGGAGCCAGGGCGCACAACAATGTGTTAACATTGATTGTTATTTCTCAAGCAACCCGCTTACAAGAGTGATGTCGACATGGTTCCATATTCAGGGGCTTCTAATCAGTCATAAAAACATGAATTCGATTCGGGCGTTTTTCAATAATTTTGAATGAGATTAGACTAGTGAGGTGGGAAAAAATGCTGCAAATTATTACACAACTGTTTATTATTTACCTACGTGTATAGACGCCCCTTCTGCGTAGATCACTGTTTTCTGTGGTCAATATTAGCCCTAAATGGAGTACTGGAGCCGGCCCCGGAATTAAAGTTTCATACGAATGCGCGGGATTCAATAATGCAATCATTAATTATTTGTAGTTATTCATGACGCATAAGGTGTAATAATTTACCTGTATAGGTGCCCCTCTAGGTAGATAGTATAAAAACCGTTTTGTAATAATTTACCGTTTTCTAATAATTTACCCAATAATATTTCAACGTTTGTTCTAGTTGCAAAAGTACGTACTAACAAAATTCAAAAGATCCATCATTTTTCAAATGAAATAATATCACAAAACAATCAACTCGACGTCATACAGCTATCTGTGATTATAATCAGGTGCTCCCTAGCAATGAAATCCGGGCCGGATTTCTACAGTTTGATTCACGATCATGTTGACAAAGCTTTTCGGTGCAAACGAACGGCTGGTCATACAATGCTCTGGGTGGTATCACAAATGCTTGTAACGCCTATAACTGAAAACAGCAGTAATTATATGAGTTTTTTTGGTTCTACTTACTTTGAAACGCAAACAAATGTGGATGTCAGCAGCCAGCACATTGAAAAGGTGGCGCGAAGCCTCAGAGGATCAGCAGGCCCTAGTGGTACCGATGCTCAACAATGGAGAAACATGCTTTTGAGGTACGGTGAGCATAGTACCCGGCTAAGAGAGAGTGTGGCCCACCTCACTCGACACCTGGCAAATGGAATTGTGCCGTGGGGTAGCATCAAGGCCTTACTGGCTAGACGAGGCGTGGCTCTTGATAAATGTCCAGGAGTACGGCCAATAGGGGTGGGGGAGCTTCTCCAGCGAATACTAGCAAAAACCCTGGCACTGATCACAGTAGGGGACCTACAGGAAGAATGTGGAGCGGACCAGGTATGTGCAGGGACAGGCGCTGGCATTGAAGGGGCTATCCATGCCATGACTACACTTTTTCAAGAGGATGATGCGGACGGGATTCTACTGGTGGACGCGTCAAACGCGTTTAATGCAATGAGTAGACCCCTGGCACTTTGGAATGCTCGGATTCTATGGCCCAGATGTGCGCGGTTCTTGTTCAACTCATACCGAGGGTACGCTCAGATCCTGTTCCGGGGGAGTAATTCCCAAATCCTCAGCAAAGAGGGAACAACCCAAGGCGACCCACTCGGGATGCTCATGTATGCTGTTGGAACGTTACCCTTGATTCGGAAGATGAAGGGGCCTAATAATCGTCAGAATTGGTACGCGGATGATTCGTCTTGTGTGGGATCGTTGGAGGAAATCAGCAGCTGGTTTGATCAACTCAGGAGGGAGGGACCAAAGTGGGGGTACTTTCCAGAGCCAGCAAAAGGCGTCCTCGTTGTGAAGCAAGGGAGGGAAATTGCGGCTAGACAGCTATTTGAGGGACTGCATGTGAAAATCACCAGTTCGCACCGGTTCCTTGGGGGAGTCATTGGACCAATGCTAAATGCTCAGCAAGGGTACATCGAAGCAAAAGTAAAGGAATGGGTGAGCTGCGTCCAAAAGTTTTCAGTGGCTGCACGGAAGAGCCCCCAGGCCGCCCATGCAGCCTTCACGAAGTCCTTGCAACATGAGTGGGGGTTTGTGCAGAGAGTGGTTGAGGGTTGCAGCAGAGAGTTTCAGCCTCTTTTAGAGGTCATCCGAGAGGAGTTCACTCCAGCAATCATGGGGCGAGAAGTGCCAGAAAGAGAAGCTCTATTGTTGGAGCTGCCGGCACGAGAAGGTGGTTTGGGTGTGAAGAATCCAGTTTTCACTGCAGAAGGGGCCTGGGAGACGTCGGTTGCAGCCACCGAAAAGCTCACTGAAGCTATTCGCCAAGGTGCTGACCTGGATTTGGAGGAGCACAGGACTCACGCAAGGAGGATCCTTCTGAGCGCTCGGAAGAGGAACCATGAGGAGAACTCACGGAGGGGCAAGGAGTGCTTGGACAGGCCACCAGCAACGCAGAAACGTACTGTAGAAAGGGTTGTTGAGGGTAGGGCGTCACAGTGGCTCACAGCAGATCCCTTGGCTGCAGATTTTTTTGACCTGTCGGCAAGTCAGTTCAGGGATGCGTTGGCGCTCCGGTATGGTCATGACCTGGAGGGCTTACCGTCCAACTGTGATGGCTGCAATGCTCCAATGGACACAAATCATGTGCTCAACTGCAAGAAGGGAGGTCTCATCAAGCACGGACATGATTTCATTCGGGATGATTGTGCTCGCCTGTCATCCTTGGCGTGGAATGGTGTGTCCATAGAGCCAGTCCTTAGAGAGGCCTCAGAGAACACAACCGAACTGGTGGCAGACATGAAAATCCAGGGGGTCTGGGATAACGAACGGGTAGCGTTTTTTGACACCCGCGTGATAAACGCCAACGCCCCGTCATATTGCACCCTGGATTGGAGTGTGATATCCCATAGAGCCTCTGTCGAAAAGCACACAAAATATAACAGGGCAGCGGAAGATCTTCGAGCCTCCTTCACCCCTCTTATAGTGTCGTGCGAGGGAGTTTTGCACAGGGAGTACGACATGTTCCTTAAGGTGATGGCAACACGGCTGGCCGAAAAATGGATGCGGCCGTATTCGTCTATTCTGGGGTGGCTCAGGATGAAGACTCAGTTCTCCGTAATCAGAGCGGTCTCCATGCGCCTTAGGGGAACGAGAAAGACCATTAAAGGCATCCCTCCAGGGGGGATCAACAGACTGGGGTTGGAGGATGGGGCAGCCCTCCCCAATGTGCGTTAAACTTCGTCCTCAATCGGGCTCCTTCCCATTTGATATCCGGGGCGGGTATAGGATGTTTGTTAAATAAAGTGATTCATTGAGTTAAAATAGGTACAATTTTGATGGGGGTTAATAATTTTATTTTTCATGCTCGATGAATCAAGTTTCATCATTGAAAACAGTAAACCAAAAATAATGGTATGTCTTCCTCTTCAATGAAGCTGGTCCAAAACTACTTACCTACCTATTATTCAGTAGAGACCTGTCGGTAGACGAATAGCTCATAAAATGAAAGATTAACGGAAAAGCTCTCTTACCCTATATTGGAATCATGAGAGTTGAAAATTACTTTTTCGTTTCCACCAGAGGAAGATTTCAAAATTCGTTTGATACTATACATAATTTTCTTTCTACCTATTGAAGGGGCAAGTATCACGAATCTGACCTCCTTTCGCTTAATAGAGTGAGATGAGAGAACATTCAGAACAGGTTTGTTTCTATAAGGAGGAAACTTCGCGATGATGAAAATAATGAATTACAAAAACAACAAATCAAATAAAAATTGCAGCGAGTAAAGATATTTATAGAAAACTAGATCTCTTTGTGAGCCCCTGATATTCTCGATATTGCGTTATCTTTTGCCTGCGGCCTCCACCCGCCTTGGGCGGCCTGGAGCCAGGCAACGCTGGGCTCCTGAAGGTAGCAGACTTGATGGTACTAGGACCTTTTTTTTTAAATTTTTTTATTCCCAAAAATTGACAAGTAAAAATACATCATATAGCAAAATAAAATTAAATCCCTTAAGCGTAAAACAAATATTCATGGAAATTGTGACTTGGATCACAAAACGCCGGGATTCAGTAGTAAGTACATAGGCATTTTTTTATTCATATTTAAATAAGCCTTAATAATACGCTACTCCAAAATTCCTACCTACTTCCTCCCAAGGCTATTGTGCGTTTAATTACCGGAGTTACGCCCGACTGCACGACGATCGCGGAACGGACGGGAAAAAATTACTCCGTACCTTCGGTCCTGCTCCTCCGACCTGAAAACTAGCTATGTTCCCAGTCGTGCCGGCGTCGGAAGGTGGGCTGGCTCCGTCGGTGTAATACCAAGGATCGGGGCAGCAGATAAGTACCTCTTCAGGTGGCACTGCTGCAGAGGGGCCGGGCCAATGGCTCAAAGAATGCTGTCCGTTCGGGTTCCTGAACTCAACGACCTCCTTTTTCTGTCTTTCCTGCTGTACTTTTTATTCTTCGATTGGAGGGGTATTGTTTTCCACCAATCATAATGCGCGAACACAGGCTTGTGTGGCCGAGGACGCAATCAGCTCCTGGGTCAGCGCTTTCTGTAACTGTGCAGCGAAGGATGCCGAGACGATCGGTGAAATGAATATTTTTCGACGAATCGGGTCTGACACTCTTATAAGGTGTTTAATTTTCTGCGGACGGTTGAAGATTTCTTCTTGACATCATTGGAACGACTTTGTGCGTATTCATGTGTTTCGGAATGTCAAGATATGTGTGAAGATGAGTGATGTTGCTGACTAACCCACTCCACCTGTCTGTCATCATTCAAAACTTGGGTGCAACAAACCCTGAGGTAGGTATACCGACATTGTTCACAAAGAATAGGATCTTCGTACTGGAAGCGTTTCATCCTCCTTTAACTGCTGTAAATTTAAATTTGGTCGGACTGAAAATGCTGGGGAAATTGAATTTGCATCAGTTGAAGGCGAGGTTTCATTCATCGCGCTGCTACAGAGTCTCGGCGCTGATTCTACAAGAACTAAATAGGCGAGCCTCTTGCCTCCAATTTACGAAACGAGTATTTCGCGGTAAGGGTGGTTTAAGTGCTTTGCTAACACCGTTTGAAAACCACCCTCATTTATTTGCAAAGTGGAACACTTTGCGCAAGTGGTAACTTCTAAGGGGGTCCTCTGCGTTTCCTTCTGTAATGTTTGCCTCTTATCGGCGTTGGTACACACCAAGGCGTTGAGTACCTATAAAAAACTTGGAGCGCTATTGGTGTTTAGTTCACCACTATACTTGGTAGGCGAATGTCCCCATGGGCCATGAATAAAATCCATGGTGGCCGAAGCGGGCTCCTGGCAAAAGGGCCGTCACTTTTTTTTATGAGTCACTTTCGGATTTTTGTACGTTATCGAACTCCACATTCATCTCTTTGTCAAGGGACCATTGTGTAAATTGATCTATCTATAAATATCCCTTGGCTTTGGTGGTTTTCTTTTGGAGGCTGTCACCAAATGTTTTTGTTCCTGTTTATTGGTCCGGGCTACTATTAGAGCTCTCACAATATATACAAACCCATGTATCAAAAAATTATCAAAAAGTCGCGTTTCCACGTAGGTATATGCAATATTTAGCGAGCTTATTTTGTGACGAAGTGCTAGCGCATCGAGCAGCGCTCCAAATAGGTTGCTCTCTGATTCGATCGTCGAATCATTCCGTCGCTGACACCCATTAAGGTAACATACAGTTAATACCTCTATTTCCCTTGGTTGATCATTTCATCATTTAGCAGTTCAAACCGTTAATATTTAATAACTATCGACTCGGTTTCTTGCGGATCTTGAGCGGATTAACTGGATAGTGTTGTGTACACTAATTTCTTACTTAACTAACTCCTTTTCCTTATAACAAGGTATAATACTATTAGTCTCAGTGACTTGAAAATTTTCTCAAAATAAAAGGCAATATAATTTTCTCTTATAGCATAGGGTACAACCTTATATATATTCCTAGGAAATTCGCCATCATGAGACATAGTACAAGACCTTTCAAACGGCTTGCTTGTACTCGATTGAGTAGGAAATAATACATTATATCTTATCCGGAAATTTCGCTGGCAAGCTAATCTACTAGTAGGGGTGACATTGTAAATACCTACAGGTAGAAAAACATGAGATATTTGTTCAACGCAATTCCCGTTGTGATGCTGTGGTTGAAACTCAGTTTATCGATTTTAGATAGAACCAACAGATCTACGTACCTAGAATCTACGCGTATGCTTGTAATGCTGTAGGTAAGCCTGGTTCGTAATGTTGAAATAAATTTTCAGTTTTTAGAATCTTTTCGAAAAAAAACACTTAACTAGGTGAGTCTAAAAATTTTAGTGGGTGTTTGGTGGTTGTTTGGTGCAACCCCTTTTAAGCTTATTTAGAATCAGTGCCTAGATTCTAACCATGAAAGCAAAGGGAAAAGTGCTTGAAATATCTAGGATAGTAAATATTAGAAACAGCTGATAATTTGTATCTAATACATTCCTGCAAGGTAACTTCATGTAAAACTTTTTTTTTCTGACTCGTTTCTGATGTTGAATTGAAATTCTATCCCTTTCAAGGGTCTGACTGAATGTTGAAACTTGAATGGCAGTTCCCAATCCACTCTAAGCTTCCAAGTCAGGTAACTGTCGGATTTTCGATGCTCTGTCCAGCCACCCAAAGTTTACATTCCTTTCCAGAATCAACGTTAATCTTTCAACAAACAGTTTACCCCTTCGCGCTTTAGGAGGAACTCCCATTCATTTATTGGCTGCAATTTCGTTAGACACGACGAACGACCAAAAGGGCCAGAGGTAATGTATTATTCCCCATGGTCTCGCTCTGAGCGGCAATCAGCCCAGTCACATAACTTCGTAACTGGGGCATGTTTATAGATGGTGGTTTATGGGTCGGCAACATTTTAGTGGATACGATATTGGAACCGGTGAGAAAAGGATTGACTAGGAGAGACAGTGGCTAATCTGTTGGTTTTTGTCGATTAGAACTCAAACAAAACGGCTTGCATAATTTAACGGAGCTTGCATTTAATCACGGAGATTGCATAATTTAATTATTGGAGATTGTCGTCATCGAAATAAAAACCGAAAGCTTTTACGAAATCGAATGGTACCAACTTGAATTATTGCACTTCCTGTAACTATTACGGTGATCACTTTCTTGCACTTTAAAATTAAAGTTTCCGCTTGCGTATTTTGTTTCAGACCATTGTGAACAAATTCCGTTATCTCTGTCTCAGTCAGTCTGTAAGTACTGTTTGTCCTGTCCGTCAGTGTGTGTGCGAATCACGCAAACAGCTATACGAAAGAATGGTTGTAATTAGCTGTTGGGCCCTAAAAGGTCTAGGATGAGTTTCACATAAATCTAACTGACGCTTTGTCCCAGGACGCTATAAGTGATGTGGTGAAGACTAGAGTATGTGTCTGTGTATCGATATTCAGGAACTCAACTCCTCTTGTTCCCTTCCTTACTCCCATAACTATCCCTCCACTACCAAATACTGAATATTTCCTAGCACTTATCCGTCGTAACCCAAAATGAGAAACTCGGCGCTCCGCGCCTCGCCAGGGGGCAAGCCCCCTAGACACCCGGTTACCTCTATTTACATACTTCGGACGAAATGATAGAAACACAGAATGTGTTTTAGTTCACGCATTTCACATAAACCTTTTTCGACTGATATATATTGACTGCTCATAGGTTACACCAGGTTACACGATTCTTAGTTCCGTATCATCGGTACTTATATAAAGCTTGCAATCGTGTTCACAATATAAATAATAAATTATTGAGAATGATCACCCGTGTGTAAACAATTATTATTTAAACAATGACGCTCATACCGCAGCTTGTTGGCCACGCACTCCGCATTGGTTAAACGTAATATTATGGTTAGGTAAATCAAGAGCTATCCAACGAGTGGTGAACAATTTTTGTACGATGATAACTGGCGAAGTTAAAGTTCCGTAGCAACGAATCGGTTGTACGTGAAAATCATTAGACATTTTTCATAACAGCGTCCCAGATTTCGTTACGAAATTTCGTTACCTTTTTTGGCTAGTTAGTCCATGGCTAAAACACATTCTGTGTTAATGTGTATGTATAATGTTAATGTAAAATAACCCGAATTTCATCAATTTTTTTCCATGGTAACTAAGAGAAGTGGCCCGTACGGCGTACGGCGGACAGACAGAAATATTTTTATTGCAGTTTTGGATTCTACATACCTTGAAACGTAAACCATCAAATTTTGAGGGGGGGTAAGAATTTTTTTTTTTCATGCTCGATTCTAATGGTTCATTATTGAAAATAATAAACCAAAATGAAGTTAATTTGCGTGTATTGTGCATTTTTTGCATATGCGCAAGGGCGCAAAAAGGTTATCTTTGAATTCTACGCCAAAAATTAAGGGGAGTTACGATTCGAAATTTTTTTCTAATTCGCTTTTTAAGAAAGTTGTTGGGGGGGGGGGGGGGGGGGACATTAGTTGGGACAGTGGGACACCCTGTATACACATACATATCGGACTTCTACCTACATGAATGGGTAACTAACGCAGCTGACTATTATACAGTTACCTGATTTAATCCTATGAATGGATTAATATGAGAAGGTAGCTGTGCCGTTTGTATAAGGATAATGGTTGGGAAAAAACTATGTTGTAATGATTGAGGGCGTGTAACTAGCCGGACATACAGCGTAGTTTCTTTCCCCCTCTCCACTTAAAAAAAGGTAGGGAGGCAGGGTGACAGCTGCCCCCGGAGACACTGGTTTGATTAATATGCAATGCCTCCAGGAGGCGATTCGTTTTCGCGAATCGACCGCCCCGTCAGCCGCGTGCCAAAAAAGATCGGGAAGAATCCGGATCCAATATGGACGGGATTCCCATACATACCGTCACAATGCATACTTATCTGATGAACAATTTATTATGTCAAGTTAATTGTCACGGGACCGAAAGTGTTATGGAGTTCTGATTCAGCAATGGTTCATCTGAAAAACTCCAAAGCTGATAGCTTCCATCGTTGGACACTGACATTAGTTATGACTGACGTCTTGTTGCCAGCCAGGTGGGGTTGGTTGATATGTTGGGAAATTCTAGTTAATAAAACACATTTGGATTCTACGCGTCAACCGGTTTACTTGATTCTTGACTAAGTTCTCAAAGTTGTTACACTGGCGACGAGGAAAATGCCTAGAAGGAGACAGGCAAGCACTTCGTCACCTGGTGCGGGGGACGGCATCGGTGTTGAAGAGAATGGCATCGGTGTTGACGAGAATAATTTTGATAAAAATCTTCCGAAAATGAACATCCGACCTTTTGACCCGGACACGGAACCATGGGAGTATTACCTTCCATATTTTGAGTTGGAATTGAGGGTCGCAAGAATTCGAACGGAAGACGACAAAAGGGACTTGCTGTTAACGAAAGTGGGTTCACAAACATTCAAATTTCTTGTTGATCATTTTCGACCGGCAGGTGTGAGTGATCAGTCCTATGATGTGCTCATCCGAGTCATAAATGACTACTACGTAAGGGAAAACAGCGAATCGTGTCGCATTCATCCTTCGGAAGAGAGCAGAGGACGAAGACGTGGGACGATTCATCAACGCTCTGAGGGCGCTCGCTGGGAAATGTGAATATGGCCAATCGCTGTCTGAGAGGGTGCGCGATCAGTTGATAGTAGGTATCAACAATGAGAAGTGGCAGTACGAGTTTCTAAGGGCTTTCCCTGGGAACAACCACACCCTGGCTCAGGTTGAGGCTTTGGCACGGCAGTTGGAACAGGGACAGAAGGAGCAACAGCGCTTGGTAGAATTGACTGAGACGCGCGGGGTCGCTAACGTCCGCCAAGGGAGTAAAAAAGAAACCTTAAGAGGTGAGCAGAAATTTATTTTGGTTAGGGGGAGAGATTGTTTCAAATGTGGGAAGAAGTTGCACAAGGGTGACGAGAAGTGCCCAGCGGAAGGAGGGAATTGCAAGCTATGTGGACGGAGAAATCATTTTGCTAGGGTTTGTTTCAAGAATAATCGGGCGGTATTCAAAAGAGAAGAACACAATGCAAATATGGTGCGCGATAAGGAAGGTGGTGCTTCATCAACGTCTATAAGCAGTTCGGGATCGGAGTTGGGAGTTCGGCAGTTAGTTAATAAGAAAGGGTCAAGAGTTATGCTAAGCGTGGAAGTGAATAAGAGGCCGCTAAAGATGTTGTACGACCCTGGGGCTCACCATTCGGTTATTAGCAGAAAAACCTGGAAATACATTGGACAACCAACGTTGAACCCATACCCCAATTTAATAGCGTACACGAATTTGGAAGTGAAGACTCTCGGGATCACCCAAGTAGATGTCACTGCTTTTGGAAACACTCAGCGGCTTCCACTTATAGTAGTAAACAATCCGGACGTTCCGCTCTTTGGCTTGGAGTGGGTGCTGAAATTTAATTTGCCTCTGCCTCCGGGGGCCGAAGTTTGTGCAGTAGGACGGCAGCTACTACCCTCAACTCCAAATCAAGATACTATACCTGCAGACATTAAAGGTTTAATTGAGCGTTTTTCAGATTTGTTTATTCCGTCTACAGGTACAATAAAGGGACATAAAATCGAAATCAGGTTGAAGGAAGGAGCGACCCCAAGAATTTTCAAGCCAAGGCCAGTCCCGTTTGCGTTAAAACCAGCCGTAGAGCAAGAATTGAATAGGTTGGTGAGTTTAGGCATAATTGAACTAATTGATCCTGCTATTACGCCTATTGAATGGGCTTCGCCGTTGGTAGTAGCTCCCAAGGCAAATGGGAAAATTCGCTTATGCGCGGATTTCAAGGTCACCATTAACAAGTACATTGTGATGGACAGGCACCCGCTCCCAACGTTTGAGGAGGTAAGCGCGCATCTTGCAGGGGGAGAGCAATTTTCTGTTATCGACCTAAGGGATGCGTATTTGCAAATGGAAGTTGCAGAGGAGTCGAAGCAGTACCTCATCTTGTCTACGCATAAAGGTTTCTTTCGATACTGTCGCATGCCGTTTGGTATAAGCTCAGCGCCAGCTAAATTCCAAAGGACCATGGAAGTCATTTTGGCAGGAATAGAAGGGGTTAGCTGCTACCTTGATGATATTATAGTGACGGCGAGAAGTCGGGGTGAGCATGTAAAAACAGTAGAACGGGTCCTATCAAAGTTAAGTCAAGCTGGAATGAGAATTCAGTTGGAGAAGTGCAAGTGGCTGCAGGATACTGTTGTTTATTTAGGCCACAGGTTTGACAAGCACGGAATTTATCCCACAGTAGACCACATTACGGCAATTAAAAAAATGGCGGAACCATCGAGCCAGAAGGAGCTTAGGTCATTTTTAGGTTGTATAAATTACTATCAGAAATTTGTGCCAAATTTACAGGGGAACTGCACTATCCTCTATGAATTGTTGAAAAAAGGCAATAAATGGAAATGGACTAAACAGCATGCGGAAAAGTTCAAGGACCTCAAGGGAGTCCTCACTGCAGAGACAACTCTAGCTCATTACACCCCGGACTTGCCATTGGTACTTTATACTGATGCAAGTGAGAAGGGGGTGGGGGGAGTCTTGTGTCACCGGTACCCCGATAAGTCGGAGCGACCCATAGCCTACACTTCCCGAGTTCTTAGTGCACCAGAACGGAGGTACTCAGTGATTGACAGGGAGGCTTTGGGAATAGTGCATGCGGTACGCAAGTTCGAGAGGTACCTGTACGGACGTCATTTCATCCTGAGAACTGATCACAAGCCGCTGACCTACTTGTTTGGCGATAAAGCTGAGTTACCAAAGGTGGCAATGTGTAGAATAAGTAGGTGGGCGCTAATGCTAGCGGAATTCGATTTTGAGGTGGAGTTCATTCCGGGAAAGGATAACAGTCCGGCAGATGTCCTATCGAGGCTGCCCGACCCTGGTACGGAGGTGACGGAGGAGAGAGGCTGCGGGCGGAAAATTGCACAAACCAGAATCAAGGACGTGGCCATTTCAAGGCGGGTACTGAGGAGCCGCATTCTGGAGGACCCGCAGCTTTCTAGAGTCGTGCAGTACATAAAAAGTTCGTGGCCTGCAAAATCAAATCTCTCAGAGGAATTACACACGTATTGGGAGAAGAAGGATGAGCTCTCTTATGAGGACGAGGTTTTACTCTGGCGGGGGAGACTTGTTATTCCCGCAACATTACAGGAAAACGTACTCCTCATATTGCACGAAGGTCACCCGGGGGCGTCGGCTATGCGGTCAGTGGCGAGGCTGAACGTGTGGTGGCCATCAATGGAAAAGCGCATCGAAACGTTTCTGAAGTCTTGCAAGGCGTGCCAGGAGAACCGTCCATGGGACCCAGAATCGCCTTTATACTCATGGAACATCCCCACTGAGGTGTGGTCCCGGGTACACGTGGACTTTGCTGAAGCTTTTGAGGGCCAGTACTGGTTAATAATTGTCGATGCTACGAGTAAATGGTTGGAAGTGTTTCCTATGAGGAGTATCACTGCGGAGCGCACCATAGCAATATTGCTGGAAGTTTTCGCGAGATGGGGGTTTCCAAGGGTCTTGGTTTCGGACAACGGTCCTCAATGGTTGGCCCAGACATTCAAGGACTTTTGTGCAAGGAACAATGTGCGGCATGTTACGACGACGCCATATCATCCCCGTTCAAACGGACTGGCAGAGCGGGCCGTAAGGACGTTCAAGAAACGATTTGCATCGTCCAAGGGAGACGGTGAGGACAGCCACACCCGACTATGCAGGTTCCTCATGTCGTACAGGGGTGCAGTGCATCGAACCACAGGGAGGACGCCGGCCGAGCTCATGTTGGGTCGACAACTTAAGACGAAACTGACGCTGCTCAAGCCGGATTTAGTGGGCCGTATAGAAGAGAACCTTTTTAAGCAGAAGATGTACCACGATAAAGGGTCGCATACCGTAAAGGAGTTCACAGGGGGCGAGACAGTCTGGGTGAAGAGGAGGAGGGAGGAAAAAGTTTTCAAGGAGGGAGTTATAAAGAAAAGGACGGGACCTCTTTCCTATATTGTCATTCTGGACGGGGTGGAGAGACGGGTACATGCGGACCAGTTGAGGAAGACTGAAGGGCGCCAAATTGGAGGGGGAGGAGTGTTGGACACTGACATTAGTTATGACTGACGTCTTGTTGCCAGCCAGGTGGGGTTGGTTGATATGTTGGGAAATTCTAGTTAATAAAACACATTTGGATTCTACGCGTCAACCGGTTTACTTGATTCTTGACTAAGTTCTCAAAGTTGTTACAGGTACTACTGCTAATTATTTACTGGTGGAGAACTTAGCTCCTTATACATCACTTGGCGGACTTGGAAATAAAAATAAGGAGGAAAGCAGTTGTCAGAGGTTCTGGTTCAGGAAACTTCACCTCAGAAGATGGGACAGCTGGGATTATTCGAGACATTATTTGACACTAGGAGATTTTTAAATCGGCATTTTTGCATTTGAAATTGGGAACTTGTGCCCTTGACAGAAGAAGAAATATCGAAGAGGCTTGGTACCTACGCCAATAATAGCTCTATTTGAACAGAAAAAGGGGAAAAATATAGAGCTATTAAAAAAAACTGAATGGCTAAAGTGTATATATTCATAAAACAAAGGGTTATTATAGTTCGTGAGATGTGAGAATGGACCAGAAGTTCTCCCTCCAGACCTGCTGACCCTGTTGGGGGTAACCCCTTCAGCGGTTTTCAAGCGTGCCACCTGAAAGGGAAAATATTATCTACCTAATGCACCAGCTCCCTCATTACGCATTACCCACTTGATTTCGGTCTGAGCCACTTCGTCATCGGTCACCGACGCTCAACTTGCATTTTTCTCGCTTTTTCAATCGTTTGTATAAACGCACTTTATCTAATTGGTTTCGATCTTGGCTTTTCAACGGACTTACACATTTTCGTTTATGGTTTCGTAGCGTCAGTTCTCGGAATTTATTTGGTTTTTATTTAGACAAGCTTGTGTGTAATGGAATCACCGGTGGATTCAACAATCGAAATTCCTCCCGGTCTTCGGACGGTGATCAAGAGTGGAAAACCCCTCAAATCGCAAGCACGCCGCTTGGTTTTTCGAGTGTGGAAGTTTTTCCAAAAAGAAAAAGAACACCAGGGTCATTTGAAAAACATAAACAAAATGTCTGCGGCGCAACTGGCCTCAGCAAGAACACAGTAACCACAATCTTGAGGGAAGGGAAATCTGGAGGCGAATAAGCTTTCGAGACGCCTGGTAAAACGAAGCCCAAGAAATGTTAAAAAACGGGCATCGATTCGTTCCATCAGATGGCTATCCGCAATCACATTTTGGGCCATTTCAAGGCGATACAAATACATCTTCGCCAGTTAGGGATTTCGAGGTCTTACAACGTAAGGCACATGCGGTGAGATAGTGGAAATCCATTTTCAAAACAAGACGTATCAAATGAAATAGTCTTTATTCCACAAAATATTATAAACAGAACTGTAGACCGGTACCATTATCAATAAGTACAACATACCTACTGACAAGAGTTTTTTATTGATTTAATTTTTTAATTTTAAGCTCTGTTTCGCAGGGAATGAAAAGGACATACATGATGGATGGAAAACACCTTTGAATCGATTGCTGGAATTGAATTGAGGCCCAGAAAATGTTTGAAACATCTACTTTTGACTCATCTCGATTGTGAGCACTTGAGGGAGGCGTAAAACTCCCGGACCAGTAGGGAATATTCCCTCCCAAGTGGCAACAGTGGTCCGCTCTGGGAGTAAGGGCGGTGCTTGAGGCTCCCCGATCGTGGGGGGCCATTTTTTTGGTCAGTCCTATTCTCATATATCTCACTGACTATAAAAAGAGGAGGATTCCTTCTGGAAAACCTCAGAGCTCTTCCTTCTGGAGAAACCATCAAAATGTAAAGTGGAGGGGGTCCCGAAGATAAAATCTAGCACGTATCCACCAACCACGCTCTGCTACCATGTAATGTATGGTGGGGGGGGGGGGAGGGTAACTAGCCGCCCTTACAGCGTAGTTTCCTCCTCACCACTCAACAAAGGTAGGGCGCTAGGGAGGCAGTGTGACAGCTGCACCTGCAGACACTGGTTTGATTATTACGCATTGCTTCCAGGAGTTGACGATTCGTTCTCGCGAATCGACCGCCCCGTCAGCCGCGTGTCAAAAAGATCGGGAAGAGCCCGGATCCAATATGGACGGATTCCCATATATACCGTCACAATGCGCTTCTCATCGGTAGGTTTCTCATAGGTTATGACGAGTGTGAAGTGCAATAAGGTGAGGGTCAACGTGGTTTGCTATGCCCATGTTGAAATTTTCATCGATGTTCCATGGTTATTCTTACAAAAACTTGTACCCATTTGTCTGAAATGGGCCGATTTTTCCTCAAATTTAACGCTACTAACTGATGAGAAAATGACAGTTATACCTATCATTCGGGAGAAATAACGAATATCTATATGGGTTCCTATATTACTAGCCAGTAACTAGGCAGTGACGTCGCACATTTTACTCTACTGTATAGTGTGAATATATACTCTATACCTACCTCATTACTACCTGCAGTGGCCAAGTCACAGTTTACACGACAACACGCAAGAAGTAAGGTTTTCAACTCGGACTTGACCAAATTTCAACCCTCTGGACCAGTGGTTCTCAACCTTTCCTCGGCCATGCCCCCCCAGCATCATGAGCATTTTTTGTGTGCCCCCCCCCCCTCCCCACCACCTCAGATTGAATTGAAAAAGAGAAGCACGCAGGTTTTTTTCATAACAAAGGATTTATTACAAAAATTATAATAAACTTTATTTTATGAAAATATTCTATTCAAATCATTCAATGCGAAGGTTGGCACTGTTTCTGTTGCACAATGCTCTTTATGTTCGGCACAATGTATACACGCATTATAACTACTACGCATTATAACTACTAGAGATCAGTTTTGTTTACTCAGCTGTCACCTTGGTCTCGTGACGCCTGTCTGTTCCTGTCTGTTAATATCTTCCAATCCTACTTTGTTATTGTTACCCACTGTTTTCAGACAGTCTCGCGCCCCCCCTTAAGTTCGCTTGCGCCCCCTCAGGGGGGCGCGCCCCCCAGGTTGAGAACCACTGCTCTGGACCATCAGGTGCCAGAGTTATGGGAGTTTGAAAATCGCTTTTCGGTGTAGAAGAACGGCTGGACGTGCAATGCTCCGGGTGGTCTAAAACAATTCTCGATTTAAAAACTAAAAAAAAACGATAACCTTCAATTGAAAGTTTTCGAGCTACGACGTTCTGGAAATTTCAACCCTTATTTTTCACTCCTTAGATAGACTGTTAGACTGTTACTGTTAGTAACGCCCAGCTTCGCGGACCAACTCTACCCCAAATGGGACCTGAAACCAAATTTCATTAATTTTGGTTCATGGTAACTAAGGAAAGTGCAAAGTACGGCGCGGCGTACGGTGGACGGACGGAAATTTTTTTTAAATTCCATTTTAGGATTCTACGTAGGTACCTTGAAACGGAAACCATCAAGGTTTGAGGGGGAGGGGTGGGGGGTTAAATTATTATAATAATTTTTTGTTCATGCTCGATTCAAAAGGTTCATTATTAAAAATAATAAACCAAACTTTCTGCGTTACTGTCAGTCTTCTCTAAGGAGTGAAAAGGAGTGATGTTCCCATGGTCATCGGACGGAACAGAGTAACATTCCGTTGAATGAAAACCCTTGTTAGGTATTCCATTAGACGACCTGGTGAAGAAGACAGAGCCGGCTCTTGATAGCACGTAGAGGAAGCGGGCTGACTGATTGAATGAATCCTTGAACAAATAAGCAGATTATCCTGCCTCAAGGGTCACGGAACGCAAAAGTTTATGCCACAACTTCCCTCTCTGAAGACGTTATTTTCTTCCTCGTTTCAAGTTAACGAGGGAAACCTCGACATGGTTCTTCCGTGATCATTTTCCTCGTGCACATCTACTGAATTTGAGAGTGACGATCAACCTACGTGCCGACCGACGGCTCCATGTACCTTGTTGGAAATACGAGTGAAACGAGTTGATGTTTCTTGTAATCCCCCCTCCAGTCTACCACGTGCAATCGTGCAGTGAGAGTCATCCTCTGGTTGTCTGAACATTTATTCAGTTTTACGTAGGTAAAATGTCTAAATGTTTCAAATGCGGTAAGGGCTTTACCCAAAATGCCAATCGAATGTCATCCGCTGCATGCAAGGCACAATTTCACCTGGGCTGTAAGAATTTTTCAGAGGAAGATTACGCATTTCAAAAGGAGAGTTTGAAGCCATGGTTTTGTGCTGGCTGTTTCAAGGTCAAACGTAGATCAGTTGGTGGGAGCGAAAACAGATCCGTCAACAGTAGTCCCGCCACTTCAGTTGCTGATGGCAATGGGTAGGACGAGAGTGAGGGATTGGATTCTGATCAAGATGTAAAGTCCAATCCTAGCACTTCGAGCCGAATTCAGGCTGAATAATACTGATCTAAAAGCATCGTTGAAGGTCAATTCTGAGTTCGTTCAAGACCTGAAAAACAACCTTAATTCGTAATCGGATATCATTAAGGAGAATTCGGATGCAATTACCTCTCTTAAGGCTGAGCTGTCGAAGCTGAGCACAGCGAATGAAGATCTGAAGTCACAAAACAGCACTCTTCTGAAGCGGGTTGACGCGCTAGAATCTAAACTTCCGAATCTGAGCAATATTCATTGGATAAAACCATTGAAATTGCCGGAGTACCGAGCCAACCCGGTGAAGCTGTTGTTGACATAGGTGAGGGTCGAGCGGTCAACTTCGATTTGAACGAATCGATGGTTGATAATTTGTTTCCGAAAACGTCCCCCTGTCGGCTCCGATCAGCCTGGTTCTATATGTATGACCTTCGTTCGCCGACTCGATAAGGAGGGCTTCATCTCAATCTCATCTGCGAAGATAAAAAATGATTTCTCGATTCGAGATGGGCAGAAATTTTCATTGCCATGATTTTGAAACTGTATGACATTGTCCATGGATCGTAATAAAAACCAAACACCAACCCGCTCCATGGCTTGATAACGAAATAAGAAATTTAATGAAAGATAGGGATAAAATCTACAAAACAATACGTGAAAGCTAACAAATGCCGTGAAATATACAATAACTACAAAATACTTGAAAAGAACGTACATATAACAGATGGTACGGAATGCAAAGGCGAAACACTATTACGACCTACCTATATATTGAAAACAAGCAATCAAGTGATTTCAGGAAAGTAATTCGTAGTCTCGGGATTGGTAAGGCAGAATCTGGGGAAGTTTTACTTGCGGTTTCAGTGGACGAAATAAATGAGCATCCTTGTAAAACTTTTGAAGAACAGACAAACCCGAGATATTTCAAAAGTTTAGCAAGATTTTGCCTGTAGTGAACCATTCACAATACCCATTCTAACAGAAGAGGTAGTAGAAAATTGTCTACGTGCAGTGAAGTCGAAATCTATCGGCGCAGACGGTGTCCCAGTAACTTTACTTAAATAACATGCTTTCGGATATAATATTGTCCCGATCCTGACTCATGTATAGGTACAATATTATTTTTGTTGACAAGCGGAATTTACCCTAGTCTCGGACAATAAAACCAATACCCAAAACCAAATCGCCGTCGCCAGTCAATGAATTTCGGGCAATCTCACTCCTCTGTATAGCTGGTAAAATTATTGACAAGATAGTTTATAACGAGCTAAGTCATTATGTTGTGGAGAAATATGAATTATTAGACCCAAATCAGCCAGGGTATAGGAAATCGCACTCATAAAGGTACTTGATGACGTGCGAAGGGGCATGGATAAGCAGAATGTGATCATAATGGTTATGGTCGACTTTCCTTCTCCTTTTGATCTTCTCAGGAAAGACACAATTATGGCCATCTTAAGCTCTATCAGTATTCGAGGGACTTTACTTACTTGGTTCGATTCATATTTATCCGAAAGTAATCTATATGTTAAAGGGCCTGCAAATGCTCTTTCGTCATGGAGAGATATCCGGTTGGGTAGCCCTCATATGTTAGAACTTTGCCTGATTTTTTAACATGTTTAATGTTTTAGGGCTGGGGGTCATTCTGTGAATTCCGACACGCAAATATGCAACGTTTTTCATTGGTTACTACACAGTTACTACCTTCTGTTGTAGCAACCATAAAGAATATCGCACTCGAAAGAAACAAGAGTCAATAGCTACGTTTTTCATTGGTTACTACACAGTTACTACCTTCTGTTGTAGCAACCATATGTTGATGGCGAGTTCTATAATAAGTACAGTAAATGCAACATTATACTTGTAGAGTTCAGTGAAATTGTGGCTTTCATTTTTTCTTGACATTAAAAAACTATATCTAATTTCTCCCTTGCGAGGGAAAAACATTAAACATGATTTAATGTTTTTCCCTCTCAAGGGAGAAATTAGATTTGTATACAATTTCATTCACACTGGAGTCGAAAATGCCTGTCGGTGCAAACTTCGGGGCCTTACTGTGAACGAACGGCTGGACGTACGGTGCTCCGGGTGGTCTTAAAAAACTCTTAAGTTCAAGAACTATTTAAAACCGTAAAAAGATTCACGCAAAAAAAGGTATAGGCGTTTAGAAAATTTCAACCCCTATTTTGAACCCCTTAGAGATGACTCACAGTAACGTCGAGCTTCGAGGACCAACTAGACCCCGAATGGAACCTTTAACCCGAATTTCATCAATTTTTTTTCATGGTAACTAAGAAAAGTGGCCCGTACGGCGTACGGCGGACAGACAGAAATATTTTTATTGCAGTTTTGGATTCTACATACCTTGAAACGTAAACCATCAAATTTTGAGGGGGGGTAAGAATTTTTTTTTTCATGCTCGATTCCAATGGTTCATTATTGAAAATAATAAACCAAAAAAAGGATTACCGGATACTGTAAGTAGGTATCTAACTCATATCATTCCTGATAGATCAATCTAATAAATCGGCACTAGCAAAGCACGTTTTCTGAGGAAACCAGATACACGATGTATGCTGACGACTTACAGTTTTATCAATCATGTGATGTCAACGAAATAAATCAAACAGTCGAGCGCTTAAATTACGACTTGATTAAGCTGGAAAAATGGTGTTCCGATCATGGTATGAAGGTAAATGGAACTAAAACTAAGGTAGGTAATGATTCTCGGGAATTCGAAAATCATATCCAAAGTCAATCAATCGCGCATTTTCAAAGTAGTGTAAATCTCGACTTAACTAGAATACGTTCAGAGTTTCAAAAACTTAGGAATTATGGTTCGAAATACGCTTTCCTGGGAAACCCAGGTCACAAAAATATGTAATCAGGTTTTCAAAAGCCTGTATCAACTGCGAATAATAGCAACGGATTTCCCTGTTCATGTGAGGAAGCAGTTGGCTCAATCTCTACTCTTACCTATATTAGACTATACCCCTGTAGCCCTGTAAAGCTATGGTTCTGTGGTGGTCACTAATTCCGTATGAGAAGGATGTCTATACCCGATCCCGAGATATAAGATCTACCCTAAGCTGTTCCGTTTACCCTTTGGCAGGAAGATCTTACTCTCTAAAGGCTACTTCCCTTGAGAATCAAAGAGTACTGATATACCTACTCCTGGAATTCGAGGGTTCTAAATAAAGCTGAGCTTGATTAGTAACTTACACTCTTCCGAAACAGAAGCGATGTTTAATGAAGGAATATGAATAATCGAATGAAATATACATATATGTGTGTAATCTAAAGCAAGTCCTACCTAAGCCCTCGGAATTGAGAATGTTTCGAACGCACACCGCGATAAGTTGCGGCTTTCGCGAAACTCACGCGGGAGCGAACGGATAACAGTAGTCGAATGACTCTGACCTGTTTGGTGGTATCAGATTCCGGTGATTGCCTGATGGCTGGTCCTGGCGACTCGACGGGAGCAGGCTTCTGCAGCTAGGATGGAGGGAATCTGTCAGGTTTCCTCTAAGCGATCAGCTCAAAGAGAAAGAAGGTTGCGCACGACGCCTATCGTCTTGTTGCTTCCACGACGTCTAAGGAGAGATAGTTTTGATTCCGAGTTTCCGATAAGTTGCCAGTTCGGGTCGGAGGCGTGATAGGGCGTTCTGTCTAGGGAGTCCAATCAAAATTTTGGATTCAGAAGGAGAGGGATGATCATTTCGGCTCACTAGGTGTAGCCGTGACGACAGGATCCTGTACCAATTTTGGTACATGCGGGAAGGGGTACGGTTCCGCCTACCGCTGCGTCACGATTGCAACGGCCAAAGCACGGTCGTTCACTGTGGCCGCGAGGTCTTGGGAAATCGGACGTCAGAACTCCTGAATTAACACTTTTGGTTTGGCGGTACATCATGTGGAAAAGTCCGATTTTTCATTTTCCCACATGTGTACTGTTCAAATCCCATGGCAGGTTCAACGGAAATTTGGTTGATGCCGCTGACCTGACAAGCCCTATGTGACCTTAAAGGTGAAGATGTCGTTCGTCTGCGAAAAGGGCAACTGAGCGCAATATTGAGATGTTTTTTACGTATTAAACAGGATGAACAGATAACGCCTCACTATAGTAGACCAATAGGCTGGCTGAAAATAGCCGAAAGGAAAAAATTGCAAATTGCCATAATGATCTTTAAAATCCTAAAATTTAAAATACCACAATATTTATACGACGAATTTAAATGAATGTCACAAGTTCATTCTAGAGAAACTAGAAATGAGGACAAAACTATGCAGATTCCTATTCATGGAACTGCAATTTTTAATCGGTCCTTCATAGTACAAGGTACAAGGATTTACAACGAACTTGTGGGAATGTTTAAATTGGAATTGAAAACGGATACTTTCAGAAAAGAAGTGAAAAATGTTGATGAGAAGTACTGAATCACGATGATCAGATGCTATTAGAATCATGTAAAATTTCCTGAAATGTAGAAAATAATGTTACTAAATGAGAAGTGTAATTTTTATTAATTTTTATTTTTTCAATTATCTTTTACTGGTATACGGGTATCGCATTATTCTAATGTAATTATTATTGATTTACAATTGCAAGAGGATTTATTGTAATTGCTATTTCCAGGGAATGTGGAAGAGAGGGCCTGAAGGCCCGGAAATTTCCCTGGTGGGTAAATAAAAACATCAATCAATCAGTCCCTCTCCCCACCATCATCCCCTCTGTCACCCACTATCCCCCTCTACTCCCCTCTATCCACCTCTCACATCCCTCTCGCCCCCCTCTCATCCCCTCTCACCACCTCTCACAACCTCCCCCTCTCACAGAAATATCATCCCAAATCTCTTCAAATGGCCGTAGTTCAATTTTGGGCTCTCTAACGTGGCTATCCAGTCTACAAATAAATAAATAATGAAAGCTCGCACCCCAGCTCTGTTCCTCCTGCGTATCCCCTGCTACGTTTCGCACCCAAGATCTATTCATTTTCGGCACCTACTGCTACTTTTCGCTCCCCAGCTCAATTCCTATATCACACCCCCTACTCCTCTCCGTATCCAAGCTCTATCCCATTTTTGCACCCTCTGCTACCTCGCACATCCAAGCCCTAAATTACTGTTTCGCACCCGCTGCTACTTTTCAAACCCAAGCTCTGTTCCTTTTTCGCACTCACCGTTACCCAACCTCCATTCCTATTTCGCACCCACTGCTGCTCTTCCCACCCAAACTTTGCTCCCTTTCGCACCCACTGCTGCTCTTCCCACCCAAACTTTGCTCCCTTTCGCACCCACTGCTACTTTTTGCACCCAAGCTCTATTCCTTTTTCGCACACTCTGAGTTCCATACCTCAAAACAGTGGGGACAAAAGTCTTGGTATTCAAAATTGTTCGTAACGATCTGAAGCTCCATTCGTGATGAGCCTGGAACCCAGAAGAATCCAGGATTCCTGGAAACGGGTACAAAAAAGAAACCGCTGCAAATCCCTGCGCAACGGTTTATTATTTTGTACAGAATATCCTTCTGTTACAGATCACAGCTTTCCGTATAGATAACCCTTCTATATAATACATGTACTATTGTCTACATAATTAATAGAGAGTTGTCGCAACCAAAAATTGACGATCGGGAGAGAGAACGTAAACGCAAGTGCTACGTTCGAGACGTAAGTTTTGGCGTTTTCAAGACTTGCGTTGCCCAGCACCACGTAACTATTGGAAAGATGCGACGCATCTCAAAGCTACGTACTACGTAACTTGATAAGTAAACTTCTTCGCGGATAACCAAATTCGATTTCCATGGCTACCCTATCGCTTCACGTCGAATTTTATAGAAAGACAGGAGGAGCTGGCCTCGGGAAGGTTTTCCGCCGTTTGCGTTGTCTTTATTTTGGGTTCTTTTTAGGTATATTTGGAAGCTTGAACTTCATGTGGTTCGTGTACCTATTCATCTTGAGCATTGCCATCCGAAAGCCATGAGCACGGTAAGTGAGTGCCTTGTAATTAGTAAGTATTGCGGGTATGTAAAATTATACGAAGGACCCAAGGTCTCACGGTGCCGTGAGTACGGTTTTACAGTAAAAGGGCACGATTGTTCTTCTAGAAATTGTTCAAAACTCGTAGAAACTATTACTGAATAATTATGTTACGAGCTAGTTTGAGAATAAAGAGGTTAACTTGACAGACAAATTAATATCATTGACAAATTATTACGTTAACGTCACTTCAAATATGTCCGGAGTTACGTAGACACGTAACTTTCTCATGGAACGTACGATAGATAGTTAGCATCCGAAATTGTCACCCTAGAACAGAGTTACGTTTTGGAGTTGCGTTTTTCGGAAAATGGTTGCGACAACTCCCTATTAGAGAGTTGTCGCAACCAAAAATTGACGATCGGGAGAGAGAACGTAAACGCAAGTGTTACGTTGGAGACGTAAGTTTTAGTGTTTTCAAGACTTGCGTTGTCCAACACCACGTAACTATTGGAAAGATGCGTGTCACGCATCTCAAAGCTACGTTCTACGTAACTCGTATGTAAACTTCTTCGCGGATAACCAAATTCGATTTCCATGGCTACCCTATCGCTTCACCTCAAATTTTATAGAAAGACAGGAGGAGCTGGCCTCGGGAAGGTTTTCCGCCGTTTGCGTTGTCTTTATTTTGGGTTCTCTTTAGGTATATTTGGAAGCTTGAACTTCATGTGGTTCGTGTACCTATTCATCTTGAGCATTGCCATCCGAAAGCCATGAGCACGGTAAGTCAGTGCCTTGTAATTAGTAAGTATTGCGGGTATGTAAAATATACGAAGGACCCAAGGTCTCACGATGCCGTGAGTACGGTTTTACAGTAAAGGGGCACGATTGCTCTTCTATAAATTGTTCATAACTCATAGAAAACCATCAAATGGAATAATTACTATTACTGAATAATTATGTTACGAGCAATTATGAGAATAAAGAGGTTAACTTGACAGACAAATTACATATCATTGACAAGTTATTACTTTAACGTCACTTCAACATAAATATGTCAGAAGTTACGTGAACACGTAACTTTCTCATGGAACTTACGTTGGATAGTTAGCATCCGAGTTTGTCACCCTAGAACAGAGTTACGTTTTACAGTTGCGTTTTTCGGAAAATGGTTGCGACAACTCTTTAATATGTAGATCGCAGAACCTCCGTACCTTAGTACCTAACCCCGTACTCGTTACTAGGTACCTGCCTAAATAACGAGTTAAATGTTGCTAAAATAATTCTGAACGCAAATAATGAAGTTCTGGAGGGGAATTGTTGATGTGTAGTGAAAAAAGTTGCAAAAGTACCTACCAACAAACTCCAGCCCCTTCTACATAGATGGTATGATGAACCGTTGTGTAATAATTTACCGTTGTGTAAAAATTGACCATTGTGTAATAATTTATTCACCAATAATACTTCAAAGTTTGTTCAAGTTTCACTATCTATCAACAAACTCCAAAACAATAAATTTTTCAAATGAAATAATATCACAGAACAATAAACACTCAACTTCATACAGCCATCCGTGATTATAATCAGGTGCTCCTAGCGATGATGGTCTCGGGCCAATTCCAGATTGTCAGCGCGTCCCTAGTGATGATATTTGGGCTGAATGTGGTTGGGATGTATTTCATTCGCCATTCTGTTGAAAATGCCTGTCTGTGCAAACTTCTGGGCCTTACTGTGAACTAACGGCTGGACGTAAAATGCTCCGGATGGTCCTAAAAAACTTTGAATAGTTCGAGAACTATTTAAAACCGTACAAAAATTCGAGATAACGGCGTCCTGGGGATTGCAACCCCTATTTGACTGACAGTAGAGTCGAGCTTCGAGGACCAACTGGACCCGAAACGGGACCTACACACAAAATTTCGTTAATTTTGGTTCATGGTAACTAAGGAAAGTGCTCAGTACGGCGTACGGTGGAAGGACAGACATTTTTGGTTTATTATTTTCAATAATGAACCATTGGAATCGAGCATGAAAAAAAAATTCTAACCCCCCCCCCCCCCCCCCCCCATTTGATGGTTTACGTTTCAAGTATGTAGAATCCGAAAATGCAATGAAACAATTTCTGTCCGTCCGCCGTACGAACCACTTTTCTTAGTTACCACAAGACAAAATTGATGAAATTCGGGTTATAGGTTCCGTTCGGGGTCTAGTTGGTTCTCGAAGCTCGACGTTACTGTCAGCCATCTCTAAGGGGTTCAAAATAAGGGTTGAAAATTTCAGAACGCCGTAGCTCGAAAACTTTCCATGGAAGGGTATGTTTGTTTTACATTATTAAATTTGCCTTGAGCTAAACAATTTTTTGAGACCACCCTTTTGAGACCATCCAGCCGTTGGTGTGCGCCAAAAAGCTTCGTCAACACGATCGTGAATCAAACTGTATAAATCCGGCCCGGATATCATCACTACGGAGCGCCTGATTATAATCGAGGATGGCTGTAAGAAGTCGAGTTGGTTGTTCTGCGATATTATTTCATTTGATAAGTGATGGATCTATTGGATTTTGTAGGTAGGTACTTGTGAAACTTGAACAAACGTTGAAGTACCTATTTTATTGATGGGTAACTTATTACACAATGGTAAATTATTATACAACGGCAATTTATTTCATAACGGTAAATTATTACGCAACGGTAAATTATTACACAACGGTTCTTCTACCAAGAAGGGGCTGGATTTTGTAGATCGGTACTTTTGCAACTTGAACAACCGTTGAAGTATTATTGATGGGCATGTTATTACACAACGGTTCATTATACTTGACCACGAGGGTAGGTACTGACCACAGAAAACAGTCATCTACGCAGAAGGGGCATCTATCTCACTCCACATCAACAATTATTTTCCTTCAGAACTTCATTATTTGCGTTTCTTTTTGCCGTTCCAGTTGCTGTTTGTCATCGACTGAATTATTTTAGCCAAATTTAACTCGTGATTTAGATAGGTAGTTAGTACTCGTGATTTAGATAGGGACCTTGTAACGAGTACAGGGTTAGGTACCTACTAACCTACGGAGGGTCTGCGATCTACATAATATTTATGTATAGAATAGCACATATTATAGACGGGTTATCTATAAAGAGAGCTGTGATCTGTAACAGAAGGGTATTCTGTACCAAATAATAAACCGTTGTGCAGCGATTTGCAGCGTTTTTATAGCATTTTCGGATTCTACATACCTTGAAACGGAAACCATTAAATTTTGAGGGGGGTTAAACAATTGTTTTTCATGCTCGATTCCAGAGGTCCATTATTGAAAACAATAAACCAAATTTATGTTGATAGGTACCTGCTAAACATTTTGGACTCATGGCTATACTTATTTTGTCTATTAATTTTCTCCGAGGATTCCCTAATGAACTTGAATTTTAATTTTCTTTCAAAAGTGAACTACATTAATTTACTGAATTCATCCACTACATTCCTCGGGGCTCATGTCCAGAAGTTCGGATGGTCGGAAAATGTCCAAACTTATTTCTTGGAAGTCCACAGCTTCTTTTCACAACCATCCAGAAAATCTCAGAGCTTTTCGGGAAGGGAGGACGAACTTTGGTGCCCGTTTCCGTTTCCTCCCCAAGCAGATTTTCCGGTCGGATTCGAGGCTGGCGACGAAAGTTCGAGCTCAATGAAGGTTTTTCCTCATTAATGCGATTCCAACGATAATTTCAAAGATGGCGAGGGGGAGGGGGGAGACCATTGTAGTGATTCGATCTCGGCGGAATTCGGCTCTAAGACAAGTAACCTTCGCTCAGAATGAGGTTATCTGGCTGTTGCAGTGATAATTATCGTATTTTCCAATCCTTGCTCCTTGGAGTCTGGAAGCATTTTTGATGGAGGCGGTGGGAGCGATTTAATAGGTCGTAAACCCTCTTCGAGAAGCCTCCCGAGTCGGTTTTTCCAAGGAATAATTACCCGCTAGAGAAGGCCGAGAGTTGGAAAAGATGGAGGAAGAATCGTTAAGTTTTATCAGGGAGATATTTGTTGAAACTCTTGTGAACAAGGTGTAGCATAAGACTGCGCTATCAGCTGTAAGAGACGTCATACCTGACCTGCGCCTTACTCAGCGTCATTGCTACTCTCTCTGTACATCATCTCGTTGGTCTGACACTATTCAAAAACGCTGGAAATTATTACAGAAGGGTTTATTATTTTCGGCATGGATTCTCTTTCTGCGTAAATCAGTGTTTTCTCCCCCAAGGAAAGCCCTAAAATCGAGTAGCAACTTAGAAAATGGAGTCGTACAGTGGAATGGCGGATGAGGTTTGGAATTGCATGGAAGAAGTGTCCTGTTGAGAAACAAAAGCCGACGCCTCAACGCGAAATCCCAGGTTTTCGAAAGGCCTATCAAAATTTCGATTTTGCTGATGCGCAATAGTCATAGTTACAATGATCCAATACAATATCCAGTACAATGATAAATCAATGATCCAAGCATGATGAAATTCATTGCGGTCCGTCTTCTTCCAATGATCTTATGCCAATTTATTGAAACCTATCGATTTCCGGTGACCCAAAGAGCAGCTGATTATCTACATTGGGCCAGTTGCCCATAATAAAACATATTGGCAACGTATAGGTTATGAATCTAGGGCCATTTCCCTATAGCCTCTATATGGAGCCTCAATCTGTGGCAATATATTATGGCCCGCTGAACCCTCTACCCCCCTTCGCTATATTGGGGGCTATATTGTTGCGGCGTCCCTAACAATGATATGTGGGCTGAATGTAAACTATTTGGTTGACCCTTCTGTTGAGGAAGCCTGTATTTGCAAAATTCAGGGCCTCACTGTGAACGAACGGCTGGACGTACAATGCTCCAGGTGGTCTCAAAAATCCCCCAAGTTCGAGAACTATTTAGAAACGCTGCAAAGTTCTTGTCACGTGGGATTATTGTTCTGCTGGACATACATACAGAAACATCGGCTTTTCATTTATTGTTTCGTTCAAGTAAAATGATTGACATAGTTATTTTTGATGGTTTCCACCAATTTTGGCCCCTAAAAACACGAATTAGGCCCCTGTTATTTTTTTCCCACCAATTATCTTTGATAATTGTGTCAGACCTGATCCGACGAAAAACAATCAGTTTCACCGATCGTCTCGACATCCTTCCTTGCCCCAGTTGCAGAAGCGCTGACCCAGGAGCACACTTCGTCCTCGGACACACGCGCCTGCGATCGCGCGTTACGAGTGGCGGAAACAATACCCCACCAATCGAATCATGAACCATACAGCAGCAAAGACAGCAAAAGGGGGTCGTTGAGTTCAGGAACCGGAAGGGAGAACATCCTTAGAGCCACCGACCCGACCCCTATGCAGCAGTGCCACCTCGAAGAGGTACTTCTTCCCTGGCCCAATCCTCGGTATTACACCGACGGAGCCCACCCACCTTCCGAAGCCGGCACGACTGGGAACATAGCTCGTTTCCAGGTCGGAGGAGCAGGACCGAAGGTACGCGGACCATCCCGACTAATTTTTCCCTTCCGTTCCGCGGCCGCCGCACATTCGGGCGTAACTCGGGTGCTTACACGCCCGATTACCCTTGGGAAGACCTAGTTAGGCATTTGCATGCCACTAAGGCTTATTTTAAATGTGATTAAAGATTCCCATACTCTACTGAATCCGGCAGATGTGTCCCCCAAGTCCTAGCACCCACCAAATCCGCTCCCTCCAGGAGCCCAGCGTTGCCTGGCCCCCAGGCCGCCCAAGACAGGTGAAGGCCGATAGGCAAAAGTTAACGCAGTATCAAGAATACAACGGCTCACACATTGATAATGCCATTTAATTGTCTTGATTCACCCCTTGATACTACTTCCAGCGTTATTATACAAATTTATGGTGATTTGAGACATTTTCCCAGGTTTTTGATTCATAAAAAATAAATTTTGGGAGCTGAACCTTCGTTACAACATCAATTCTTCATTCTTTGGTCAAAATGAACTTCATATCCGGTCTTCTTGCCCTAAAACACATGGAAAACGATAACTCACAAGCTCTTGTTCACTGAACAATTAAAAAAAAACTCGAAAACCCCTATTTTAATACCCATCCCCCCCCCCCCCCACCAAACACCTCTGGGTATATTCCGATAGGGAGGCCGAGCTTCTGAGCACAGCTAGGACCAAATATGATCCCAAATGGGGAATCAAACTGGGTGCGGAAGCACGACGATTTTAGACGAAGATTTACCGTAAATTTAAAGCTAGAACTTCATTAGAACCATAATTTTTCCATTCTTCGGTAAATATCGACTTAATATTCGATCTCCTCGTCCAAAAACTTTTTGTGTTTAGTAACATGAGCTTTTGAGGCATCGTTTTCCATGTTTTTTAGGACTAGGAGACAAAATATGAAGCCTATTTTGACCAAAGATTGGACAACTGAGGTTTTAACGAAGTTTCAGCCTTAAATTTACGTTAAATTTTGGTCTAAAATCGTTGTTCTTCCTCATATAGTTTGGGTACAAATTTTGGAACACATTTGGGTCCTAGTTGTACTCCAAAGCACGGCCGCCCGATCGGAATACACATAGGGGTGTTAAGATGGTGGTTATAAAACTTTTTTCTGGGCGACTGAATAGGTGCATTATTTACGGAATAATAAACCAAAACGTAAAAAATTCGAAAAATTTCAACGCCCTACTGTTCACACTTTAAAAAAGATGACTGACGATAACGCAGAGCTTTGCGGACTAGCTACACTCCAAATATGACATGTAAACAAAATTTCATTAATTTTGGTCCATGGTAAGTAAGGAAAGGGCGAAGCACGGTGTACGGCGGACGGACAGAAATTTTTTAATTCGATTTTCGGATTCTACACATCTTGAAACGAGAACCATCAAATTTTTTTTTTTTGGTGGGGGTTGAAAATTTGGTTTGTTGATTTATTATTTCAGCCCGAAAAAAAAAAATTTAACCCCCCCCCCCCCCCTCACAATTTGATGGTTTCCGTTTCTAGGTATGTAGAATCCAAAAATGCAATAAAAAAAGTCTATCCGTCCGCCGTACGCCCTACGCCGTATTTCGCACTTTTCTTAGTTACCATGAACCAAAATTGACGAAATCCGGTTTATAGGTCCCATTTGGGGTCTAGCTGGTCCTCGAAACTCGGCGTTAATGCCAGTCAATCCTAAGGGGTGAAAAATAGAAGATGAAATCTCCAGGACGCCGTTTTCTAGAATTTTTTTACGGTTTTAAATAGTTCTCGCACTTGGGATTTTTTAAGACCACCCGGATCATTGTAGGTCCAGCCGTTCGTTCACAGTAAGGCCCAGAAGTTGGCACCGACAGGCATTTTTAACAGGATGGTGAATGCAATTGTATACATTTAGCCCAGATATCATCGCTAGGTACGTGGCAACAGTCGGGAATCGGCCCACGATAATCATTGCTAGGGAGCACCTGATTATATTCACGGAGTATGAAGTCGAGTAGGTTGTTCTGTGATATTATTTCATTTGGAAAATGATGGCTCTTTTGGAGTTTGTTGATAGTGAAACTTGAACAAACGTTGAAGTATTATTGATACGTAAATTATTACACAGTGGTAAATTATTACACAACGGTAAATTATTACCCAACGGTTCATTTTACCATCTACGTAGAAGAGGCTGGAGTTTGTTGGTAGGTTGCAACTTTTTTCACTCCACATAAACAATTTCCCTTCAAAACTTCATTATTTTCGTTTATTTTTGCCATTTTAAGTAGTTACTGTTTGTCACCGACAGAATTATTTTAGCAACATTCAACTCGTGATTTAGGTAGGTAGCTAGTAATGTGTACGGGGTTAGGTACTAACCAACGGAGTATCTGCGATCTACATAATATGTATAGAATAGTACATATTATATTATATAGACGGGTTAGCTATACGGCGACCTGTGATCTATAACAGAAGGGTATTCTGTACAAAATAATAAACCGTTGTGCTGCAGCGTTTTTTATTTTCAATGATGAACCTTTGGTATCAAGCATGAGGAAAACAACATTTAATCCTCCCTCAAAATTTTACGGTTTCCTTTTGAAGGACGTAGAATCCGAAAATGGAATTTAAAAAATTCCTGTCTGCCCGCTGTACGTCGCACTTCGCACTTTTCTTCGTTACCTTGAACCAAAATTAATGAAATTTGGTTTGTAGGTCCCGTTTGGGGTCTGGTTGGTCTGCAATGCTCGGCGTTACCGTCAATCATCCCTAAGGGGTGAAAAATAGGGTTTGAATTCTCCAGAAAGCCGTAGCTCGAAAACTTTCAATAGAAGGGTATGGTTTTTTTACGTTTTTAAAGTGATGTGCAACTAAAGAATTGTTTGAGACAACCCGGAGCATTGTACGTCCAGCCGTTCGTTTGCACCGAATAGCTTCAAAATGGTCGTAAATGAAAAGGTATTAATCCGGCCCAGATATCATTGCTAGGGAGCACCTGATTATAGTCACGGATTGCTGAAGTCGAGTTGGTTGTTCTGTGACAATATTTATTTGAAAATTGATGGCTCTTTTGGATTTTGTTGATACGTACATTTGAAATTTGTACAAACATTATGGATAGGTACTTCATGAATAATAACAAATAAATAATGATTGCATTACTGAATCCCTTGCATGTTTATGAAACTGATTCCCAGTATTCGATCCAGTATTCGATTCACGGCTTCCCTGGGGGGAGCACGAGGGTAGGTATTGACCACAGAAAACATTGCTCTACGCAGAAGGGGCATCTATACAGGGAAATTATCACACAGCGGTTTCTTAAACAAAGGTTTGTTATGCAATGGTTTGTTATTTACCTTATGCTTCATGAGTAACAACAAATAGTTAATGATTGAATTATTGAATCACGCACATTTTTGTGAAACCGTAATTCCCGGACCGGTCTACCAGTAAATAATAAACCGTTGTGTAATAATTTGCTGCGTTTTCTCCATTCTCTTTCATGCTTGATTCAAAGGTTCATTATTGAAAGTAATGAACCGAAATCTACGGAAACAGTCTCTTACAGATTTTTCTTCCTTCTAAACTTTTGATCGGTATTCGATTACTCGATGTTTTGTCGTAGATGATTTACTCCAGATGATTGAATCACACATTGTTTTGATTCAGACACGGTACGTCCCCTCAAAAATCATCTCATTCAATCATGGTTCATTTCTGCAACTCCCAAGTATTATGTGCATAATATTATGCACTTCCTTCCCGATTCTTTTGTTTTGTATTGATAGAACTCAATGTTTGATTACTTAAAAGTAACTGGGGGAAATATACGGAACTAAAATGCCATAATACCATTCAACACGCCATTTGCTTTAATACCATTCAATTCGAATATTGGATTTGTTTTCATCCCGTGGTTTGAGTACCTATTTTTTGTTTTCCTCTCATCTGAATTAGGGTTTTGGTTTCCAAACGCAATTACTCCTGCAGAACATTCTGAAAAAATATCTACTCACATTTCATTACGTTAACACCGGCCTTTCATCCTCTCCTGAAACAATAGTGAGTTTGTTGTAGCAGGTCATGATTGTTCTTCTCGGTGTAAGATAACGCTTGGGGAGCCGAAATAATTGAGGATTCAAGATTGTTTAGTTCAGCTCGTTTTAACTGTCTCAGTAGGAATACTACTCCCCACCTTCCCATCAGGACCATATGCCTGCTGCTTTTCACGTTCATTAACAGAAAATGAAATGTTCTAAAACGGTTTTTTCTTCGTTCAGAGAAAACCGAGTGCATGTTTTACCTGCTCTCCGACAAAATTTTCCTTTAAAACTCTGTCATTCGTGCCCATACGAGGGCAGTTGAAACCTTCTTTTTATTGAATTCCTCACTCATGAGGGGTTACTGTACATAATACGCGTAGATTCTCTTGGCCAGAAATACCAAAGTAGGTACACCATCTACTTGCATCAAAAATATTATAACCAAAGTATGGAAAATTCGGTACATTCTCTCCGTCTCCTACACGAAACATCTGATGGCACATGTTTAGTGAACTTTTCATCACTGTACATTTAGGAATCCCCAGTCTTCCCCCTGAATTTGACCATTATAACTGCTGGTCAGCGCTGGAGATGGAACCGTGCTTATCGAGGAAGTTTGGGAGTGGGTTAGTGTAACACATCTTTGCCAACCCTTCTTTTATCTGCTCACAGCATGCAGCATGCCGTCGATTTTGGGAATGTCACTCCTATCAAACAAGCCATGAAAAAAATTTCATGCTATCAATTAGGAGAGATGGGAAAGATGTTGCGAGAAGTGGTTGCAGAAGAAATTATAAAACCCTTAATTTAGTCCTGACTTCTGCAATAGTCCTTGTGTCAGAAAATATAGTACCTACGACTAAGTTCTGACAAGTTGCTTTGAAGGTACTGGGCCAAGTACTGCTTTCACGGTTAACGAGAAAGGTCTCTGACATTGCGAGTTCTTCTAGTTGGGCTTCACATTTTGCAACTACCAGCGCCGAATGGAAGCCTGAATTCACTGCAGCAATGGTCATTCTTTCCTGTTTAATGAGTCCGACACAAATGTTCTATCTGAATAATGGAACTGTTTGAATTGAACTAACTCTCGTGTTAATCAGACCACACAGGTACCTTAATGTACGGTCAAGGAAAGCTTCAATGCTCCCTGTCGAATGTTCCAGGGTAAAATTTATGGTCCATATTGTTTATAGAAGTGGAGTAAAAACATTAATTACTTCCGTGTGTTTTTGCCATAGAAAGTGCGAAGGCGAAGCAACGGGTTGAGTACATTAACTTGATCCTTCTTAGGGAATGAAGAAAAACCCAAACGAAGGTCGGCGGCTCGCTCTATTCAAATGAATTCGCCAACGCATTTCTTGAAAGGGTTATTTGGAATTCGCAGTGGAAGCTGTGGATCGCGGAAGGGTGAGCAGGGAAGGCAGTGTAGCCCCATCTGCCTCTTCAAACTTATTCGACTAGAGCCCTTCTCCCATGGCCCTTCTGCTTTTTCTCCGTTTTTCCTCAGCTCCGCTCCATCAACGGAACCTGGTGCCATCAGTGGAGGCCATCACGTTTTGTTCCGAGTCAAATGCTATGGGCAGCATCAAGGCATGTGGGCGTGAACGTTTTTTCATGTAGCAACGTCGATAAATATAACCTGTGTGATTACGGTTTGAGGAACGACTGGGATACAAGATGAAGGAAAACTCCGCGGAAAGAAGAATATATTATGTATAATATTATGCGTCGTAGGTATATTTACCGTCGTGAGTTGTGAAGTATAATTATTCCATTCTGAATTGATGAGGTGACCAAACTAGAGTACGATGTTTGCTAGCTATTTATTTCATATCCTCAGCATTTCCACCTTGGGTCTAGGTCCTGGTCATGAGTTGTCTACAATTTATTATACCAAGAATATCAGCTATTAGTATAAACGTGCAACGTAAGAAACTTATATACATCTATATTATATATTAGAAAACTTCATAATTACTTACAGTTGGTTGTGCAACGGTGGAAACACGCGACAAATTATTACACAAAGGGTTATTATTTACCTGTGTTAGATACCCGTTCTGCGTAGATCACTGTTTTCTGGGGTCAACACCCTCGAGCTCCCTCCAGCAAAGGCCTAAATGGCGTACTGGAGCCGACCCGGCCCCGGGCTAAAGGGGACGGGCCTCTAGTGTGATTCTGTGATAAGAGATGGCGTTGTCGTCGCGTCAAAAGTTTTCCTAACTTTTCTCAGCTTCCAAAGAAGATTTTTTCAATATGAAAACGGGGATTTACTCAGAATAAATAGATGAAGGGAACCAACATTGAGTTTTGAGTTTCCATTTCTTTTTGAAACCATGGAATTTTGAATTATTTATGGTGTTGGGGAAAAAAACGGCAAGCTTGCATGATCGGTATGTATAACAATTGACAAATAAATCAGCAGAATTTGATAAATGCATAATTAGCAACAGAAAGCGTCGACGAATAAAACCAGCTCATTACTGTTGTTTGGTAGGCAACCTTTCCCTCCCGCTCTTCTGAACCCTCTAGATAGCATTCCGTCAACCCTTCAAAGAGAAAACCAGCTTCCTAAAGAAAGTGACAGGGGAAGAAAAGTGGGCGGCAAATTATCTAAACGTTGGCAATGAACAAAGAACAACTTAGGTACCTAGGTACTACCTAAATGTTCGCGTTCAAGATTTTCTTCCTACTTCCATGGATTGCATTGAAGCTCAAAATTTGTGAAATTCAGTTCAAAAGAGTATACTAGTGATGAGACATTCTCAATATAAACGTGATCTAATCATGTTTCCAATTTTTCAGGAGTATACCTATGTTATGAATAACAATAATTACTGTATATGAAAACTGTATACTCGGAACAGCGCGGATAGTAATGACTCACAGAATAACTGAAAAATTTGTAGTTCAAAAATCTCTACAAAGTTAAAAAATTTAAAATAGTTGAAATTGGTTCTTGGAAAATTCGTCCATTAAGTTAAACTGCATCACTGGAAGTTTATAAAAGTTTTATTCATTCTTTTTTCTAATGTTTTATGCCTATATAATGTATATATATTATATATTGAATATGAAAATAGCAGGTGAATTAGGAAAGTGTGCCAACACCTGTGGATTATCACACACTTGCTGATTACAGTTGGGATGTAGGTACCCATTTATAAACTAGACGTCTAAGCAACAACATTAAAGTAGGTAGCTTTTTGGCTATAATTTTTCATGGATAACCAAGAAAATCCGCTATGGCGACTTGTGACGGTTAGTAGATGCTTCAAATTTTGGTTTATTATTTTCAATAATGAACCATTGGAATCAAGCATGAAAAGAAAAATTCTTACCCCCCCCTCAAAATTTGAAGGTTTACGTTTCAAGGTACGTCGAATCCGAAAATGCATTAAAAATATTTCTGTCTGTCCGCCGTACGGGCCACTTTTCTTAGTTACCATGAATAAAAATTGATGATATTCCGGTTATAGGTTCCGTTCGGGGTCTAGTTGGTCCTCGAAGCTCGGCGTTACTGTCAGTCATCTCTAAGGGGTTCAAAATAGGGGTTGACATTTTCAGAACGCCGTATCTCAAAAACTTTCGATTGAAGGGTATGGTTTTTTTACGATATTAAATTTGTCTTGAGCTAAACAATTTTTTTAGACCACCCGGAGCACTGTAAGTACGTCCAGCCGTTCGTGAGCACCAAAAAGCTTCGTCAACACGATCGTGAATCAAACGGTATAAATCCGGCCCGGATATCATAACTACGGAGCATCTGATTATAATCAAGGATGGCTGTATTAAGTCGAGTTGGTTGTTGTGCGATATTATTTCATTTTATGAGTGATGAAATTTGTTTGAACGTCCCATTTGGGGTCTAGTTGGCCTGCGAAACTCGGCGTTAATATCAGTCATCTCTAAGGGTGAAAAATAGCGGTTCAAATCTCCAGGACGCCATTACTTACCTCAAATTTTTTTACGGTTTTAAATATCTCGAAGTTGGGAGTTTTTCAAGACCACTTGGAGCATCGTACGTCCAGCCGTTCGTTCATAGTAAGGCCCAGAAGTTTGCACCGACAGGCTTTTTCAACAGGAGTGAGAATGAAATTGTATATATATATCGGCTGACTGACGGTTAGGCTCGCGAGCAATTCAAATGGAAGCAGCAGATATGGCGTTGATGAGGAACAAGTTACTTCGAGGAGCGCTGGAGTAGTCTACGGGACAAATATTTGGATTGTTGACAGTAGTGATGCACACCTTGCTGCCACCACTGATAGTTACTTTTGGTGACGTCAATCCCTTTTTTTGGCGGATGTACATCTTATCATAGTACAACAGAAACGCTGCAAAGTCCTTGTCCCATGGGTTTATTATTCTATTGGACATACCTACAGAAATGTAGGCTGTTCATTTATTGTTTCTATCATGTGAAATAATTTAAATAGCTATTTCTGATTGTTTCCACCAATTTTGGCCCCTAAAACACAAATTAGGTACGCTCCTTTTTTTCCCCCAAACTATCTTTGATCATTGGTAGTATACCATTTAATCGTCTTGATCCACGTGCTGACACCATTTCTAGTGTTATACTACAAATTGATGGTGATTTCAGACAATCTCGCAGGTTTTTGACTCTCAAAATTTCAGACGATTTCCCCAGGTTTTTCACTCATACAAAATCAATTTTGGGAGCTGAACATTTGGTAGAACTCAATTTTCCACTCTTTGGTCAAAATCGACTTCATATTCGGTCTTCTCGTCCCCAAAAACATGGAAAACGATATCTCAGAAACTCATGTTACCAACATGCTGCTAAAACGCAAAAAGTACCTATTTTTACACACATTTTCACTCATAACACCCCTGGGTATATTCCGATCGGGCTGAAAAGTTTCGGGACACAACTAGGGCCCAAGTGGAGCATGTGTGCGAAAGAACGAATTTTTTAGACCCAAAATGAAGCCTGTACACGTGATACGGCGTACGGCGGACGGCGGACGGACATTGCATTTTGGTTTATTATTCTGTGAATAATACACCTATGTATTCGCTCAGCAAAAAATTTTTATAACACCCCCTCAAAATTTTTTCTTTTCCGTTTCCAAAAATGCAATGTCCGTCCGCCGTCCGCCGTACGCCGTATCACGTGTACAGGCTTCATTTTCGGTCTAAAAAAGTCGTTCTTTCGCACACATGCTCCATTTGGGCCCTAGTTGTGTCCCGAAACTTATCAGCCCGATCGTAATATACCCAGGGGTGTTATGAGTGAAAATTTGTATAAAAATAGGTACTTTTTGCGTTTTAACAACATGTTAGTAACATGAGCTTTTGAGGTATCTTTTTCCATGTTTTTGAGGACGAGAAGACCGAATATGAAGTCGATTTTGACCAAAGACGCGGAAATTGAGGTTTTCCCAAAGGTTCAGCTCCCAAAATTGGTTTTGGTTTATTATTCTGTGAATAATACACCTATGTAATCGCTCAGCAAAAAATTTTTATAACACCCCCTCAAACTTTTTTCTTTTCCGTTTCAAGGTGTGTAGATTCAAAAAATGCAATGTCCGTCCGCCGTCCGCCGTATCACGTGTACAGGCTTCATTTTCGATCTAAAAAAGTCGTTCTTTCGCACACATGCTCCATTTGGGCCCTAGTTGTGTCCCGAAACTTTTCAGCCCGATCGGAATATACCCAGGGGTGTTATGAGTGAAAATGTGTGTGAAAATAGGTACTTTTTGCGTTTTAGCAACATTTTAGTAACATGAGCTTTTGAGGTATCGTTTTCCATGTTTTTGGGGACGAGAAGATCGAATATGAAGTCGATTTTGGCCAAGGAGTGGAAAATTGAGGTTGTACCAGAAGTTCAGCTCCCAACATTGATTTTTTATGAGTCAAATACCTGCGAAATCACCATCAATTCGTAGAATAACACTAGAAAAAGTGTCAACACGTGGATCAAGACGATTAAATGATGGCACTACCAATGATCAAAGATAATTTGAAAAAAAAAAAAAAAGATCGTACCTACCTAATTTGTGTTTTGGGGGCCAAAATTGGTGGAAACCATCAGAAATAGCTATTTCAATTATTTCACATGAAACAAACAATAAATGTACAGCCAACATTTCTGTAGAATAATAAACCCCATGTGACAAGGACTTTGCAGCGTTTTTATGAGTCAAAAACCTGGAAAACTGTCTGAAATCACCATCAATGTGTACAAAAACATTGGAAAAAGGCTGCAAATTATTACACAACGGTTTATTATTTACCTGTACAGATGCCCCTTCTGCGAAGATCTATGTTTTCTGTGGTCAGTACCCACCCTCGAGCTCCCCCCCAGGAAATCCCTAAATCGAATACTGGAGCCAGCCCAGGAATTACAGTTTGATAGAAATGCGCAGGGCTCATTAAGTCAATAATCAATATTATTTGCCGTTATTCATGAAGCATAACGTTTGTTCAACTTACAAGAGTACCTCCTGTCAACGATATCAAAAATAACCACCATTCTTGATCCGTCTCTATAATCAGGTGCTCCCTAGCAATGATATCTGGGGCGGATTTATATACCGTTTAATTCACGATCATGTTGACGAAGCTTTTCGGTGCTAACGAACTGCTGGACGTACTTACAGTGCTCCGGGTGGTCTCAAAAAATTCTTTAGTTCAAGACTAATTTAAAAAAAAAGTTGCAAAAGTACCTACCAACAAACTCCAGCCCCTTCTACGTAGATGGTATAATGAACCGTTGTGTAATAATTTACCGTTGAGTAATGATTTACCGTAGTAATAATTTACCCATCAATAATACTTCAACGTTTGTTCAAGTTTCACTACCTACCAACAAACTCCAAAAGAGCCATCATTTTTCAAGCGAAATAATATCACAGAACAACCAACTCGACTTCATACTCCGCCAATATAATCAGGTGATCCCTACCAATGATTGTCCGTATTCACAAATTCCTATTGTGGGCGCGTCTCTGGTTACGAGATTTGGGTTGAATTGTATACAATTTCATTCACACTGGAGTCGAAAATGCCTGTCGGTGCAAACTTCGGGGCCTTACTGTGAACGAACGGCTGGACGTACGATGCTCCGGATGGTCTTAAAAAACTCGCAAGTTCAAGAACTATTTAAAACCGTAAAAATATTTACGTAAAAAAATGGTATAGGCGTTTTGAAAATTTCAACCCCTATTTTGAACCCCTTAGAGATGACTCACAGTAACGTCGAGCTTCGAGGACCAACTAGACGCCGAACGGAACCTATAACCCGAATTTCATCAATTTTTTTTCATGGTAACTAAGAAAAGTGGCCCGTACGGCGTACGGCGTACGGCGGACAGACAGAAATATTTTTATTGCAGTTTTGGATTCTACATACCTTGAAACGTAAACCATCAAATTTTGAGGGGGGGTAAGAATTTTTTTTTTCATGCTCGATTCCAATGGTTCATTATTGAAAATAATAAACCAAAAGTGTAAACAGGTGAATCAAGACCATTAAATGCCACTACCAATGATCAAAGATGATCTTAAAAAAAAAAAGCGTACCTATTTCATGTTTTGGGGGCCAAAATTGGTGGAAATCATCAGAAATAGCTATTTCAAGCATTCCACATGAAAGAAACAATACATTTAACAGCCAACAAAAATCTCTAGAACTCCAATAGAATAATAAACCCATGAGACAAGGACTTTGCAGCGTTTTGGTTTATTATTCTGTGAATAATACACCTATGTATTCGCTCAGCAAAAAATTTTTATAACACCCCCTCAAAATTTTTTCTTTTCCGTTTCAAGGTGCGTAGATTCAAAAAATGCAATGTCCGTCCGCCGTACGCCGTCCGCCGTATCACGTGTACAGGCTTCATTTTTGGTCTAAAAAATTCGTTCTTTCGCACACATGCTCCTTTTGGGCCCTAGTTGTGTCCCGAAACTTTTCAGCCCGATCGGAATATACCCAGGGGTGTTATGAGTGAAAATGTGTGTAAAAATAGGTACTTTTTGCGTTTTAGCAACATGTTAGTAAAATGAGCTTTTGAGGTATCGTTTTTCATGTTTTTGCGGACGAGAAGACCGAATATGAAGGCGATTTTGACCAAAGAGTGGAAAATTGAGGTTGTACCAGATGTTCAGCTCCCAAAATTGATTTTTTATAAGTCAAAAACCTGGAAAATCGTCTGAAATCACCATCAATTTGTAGAATAGCACTAGAAAAAGTATCAAGAGGTGGATCAAGACGATTAAATGGTACTATCAATGATCAAAGATAATTTGAAAAAAAAAGGAGCGTACCTAATTCGCGTTTTGGGGGCCAAAATTGGTGGAAACCACCAGAAATAGCTATTTAAATTATTTTATATGAAAGAAACAATAAATGAACAGCCAACGTTTCTGTAGGTATGTCCAATAGAATAATAAACCCATGTGACAAGGACTTTGCAGCGTTTTTGGAATCTACGCACCTTGAAACGGAAAAGAAAAAAGTTTGAGGGGGTGTTATAAAAATTTTTTGCTGAGCGAATACATAGGTGTATTATTCACAGAATAATAAACCAAAAAACACACCTTGTGTTCCAGCACTCTTCTCTTATGCGTCTGACTCGTTGTCGTTGATAATCGCAACTACCTAGCTAAGATATTGAGACTAGCTCCTCGCGAGTAATTTATAATTTGTACCTTCGAACGTCGTGATTTTATTGTTAGTAGTTCGTAGGGCCATCAGTATTATATTTTCTCAAATACTTATGTCCAGTATTAAAAGTTACATGGAGTGGAGGATTGTGTGGTAGTTTCTCCATCCACGATTTCACTGCGCCCTTAGATAGTAGGAATAGCCCCTTCTTCTATTTGACATATACATTCAGCCCAGATATCATCGATAGGGACGCGGCAACGGTCAGGAATCGGCCCAAGATAATCATTGCTAGGGAGCACCTGATTATATTCACGGAGTTTTAAGTTTAGTTGGTTGTTCTGTGATGTTGTTTCATTTGAAGAATGATGGCTGTTTTGGAGTTTGTTGATAGGTAGTGAAACTTGAACAAACGTTGAAGTAAAGAAAAACGGAGTTATTGAAAAATAGTCTATTTCCACTAATACACGAAAAACGCAAAAAACACTGTTATACCGGTTTCGGTGATCAACCCATCGTCAGTAACACACAATAACTGTTATTGTGTGTTACTGAGGATGATCACCGAAACCGGTATAACAGTGTTTTTTGCGTTTTTCGTGTATTAGTGGAAATAGACTATTTTTCAATAACTCCGTTTTTCTTTGATATGGGTTTCCACGATTTCGTCGCGAGTGATTTAGTTCGTAAACGTTGAAGTATTAGTGCTGGGCAAATTACTATACAATGGTCAATATTATTACACATTGCTAAATGAATGCACAATGGTAAATTATTACACAACGGTTCATTATTACACAACGGTTCATTATACTATCTACGCAGAAGGAGCACCTATACAGGTAAATTATTAGGTACATACCGGTTCATTATTCGCCTTATGCTCCTTGAATAACTACAAATAATTATTAATGACTGAAATATTGAATCCTGCGCATTTATAGGAAACTTTAATTCCGGAGCTGGCTTCAGTAATCGAATAAAGGCTTTCCTGGGGGGAGCTCGAGGGTACTGGCCACAGAAAACAGTGATCTACGCGGGCATCTATACAGGTAAGTAATAAACCATTGTGTAATAATTTGCAGCGTTTTTTAATTGCATATTCGGATTCTACATACCATGAAACGTAAACCATCAAATTTAGTGTTGGGGAGGGGGGTTAATTTTTTTTTTTTTTTTTTTTCATGCTTGATTCCAAAGGCCTATTATTGAAAATAATTAACCAGAACTAGAATGGGAGAAGTAAACAAAAACAAAATGTTTGACTGAGTAGGTATCGCAACGGAAAAAATAGGGGCGTGCAAAAGGCCTGGACATGTGGTCCTATCGTGGTGGATACTAGTATCTATAGATGGGAGGGGCCCATGGTGAGTTTGAAGGGCGGATGATTTTGTCCGCGATGAGACAGTCGAAATATGCCTTAGCCTGTTGGAGTTGAAGGGGGTGGAGTCGGCGGGCCTTGACAGTGAGAGGGGGTTGGTTGGTCTCGATAAAATGTTGGATGGTCGAGAGGTTGGAAGAATAGCGTGGTTGAGGTTGAAAGACCTGTAGTAGGGCGGCGAACTTGTCGGGTACAGTGATCACGTTGGGGTCACCACTGTGGTGATAGAAATGTTGAGGTGTGGGTTGGACAGGTGAGATTGAGATGGGAAGGTTGAGGTTTTGGTAGCTAGCGTTTGAAACATTACACCTATGGCGAAGCCAGGATGGTGACCACCACTAGAAACACTAGGGGATGTGCCCGGATGGTTCCACCACTCTTGAGTTCTTTTAGGCAAGAAAGGTAAGGTAAGGTAGGAGGAGAAGGAGAGAAGTCATCAACTTGAGGTTTGAGCGTAGAATGGCGAGTCGGGTGGTGAAGAGCGGGTTTTGTAGCAGCACTTCCACCCTCCATCAGTCCTTTGACGGTCGTTAGGAGCCGTTGGTAGACCGATGGGGGGAGAGGAGACCTATGCCACTTTAGTCACGTAGACCCTCCTTTTGTGCAGTTTACTGGGACAATCTTTACATGTACATCGAGTGGTGTTTCGGGATGACACCAGGACATAAGTGAAGGACGGTTCCGTATGCCTCTGCTCATTCTTGAACGAGAAGTTTCGGCTGAACTCCAACGCATCAGTTGGACAGTTACAGGTACTTTTCCCTTGCATATGGTCACGTACATTCTCACTCTCCATCATGACCCACCACCAATATCCCCCCCCCCCCCCCCCCCCGAGCAGCGTGTTATCACAGTTACTACAGGAAACCACTACCACGTTTCAGTTAGGTGGATAGCCTTTGTACCTCTTATACCTTTATCCTTATATTTCGGTTGTTTCAAGCACACTGGAGTGGACTGTCAATGAGAGAATGTTGTATTTAGGCACGCCCGAACCTAGTGAATACCTAGTGAGATAAATGGCTTCCTGGACATAGAGTGGATTCAACCGGTTCGCTCACGCTTTATAAATATTTGGAAAACGGGCGACTACCCATCCTTCGGGCCCATCGGACAATTAGTTTCTCATCTGAAGGGTTTTCAGGGACGCTGGGTTGAGGGTGTTGGGACGTGATCAGCAACTCTGAAGAGGCCTCAAAGTGAAAAGACCAGAACGGGGAGGGAGCCAGGGCCTGAGGATTAACCTTCCATTTCTATCCTTTGCGCTTCCCTGACCCTTCACCTCTTTAACCCCTTCATCCGCTACAGGGCAGACTTGTTGACTTCCTTGTACCTACTGAGAGGCGTAATGATTTTGTGGTTGTTCCTCCCAACCACTGCTTTCTCGAAGTACCTACTTACCTACGCCATGCGTTATTCACTGCACGTCTCGCCTTTTGAAGCTACATTGTGGTCGCTTTCTTAGGGCATTATTTTGCACTAGCCACACGATTATTGTCGGAAGCGTCTGGGGAGTGACATTAACGTAATGTATTTCCACTGAATACGTGAAATTTACAGTAGGCACAAATGTCTACGTGGTAATATGCCATAGAAGGACTTCAGTTGTGGTATCTGTTTCATAGATCTATTAATTTCAGTTTCACGGGACTAATAAGTTCAGTTTGGTTTGTTATTTTCAATATGATGAACCATTCAATATGAGGAAGCGAGCAAGAAGATAAACATCCCCCCCCCCCCCACCAAAACATTTCATGGTTTCCGTTTCCAGGTACGCAGGACTCGAAAATGGAGTTACAAAAAATTTCAACCATCCTCCGTACTTCATTTTTTAACCGACTTCAGAAGGACGTTTGTGGTCGGGGGGAGGAGGGGGCTAGAGGGTAGGTATTGAGCACACAAAACAGTGATCTACGCAGAAGGGGCATCTATACAGGTAAATAAGAAACCGTTGTGTAATTTGCAGCGGTTTTTCTTAGTTGCCATGAACAAAAATTAATGAAATTTGGTTTTTAGGTCCCATTTGAGGTCTAGTTGGTCCGCAGTGCTCGGCGTTAAGGTACCTAAGTCATTTATATAAGGGTGAAAAATAGGGGTTGCAAATCCTGTGCGCCGTTGTCTCGAATTCGTTTTCGTTTTTAAATTGACCTCAACTTGGGCATTTTAACATGTATCATGTTTTAGCCCTGGGACACTAGCATTTTTTGCGCGTCGATTTTGCGCGTCAACTTTTTTCGCGCACAATGCATAGTGGAGAGTCGCGTGGAAACGAGCCCTGGGATACTAGCATCGTTTGCGGGTCGATTTTGCGAGTCAATTTTGAGCGTTAATTCTTTTCGCGCATAGTGGAGAGTCGCGTGGAAACATGATACATGGTTGCAATTTTTGGTTCTTAAACATAAATCTTTCATGAATAAAGAGTTGATTTTTAGGCTTAGATCCTACTCGGTTCTTTGTTTCAAACTAGAAAATCATCAAATATGATCATTTTATAACTTTTTTTATACCAACCGGAGAATTGTACGTCCAGCCGTTCGTTCACAGTATGGCCCTGAATTTAGCATCGAAAAGCTTCGTCAACATGGTCATGGATTAAACGGTCCGTTTCATCCAGTCCGGATAATAATATCGTTGCTAGGAACAGTTGATTATAATCACGCATGTCTGTATGAAATCGAATTGGTTGTTCCTTGATATTATGATTCGAAGAATAATGGCTATTTTGGATTTTGTTGATATGTACTTTTTTAACTTGAAACCTTGTGCTTAATGAATACGACAAATAATTAATTGTAGGATTCTTGAATCCACCGCGTATTATTTAGGACTGAAAGTGGCCGGACAACAATTGTCAGTGGTTTCGTATTGTGTGAATAATAGTTGATTTCGGGTCTTTAGACTTCGACTTTCTGAACAGCGACTTCTTTTATTTTTGTATCGCCCCACTGGCAGTTTTGTCTCAATTTTTAAAATTGAAGGCTCAATTTGAATTTATCAAATTATTTTTAAAGACTTGGCGTTTCGTATCAATTTTTCAGAGTGCCCTGAGTGAATGAAGCCTGAATTATTCTGTCTCGGCTACTTCACCTACGCCGAATTGATTATGACGCTGAGAGCTGGGCCAGTGGAGTGGAATAAATCTACAATATAAACTACAAACCAACCTTCCATCGGCACCTAATAACATTTATCACTTACTTACTTACTTTTCAATTTGCTTTTTTTTAAAAATATATAACGTGTTTTCATGATTGAAAATCTATACCTATACCACCTATACCAAGAAGGTAACAAGAACATTTTTGAAGAATAATGGTAGGTAGGTACATACAAATGTACTATTCAGCACAGAATGTTGTTGGATTGTTTCAGCCCTCTATCAACTACAAGTTTGACGGATGATTGAACGATAAAATAATTACAAATTGAAACCTATGTACTTCGTACTTGAAGCTACATATTTAGAACAGCTGATTGATTTAGAACGTCATTTTATCTAAGAATGAATTTTCATTTGAAAAACGTCTAACTACTAGGAAAGAAACCCATAATGCTACTTAATTTTGGAAGTTGGCACTGATTACTGTTTGGAGGGTAATCAGGCGGTGTTTTATCTTATTTTGGTTTTGACATGGATACCTATGCCTAATGGCTGGAGGTCAGATCCCAAATTTGTCCGTCCACTTTTTGTCACATTGTTTACCTGTCACGATTTTTACTAGTCACTTCACTTACAATTGAGCCGTTCCTAATGAATTGATAACTCCGTTAGTTTTCATCCCACAGAAATCGTTCACCACTTTTTGGAAACCTCTGATTTCGTAGAACATTTTTATGTTACCCCATACCCCTGCGCCTGTACCGGAAGCTGAGCTGTGCGAGTAGGTACCTACCTACCTACTTAAGGGGTAAAAAACGCTGCAATTATTACGCAACGGTTCATTATGTACAGATGCCTCTTCTGCGTAGATCACTGTTTTCTGTGGTCAATATCTATCCTCGTGCTCCCCCATGAAAGCCCTAAATCACTTACCGGAACCGGCCAGGGAATTGAAGTTTCATGAAAATGCGAGGGATTCAGTTATTCAATCAATTATTTGCTGTTATCCATGAAGCATAAGGTAAAATTATAAACCATCGTGCAAGAAACCGTTGTGTAATAATTTAACTGTACAGATGCCCCTTCTGCGTAGATCATTTTTCTATGGCAATACCTACCCACCAGCTTCCCCAAGGAAAGCCCTAAATCGAGTACTGGTGCTGGCCCGGGAATTACAGTTTCATAAGAATGCGAGGGATTCAATTATTCAATAATTAATTATTTGTGTTCATTCATGAAGCATACGTTAAATACTAAACCGTTGTGTAATAAACAGTTGTGTGAGAAACCGTTGTGTAATAATTTACCCTTGTACATGCATCTTCAGCGTAGATCAGTTTCCTTCAGTACATTCAATACCTACCCTCGAGCTGCCCCCAAGAAAGCCCAAAACCGAGAAATGGAGCCAGCCCGGGAATTACATTTCATAAAAATGCGCGGGATTCAATAATCCAGTCATTAATTGTGTGTGTGTTATTCATGAAGCATAATGTTTGTTCAAATCCGAAACAGCCATCATTTTTCAAATGGAATAATATCACAGAACAACCAACTCGACTTCATACAGCGATCCGTGATTATAGTCAGGTGCTCCCTAGCGAAGATATCTGGGCCGGAATTATACCCGTTTGATTCACGATCATGTTGACGCAGATTTTCGGTGCAAACGAACGGTAGGACGTACAATGCTCCGGGTGGTCTCAAAAAATTCTTTAGTTCAAGTTCAATTAGAAAACGTAAAAAAACCATACCCTTCTACTGAAAGTTTTCGAGCTACGGCGGCGTTGTGAAAAATGCAACCCCCTATTTTTCACCACTTACAGACGACTGGTGGTAACGCCGAGCTTCGCGGACCAACTAGATCTCGAACGGGACCTACAAACCAAATTTAATTAATTTTGGTTCATGGTAACTAAGAAAAATGCTAATTACGGCGTGCGACGTACGGCGAAATTTTAGCATGGAAAACGTTACGCGGGATGGGTGACGCGGAAGTGGAACGAAATTTTAACGATGATTTTCACGTACAACCGAGTAGTTGCTAGGGAAATGAAACTTCTTTCATTTTCCTCGGACAAAAATCGTTTTCCATTCGTTGGAAAGCTCTTGATTTATCACGAATTTATTTCGTATTTGTTCTTGGTATTTATTTCCTAGTTTCATACTATAACTATGTAAATGAATGTTATAAAAATGGATAGTAAACAATGACGCTTGTTTGGTAGTCACTTGGTTATAGATACGTAGTGGTGAGTCCGTAGTGGTCATCCGTTCACAAGTTTCTATCTAGTCTAAAGTTAGCATTTTCAGCAAAATGAATATTTATGTTTCAATCTTTTGTTTGAAAAAATTCGGAACGCGGCTAAAGCATGTTCCATGTTCCTTGAATTTTAGCCGTAGGTTCTAAGCAGTAAGCATCCTGGGGTCCAGGGGGCTTTTGTTGCATTTTCGGATTCTACGTACCTTGAAACGTAAAACCATCAAATTTTGAAGGGGCGGCTGATTTTTTATACTTATATATTTTTTTTTTTTTAGTTTTTTCATGTTCGATTCCGCAGGTTCGATACTGAAAATCCTACCAAAATTGGGATCTGTAAAATAAATATATAAAATGTATTCCCGCCCTTCACATCTCTACCTCTCATATACCATTCGACTTATCCAAAACCGATGTGTCCGTGTGCAGCGTGGACATTTCTTACCCAGCAGTCCCACCGAATTTTATTTTCAATAATCAACCTGTAGAATCGACGATGGAAAAAAAAGCTGCAAATCATTATTACACAGTGGTTTATTATTTGTCTGTATAGATGGCCCTTCTGTGTAGATAATTGTTTCCTGTGGTCAATACCTACCCTCACCCTAGGAAAGCCCTAAGTCGAGTACTGGAGCCAGCCGGAGAGTTAGTTTCATAAAGATGCGCAGGATTGAATCATTAATTATTATTTGTTGTTATTCATGAAGGATAACGTTTGTTCAAGTTACACAAGTACCTACGGTGTATAAACAAAATCCAAAAGAAATCATTCTTCAAATGAAATAATACCACTGAACAACCAACTCGACTCTATAAACCCATCCGTGATTATAGTCAGGTGTTCCTAACAACGATATCTGGGCCAGATTTATACCGTTCCATCCACGATCATGTTGACAAAGGTTTTCCATGCAAACGAACGATTGGTTTACATGTTCCGGGTGGTCTCCAAAAATTCTTTAGTTTCAGATCACCCGTTCGTGACAGCTACGCCGAGCTTCGCGGACCAACTAGACCCCAAATGGGACCTACAAACCAAATTTCATTAATTTTGGTTCATAGAACATAAAAAAAGCACGAAAGTGCGAATTACGGCGTACGGCGGAGGAAAGAAATGTTTTTGTTCCATTTCAAAATTTCTGTGTAACGTACAGTTTAGACTACGAGTATAACCAGTTACATAATGCCGGTAGTGGCAAGTAGGAAACGTTTGGATGCCACTGTCAACCTGGATAAGATACGATAGTCCATTTCCACAACAGGTCCTACGATTGGGGAGCTACCTGCAGCAGCGGAAAGCATTATGAGTTTTATTCGAAACAGAATAATTGGAAGTGAGGGAAGTCTCTGAAGAGAGAAACGTATTGTAGGATGTAAATCGGAGCGCGAGGGTTGATACAAGCTCCCTTGAGGGTACAATATGCAAATTCATGATGAGCAGCCGGGGGTGTGGTCAGCCAACACCTATTGGCAAGGGAGAACGTAAACGTGTTTTTACGTATTTCGGTCATCACGTTCAAGCGAAGCTGCCGTTTCCCTATACGTTTATTCCAAAGAAATTGTGGTGGTATCATTCAGAAAAGATGAAGTACCTATTTCTGTTTCCGCAATCACCACACACACACACACCCACACACACACGCGCACGCACACACACACACACACACACACACACACACACACACCAGCGCGCGCGCGCAAACTAACGCACACACAGCGCAGTACTAAAAATATAACATGTGGAGTCATCGACTTTGTCGTCCAAAATCACTTCACTTCTGACGTTGTAGGTTTTACGATTATTTGGTAGCGGTATGCAACTTTGAGATTCTCTTTCCATTCGTGCAAGTAATATGTCAAATACCTAAGTATGTCGTGAACAGGATCAAAACTAAAAATTCACCTCTACCGCCGAGCTTTCGGAAAATATATTTCCAACACTAGGACCTAAAAACATAACATACATATTTCAGGCATTGTAACACCACACATGGTACCCACCAAACCAATCTTCGTCACAACGACAGAAACTCCCAACTTACAAACCTACTTTATCCAATCCAGGTGCAACTTTATTCAAGGCAGTCTATACAGAGCACATCCCCAGCAGAACTATGAGAGGAATCAGAAGAAGGAAGAATACAAAACTACAGGAAACCAAAAATTTTAAAGCCAGGTATAAGAACGATATTGCAATTAACTTGTCTAGCCATTAACATCGCAGTGAAAATATGACAACTACAACTAAAATCAAAAAACAATCTACAAGAAATTTAGTTAAGTAATTATCAGAGTCATAACTAATTATCACACTTACCTACCGGGTAGATAATGTGAAAAAACTAAACATCATCAGGCAGTCAACAACAATGAGTCAAATTTAGCAGGGACTTACCATACTTACTCAACTGGGATTAGATAATGTACTTAGGTTTGTACGTTAGGAGTTTCTGTCTTGGGGTGAAGATTGGTTTGGTGGGTACCATGTGTGGTGTTACAATCCCTAAGATATGTCTTTGTTTTCGTAGGCCCCGATGATGGAAATATATTTTCCAAAAGCTCGGCGGTAGAGATGACTTTTTAGTTTTGACCCTGTTCCCGATATTTGACTGGTTATCAGCGTAGTGGGTCGTAGCGGGTCAGTGCACTTATTCCTACAAGTCTACCAACTCATTTTCACTCGAACAGTTTTAGCATCCTTAGAGGGACTTGACTTGTCTCGGAATATCTTTGTTTGACTGTAAACTTTGAGTTAAGTATCACGGAATTAAGTTTCACGTTTTTGCTCTAAAACATCCCTGGCTACCGAGCAACCCCCGCTAAACAAACCCCTCCCCACCTTACCCATGCCAAACAATTACCGTGTCTACCAAGGTAGTTATAAGGGAATGACGCCGCTCACTAGCTTCAAAAAAGGTGAACGAGTTCATCAGAGTGAAATATTTGGCGAACAATATCCACAGGAAATTCAGGGCCTGTGATATTGAAAGGCGTTTCGAGTAGCTTCTTGTCGGAAATATATCCGGAAACAAAAGCTTAACGCCTAAATGATGTATTGGTGCTTTGAGGGTAATGAATCATTCCTGGAAGTCTAGAGAGTTAATCAGGCAAGGAGTCCGGAAAATGTGGATGAATTTCCGAGAGGTATGACGGTGTTGATAGTTGATATTCGAGTGACTTGGGTGGTGTGCTATTATTTTCTGCATGAAAAATGGATCATTTCAGAGAAATGTATGTTCCAAATGAATCCTAAACGAATACCAAATATCGTGGGTGGACCATGTACGATGACGATCATTCTTAAAAATTAAAACTTGCTTTTTGCTGCGGAAGTACCATAATCCCTATGATTGCTCAAAAGCTGTTTACGGGTTAACTGGAAAATTCCAGCGTCATGAGCTGGTAGTTATATTGGCGTTACACTACATGTAAATGGGTAGGTAGAATCTAACTTCAACAAACAAAAGTTCATGAAGGCTGCGTCATGAGGCAAACGAAACTTTGCTTCGAAACCCTTCACTTACTACTTTAGGAACAATCCGAAAATGTGAGATCTACAATAATTACCTTTGAATGTATGAAGATAATGTCTCTCGGCAAGGGTATGGAAATGTTAGTCGTTGACGTGGCTACTCGCAATTATTATAAGTTGTATTGCTAAACCTATTGGGTTTTTATTTCACTACATCTATTGACTCATGAGGACTTGTAATAACCAGCGAGGTTTTGGAATTAAAGATAACTACAATAATCATTTACCTTCTAGATTCGTTTAGATAGTCAATACATAAATACTTGAGTCGCACCAATGTTCATCAGGCTAGTGATCGATTATATTATATAAGGAACCGGATATTTTCATTAGGCTTACCTATTTTTCACTTTGGATCTAGGGTATCATCAGCCGGAGGATCATTAGCCAGGTGAATATTGTTTCGATTCAAGTATTTAGGTATTACCTTTCTAAACAAATCTAGAAGGTAATAACTGATCTCTCAATAAGACATTGTCGTTTACTTCATCTCGTCTAATTCGGGTTTCAAATAGGTAGACAAAATATGAAATGGGCTATTTCCCCTTAATCGCAAAATATGAAAAAGGTAGTTTGACCTTTGGTGGGTATTACCGTTTTTTCACAGTGCAACAATATGAGCTGGAACATTGTTGTCCGAATGTCGACTGTAATATCCACGTTTCCAGCTTGGTACTTACGAGACAATAGACAACCTACAGTAACAAGGAGGAACTACTGCAGTCGTATGCAGATGGATATTACACGGTGCTGTTGTGAACATCTGGTGATCTCAAACCTTCCGTACTCATTCATCAGTCCCGATTTAGTTATTTTCGGCTTCTCAAATGGAAAATAAGAGCAACCTACTTATTCATATTCAACCCATAGGTAATTCAAGTTAATCTCCATGAATGGTTTAATTTTTATTTTTCAATCGATTCAGAGCGAAATGTGCTTATTAACTTGTTAAAAAATTATTTGTTGATCATTCACACAATGTGCCATTTTTATATCTGAGAAAGTAGGTAAGATAATATCATTCATGCGAAACTTTGAGGAAGCTGTTCGGCTTAAAATGAATAAATGATTTCAGGTGATGGATTAGAAACGAAAAACACAAGCAATCGAATTGACTTTATTTACAATAAAGTTTTCATTATTTTTTCCATTATTTCGTATCAAAATTATGGACATGAATTATAATAACCGTTGATAACATTTAAAGATACATTTCCAGCACCTTGATTGAATGAACATATAAATATCACACTCAGTAAATACAAACACTGGATTCGCGGTTAGTGTAACCTACTTCAACGATATCACTACAAATATTTCAGAATGCAACGAACAGTTCGTACCAAAAAATATTTCACGTTCTATTTATAATGGGCGTTATAATGGGCGTTCACGTAATACTATAGGCATTCTCACATGTAAATGCAGCAACCAGGCGGTATTTGAACGGAATAGAAAATAAAAAAAATAAATAAAAAATTTAACAAAACTGACTAGGTACCATGCTCGCGTGAAGAATTCCTTTGTTTTCTACTCCTATAGTTTCAATTTTCTCCGAGCTGACCTAACGAAGGGTGGGCGGTAACGGAAATTGGAAGTGACAGTCACTCCTGGTTTATACGGTTTGGGTTACCATCGCCTATGTGACGTGAATATAGATCAGCTGTAAAATGATTCCATGCGTACCATGCAATATTTTCTGTTTTACAGTATTTATGTTGCGATACACACCATACAACAGCCTGTTTCAGACAACTTCTGACAACACCAAATTATGCATACAATATGTTTTACCTTCATGCCTGAGGTAATGGAAGAATCTTCACTTCGCTTGTACGTACATTCTAAGCAAATTGTTTTGGAAACATTTAATGTTAATTTAAAAGGATGATTGGAATATTATTTGCATATTGTTGATTGAGGAAGTTGCCGTTCTAAATAATTGTTCACCCAGTGTAGCTGATTGAAAATATTATATACGTATGTGACATTTCTGAAACTCAACATAATTTTAGACCATGGCGAAAGCTGTGTCCCATCACTCGTATTAAATATTGAGTGTAATGGCAATCTAATCATCCCACTAGTAGACAAACAAAAACGCAAACACATCAACCCTTTGGATCCTCAATATCAACCAATAGGTACGGTATTGAATTAAAACTATTTTAATACCCCCTGACAATCAACAAAGTAACAGACTTATTTGATTTATATTTACATTATATACAAACAGTGGGTGATGATATCCGTTCTCAGCTACTAGGCTTTTTCAATAAAACTGTTCCTCTCACATCGACACATTTGTGGAATATAAAGCGTAAACGCTGCCTTCATAAATCATCTAGTTTACCCGTATTCAGTCTCGAATCTAGTAGCTCACTACGTACGCCCATACGTAATTTACCTATACAGTGCACCATCATTAATCATTGATATTAGTAAACCCAAATACACTAACATCAGTGAGTTTCAATCCACTCATCATTTACTCAGGATTATAGTATCAATGGTTACCAAACGAAGGTCGAGGTTATACCTAACACCTCAATGAGGAGTCCCCATGACTTCTGTTTATATTACTTTCCCATTTTCAAATAAGAGTAGGTTCCAATCTAAGAATTTTGGGACCAACCGCACTCTCCAACGATTAATTGGAAGAAGTCATGGGTACTCCTCATTCTTGTTCGGCTGTACCATAAAATTTCAAGGTCTGAACTAGGTGACTAATCGATGGAGTAGAATAATTGTGGATGTTTTCTGTACATAAATATGATTCATCACTTTGTTTTTTTGAGATCCAAATGGTTGAAAGTTCATTCATAGGACAAAAGCCCTAGTGATTATTTTGATATGCGTTGACATTAGCATTTTCCTTCAGCTATTACGTATCATTCGATGAGTCACTTTCTCCGACCTATGACTTACACCAGACTTTATTTATACATGAGCGAATCCCATAATAATATTCATGTAGGTATCATGATTATTTGCTCGAATCATTTCAATGCAGCAGCTGAGACTAGACCATCGGTAGATAGACTAAACTAAACACGGAACGGTAGACAATATTTTTAGTGAATTCAGACGTCAAAGTTTGTCATTCGGATGCTGTTTAATCGGTACTTAGAACAATCAGCTGAGATATCTGCTGAGGACAGCAGCAGTCAGAAGGAGCACTAGGGCGGATACTTGGCTCGTAGCGCATCCATGTTGCATAGCTGCCGGCATCTCACCTGAAAACACAATAATTGGCCTTGTACATATAAAACTTATATCTGCAATGGGCTGCTGATTTTAAGTAGAATTGAGGATTAGATAGGTAAATTACCAACAAGTACTTATCCGAATAATTATTTGAAGAACCCTGTAAATTAGTATAAAACGATTTATTATTTTTCTGTGCAGATCACCTCCTGCAGATAACCGAATTCCTATAATTAGCCTGAGACGCAGAATTAGCAATGTCGTGTTTTTTTGCGGTGGATTCCTACCTACCCACGCACGCACACGCGGACGCTACAAAACTGCCACAAGAGTCGAAGTACAAGCTGTCCGACGTTGGGCAGGGAAAGTTCCCCCCCCCCCCCCCCACGAAATTACTCGCAACCACCTTCCATGAAACGCGTCACTTCGGCTCCGCATCCAGTAATTTTTGAAGTTCTGGTCATCGCTAAACCTACTTAGTCCCGACTTATTTTCCAAATTTTCACCTAATTTGGATGACGATTTATCGTCATTGAAATAACTCACTGTCTTTCTTCAAATTGAATAATATCACGGAAAAAACAAGATCAGTTTCACAAAGCCAGGAGCAGGTAATTATAATCAGCTGTTCCTCTCATCAATGATTATTACCTGGGCTGGAAAATTGCAAGACTCCGGGTGGTATCATAAAACGCTGCAAATTACTACACAACGGTTTATTATTTACCTGTATAGATGCCCCTTCTGCGTAGTTCACTGTTTTCTGTGGTCCATACCTACCCTCGAGCGCCCACCAGGAAAGCCCAAAATCGGGTGCCATCCATAAGCGCCAGGTCGGTTTAATCCCTTCTTTATTACCGTCCATAAGCGCCAGGTTTGCTCTAATAGCTCATAAGTGGACCATCCATAAGCGCCAGGTCCTGGGCCGAGGCACATTTCGGTCGAGTTTCACAAGCGCCAGTAGGAGGGAAAGTGGGAAGAAAGTAGGGAGAAAAGGGAAACATTGCGAACGAGTCATGAGGGCAAAGATGAGCGAACACAAGCAAGTTTGATAATGAGCCTGAGGTCAGTCATTCGGTAGAATCCGCAACAGCACAATATGTTCCGTGTCACTTTCACTAACAAAGGCGTTCGGAGTTTAATCGTGGATAATTTTTTTTACCGCCAGTTCCGGGTATTCGCAGACGGTCGTGTGAAATTTCGGTGTACAAACAAGCATTGTTCGGCATTCGTTATATTGAACGCGAATATTAACATGATTTTAGAACGTAGTGTGAGTGTTCACAACCACAGTGAAAATTCGGATAGGTACGTATAGAAGCAATACGTCAGTTGACAGTGAGCACGGTAAACACAAATTTGGGTGAGGAACGTTTTATGCATGCCCGAAATTCTTTAGCCAGTTGTACACTATCCACGCCTGTGCCAACCAATGTTACGTACAACTCGCGTATGCTTTTCTACCAGACAAAACAGCTGAATGCTATGCCACCTTATGGAACTTCCTAGTCAGTTTATGTGCACAGTACGGTTTTACCTTACTACCATCCGTGGGACTTTTTGACTTCGAATTGGCTGCACACCAAGGGTTTCTACTCGTGTTCCCAGCCTCCGACATTTCTTGTTGCTTTTTTCATTTCGGGCAAGCGTTGTATCGAAAAATTCAATCCCTGGGACTTGGGCCCGACTACACCGATCACACTGACGTTGGCAAGTTCCTGAAAATGTTTTTCGGCCTAGCATATCTACCACCGTCCGAAGTAGAGAATGGTTTTTTGGACATAATATCCTCGGTTCCGGGCGATTCACGAGTAGGGGACTTTTTGGAGTACCTATGCGAAACATATATAGGATCTCGTAGCCGATTCCCACCTCACTTGTGGGCTGATTCCCCGGATCGTTCTTCACCCAAGACAACGAATGGACCCGAAAGTTTCCACCGTCATCTCAAAGGACAATTTTATTCACCTCACGGGTCCGTACATTTGGTGATTGACGTATTGATCAAGTGCCAGGCGGAAACTTATATTAAAATCAATGAACATTCGATGGGGAGAGGACCGAGAAGGAAACAGCGTGAATCGAACGACAAGGTATTGGTACTTTGGGATCAGTATTGTAATCAACAAATATCGCGACTACAATACTTGCGGCGGGTGGGTATGCTAAAACAAGCAGTTGACATTAAAAAACAAAACAAACAATGAAATGTGCGCCGGGAAGTGACGTGTTGTGATGTGTCACGACTATAGAACAAGTAGACTATTTATATTGAATACGACGATGCCGATGCTGAATCCGAATCTGATGTCAAAAATGAGAAACCTATACCTTCTACGTGAACCATCTATTCAGGTGAGTCCGAAAAATTTCCCTTTTTCCCTCTTTTCCCTGTTTTCTGTTGTATGGCGCTTATGAACGCTGGCGCTTTTGTATAGTAGGGGATTAAGGGCCGATGAAGAACTTGGCGCTTATGATCGCACCCCGGATTAGGGATTTTCGGGATTGTGGCGCTTTCGTATGGTTTTTGACCCCTCCTGGCGCTTTCGTATGTCACTGCCAAAATCGAGTACTGGAGCCGGCCTGGGATTAGGAATTTTATGTCCATGGCCACCCTCAGAATGTTTTATCATGCATTGGTGCAATCCATAATTTCGTATTGTATTCTCGTTTGGGGCTCTGCCTTTCAAACATTTTAGGAACCTCTATGTATTGCTCAAAAGCGTATTATAAAAATTTTATTGCACAAAAAAGTGAGTTTCCCGACCTCACAAGTTTTCAAATTATTTAATGTTTTAGATGTTCATACCATTTATAGAAAAATTGTACTTATTTATATCAACAAAAACTTAGCTGAGTACGAGAGAATTTATGGCCGCACAAGATTGGCCGATAACGTGAACCTAAAGCTTCCGTTCCGTCTTACAACTAAAGGACAAAAGAATTATTGTTAGCCCTAAAAAGTTTAAAGCACGCATCAAAGAGTTCATTTCAGTTGAATTTCATAGGAGTTTATTAGATAACCTACAAATATGATTTCTTTATTCAAATGAGAAGATTTAATTTTATTGTTAGTTTAATCTTATTAAGTTTAACGGGTTATCTTTGTTAAGTAGATTATAGCGACTCCGCCCCTCAGCACAAGTTTTCGAACTTAAAGAGGGGCGACCGCATTTGTGGCTGTGTTTTTTTACTACACCTAGTTTCATTTCTTTTTTATACATGTTTGTTTATGTTGTACTTTGTGTTTATATCAAATAAATGCTTTAAAAAAAAAAAAAAAAAAAATTACGGTGTCATAAAAATGCCCCGGCCCCGGAATAAAAGTTTCGTACAAATGCGCGGGATTCAATAATTAAATCGTTAATTATTTGTAGTTATTCATGAAGCATAAGGCAAATAATAAACCCTTGTGTAACAATTTACCAGTATAGATGCCCCTTCTACGTAGATAGTATAATAAACCGTTGCGTAATAATTTACCCAATAAATGTTTGTTAAATGGCAAAAGTACCTATCAAAAAAATCCAGAAGATCCACCATTTTGCAACCGATATAATATCACAGAATAACCAACTCGACCTCATACAGCAATCCGTGATTATAATCAGGTGCTCCCTAGGGATAATTCTTATCTGGGCCGGATTTATACCGTTTGATTCACGATCGTCATGAAAACAAAAGCTGGTACAAAGAAATATTCATTTTGGTTTATTATTTTCAATAATGAACCATTGGAATCGAGCATGAAAAAAAAATTCTTACCCCCCCTCAAAATTTGATGGTTTACGTTTCAAGGTATTTAGAATCCAAAACTGCAATAAAAATATTTCTGTCTGTCCGCCGTACGCCATACGCCGTACGCCGTACGCCGTACGGGCCACTTTTCTTAGTTACCATGAAAGAAAATTGATGAAATTCAGGTTATAGGTTCCGTTCGCTGTCTAGTTGGTCCTCGAAGCTCGACGTTACTGTGAGTCATCTCTAAGGGGTTCAAAATAGGGGTTGAAATTTTCAAAACGCCTATACCATTTTTTTACGTGAATATTTTTACGGTTTTAAATAGTTCTTGAACTTGCGAGTTTTTTAAGACCATCCGGAGCGTCGTACGTCCAGCCGTTCGTTCACAGTAAGGCCCCGAAGTTTGCACCGACAGGCATTTTCGACTCCAGTGTGAATGAAATTGTATACAATTCAAACCAAATCTCGTAACCAGAGACGCGCCCACAATAGGAAATTTGGCGGAGATGAAATCATTGCTAGGGATCACCTGATTATATTGGCGGAGTATGAAGTCGAGTTGGTTGTTCTGTGATATTATTTCATTTGAAAAATGATGGCTCTTTTAGAGTTTGTTGGTAGGTAGTTAAACTTGAACAAACATTGAAGTATTATTGATGGGTAAATTATTACTACGGTAACTCATTACTCAACGGTAAATTATTACACAACGGTTCATTATACCATCTACGTAGAAGGGGCTGGAGTTTGTTGGTAGGTACTTTCGCAACTTTTTTCACTCCTCATCAACAATTTCTTTTCAGAACTTCATTATGTGTGTTTCTTTTTGTTAGGTACTGTTTGTCATCGGCAGAATTATTTTAGCAACATTTAACTCGTGATTTAGGTAGGTACCTAGTAACGTGTACGGGGTTAGGTACTAACCTACGGAGGGTCTGCGATCTACATTATATGTATAGAATAGTACTTATTATATTATCATAAATTATATAGACGGGTTACCTAAACATAGAGCTGTGATCTGTAACGGAAGGGTATTCTATACACCGTTCTATAATAAACCGTTGTGCAGGGATTTGCAGCGTTTTTTAGTTATATCGATTTCATCATGTTGAGACGTTTCTTTTTGGAGAAATTAGCTTCTTCAGACATCAGTTCCTTGGTACCTTTACATTAAACCAACTTCGACAGTCTTAATTGTCTTTTGGCTGAGTTTTTTGCTACATGCCCCGTCAGAAGTCCGACTTGACGGTATAAACGCCCAACTTCTCCCCCCTTCCATCCCATCGTAATACGCCCAAGAAAAACTTCATGAGGCAAAATGGGAGATTCGCCGTTAGAACTTGCGACGAGAAAAAGTTTCCAGTGTTCTTTAATTTGCCTAACTATAAGCACGGGAAGGCCAAGCAGGTTTATTTATATAAGCCCTTTGTTCAACACAATCTGTCGGAAAAAAGTGGGAGAGGAAAAAATATAAGATGTTACAGTTTGATTATGAATAGCTTTTGTTCCTACGGTCAGTTCCAGAGTTGATTAAATTAAGGTCACATTATGCAAAATTTAGAAAAACCCCTGCAAATTATTGCACAGCGGTTTATTATTTACCTGTATAGATGCCGCTTCTGCGTAGCACTATCTTCTGTGGTCAGTACCCTCGAGCTCCCCCCAGGAAAGCCCTAAATGGAGTACTGGTGCCGGCCGCGGAATTAAAGTTTCATGAAAATGCGCGGGATTCAATAATTCAATAATTAAATATATGTAGTTATTCAAGAAGCATAAGGTAAATAATAAACCGTTGTGTAATAATTTGCCTGTACAGCTGCCCCTTCTGCGTAGATACTATAGTGAAGCGTTGTGTAATAATTTACCATTGCGTAATAATTTACCGTTGTGTAATAATTCTCCCATCAATAATACTTCAACTGTTCAAGTTGAACCTACCTATCAACAGAATCCAGCCCCATCTAATTAGATGGTATAATGAACCGTTGTGTAATAATTTACCGTTGTGTAATAATTTACAGTTGTGTAATAATTTACCGTTGTGTAATAATTTACCATTGCCTAATAAGTTACTCATCAATAATACTTCGCCGTGTGTTCAAGTTGCAAAATTACCTATAAAAAAAATGCAAAAGATCCATCATTTTTCAAACGATATACCTAATATCACAGAATAACCAACTCGACTTCACACAGCCACCCGTGATTTTAATCAGCTGCCCCCTAGTGATGATATTTGGCCGGAATGTTGTAAAATTTTATTCACCATTGTGTTGACCAAGCCTGCCGGTGCAAATTTGGGGGCCTCACTGTGAAGGGACGGCGGGACGTACTATGCTCCGGGTGGTCTCGAAAAACTCGAAGTTCAAGAAATATTTAAAACCGTGAGAAGATTCACGTCAAAAGAGGTATAAGCGTCCTGAAAATGTCAACCCCTATTTTTCACCCCTTGGAGATGACTGACAGTAACGCCGAGCTTCGAGGACCAACTAGACCCCGAACGGGACCTATAAACCGAATTTCATTAATTTTGGCTCATGGTAAATAAAAAAAGTGCCAAGTACGGCGGACGGAGCGACATTTTTTATTGCATTTTCGGAATCTACCCTACTTTGAAACGTAAAATATCAAATTATGAGGGGGGTTGAACAATTTTTTTTCAACTCGATTCCAAAGGTTCATTTTTGAAAATAATAAACCAAAATCCAAAAGTTATTAGAAAACGCACAATAACCTAGTAAAAACGCTGCAAATCACTGCACAACGGTTTATTATTTTGTACAGAATACCCTTCTGTTACAGATCACAGCTCTCTGTGTGTACCTAACCCCGTACTCGTTACCAGGTGCCTACCTAAATCACGAATTAAATGTTGCTAAAATAAATCTGTCGATGACAAACAGTACCCAAAATGGCGAAAAGAAATGCAAATAATGAAGTTCTGAAGTGAAATTGTTGATGTGGAGTGAAAAAATTTGCAAACGTACCTACCAACAAACTCCAGCCCCTTCTACGTAGATGGTATAATGAACCGTTAATGGTACTTACCCGCTGTGTAATAATTTACCACTGTGTAAAAATTTACCCATAAATAATACTTCAACGTTTGTTCAAGTTTCACTACCTACCAACAAACTCCAAAAGAGCCAATCATTTTCATAATGAAATACTATCACAGAACAACCAACTCGACTTCATACTCTGTGAATATAATCAGGTGATCCCAAGCAATTATTTTATCTCGGACCAATTCCCCATTGTTAGCGCTTCCTTGGTGATGACATTTGGGTTAAATGTATACAATTCGAATTCATTCACCCTTTTGTTGAAATACTCGTTAAATACTCGTGAAATACTCGATGACAAACAGTAACTAAAATGGCAAAAAGAAAAGCAAATAATGAAGTTCTGAAGGAAAAATGTTGATGTGGAGTGAAATAGATGCCCCTTCTGCGTAGATCACTGTTTTCTGTGGTCAATACCTAACCTCGTGGTCAAGTTTAATGAACCGTTGTGTAATAAGTTGCCCATCAATAATACTTCAACGGTTGTTCAAGTTGCAAAAGTACCGATCAAGAAATCCAGCCCCTTCTAGGTATATGAACCGTTGTGTAATAATTTGCCGTTCTGTAATGATTTACCGATGTGTAATAATTTACCGTTGTGTAATAATTTACCCATCAACAATACTTCAACGTTTGTTCAAGTTGCAAAAGTACCGATCAACAAAATCCAGCCCCTTCTTGGTAGATGAACCGTTGTATTGTGTTGTATTGTATTGTATTTACCCATCAACAATACTTCAACGTTTGTTCAAGTTGCAAAAGTACCCATCAACAAAATCCAGCCCCTTCTTGGTAGATGAACCGTTGTATAATAATTTACCGTTATGAAATAATTTACCGTTGTGAAATAATTTACCATTGTGTAATAATTTACCCATCAACAATACTTCAACGTTTGCTCAAGATTCACAAGTTCCTACCTACAAAATCCAGTAGACCATCACTTATCAAATGAAATAATATCGCAGAACAACCAACTCGACTTCATACAGCCATCCTCGATTATAATCAGGTGCTCCCTAGTGATGATTATCTGGGCCGGATTTATACCGTTTGATTCACGATCGTGTTGACCAAGTTTTTGGTGCACACGAACGGCTGGACGTACAATGCCCTGGGTGGTCTCAAAAATTTGTTTAGCTCAAGACAAATTTAATAACGCAAAAAAAAACCATGCACTTCTAACGAAAGTTTTTGAGCCACGGCGTTCTGCAAATTTCAACCCCTATTTTGACCCCCTTAGAGATGAATGACAGTAACTTCAAGCTTCGAGGACCAACTAGACCCCGAACGGAACCTATAACCCGAATTTCATCAATTCTGTTTCATGGTAACTAAGAAAAGTGGCCAGTGCGGCGTACGGCATGCGGCGTATGGCGTACGACGGACAGACAGAATTTTTTTTTATTGCAGTTTTGGATTCTACATACCTTGAAACCTAAACCATCAAATTTTGAGGGGGGTTTAGAATTTTTTTTTTTCATATTTTTCCAATGGTTCATTATTGAAAATAATAAACCACAATTTCTGTCTGTCCGCCGTACGCCGTACGCCCTACTGGCCACTTTTCTTAGTCACCATGAAACAAAACTGATGAAATTCGGGTTATTATGTTCCGTTCGGGGTCTAGCTGGTCCTCGAAGCTCGACGTTACGGTCAGTCATCTCTAAGGGGTTCGAAATGGGGGTTGACATTTTCAGAACGCCGTAGCTCGAAAACTTTCGATAGAAGGTATGGTTTTTATTACTTTACTAAATTTTGTCTTGAGCTAAACAATTTTTTGAGACCACCCGGAGCATTGTACGCCCAGCCGTTCGCGTGCACGAAAATGCTTCGTCAACACAATCGTGAATCAATGGGTATAAATCCGGTTCAGATAATCATCACTAGGGAGCACCTGATTATAATCAAGGATGGCTGTATGAAGTCGAGTTGGTTGTTCTGCGATATTGTTTCATTTGATAAGTGATGGACTATTAGATTTTGTTGGTAGGTACTTCTGATACTTGAACAAAAGTTGAAGTATTATTGATGGGTAAATTAATACACAATGGTAAATTATTATACAATGGCAAATTATTACACAACGGTAAATTATTAAACAATGGTAAATTATTTCAAAACGGTAAATTATTACACAACGGTAAATTATTACTCAACGGTTCATCTAACCGTTGAAGTATTATTGATGGGTAAGTTATCACACAACGGTTCATTATACCTACTTGACCACGAATGTAGGTATTGACCACAGAAAACAGTGATCTACGCAGAAGGGGCATCTATTTCACTCCATATCAACAATTTTCCTTCAGAACTTCATTATTTGCGATTCTTTTTTCCGTTTTAGTTACTGCTTGTGCTGAATTATTTTAGCAATATTTAACTCGTGATTTAGATAGGGACCTAGTAACGAGTACGGGGTTAGGTACTGTGATCTGTAACAGAAGGGTATTCTGTACAAAATAATAAATCGTTGTGCAGGGATTTGCAGCGTTTTTTTTTTAAATAGAAAAATGGGTAATATTTCCTCTCTAGTTTTCAACAGCTGTTAGTTGTGGTTTGTTTCTCTTCTCTTCGCTCCAGTTTGTGGGTGCTTCTCTCCTAATCAACCTATTCATACGGTTTTGTCAAAGACTGGTGGAACAGGAGACACTTTTAAGTCTATAAGAATCTAAGTCAAGTCTGTCATCTTGCGATGTTACCTCCATTTTTCTCAGGGTAATGTTGGACATTTTCGAAGTTTAATTAGGTTTTACACTTGGATAGTTTTTTCTATAATGTGCGTACGTGGTAATAAACAACAATTTTTTCGCTGTTTTAAACGGTGTTTTCCTACTCTTACCTTATAAACTCATTGTTCCCCAGGGGTGTCTCACTCTACTCCATGGGTAGGGAAGTCTGAGACAAATAACACAATGGTTTGAAAGTTTAATAACGACTTTACTGATCCCTCTTTCATGGAACCCTTACATTGGATACTTTTCAAAAAGGTGATGAACACGGGGTACTCCTTAAATTTTTCGCGTATCAATGTGAATAAATGTCCTTATTTTGTTCAAATTTAGTCGGTAGTTGGGGTGTAGCTTCTAGATGATCCCCTATTGATCACAGGGATTATTGATGACATTTACTCGATTTAGGGTTTTCCTGGGGGAACCACGAGTTTAGGTATTAATTGACTGCAGAAAACAGTGATCTAAACAGAAGCCGTGTCTATACAGGAAAATAATAAACCGCTGTGTAATAATTTGCAGCTGTTTCTTTGGCAATACTTCCTCCATACCATTTTGGTTGTGTAGAGAATGTAATCATATCCTTCGGGAAGGAAAGCCATATTACCCTTCGGGCTAGACAGGGGATATACTAGATCCGATAGATGAAATCAGATTACGGGTTGTGAATCTATCAGGTGATCGGTTTTCGGGAAATCAAAACTAAGGAATTGAACAACGAATTAGGTTGTTGTACGCGAATACCTACCATCAGAAACATCTGTCGTCACTCAAAATTTTGTCTAACCCTCTGAAGAAGAACATACTGTTTTCCCCGAGTCTACCACGTTATCAAAAGCCTTGTGAGAAGCTTTCGAGAGGAAATATAACAATTATTTTTGTCTTCCGAAATGCAAAATTCCACGTGCATTTTGCAGTTCAGAGCTTTCTGAACAAATTTGGTTCCATGTCTGTAACTCCCTCTGTCTATCCTTTTACGCGCATTACTAAGCCAGGGAATGGTACACATACTTAATGAGCTGAAATTTGAAGAGTAGGTTTTCCAAACGAAAATTGTGAATGTAAGGGTTAACATTCGATTAAGCTGTCTCTCTGCGTCTCTTTCTCCAATTATTGTTCATTATGAACCTCGGGATCCCCGAGTGCAGTAACCCCAATCATGTAGGTACCTACTTGAAAATAGAAACCATCAAGGGTGCGCTTTGACATACAGGTATTGCAATGACTTTTCATCACAAAAGCATTATTTTTACCAATCATGTCATTCTACGATATACAGCTTCAAAACTACCCTTAGGTAAATCCATCTTTCACCCTCGCCATCAACCCTACGTTGAGTCAGTCAGCTACCCGTTCTCCTTCGATCCTTTACTCATAACGAAAGAGTAGTAAAACTTGTGAACATTTTTGGCCTCTATACCGGATTGTATAGGTACTGAATTACTCTCTTGGAATGCGATTTGCACTATTCAAATAACTGATTTTACGATTTGATACACAGCTTAGAAACGGGCTTCAGCGTAGTGTACCTTATTATATCCTGGCTCTGAACAACAACAGTAATACGTAATAATATTAAATGCAGCAGCAGTTAATTCAACTGCGGAAGGTAATTCGAGTAAGTAGCCGGTGTTCGAGAGGTTATCCCATTAAGAGGGGGGGGGGGAGGGGTCAACTACTCTAGGAGGGACAGACACACCCACTAAAAAAGGCCACCATGTCATACGAGAAGACTTGAGCGATTTAATTACTCTTCACCCATTAGAGCGGAAGGTTTGAGTAGGAATGGGAGTCGATCCCAGGAACGTTGTGTGACTGTATACATGCAAACGGTACGCTTGTTTCCGATGATGAACAAACGACACAATTTCACAAATAGAGAGCCCCCAGCTATCATACAGCGCGGGTGATATAGAGAACGACAAATGAACTCACCCGTGATGACAACGACCGACACAGATGTGAGTGCCGCTTCGCCAAGAGAACACGTGTAGTTGCCTGAATCTGACGGACCAACGTTGTTGATGTAGAGTTGACTTCTGGCACCGTCGGGCAAGATGTCAGTCTTTACACTGTAACATATAATTGAATTGAATTTATTGGGATGAATTAGGGCGTAAAGTTTATGAAAGATAAGCAACTTTTATTATTGATTTGCAGTATCGTATCGATCGAACGAAAGTATTTACGCTCGTGAGGTAATGGCCTATTCACTGGTGTCCCTCTGTTGCTAATTTAATTTTTCAATAAACCTGAGAGACCGACTACGGTATATTACCAAACCTTACTGAGGAATCCGTCGCCACTAGCTGGATGAGTGCTGGAGGCGAACGCTTTCGATGTAAGGACATTATCATCAGGCCTTCGAGAGAAAACTCATGATGATCTCCTCACGTCGAAAGCGCTCGCCTACAGTACTGAACCAGCAGTAAAGACGGATTCCTCCGGAAGGTATGGTAATATTACTCCTTACACTAGGGTAATAACCGGACTACAGTATAATTCGCAACAATGGCCCAAGCGACATTTTTTCGTCACCTAGCCTACTATTGCGTTTTGTAATTTTGTCGTCAATGCAAAACAATGTGATACCCCCCCCCCCCCCCCCCAACCCCTTGTTTAGGTACTTCAAACATGTTTAGGTAGGTACTTCATCAATGCAAAAAGATATATATCCCCCCTCCCAACCCTGTACTAGTGCCAACAAAACCTCCTTAGTCGCGAAAATAATTAATATCCACCTTCCCCGCTGAAGTAGCATCCTCGGTGCTGTTATAGAAACATATTCGTTCCCCCTCTGTTGGATATGAGTATAGAAACCTGTTACTTCCCCCAAACCTTGAAATTTCTTTCAACGCTGGTTGGTGGGGGCTTTGGATAGCGATATTTTTGCGGCTGAGGAGGTTTTGTTGGCGGGTCAATTTTTAACAGGTTTTTGGTGGAGAGGGGGGGGGGGATTATCACATACTTTTGCTCTGATCAATCCCTTTTGCGGCTGAGGAGGTTTTTTTTGGGGGGTAAATTGTTACGACATGGTTTTTTAGTGGGAGAGGGGGGATATCACATCTTTTTGCATTAATGAACTAGGTAAAAATTTATTCCCAGTGGGTACCTAAAAATTGTCTCAGTAGGTAGGAACCTACCTACATACTCAGTACCTAATGATTATCAGTAATAGAGATCGAGTTTCTAGTTTCGGTCAAATTGGCGCGCCTGGAGTTTCGAGGCAAGATCTCATTTACTGTGTTCTTAATTTACGAACAAGCAAAAACAAATGCCGCACAATCACTTATAGGGATAGAACTGCTCTTAGTAATGGACAATTCTTAGAGGCTGTTAAAAGGATATCATGGGATACTCTACTGAATACCCCAGACGTCAACACTAAGGCGAGCATGTTAAATGACATAATGTATAGAATATTTGATGAGTGCTTCAAATGATGAGTGAGTCAAATGTAGGAAGCCCCCGGCACCTTGGATTACGGACGACATACGTCCTTTAATGAAAACTAGGGATAGGGAGTATAGGGTCTATATTAAGGATAAAAATGATGTAAACTTAGCTATTTATAGAAAATCTCGAAATAAGGTAAAGCAAGCTTTGAGGAATACCAGACATGGATACTTCTCTGCTTTATTTGACGCATCAAGAACACCTAAAGAACTATGGAAAATTTTCAAAACACAGGGACTAGGGAAGAGTAGATCCTGTCATGGCGGTATAGTAGTCCCATTGGATGATCTTAATGAATTTTTCTGTGAAACTACTGCAATTGATCGTTGAACTTTCAAGTACCAGGTTGGATTTTCAACCTTTCCATTTCGGAATAATTACAAATGACGTCGTGGAACGTAGTCTAGATAAGATTACCTCCCTCTGTGTAGGGACTGATGGAATTCGTGTGGATGCTTTGAAGGCTGTTAAAGAAGTTGTAGTACCTGTTCTTTGCAATATTTGTAATAGTTCGATATCGACTTCATGTTATCCTCTGGCTTGGAAGGACGGATTGGTCTTACCACTGCCCAAGACATCTGATCCAAAGGTCTCACGTGATTACCGTTCTATAAATAAGCTATGTGCTGCAGGAAAAATACTGGACAGAATTGTTTATGAAGCACTTATTGGTCATGTCGAGGAGCAGAAGATCCTAAACTGTATACAGTCAGCATACAGAGTAGGTTATGGAACTTAAACCGCCCTAATATCGGTCATTGACGAATTAAGACTTAATATGGATAAAGGAAAGGTTACAGTTTTAGTTCAGATTGACTTTTCGCGAGCTTATGATGGTTTAAGTCTTATTTGAGCGATCGGTGGCAGTGTGTTGAGGACAGTGAAGGGAAAAGATCTACTAAATTACAAGTAATGAAAGGGACACCTCAGGGCTCCGTGTTGTCGAGTTTAATTTTTAGCCTGTACATTAATAGCATTTCAGATATTCTAGTTTTTTCTGATTATCATCTGTATGCTGATGACTTACAGGTTTTTTAGAGGCGGTCGATGGTATTGACGAGGCAATCGACAAGCTGAATGCGGACTTGGGCCACCTTGATAGGTGGTGCAGCTCTCACGGGTTGCCGATTAGTTCGTCCAAATGTACAGCAATCATTATCGGCTCCACTCGACGGATTGCTCAAATTCGTGATCTCCAGAGAAGGAAGTAAAGATAGGAGATACGGTAGTTCCTTTTGAAAGAGAAATTAAAAGCTTGGGTATTTTTGTGGATGCTGTATTGAATTGGGAGTGTCAGACATCGAAAGTTTGTAAAAAAGTCTACGCTGGTTTGTATCAGATAAGAGCTGCTGCTGGTAGTTTTCCGACTCACATAAGAGCGAAGTTGGTACGGTCCTTGCTCCTTCCCTTGTTGGATTATGCTAAGCTTGCTTATTGTGATCTGACAATGGAGAGAAAGCAGAAATTGCAGAGAGCTCAGAACGCAGCCATTAGGTTTTTTTCAACGCAAAATTAGATGGGCATGTAACTAAACATTATGTTGAGTTGAATTGGCTGAAAGTGGCGGAGCGTTTCGAGCTGTCGCTGGGTGTGGCTGTTTTCAAGATTTTGAAATTCGGTGTGCCAGCTTACCTTGCAAGCCAGTTTCGGAAGAGAGGGGACCTGCATGATGTGGGCACTAGAAACGCGTCAAGGCTCTTTGATGTGCCACCCTTTAGAACGTCCTTTTACAGGAATTCGTTCGTTTTACAGGGCGTACGATTTCACAACGAGCATGTCGAACTGTTTGATCAGACAGTGTCTGTGGGGACGTTTAAGAAAAACCTACATGCAATGTTGATGAGGCGTTATTCTTCTTCTGAATGTAATTTGGCGGAACTGGCGGAGAGCACATTTATGTTTTTGTTTTGTTTTTGCACCTGACATACCTAAGCTAAGAAAGTATTATTAATTTCGTGTGTGTAATGGCAGATAGGGGTGTATTGCCCTAATTGTACACACGTTTTTCAATAAAAGTATTCTATTCTATTCTATTCTACCTAGTTACTAACTACTCAATACCTACTCAGTTCCTCCTCATTAACACTTAGTACCTACTCAGTAGTTCACGCTCAGGACGTACCTACTTTTTTGGCGGGTAAGTTTTTACAACAGTGTTGGGGGGGGGGGGGGGGGGGATCACATCTTTTTGCGTTGACTTACGAAGTAACAATTTTTACCCAGTACCTACTTTAAAAAAAGTATCAGTATTATCGGCTTGCTCAAATTTTTTAAATGGTTGGAGGGGGGGGGGGGGCAAAATGCACAAAAGGCCCTTTTTTGGAGCATAGAAAATGCTTGTGCAACGTTTCAGCTCGATCCATTGTGCCTGTGAGGCTGTATACCTATTAAAGGAAATTTCCAGTAGGTACCTGTACCTAATTATACCTCGAAATTTCAAAACAGGTGGAGGGGGGTGACAAAATGCACAAAAGGCATCTCCTTGGATAATTTAAGGAATGCGTATTCAAAATTGATAACAATTTAAAAAAAAATGTAAAAAAAAATCAACACCGGAGGTCCCCAGGGTGGCCGATTTACGGGGGGAGAGGGGTAAAAACCCTTCTTGTTCTGTCGTGTGAACAGTGTCTTGTTCGCTGGGTAGGCAGGTATGGAGGTTCGGTTTTCTTGGCGGGCAGGACGCGCCCATTTGGAAAGGTATGGGTGTTTGGCTCGTGGTTACAAAATGCAGTTAACTAGGTACGGAACGCAAATCGGGTAAGCGCCAAATCCGTCTATCTGGTGCAAATGGTGTAGTTTTGTGGGATTTAAACCTTGATAATCATTAGACGTAGGTACTGAAAACATGCTGATGGTAAAATTTCAACTTCCCGAACCCACCACAGAGAGCACAGCGACGTGCAATAGCACAAAACCTTTCTGCTTGATTTTCTGTTAAGTTTGATTTAACGTCGTATTGGTCATTGTTTAGATAACGCCGTCCACCAAAGGAAAAAACAAAGTAAGGCGGACGGATAGAAATGTTTTTATTCCATTTTCGGATTCTAAGTACCTTTATTTTGGTTTATTATTTTCAATAATGAACCTTTGGAGTCGAGCATGAAAAAAACAATTCTAACCCCCCTCAAAATTTGACGGTTTACGTTTCAAGGTATGTAGAATCCGAAAATGCAATAAACAAATTTCTGTCTGTCAGCCGTACGCCGTACTTAGCACTTTTCTTAGTTACCATGAAACAAAAATCGATGAAATTCGGGTTATAGGTTCAGTTCAGGGTCTAGTTGGTTCTCGATGCTCGGCGTTACTGCTAGTCATCTCTAAGGGGTTCAAAATACTGGTTGAAATTTTCAGAACGCCGTAGCTCGAAAACGTTCAATAGAATGGTAGGTATGGTTTTTTGAAACGATTTTCAATTTTGATCTTGAACTAAATAATTTTCGAGACCACCCGGAGCATTGTACGACCAGCCGTTCGTTTGCACCAAAAAGCTTCGTCAACAAGATCATGAATCAAACGGTATTAATCCGGTCCAGATATCATTGCTTGGGATCACCTAATTAAAATCACGGTTGGCTATATTAAGTCGAGTTGGTTGTTCTGCGATAGTATTTCATTTGATAAGTGCTGGATCTATTGGATTTTGTTTGTAGGTACTTCTGAAACTTGAAGAAAAGTTGAAGTATTATTGATGGGTGAAAGTAGTATCCAAAAGCCAATCCTGGCGCACTCCCTTAGATCTCTGATAAAAAGTTTTAACATAAAAGATCAGAACACATATTTTCACTTGAATCCTTGATGTTTTTTATTTTCACTTGAATCCTTGATGTTTTTTATTTTCACTTGAATCTCTGATAAAACTTTTTTATCACAAAACATCAGAACCAGTGACTTTTTCATTTTTAGCGACTTGAATCTCTGATAAAATTTTTTTTAACACAAAACATCAGAACCAGTGACTTTTTTAAAAAAAATATTTTTTCATCAGAAACTCTAGTGAAACTCTAATAATTTTTCAATCGTAAATAAAAATGTAAATTTAGGACTATTTAGGGGTCGATATTTTCGAAATTTAGCTCTCTCTGATGTTTTCACTAGAAAAAATAAAAAAATTAAAATAACGTCACGCTAAAAATATTTTTGAATCGTCTTAAAATAAAATGATATCGTCTTAAATTAAAAAGACGAGACGCTAGATCTCTTCTGAATTTGTGAATCCCAATCTATTTAAAGGTGGTGTCGAATCGACCCCACCTTTAATAGAGAGGGTCTCGATTTGATACTACCTTTAAGAATTCAATTCAAACAGGATAAATAGTATCCATACAAGAATAGACAAAAGAAAAAAGTGGGTGGATAATAAAAAAAGTGAGGGGGGTAGTTAAAAGAATAACTTTTATAATAAAATGTCAGTGATTGAAATATATAAGAATGCCGCTAAAAAATCAAACTACTCATCTTTCAAGGATATTAAAAAAGGAACTTATACCATCTTGGAAAATTTTATAAAAAATTCGGAATATGGTGAAAGCGTTGTCGTTAAAATTGATTATGATGATGAAGAGATATGTTTGTTTTTACCTAAAAGAATTTCACGTCGACTTCTTAATCACGTTAGAAACAATCCAGAAAGACATCCTGAAAAACTTATTTATAATGGAACAGATAAAAAGTCAAATGCCTTTCTGATTGACTTTGAGTAAATATTATGCTTTTCAAAGACTTAGTATCTATTACGTTTTTATAGGGAATCTCTATAAAAACAAACTTTTTGAATCGTCTTTAAAAAAAATATTTCTGCTAATTAGTAGCATAAGAACTGTTTAATGAGCAGTGTTCATTAAAAATAAAATCTCCTTAATACTTCTGAGCTTTAGCAACAGTATCGAAACTGAAACTCAAAATCCTTCTTCAGTGTGACTTTATCCTCATTATAAAGCAATTTTCTAAGTTGATATTCAGTAGCATTTTTAGGAACCTTAATCTTTTTTTCATTAAGACATGTCTTTACTTGCTTCTTTGAAAGGAGTGGTGGTTTACCATCGACACCAAATAAACTTTCTTTTAACAACCGTTTAGAAAATCTATACTCCCTCAATGCACGTTGAATCTCGTCTAGTGCGTCACAGTTTCTATCATAAAATCGAAATTCAGGTTTCTTTACAAACTCCCAGAAACCTCCATGTTCATCACATATATCTAATGCCTCATCGCTTAAAACCATATCTCTTTATTTATTATAGAAAATATTTTTTTTTTTTTAGACCCGGTAATTTACCGGGTCTAAAAGTTTTCAACAGTACGAAAATAATTTAAAACCCAATATATTTAAAGGTGGGGGCGAATCGCCGCCACCTTTTTAAATTAAAAAACTCTTAGGATTTCTAGAGCCTCATGCTATCTAGCTTGTTGCGTGTGAACTAAAGGAAATGATAAATAATGCGAGATTAATATTCCGTACACTATCTCAAAGGAGGCCAGCTAGTTGACCTTGCATTCCCATTTCAGATAGTTCGCTTTCAATTCCTATCTCAATATTCACAATCAGTTTGTCCTCAACTGTTCAACATGGCACAACCTCCTGAATATTTAAAGTTAGCTTATTGTGATGATTATGATTTCTGTGAAGAAATTTTAAAAGTGGAACAATATCACCAGGAATGTTTGAGTTTCGTGCAGAAAGTGAAAAATTGTGTTAGTGCAAGTGAAGCCAGAGAACTAATCACGAAAAACAATGTGAGTCTACCAGGTAGTAGAAAATGTGATTTTCAAAAGCTTTTGAAAATCCCAAAAGTGTCTAATATATCAAGAACTCCAGATCAAATGCATCAGTACCTACAAAAATTTGTTGTATTTGACCATGAAATGGAAAAGGTGAAACTTCCTAATCAAAATAACATTATGGAAGTAGAGAATTACCTTATTAAATCTGGTGATTTGATAAAGAAGCAAACATCAAGACTTTTTTATACCACTGCTGTTTATGGATACTACTTGGAAGTGTATTTTCAACATATGAAGATCACAGGAGAGGATTGGAATCTCTGTTTAAAAGAAAAGCTACATGTGTCCTTGAGTTATAGTAAGAAGTTGAGAAGAGTTGGAGTGATTGTGAAAGACCATCAAAAACTTAAAATGTTGAGTATTTCATTTTTGGGCTCAACTACAGTGATAGTGAATGTTAACCTTGAGGGGGCTCACGCGTGAGCTCCTAGAAGGTCATTCCAGAGAACATTCTGAGCTGAAATATTCTGGACTCAACTACAGTAATATTAAGATCAGCCTGTAACCTTGAGAGGGCTCACGCGTGAGCCTCTTGAAGGATATCTGAGGAAATATTACCAGTTGGAGTTGAAGCAAAATAATGTGTCTGATATATTTTTATTGAGAATGTTCCCAATAAAAAAATTGTTATTTATATTGTTTATCCTTTTTTTCCTCCCATGGTGAGTTTTAGATTTCCTCTTTTAATATCAAGACTATAAAATTTAATAAAAGAAATTAAGATTTTTCTTCAATGTTCTCATGCTATTTTCAAAATCGTGTCCTTCTGATAGCTTTTTCAAAATTAATAAACATAAATGTCCACAGATAGGAGGATCATATTGGTTTTGGATTTGTTCCTCATTATAAAATAAATTTTCTGAATCTAAATATTGAACAAGTTCTCTTGGTGGTGGTGCATTACCATACGAATCAAAATAATATTTTAAATTGTTATTTTTATAAAATGCAGTCCAGTGGCTTCCAGCCTCATCAGAATTTTCTAGATTTATAATACCACATTCCGTGTGGTTCACTTTCTCTGGTAAATCATCCTTCATGAAAACTCCTCTGAAGTTTTTAATTTTCATTTCTTTCGATAATCTTTCAATATCAAAATTGGTAAGAGGCTGGAAGCTATTTAGTTTTTTGATTTGGTAGGTTTCTTTTTAGGTTTCTTTTTAGGTTTCTTTTTCTTCATTCCAGAGCCGATACTTAGACTTTTTGCATTTTTAGCTAGTTTTTCCATCTCGAGATTATGACGTTTTATTTCGGCTTCTTCAGCGGCCTTATGTTTCGAGTCTATAACACTAGAAGCTACTGCAGCTCCACCACCCAATAATGCCCCAAGGGCACCAATTCCTGCAAAAAGTAAGGGTAAAAACCCACCTGAATGATTTATTTGCAACTGATCATAATTCATTTCCAATTCCAACCCTTTTTTGTTTTTGATACATTTATCTAGCTTTTTTTCTGAGTTTCATTTAACAGGATTTTATGATTTCCATTTCCACTAATATCTGCAAAAGCCAGTCGTACTTTTACTGGAACACGTTTTTTATAAGCAGATCTTATTTTTTTCATTTGTATTTCTGACAAATTTATTTGATGTGTAATCATTTTATTATAGGAAAAAAAGTTTTTTTATAAGATGTGAATCTTATAAAAAATTAATATACACCCATCCCAAAGAATCTTTTGGTTTTCATAGCAGTTTTTACTGTAGCAGCCCCCAATTTTTCACCGATATTTGTTGAACTTTTCATAATTTTATCAGCTTCTACTTCCAATTTTTTATCAGCAAGATGCCTATCACTAGTTTTCTCATGATCTCTGTAAAAAATGTCATGTTGTTTACAGGCTTTATCAAGACTATTTATACCTTCATCACCTCTATTTAATCTCTTATCCAATTTAGTAAATGGTCCACAATATTGATAACCACCTGGGAGATGCATTTCTGGAATAACAGGCCCAAGTTTATTAAGAATAGTATTGAAAATACCAGAACCATTTTTTATCATATTTTTGGGTAAATTATTAATAATTTTAATCAAGTATTCAGTTCCTTTGGGTTTATCAATATCTTTCTCCAGTTGATCTTTAATGAAATTTATAATTCCCAATTTTTCATTGTGAAAATTATTATTTCCTGCCTGCTCTTGTGCATACAAATAGTATAGTCTTTGTGTAAGTTGATTCAAATTATCTATATATTTAAATTCTACAGGATTTTCAGTATATTTAATCAACCCAGTGCCAATCTTTTTCTTTTTACTATACTCCCAGATAGGTTTTATGATTTCTTTCCATTTTTTACTAACACTTGATTTTGGTTGTTTAGATTCGGGATTATTATTTTGAAACATGCTATCTGTTTGAATGAGGATTTTTGTATAAGCTTTAAAGTCTTCATTAGTGTATTCATCTTTGGATGGAATATCAGAAGCTATGGGTTTTGTTAAGAGCTTCCATAAGCCTTCAGTACCGGAATATTTCATTTTTTCTATTTCAATATCATTTCCATTTACTCGTATCTGTTTATTTCCAATAAAGATATGATTTTTTAAAGGGTATATTCCAAATTGTCTATCGGGATGTAGAATATATAATTCTGCAATTGGTCCAATACCCAAAGGGCCTACTGAAGAGTTTGGTAATTTAACACTTTTTTGTAAAATTGTTTCCATTTCATAATCCCTATCTGCATTGTCACTTGAAAAGCTTTGATTTAATGTATCTTCAGTATCAATACCTTGGGCCTCGGTATCAACATCTTTAAAAGTAACTTTTTTAGGCGAACTGATAGCCAAGGGGTTAATTGTTTTTATTACAGGAATGAGTTCTAATTTTTTACCAAGATCTTCATCAGTCTGTTTCACTGCTTTTTCTACCTTATCTAATCGTGAAGTTATAGGTTCATAAGCCTTTTCTCTTGTTTCCTTATCAGATGCTTGGTTAACCCTTTCTTGTTTTGCTAATTTCTGTAAATTTTTCTTGAGTTTAATCGATTTATCAGCTTCAGCCACAGTCATGGGCTTACGTTTTCGTTTTGTGAAAATTATTTGTTCATCTTCAGAAGGTTGATCAATCTTTTTGATTTCTCTAAGTTTGACTTCTTTTTCCTTCATCACTTCATTTTGCGCTTCTTTGAATTTCTGTCTAAGCGCTTGTTCTAAAGTAATTTTTGTTGTCATGTTTTTATTATAGGAAAAATTTTTTTTAAAAATCGGTCAAACGTTAAAACGCTCAAACGCTTAAACGCTTAAACGCTTAGGAACGCTATTTTTGCGTTTTTAAGCGTTTCCCAAGGCGATGTTTTAAGCGTTTCCCAAGGCGATTTTTGACGTTATCCATGTAGCGTTTTTATAGGGAATCCCTATAAAAACGTTCAAACGCTCAAACGCTTAGGAACGCTATTTTTGCGTTTTTAAGCGTTTTCCAATGTGATTTTTGAAGCGTTTCCCAATGCGATTTTTGAAGCGTTTCCCAATGTGATTTTTTGAAGTTATCCGTGTAGCGTTTTTATAGGGAATCCCTATAAAAATTAGGGCCGGTAATTCGCCGTTCCTAATTAAGGCAAACTTAAAATCTATATTTTTTATCTAAAATATTTCACCAAATTTCTTTCGGTAACGTCCGTTACTGCGTTTCTTTGTTAGGTCAATCGTTAGAAAACCAAAGTCCTCATCCCAACAAGAATAGCATAATTCTTTGAATTGGCCATAAGTGAAATCACTTCCCACATATTCATCATAAATATCTCGCATGTATCTTGGTCCTTGTCTAAATACACATAAAAAATTAATATTGTTTCTAATGAGTTGTTTATCAACTTTTGACCATGATTGTGTCAAGTAAACGCACGAGATTTTCTTATGACTAAAAAATCAAATTGACTTGTATTTGCCTTTAAAGGTGGCGTCTAGTAGACGCCACCTTTGATAATTGGATTTAATGGGTCCCACCAATAAGAATTCAATGGGTGGATAAAAAAAAAAAAGGTGAGGGGTTAGTTAAAAGGATGATATGGGAGACAGGATAAATAGTATCCATACAAGAATAGACAAAAAGAAAAAGTGGGTGGATAAAAAAAAATGAGGGGTTAGTTAAAAGAATCTATTTTCTAATAAAAATGAACGATACGAAAAAAAATTATATATCCTATAATAAAATGGATAATACGAGAAGGCATTGTGAAAAGTGCAATGTTAGCACTACTTATAAAAATTGGGCTAGACATCTAAAGTCTAAGCGCCATGGAAAAAACGACCCGGACCGGACAATGACTATCAGAAAACCTAGAAAAGCGAAACCTGTATTTGTAAATCCGAGGAAATTGCACAAAGTATTTAATTTTAGTGAAAAAGTATTTGAAAAAAACAGAGAACCGAAAACGGAAGTTGTTGAAAAGGAAACTGCATTTGAATCTAGATTAGTGACTTACAACATTAAAAATACGAAAGGATTTAAAGATGCTTCCAAATTTCTGAACAGTATTAAAAGAACCGTAACAGGTTTAATCAAATGGAAACTTAGAAAAATGAAACTAAAAGTTAATGTAGTTTTAATCGCAGAATTTAAAAAAGGAACTAACAAAAATAACATGGAGTATCAGGAACTCAATTTCAAAACTAAAAACGTAATAATATTGCAGTCAGCAGAAGTTGCATACTGTTACGTTGAAATGAAACAGAAAATTCTAAATGAAATGGAATCGTTCGAAATTAAAGGATCTCAATGGCAACTTCATAAAATCAAACATTTGGAACTGAACGTTAACAAGTACATTCCTTTGAGAGGATCATCTTTCATCCCACTCCCTAAGTTTCTACAAAGTAGGAAAGCAATTATAAATGTACAAAATAATGATAATAAATGTTTCCTATGGGCTGTTCTTTCGGCTTTACATCCTGCAGACCGCGATTCTGATAGAATAGGAAAGTACATAACATGGGAACATGAGTTTGATGAAGCGTTGAAAGATATCAGTTTTCCTATGAAACTTATCGATGTGAAAAAGTTTGAGAAAAGAACTAGGATTTCCATTAATGTTTACTGTCTGAATGAAGGAAATACTATAGTACCCTTGGAAATAACGAAAGATGAAAAGGAAAGGCACATTGACTTGTTGTACTTGAAAAACAAGGAAACTGAACATTATTGTTGGATCAAGAATCTTTGGAAACTGGTTGGCCATAGTCAGCTAACAAAGAATGGACACAAAAGATTTTTATGTAAAATGTGTTTGAATAGCTTTGGAACTCAGGTTAAATTAAACGAACATAAAGAATATTGCGGAGTTCATAAAGCTGTTAAAGTAGATCTACCAAAACCTTATGATAACATTTTGCAATTTGAAAATTATAGACACTCTTTAAAAGTACCTTTTACAATTTATGCAGATTTTGAATGTACGTTACAAAAGATTGATACCTGCAAACCAAATCCCGATGAATGTTATACAAATGCCATTCAAAAACATGAACCGTACAGTTTTGTTTACTTCATGAAAAATGCCGAAGACGAAAGTAGGAAAAACTATGTAGGCGATTATAAACTTGTTCAATATTCTGGGCAGGATGTGGTAAAAGTATTTTACGAAAAAATAAAAAAGGATGCCATAATGGTGGCGAAAAAATACTATGACGTTAATATTCCCATGACAAATTTAACCGAAGAACAACAAAGAGAATACGATAGTGCTGAGAGTTGCCACATTTGTGAAAGAAAATTTAATGAACTTCCACCTATAATTGAAAATAGACATGATGTACTGAGAAAAACAATTAAACACTTTATCGATAAACAAAATGATGTTAAAGCAGATGAATATATTGAAGAATTAGAAGTTTCGAAGGAAAATATACCTGATAATTGTATAAAAGTAAGGGATCACTCACATTTGACTGGAATGTACAGAGGAGCGGCTCATTCGATTTGTAATTTAGAATATAAAAATCCAAAGTTTATTCCAGTATTTTTCCATAATCTTTCTGGCTACGATGCACATCTATTTATTAAAGAATTTGAAAAAGATAATTACGATATTAAACTTTTACCACAAAGTGAAGAGAAGTACATTTCCTTTTCTAAAATGGTAGCTTATAAAAGTAATGAACTCGATAAAAATGGTAACAAAAAGAAAAAGACTATAGAATTGAGATTCATAGATTCTTTTAAATTTCTTTCTGCTTCTTTATATTCTTTAGCTAAAAGTTTAACCAAAAATCAATTTAGGGAAATAAGAAAGTATTTCCCAAAAGAACATCTCGAACTAATTACTAGAAAATTAGCTTATCCATATGAGTATATGGACTCTGTTGAAAAATATCGAGAAACTAACCTTCCACCTATAGAGAAATTCTACAGTAAACTCACTGGAGAAAATGTTAAAGAAAATGATTATAAAAATGCTCTAGAAATTTGGTCTACATTCAAAATTAAAAATTTGGGAGAATTTACAGAACTTTACAATAAAATTGATGTTCTTTTGTTAGCAGATATCATGGAAAACTTTAGAAATATAGCTTTAGAAAAATATAAATTAGACCCCGCTTGGTATTATACAACACCAGGTTTCGCTTGGGATTGTATGTTGAGAATGACCAAACAAAAGATTGAATTGTTAACGGATTATGATAAGATTTTACTCGTAGAAAATGGAATAAGAGGTGGAATTTGTCTATGTTCAAAACGATACGCGAAAGCCAATAATAAATATATGGGAGATCAATTCAACAAAGAAAAAGAATCTGTTTTCATTGAGTATTTGGATGCAAATAATCTTTACGGTTGGGCGATGAGTAAATTTTTACCTTATGGAAATTTTGAATGGAAAATGGATCTAGATAATTTCGATATACAATCCATTCCTGATGATTCACCCAAGGGCTATATTTTAGAAGTTGATTTAAAATATCCTCAAGAACTCCACGATTTACACTCTGATTTTCCTTTAGCCCCTGAAAATAACTATGAAGATGAAAAACTACCAAAACTTTTAACCACGTTGTATGATAAGAAAAAATACGTTATCCATTACATTACGTTAAAACAGTATTTACAACTAGGAATGAAATTAGAAAAAATTCATAAGGTTTTAGAATTTGACCAAAGTGCTTGGTTAAAAATCTATATTGATTACAATACAAATCTTAGAGCAAAAGCCGAAACACCTTTCGAAAAAGACTTTTTTAAACTTATGAACAATAGTGTATTTGGGAGGACAATGATGAATGTGCGTAAACATGTGGATATTAGGCTTTGTTCTGATGGTTTTAAATTGGAAAAACTAATTTCAAAACCAAACTTTAAAGGTAGAACTATTTATTCCGAAAACTTAGCGGCTGTACACATGGAAAAAGTAAATATCACACTTAAACAGCCAATTTTCATTGGTATGAGTATTCTAGACATTTCCAAAACTTGCATGTATGATTTTTATTACAACACGGTTAAAAAACAATATAAAAGTGATGTAAATTTATTATACGGAGATACAGATAGTTTAATAATGGAAATAAAAACGGATGATTTTTATAATGATATGAAAAATATGTTGGATCATTTCGATACTTCCGACTATCCAAAAAATAATGTTTACAACGTTCCACATGTTAATAAAAAAGTGTTGGGGAAATTTAAAGATGAGTTAGAAGGTAAGATTATGAATGAGTTTATTGGACTTCGTCCAAAGTGCTACGCTTTTAAAATATTCGAAACTAACGATGTGAAGAAAAAATCTAAAGGAGTAAAGAAAAATGTCGTTAATAAAGGTTTAAGTATAGAGGATTATAAAAGATGCTTATTCTTTAAAGAACCAAACTATCAGAAACAGATATTATTCAAATCGAAAAAACACGATGTGTCCACAGTACAACAGAATAAGAAAGCTCTTTCCGCTCATGATGATAAAAGATTTATAATGAAAAATGGCATAAATACTTTGGCTTGGGGCCACTATAAAATAAACATAAGTAGAGACAAGTTTAAAACTCACCTTGAAGAAATAATAAAAGAAAACAATAAAAAAGACTAGTGTGTTATCCGTTAAATATGAGTAAGAAAAAAATAGGTTTTAAGTTTGTTTTTATAGAGATTCCCTATAAAAACGTAATAGATACTAAGTCTTTGAAAAGCATAATATTTACTCAAAGTCAATCAGAAAGGCATTTGACTTTTTATCTGTTCCATTATAAATAAGTTTTTCAGGATGTCTTTCTGGATTGTTTCTAACGTGATTAAGAAGTCGACGTGAAATTCTTTTAGGTAAAAACAAACATATCTCTTCATCATCATAATCAATTTTAACGACAACGCTTTCACCATATTCCGCATTTTTTATAAAATTTTCCAAGATGGTATAAGTTCCTTTTTTAATATCCTTGAAAGATGAGTAGTTTGATTTTTTAGCGGCATTCTTATATATTTCAATCACTGACATTTTATTATAAAAGTTATTCTTTTAACTACCCCCCTCATTTTTTTTATCCACCCACTTTTTTCTTTTGTCTATTCTTGTATGGATACTATTTATCCTGTTTGAATTGAATTCTTAAAGGTAGTATCAAATCGAGACCCTCTCTATTAAAGGTGGGGTCGATTCGACACCACCTTTAAATAGATTGGGATTCACAAATTCAGAAGAGATCTAGCGTCTCGTCTTTTTAATTTAAGACGATATCATTTTATTTTAAGACGATTCAAAAATATTTTTAGCGTGACGTTATTTTAATTTTTTTATTTTTTCTAGTGAAAACATCAGAGAGAGCTAAATTTCGAAAATATCGACCCCTAAATAGTCCTAAATTTACATTTTTATTTACGATTGAAAAATTATTAGAGTTTCACTAGAGTTTCTGATGAAAAAATATTTTTTTTAAAAAAGTCACTGGTTCTGATGTTTTGTGTTAAAAAAAATTTTATCAGAGATTCAAGTCGCTAAAAATGAAAAAGTCACTGGTTCTGATGTTTTGTGATAAAAAAGTTTTATCAGAGATTCAAGTGAAAATAAAAAACATCAAGGATTCAAGTGAAAATAAAAAACATCAAGGATTCAAGTGAAAATATGTGTTCTGATCTTTTATGTTAAAACTTTTTATCAGAGATCTAAGGGAGTGCGCCAGGATTGGCTTTTGGATACTACTGGTGAATTATTACACAATGGTAAATTATTACACAACGGCAAATTATTACACACCAGTAAATTATTACACAACGGTAAATTATTGCACAACGGTTCACTATAATATCTACGTAGAAGGGGCACCTACACAGGTAAATTATTACACAACGGTTTATTATTTGCCTTATGTGTCATGAATAACTACAAATAATTAATTATTTAATTATTGAATCCCGCGCATTTTTAGGCAACTTTAATCCTGGAGCCGGCTCCAGTACTCAATTTAGGGCTTTCCTAGGGGGAGCTGGAGGGTATTGACCACAGCAAACCGTGATCTACGCTTTTCACTCCACATCAACAATTTCCCTTCAGAACTTCATTACGTGCGTTTCTTTTTGCCATTCTAGTTACTGTTTTTCATCGACAGAATTATTTTAACAAAATACCTACCTAGTAACGAGTACGGGGTTAGGGGTAGGTCTGCGATCTCCATAGTATGTATAGAATAATACATAATCATATGGAAGGGTTATCAATATGGGGAGCCGTGATCTGTATCAGAAGGTTATTCTGTACAAAATAATAAACCGTCTGGGATTTGCAGCGTTTTTTATTATTATAACTATTTCTCTATTATTGTATTCAACAAAAACGTTATACAACACATATCAGCAGTTTTAGAAAGTCTATATAATATACAAGTTCTAAACTCATAGTGGTTTATGAGCCGAAGGTCCGTGACCCGTCCAGGCTTGTCTCTTCCACTGCTATTTTTGACTGCGTATGTATCAGCAGTTTCATTGACAAAGCACTCCGCAAGTGCTAGGAGAATGACTTACGTAGATCAAGAACTTAAAACAATATGTACAGGTGATTCCTAAGTATTTTGTAAATACACAAAATTATAGTTATTATTCACCGAAAAATCGTTGTTACGAAGGCTGATTTATATTATCGAAATTTAAACTTGTTTATAATAATAATTTCGTTATTTCCAAGCTCAAAATATTCTAGAACCAGTTTTTTTAATTTCCCTGTTGATGTTGAAGTCTTGGTTAGGAGCGGTAACAGTTACAATAGGGCTGGGGCTAGCCACGAAAATTGTTTAGTGTAGAAATCATTTTGTGACTGTGGTATCTGGAGGACAGCGTTGGAATTTGCTCGCGTCGGTCTAATCTCCGCTTGCTTACTAAATAAATTCAGGTGTTTATGTACATACAAAACAGTTCTATGAATATAAGCCATTCTGGGAATAAGAACATCGAAGTGTTTGTACAGGTAAATATTTGAAGTACGTTTATGGAAATTAGTTGCTATTCTCAAAACTGTATTCATTGCTATGTTTATACTATTAAAGTTAGCCGCGTGAGCACCTCCCCAGACAATGATACGATGAGTAAAAATACTATGTACATGAGCATGTCTTTCGTTAGCCAACTTCGTACCACCAGAAAGCAGTTCATGGATTTCCTGATTACACTGAAAAATACAGCTGCATGGTGGTTCCACTTGAGATGCTGATCTACGTGCACTCCTAGTTATTTTAGTGTATTCAGCCTTTCTGTTTCCATGCAACTGCACAATTTTCTTACTGCCTTGAAACGAAAACCATCATATTTGGGGAGATGGATTTTTCCCTCCATGCTCGATTCTAAAGGTTCATTATTAAAAATAATAATCTGAAATTCCATGCCATGTCTCCTTACTGGCCTTTTCGGGGGACCATGGGTACTACTGGAGGGGATGACTGACCCCCAAGTTGTATAACTTTGATCTTAACAACAGTGACCGGGTAAACATGTAACTTGTTATAATAACTGAATAGAAGGTATACTAAAAGGTTTTAAAACAAAATGTGGTACAACTATTGTCACACGGTTTTCTGATTGTTATATAACATGTTGTATACATGTTATATAAATTTTGTTTGCTGGATTAGGGGAAGAGACGATGATACGAGGACGGTTTGAGTACAACCTTTTTCATATTGTGAGCTGTAAATCGCAACGTAAGTGCTCGCTCGCATGTTCCAAAAATGTGTTGAACAATTTGTTGGTTTATTATTTTCAATAATGAACCATTGGAATCGAGCATGAAAAAAAAAATTCTTACCCCCCCTCAAAATTTGATGGTTTACGTTTCAAGGTATGTAGAATCCAAAACTGCAATAAAAATATTTCTGTCTGTCCGCCGTACGCCGTACGCCGTACGCCGTACACCGTACGCCGTACGCCGTACGGGCCACTTTTCTTAGTTACCATGAAAAAAAATTGATGAAATTCGGGTTATAGGTTCCGTTCGGCGTCTAGTTGGTCCTCGAAGCTCGACGTTACTGTCAGTCATCTCTAAGGGGTTCAAAATAGGGGTTGAAATTTTCAAAACGCCTATACCATTTTTTTACGTAAATATTTTTACGGTTTTAAATAATTCTTGAACTTGCGAGTTTTTTAAGACCATCCGGAGCATCGTACGTCCAGCCGTTCGTTCACAGTAAGGCCCCGAACTTTGCACCGACAGGCATTTTCGACTCCAGTGTGAATGAAATTGTATACAATTCAAACCAAATCTCGTAACCAGAGACGCGCCCACAATAGGAATTTGTGAATACGGCCAATCATTGTTAGGGATCACCTGATTATATTGGCGGAGTATGAAGTCGAGTTGGTTGTTCTGTGATATTATTTCATTTGAAAAACGCTGCAAATCCCTGCACAACGGTTTATTATTTTGTATAGAATACCCTCCTGTTACAGATCACAGCTCTATGTATAGATAACCCTTCTATATAATATGATATGTACTATTCTATTATATACATATTATGTAGATCGCAGACCCTCCGTAGGTTAGTACCTAACCCCGTACTAGTTACTAGGTACCTACCTAAATCACGAGTTAAATGTTGCTAAAATAATTCTGCCGATGACAAACAGTACCTAACAAAAAGAAACGCACATAATGAAGTTCTGAAAAGAAATTGTTGATGAGGAGTGAAAAAAGTTGCAAAAGTACCTACCAACAAACTCCAGCCCCTTCTACGTAGATGGTATACTGAACCGTTGTGTAATAATTTACCTTTGAGTAATGATTTACCGTAGTAATAATTTACCCATCAATAATACTTCAACGTTTGTTCAGGTTTCGCTACCTACCAACAAACTCCAAAAGAGCCATCATTTTTCAAGCGAAATAATATCACAGAACAACCAACTCGACTTCATACTCCGCCAATATAATCAGGTGATCCCTACCAATGATTGGCCGTATTCACAAATTCCTATTGTGGGCGCGTCTCTGGTTACGAGATTTGGTTTGAATTGTATACAATTTCATTCACACTGGAGTCGAAAATGCCTGTCGGTGCAAACTTCGGGGCCTTACTGTGAACGAACGGCTGGACGTACGATGCTCCGGATGGTCTTAAAAAACTCGCAAGTTCAAGAACTATTTAAAACCGTAAAAATATTTACGTAAAAAAATAGTATAGGCGTTTGATGATATTTTTATTGCAGTTTTGGATTCTACATACCTTGAAACGTAAACCATCAAATTTTGAGGGGGGGTAAGAATTTTTTTTTTCATGCTCGATTCCAATGGTTCATTATTGAAAATAATAAACCAAAATGATGGCTCTTTTGGAGTTTGTTGGTAGGTAGTGAAACTTGAACAAACGTTGAAGTATTATTGATGGGTAAATTATTACTACGGTAAATCATTACTCAACGGTAAATTATTACACAACGGTTCATTATACCATCTACGTAGAAGGGGCTGGAGTTTGTTGGTAGGTACTTTTGCAACTTTTTTCACTCCTCATCAACAATTTCTTTTCAGAACTTCATTATGTGTGTTTCTTTTTGTTAGGTACTGTTTGTCATCGGCAGAATTATTTTAGCAACATTTAACTCGTGATTTAGGTAGGTACCTAGTAACGAGTACGGGGTTAGGTACTAACCTACGGAGGGTCTGCGATCTACATAATTATGCATAGAATAGTACATATTATATTATATAGACGGGTTATCTATACATAGAGCTGTGATCTGTAACAGAAGGGTATTCTATACAAAATAATAAACCGTTGTGCAGGGATTTGCAGCGTTTTTTTAGACGGAGGAGATTCCGCGCGACCACCTCGTCGGTGACGGTGTCCTTGATTTTCAAGTGATGGACGGGAGTAAGATTCATTGGGGGCTAAAGGAGCATAGCAGTGTCTTGTTATCTCACAGCCTGTGAGACGTGGAAGACATTTGGAGCTTAGGGTTTGAGTTCGGTCCAAAGGGGTCAAAGGGCTTTCCCTTTGTTGCTAAAGACCTTCCTTTCACTGATCAAAACTAAGGGAGATACGAGTAGTCGTTTCAGCTCTTCTTATCCATTTCCTCGAACCCACTGTGTGAACGGCTTGTATTTTCAGGCTTCTGTGCCACATCCATCAGCACCTGTCAACGTTTTTTCATCGCCATTTATATTCGGATTTCGCCGAATCCAGGTCTCCTTTCGGTGAGCTAACACCTTTCCATAGCTATCGAAGGAGTTTTGATCAAAAAGCCATTGAACCAATTTTTGATGCTTCAAGTTTAGGGAACGAGCGATGCCAGGAAACACAAGTTGATGGTGCTTCTTCCTTACTACTGCTGTAGAGCAACTCAACACTACCTCTCAAAAATCGTTGATATTACGAGTAGAATTGGGTACATACGTATTGTAGTTTTAGTTTCTTCACAGCACCTCTGAATCGTTCCCTACTTCAGTTCCTCCCAAAGCAGGACGGAAAGGTATCTCGGGATGACTGTTATTAGAATTGTCACTACCTATCAGCAGTAACCACTTCAAATTAGCTGCGCCGGACTTGCTCGGCTATAGAGGCAGACGTGTCAAAGCTTATGCTTAGCTCTGTTTCAAACCAGCCATGGAATGCGTTTTACGTGCTGTGACCACATAAATTCCAACAGAACTTAGTTATTTTGTAGTAATAATAAATTTGCATGTAGTAGAATCGTTTGTTTACCATATTTGGCTGCAATCAAGCCACGTGTCACTAGGTGAAATACATTTTCACCGAAGTCAAAACTGGTTTACAAAAAAATTTGGAGAAAAGTGTCGCGGTAATGAAAAAGTGTTCTCAGCCTTTCTTTTAAGCAGCAGGTTCGCAAATTCAGCATCAGGCGTCCACCTAAATTCCAGAGCACCAGTAGAATACAACAAACACGAATACCTGATGGAAATGGCTTCACCTTTCCTTCATCGGTTTGTTGCCTATTAAGGCGGGTCCATTGCCCCTTGTTCTATAGCAATTTTATTTCGGACGTGTGTATACCTACACCAATTTATCCTGCGGACCAGGTGATATAAATTTCCGTTCAATCCCCCACCAACTAGAAGCATTTTCTAGATCCGCCTCTGAGTGTTTTTAAGCCCCCAGGACCATCATGTACTTTCTGAATGCCTATTTTATTCTCGTTCGAGGGATATACTCCTGCTATAATGTACGTATAGGAACCTATATTATTCTCTCCGTGCAAGCTATCAAAAGAAGATATATCTTCGTATATATACATACCTCGGAGCCTGAGGTCTGAGGGGCATTTGTGCTTCTAATTAGTGTACAGCATCGAGAAAGATTCGCTGACATTAATCATATGCATATTCCCCACGTCTGTCTTTTCATTGAAAAGAAAAGAACAACAAAATTGACCTAATTTTATTGCTATACAATTTCTTTTCTGCGGCGCAAGTATTAAACAATTTATAATAAATGAATAAAAGAGAAAATAACGGTCGTCAATACTGTATGCCGGTAAGGTTTCGTCTAATATCCTACAACATTTGCAATGGTGGGTGGTTTGATTCTCGCTGGTTTTTATAGATCTTAGCCTATCTCTTTAACGTAACAGTTTGACAAAACAATCAACCTACGGTTTTTCAGTTCAATTTCTATAATTTGTAATGGCCTATGAGTTTTGATTGCCTGAGAGAAGTGTCAAACTGCACTGTTATGGGCAAGGCTCACAGAATTGTCAATGAAAAGGGACAGAGTCGAACATTTGTTGGATTTCCATACATAGAGCACTGGAAAACTTTCTGTTTAGTCATACAGAATGCCTTTAAGCCATTCGGAGGCACCTGAAATTATTCTCCTGGCTGTAAAGGCGTACAGTTTTCTTCAACGAATTCTGTGACAAACTTCATTAAACAAGACTACTCCTCTCAGAAGAGAGTTGAGATGAAATGGGATAGATTATGAGAAAAATGCGAAAAAGGCTTCCATCCTCCGTGAAAAGTGAATAAAAGGAGGATGACTGCTTATCTTTGTATTCCAACAGGTCACCACCTCGCTTTATTGACTCGTGATAAGATGAACAGAGAATTCAGCTTCGATATACGTTGCCATGAATATAAACTAACAGGCTTCCTTCTATTCGGGATGCTTTGCTCAGTTGACATCTAAGTTGTTAGAGTGAAGGGGATGTGTCACCGGGCCTCCACCGGCTCTTTTTCCACTCAAAATAAACAGGGAAGCTCCTTTGACTGTGATGGTGCCAATATAAACACCTCCGGCTCCTCCTTTTATGTTGTGGCGTTCAGCCACGACAGACTGGTGTGAGCGTCTCCGAATAAAAACGGAAGAGTCGGGAAAAAGGTTAAGAGAGACTTTCTTATTCGTGTCTCGAAACCTACTGTTAGGAAGAAAGGAAGCACAACCAGTCATACAACATCAACTAACAGGGTAACAAACTACAAGGTACCTACTTACTTATTTTGGTTTATTATTTTCAATAACGAACCATTAGAAAACGATGAAAAAAAAAAAACAATTCTAACCCCCCTCAAAATTTGATGGTTCACGTTTCAAGGCATGTAGAATCCGAAAATGCAATAAAAATATTTCTAACTGTCCGCCGTACGGTCCACTCTTCTTAGTGACCATGAAAACAAAATTGATGAAATTCGGGTTATAGGTCCCATTTGGGGTCTAGTTGGTCCTCGAAGCTCGACGTTACTGTCATTCGGGTTCTAAATAGGCGTTGAAATTTTCAGAACGCCTATACCTTTGTTTTACATGAATCTTTTTATGGTTTTAAATAGTCCTTGAACTTACGAGTTTTTTGAGACCACCCGGAGCATTTTACGTCCCTCCGTTCGTTCACAGTAAGGCCCAGAAGTCTGCACCGACAGGATTTTTGAACAGCAGGGTGAATGAAATTGTATACATTTAGCCAAAATCTCGTCACCAGGGACGCGCTAACAATCGGGAATTCGCCCGAGATAAAATCATTGCTAGGGATCACCTGATTAAAATCGCGGAGTATGAAGTCGAATTGGTTGTTCTGTGATATTATTTCATTTGAAAAAGTGGCCAGTACGGCGTACGGCGTACGGCGGACAGACAGAAATATTTTTATTGCATTTTCGGATTCTACATACCTTGAAACGTAAACAATCAAATTTTGAGGGGGGTTAGAATTTTTTTTCCATGGTCGATTCCAATGGTTCATTATTGAAAATTTACTATTGATTATTGATTTGTTGATAGGTAGTGAAACTTGAACAAATGTTGAAGTAGGTATTATTGATGGGTAAATTATTATTACATACATAACATTATTCACGCCAGACTGGAGTTTGTTGGTAGGTACGTTTGCAACTTTTTACACTCCACATTAACAATTTCCCTTCAGAACTTCATTATGTGCGTTTCATTTTGCCATTTTAGGTACTGTTTGTCATCGACAGAATTATTTTAGCAACATTTAACTCCTGATTTAGCTCTCGTTTTACCTAGTAACGAGTAGGGGGTTAGGTACTAACCTACGGAGGGTTTGCGATCTATACCTACCAAAAGTATAGAATAGTACAAATATTATATAAAGGGTTATCTATACGGAGAGCTGTGATCTGTAACAATGGTAAATTATTACACAACGGCAAATTATTACGCAACGGTAAATTATCACTAACGGCAAATAATTACACAACGGTAAATTATTACATAACGGTTCATGAATCTACCTAGAAGGGGCTGGATTTTGTTTATAGGTAATTTGCAACTTGAACAACCGTTGAAGTATTATTGATGGGCAAATTATTACACAACGGTTCATTATGCTATCTACGTAGAAGGGGCACCTTTACAGGTAAGTTATTACACAACGGTTTAGGTAGGTACCTAGTAACGAGTACGGGGTTAGGTACTAACCTACGGAGGGTCTGCGATCTACATAATATGTATGGAATATTACATATATCATATAGAAGGGTTATCAATACGGAGACCTGTGATATGTAGCAGAAGGGTATTCTGTATGTACAAAATAATAAACCGTTGTGAACGGATTTGCAGCGTTTTTACTCAAAATTCAAAAATGGCTGACCCGCGCTAGGTTCCCACGCAAAAAATGATTTTAAACCAAATTTCAAAATTAGGAACCCTCATTTAGCGAGTTTTTGGAGAATACGTTGCAAATTATTACGCAGCGTTTATAATTATTCTCTTGTATATGCCCCTCCTGCGTAGCCACTGTTTTCTGTTTTCAATACTGTTTTCCTCGTGCCCAGGAAAGTCCTATAATACTGGGGTCGCCCGGGTCATTACAGTTTCATATGCGGTGGGTTCAAGAATTCTACCTATATTTATTTTTGTTATTATGCATGAAACATAACATTAAAATATCGAAAGAAAAATCCTACGCGTAAGTACCTAGTCCGATGAAAAGTTTCTGAAAATGTCTTCAAACCCGGCCATAGGTCATGAGAAAATGAGTATCAAGTTTGCAAATGCTTGGTGTTCGTACTAATGATCCGAACGTTTTGAAATTCGTAGTGGACCGTCTAGAACCTAATCCCAACTACCTAACCAGATATTTGAACAAACTTGGGCCATTTATTCACGTGGAATATGATGCTTACCCATCGACTTTGAGCAAAATCGGGCCAGTGATTCTTGGGTTATCTCAGTACTACTTCGGATTGCATGTGCGCATGCGCAGTGGCCATACCAATGAACCGGTCGTTTCGTACTTCATAGGAGACCATCTGGGGCCCAGCGGATCCAACCCGCGTGATCCCCGACGTTTTCAGCCAAATCGAATAGGAAGTGAGGAAGTCATGCAAGTGGTAAGGATTTTCAAACACAACGGACAGACACGGAACCAAATTTGTTCGTTACAGAAGTCAACAAAATTATTCTCTGAAGAAATGATTTCATACAGTCATGTGTGATTATAGCCAGCTGTTCCCTGGCAATAACATCCGGGCTGGGCAATAATACCGTAGGTTTCATTGACATGACAACATGTCATGGCTTACTGTAACGAACGGGTGGGCGTAAAATGCGCCGGTTGGTCTCTGATAATCCTCAAGTTCAATCAATATAAAAACCTAAAAAATACGTTGTACTGAAAGTGCCTAGTACGGTGTACAGCGGGCGAGTAGGGGCCGGGGGCCGGTCAGGTTTTTTCTATTCCATTTTCTGAATTCATTATCGATTCCCAGAGTTCATAATAAACCAAACTTTCATTTTAGAGGTTGAAAATCGCTAAATATCGAAAAAATAAAGTTAGGTTCCAACAAACAACAGTGATGAGTTAACAATAAATTATGTTAATGTTCATGTTGGTCGGCAAACACTGAAAATTCTATGGGTTAGAATAATTATGTTTGTTAGGCAGTTATAAACATAGGTACTTCTTAAACCCACTCAATATAATATGACCATAATAGACATAGGGTAAACCGTACAGTAATGAGACTCCAACAGTAATGGGACAGTCCCAGTTCAAATGGCGAAAATAAGGCTTCAATTCATTTGTTACCTACCAGATTTGCACAGGTGGTGCCTCCATTAAACATCTGAACGTCTACGATCGCCGGGACGCCAAGATACCAGGTGATCGACGTCATCACGCCATTCATCGCCCAGACTACGGATTGACTAGTGAAAATTAATTTTTTGTTTAGAAATCTGTGTTTGCTGTTAAGCTTCTACACCTCACAATTTTCAACATTTTCGGATATTTCAGGTAAGAGAACATTCCTTACAGTTTTCTCTATAGTTTTAGCTAGTTGTTGGTGCATTTTGTTCAAGTCAAGCTTCACTTATGACCCTGTCTCTTTACTGTATGGTAATTTAGATGTTTAGACAGTAATGGCCCACCCGTCCCATTACTGTTTTATTCAATTTTCCGGTTACAATGAGTCATTGGAGAGTACTATTGATTATAAGATTGTGTGTATAAGAAACTTGAGTATAAAATGAGTCTACACAGTAATGGACGTAGGTGTCTCATTACTGTATTTGGTACTGTCCCATTATACCAATTCTGCCTATTCCACCTTATTTTTCATATTTTTTACCTTACAGAAATGCCGAAGTCCCCCCAATACTCTGAAGAGGCTTTGTTGAAGGCAATGGAAGCGTTCAAAGAGGCCGCCAACAACGAAAGTAGTCCTTTTAAAGCTTTACTTAGAATAAAGAATTTCTTGGGTGGTACAAATATAGTAGACCAAGAATCTAGGGAAGAGAACGTCCCTCCAAAAGTTCAAGTAACTACCTCAGACCCCATCCCTGTAATTGAATCCGTACGTGAAGAAGAGGAACTGGTAGATGATGTCCAAGAAGAAATGGATGGTAACCCCACCCCAGGAGGTAGCATTGAACGTAGTTCAGCTGAAGAAGATTGTACAGGAGAAAAAATCCCTCCAAAAGTTGCGAGCCCCATCCTTGTGGTTGAATCTACACAGATAGACGAACTAGTACCGGTTCAAGAATCTGCCGTTAACTCTACTCCTGATGAGGATAGTAGGGGTGCCCATCAAAATATTCTTGACAAATCTGCCTCGGCCAAGTCGGAAAGGGAAAAGGAACGTCGAAAGACTGAGCTATGCTATTACGTCCGATGAATACCGACAATCGTTGAGAAGAAAGATAGAAGAAAAGGAAATCCGAGAAAAAGAGAAAGAAGAACGGAAGAAGAGAAAAATAGAAAAACGTGAAGAGAAGTTATCTGAAAAAAATTTAAAACGTGTTTCAAATCTTTGCGATACATGCAAAACATGTATACGTAAAAACAAATTACAGTGCAGCAGTTGCAAGCGGAATTTCCACGTTAGGTGCGTCCCTCAGTTCCACAAGGACCACACTCCTGACGCAGAGGACTACCATCTTTACGTGTGTAACCACTGCTATAAAGAAGCAGGGAGTGACGAAGACAATTATAGTTTGGGCATTTCGTCTGATAGTGGCACAAGTTGTGACATGATGTCAATGGAAGACATTTTGAATGCCTGTTCTTCCAAAATGAAAAGTTAGAGTGCAATAGGGGAAGCTGAAGTTTTATGTTTTAGATTGAAATTTTGTGAAAATTTTTATATTGCAATTTTATTCCAGTTTTATTTGTAAATAAAATATTTTTACCGTTATCCGAGACCACATTTATTCTTTAATAGTTATTTTTCTTTTATTGATAGGGCAAAGCGGTGCTGAGACATTATTTTTTAACACAAATGTGACTTATTTCGAGGTGTCCCATAACTGAATTCAAATGTCTCCTTATAGAATGGTGTGTCCCATTACTATGTTTTTCGACTTTTCACAGTGATATGTAGATATGAAGTATATGAAATGTTGGAAATGAAAAAAATCATAGTTGGTTGTTAAGAGGAGATCCTGGGGAATATCTTGGAATATACAGAACCCTTAAAAAGTTGAAAACAACTTACGTAATGCATTTGGAAAATATGAAAGTCCTTAACCGGTCCATTACTGTATGGTTTACCCTACTATATGACTGCAATTTCGGTCAGGGGGGAGCTCAAAGTAGGTATCACATTAGAACCATGAGATATGCGAACTGAGCACTAAGTACTGTATGGAAACTTTTTCTGTACGATAAATGGTTGACTTCTGATATCCTTCGATATTTCGGCGCCGTCCTCAATTTTATTTTTGAGTTAATTAAGAGTAGTATCCGGTATGTGAAACATTGCCTGAACGAAAATCCCATTTATGCCCCTTGTTGAACGCCATTGTGGAAATATATAATATAGATAGGTAGCAAATTTATCCTTCGTTTCGTGAACTTGCGGGAAAAACCTTGTTGTCAAACCCGAACTTCTTTCCTTTGGCTTACCTACTATCTGAGACTGAATTGTATCTTATCATCTTTTGTGAGAAGTGAGGAGAATAGGAACGAGCGAGTTTCCACCCATTTAGTGGGGTGTGGAGGTTATTCAAATGCAAAGCTCGTTCAGGGAGTTTTTGTTTCATCAGTCTTTCTTTTTTGTGTTTACATATTAAGATAGCTTCAATAGAGCCGAGAACGATCACCAACTGGAGAACTAAGACGAGAGAAAGGAGGTGGCATTTTTTATTCTTCTATCTTCACGGTTGTAGTTTCTTAGCTCCTTGGGGAGTGATAAAGTGGGAAAGTCTGAAAGAAAACATTTTCAGAACAAGGAGCCGAACGGTGAAACGCACTGTAGGGTGGCAGGGAATAGTTTTTCTACGGTCGTAAAATTTCTTTTGCCGCCGCCATAAAACGCACTGATTGTCAGAAAAAAAAGGTTGTGGTTGTTGGAGTGGCTGCGGTATCAACAAGTATGAAGCCCTTGTTATCGGGCTTTTGGAGGCGAGGTCAAACTTTATTGTTGCCCAAATACAAAACGAGGAGGACACCGGATTCAAACTTTATAATAAAGGCCCGTCGGCAAGTGGATTTCATCCAACTGCACTGGAGTTACATTGTATCGGAATGAAAACCAGTGAATAATGAACCGTGTTGTGAGGGCGAGACCGTGAAGCTAGTTACTGCGCGAGCCTGACGATAGATTTCAACAAACATCTCGATTTGAAAAGGATAGAATTGTCAACGACAGGATGGTAAAAACTTCGCTAATAATTTAGGTATTATTATTTTTCATAACCGGAAGTTGTAATATCTCACAACAAGTTTTCATGCAACGGTTCTTCATCTCTTTTGTCCTAGATCTTCTGTCTGTCCTAGTTCCTTGATGGACTCAGATCAAACCATATTAGGCTTGAATTTGTAAACATTTTCTAGAAAACATAGATTAGGAATGTTAATTTTATAGTTGCAATCAACGCTGAAAAATTGATTATTTATTCGGTCCATGATGTCTCGAACGCGAAATATGAGGAGAGCTATTGATTTTTGGAGGACGTGCATTTTCTAGCCGCTTGCATGACTACGAAGCTCGTACTAGAATGGCATTGCCATTAAGTTTTTTCCGTCAATCGAAAATGTTTTGGACGTTCTGGCTTGGAGTGAAAAATTAGCGGATTAGGTAATCTCTTCCAGTTTCAGCTTGTTGAAGTGATGAGGAATACTGTGATGGGAAACCCGCGAGGAGGATAGCTAAAAGCTGGATAGCAATATTCTAAATGTAGGAAGCTGCTCGGCGGGCCCTTTTCTCGCTCGTGACCGCTGGACGACTTTTTCAATCCCTTTCCGGTTTTATACCAGAGCGAATCCTTATCCGCGGGGTTTGCACAATTCCGTTGTACTCGTAGTATGTGAATGAAACCTGCTATGTTTAAGGAATATTTCGGGGTAGTTTATTACCTATCATTTTCAAGGACAAAAGCTTTTTGTCTCAACGTTTTTCAACACGGAATCCATCTCAAGTAGAAGTTACCTATCAGCCAAAGTCAATATCACTCATAACTGGCCATGAATGTAATGTTTCTGCATGTAGGTAGGGTAAAGGACTGAAGGTTGGGTATAAGGTACTAGGTTCTGGTGGTCTAAATTGCAATCATGGTACATACTCTAATATGGGGTGAAGGAGGGCTGAACGCAGCCTTGATTGAACACATGGTAGTAGGGAAGTAAGTATGCAGTGTACAGTTTGAAGAAACTTAACGTGGGGAAGAATCTCAACTTTTCTTTTATCCTTCAACAGTTTATGTTGCCAGACATTGTTGCGCACATGCCGGTGAAGATAACCTACCACCTGAGCACAACTACCATGATTCCGTGGTTAGAATACCCAGGTGAAAACAAGAATGTACTTATTGAAGTTCAATCAGAAGGTCTAGTTTTCGCCACGTTCTAGGGGAGTAAAGTATTTTGTATAATTTCCAACCACATCGCTCCTCCGCCGAGTCCTCATGATTAATTATTTTTTTTCAATCAACGGAATCCAATGTCAAAAAACGCTGCAAATCCCTGCACAACTGTTTATTATTTTGTACAGAATACCCTCCTATTACAGATCACAGGTCTCCGTATAGATAACCCTTCTATACATATTATGTTGATCGCGGACCCTCAGTAGGTTAGTACCTAATCCCAGACTCGTTACTAGGTACCTACCTAAACCGTTGTGTAATAATTTACCTGTATAGGTTTCCCTTCTACGGAGATAGAATAATGAACGTTGTGTAATAATTTACCGTTGTGTAATAATTTACCGTTGTGTAATAATTTACCCATCAATAATACTTCAACGGTTGTTCAAGTTGCATAAGTAGTACCTATCAACAAAATCCAGCCCCTTCTGGGTAGATGAGCCGTTGTGTAATAATTTACCGTTGCGTAATAATTTGCCATTGTGTAATAATTTACCCATCAATAATGCTTCAACGGTTGTTCAAGTTGCAAAAGTACCTATCAACAAAATCCAGCACCTTCTGGGTAGATGAGCCGTTGTGTAATAATTTACCGTTGTGTAATAATTTACCGTGGTGTAAAAATTTACCGTTGTGTAATAATTTACCGTTGTGTAACAATTTACCGTTGTGTAATAACTTGCCCATCAATAATACTTCAACGTTTGTTCAAGATTCAGAAGTACCTACCAACAAAATCTAATAGTCCATCACTCGTCAAATGAAATAATATCGCAGAACAACCAACTCGACTTCATACAGCCATCCTTGATTATAATCAGATGCTCCGTAGTTATCATTTATCCGGGCCGGATTTATACCGTTTGATTCACGATCGTGTTGACGAAGCTTTTTGGTGCACACGAACTGCTGGACGTACAATGCTCCGGGTGGTCTCAAAAAATTGTTTAGCTCAAGACAAATTTAATTACGTAAAAAACACCTTACCATTCTATCGGAAGTTTTCGAGCTACGGCGTTCTGAAAACTTCAACCCCTATTTTGAACCCCTTAGAGATGACTGACAGTAATGTCGAGCTTCGAGGACCAACTAGACCCCGAACGGAACCTATAACCCGAATTTCATCAATTTTTTGGTTTATTATTTTCAATAATGAACCATTGGAATCGAGCATGAAAAAAAAAAATTCTTACCCCCCTCAAAATGTGATGGTTTACGTTTCAAGGTATGTAGAATCCAAAACTTTAATATAAATATTTCTGTCTGTCCGCCGTACGCCGTACGGGCCACTTTTCTTAGTTACCATGAATCAAAATTGATAAAATTCGGGTTATAGGTTCCGTTCGGGGTCTAGTTGGTCCTCGAAGCTCGACGTTACTGTCAGTCATCTCTAAGGGGTTCGAAATAGGGGTTGAAATTTTCAGAATGCCTATACCTTTTTTTATGTGAATTTTTTTACGGTTTTAAATATTTCTCGAACTTGGGAGTTTATTAAGACCACCCGGAGCACCGTACGTCCAGCCGTTCGTTCACAGTAGGGCCCCGAAGTTTGCACCGACAGGCATTTTCGACACCAGGGTGAGTGAAATTGTATACATCAGACCATATCTCGTCACCAGGGACAATAGCCGACAATAGGAAATTGGCCGGAGATAAAATTAGTGCTAGGGATCACCTGATTTTATAGGCGGAGTATGAGGTCAAGTTGGTGGTTCTGTGATATTATTTCATTTGAAAAATGATGGCTCTTTTGGAGTTTGTTGATAGGTAATGAAATTTGATCAAACGTTGAAGTATTATTGATGGGTAAATTATTACTACACGATGGTAAACTAACTTACAACGGATTGTATTGATGGGTAAATTATTACACAATGACAAAATATTACACAACGGCAAATTATTACTCAACGGTAATTAATTATACCACGGTAAATTATTACCCAACGGTAAATTATTACACAACGGCTCATCTACCATGAAGGGGCTGGATTTTGTTGATAGGTACTTTAGCAACTTGAAGAATCGTTGAAGTATTATTGATGGGCAAATTATTACAGAACGGTTCATTATTCTATCTCCGTAGAGGGGGAACCTATGCAAGTAAATTATTACACAACGGTTTAGGTAGGTACCTAGTAACGAGTACGGGGTTAGGTACTGTTGTGATCGGCTGCTCCTCCACAACCAATGCGATGTACATTCATGCTGTACCTCAGAGTGGGGACCCCCCGAACCCCCTCTGATCATGTCAGGGGACTATAAAGAGCCAAGGGGCCAATAATTATACAACCATTCTCAAGCTAACTTTCGGCCTCGTCTGTTACATCCTTAATCACTACAGGTACTAACCTACATAGCATATTTGTTATATAGAAGGGTTACCTATACGGAGACCTGTGATCTGAGTAACAGGAGGGTATCCTATACAAAGTAATAAACCATTGTGCAGGGATTTGCAGCGTTTGCAGTTTTGGATTCTACATACCTTGAAACGTAAACCATCAAATTTTGAGGGGGGTAAGCATTTTTTTTTCATGCTCGATTCCAATGGTTCATTATTGAAAATAATAAACCAATATCAGTCGAATAAGAAATGACGGAAAAATCAAAATAAAATGAAATGGGATGGGATGAATTTAATGAAATGAAATGGAATGGAATGAATTGAAATTGAATAAAATGAAATTGAATGAAATTAAATGGAATGGAATGAAATGAAATGGAGTGGAATGAAATGAAATGGAATGGAATGAAATGAAATGAAATGGAATGGAATGAAATGAAATGGAATGGAATGAAATGAAATGGAATGGAATGAAATGAAATGGAATGGAATGAAATGAAATGGAATGGAATGAAATGGAATGAAATGAAATGGAATAGAAGGAATTGAAATTAAATGGAATGGGATGATATTAGGTAAATAATTTTATTAAATAAAACGAATAACATACATGAATCAAATAAATAAATGATTCCTCTCAAAATACCTTGGTTTACGTTTCAAACTTGGTTCATGAACTTTTAGCAATTGTATAAGAAAAGGAAAAGAAACCGTCCGTCCATAGTACGCTGTCCATAGCACATTGACTCTGAATGGACGTAGCTACTCATCACCAGGGCATTTCGTAAGTGGGCTTCGTTCGGGGGGAAAATGTTCCTAGAAAACAAACTTTTTTTCAAAATCATAGAAAAGCGAAAAGTAGCTGTTTACATTGTCATAGCCCCATAGTAATAGCTTTTTTCAAATTTTTTCAAATATGCAAAGAAAGTCTTGAAATCTATAGGACCAAGGGCGGAATTCACAATCCTCAGTCTCTCAGGTGAGGGTTTACTCACGTAAGTTGAAGGTATCCTCAAATGATCACTTACTTGGAGGTAGCTATTCATAGAGGTTCACTTACATGAGTTGAGTGTCCTCATCTTGAGTTGAGAGCGCTCTCAATTTGAGTTGAGACCACCCTCAATTGCAGCCACAGCCCAATGAGTGGAGCTATTCTACTCACAGCCGGCAGCAGTTATTGCATGAACAAGGGAAGGTTTCGTATTTTTTCTGTTAAGCAACCATGACCAAAACCACTATGTTCATTGTGTGCATAAGTATGGACAATGAAATCGCTCTGCAACCACCACCAAAGTACGAGGTAGCTAAGTGGAATAAAAAACACAGATCGATAACCTCATCGGAAACATGACGTTATTGGGCAGCCATGAGCCAGTTTATGAATTATCAGACACATGAGTCAAGTAGAACGCAGGTAGTTAATTTCTGGTACGATGATGTGGCATAAAATATGAACGCCACCATATTTCACCATATTACCATATTTCATTACCATTTCATATTGACTGGTCACCAAATATAAAACATTTTGTGACCAAATATGATAAGTGGAACTAACACATTCACGAATGTTTCTTTCCTGAAACGGAACCTTCTTTTGAATTGGATATGGTCCAGCAATTCCAGTGGTTCTCTTGGTCCCGGCGATATACCTCTTTGGTAGCCTCACAGTCGCACGACCGCTAATGAAGTTGTCATAAGTATTCTTCATCAAACTCCCAGCATGAAATTTTCATTCATATCCATTATGCAATGAAAAGGTTCCGGAAAGGACCTATCCAGGTCTCTCAGATTTTCAGCGGAGTAAGTTGACTGCATTCTCAACTTATACCAATTTCTTTGTTTATGAATTGTACGGTTAGTACAATTCATAAGCGTTTACAAGAGCATCCACTCACTTGTGGCCTATGAATACGAAACAAGTTTGAGGGACCCTCAGAAGCTCACTGTAAACGCTCAGCTGTAAGTGAGGACTATTAATTCCGCTCTAATTGTCTGATTGAATCAGTGGATAACGCTTCTTGTACGCACAGTGGATAAGTACCTACCCATTTGGTGTCAAAATACAAAGTTACTGTAGCCAGCATATGGAGAGTGCATACGTCAAGCTTAACCTATGATGTACGTAACAGGAAGGGAATACTAAATCCTCTTTATACATTCCTTCCCGCCCATCCAGCGACCTTCCACCACACCGCGCCTGCCGCTGCTAGTAGGATCACGCATGCTGAGGTGGAGTGAGAGTTTCATATCCCTCGTCCCGGACAATGAAACACTTTGTCAAGTATAATGTGTCACGTGGCTCAACACCATGTTGCGTACATCAAGCTCGAGATCCGACTCGTGAGCACACCTGTTCCCCTTCACCCGTTACCTACATTTGCTTTGTCGGCTTGCTTCGCTGCTTCCACACGGATCATTACCAAGATGGAGAAAACTAATAACTTGACTTCAAGCACTCAATTACCTATCGAGAATACCGATTCACACAAAGTAATGGTGGAACTCAAGAAGTGGTGTCAATCATGGCCAGAATCAGAGGTCAACGGCAAACCGGGAAATATACCATCGTTTTATGGTAAAATTGTTACTTCGCAAGATCTACCTAAACAACGAGTTACCAATAAGTATTTTCAGCACAATACAAATGATGAATAACGCACATGTCTTATAACTGTATATAGTATAACTCTATGTGCTTTCGTGTGTTACCTAAAAACGTCTGAACGGCTTGACCGATTTTAATTAGGATGGTCTCCACGTGATCAGCGAGTTCCTGAGACGGACACATGGCTATCGTAAATCGCCGGAAGTTCCTCTTTCAAAGTGAAAAGGGGCTTACGTTCTCGACCCGATTGTTTGGTTTCTACGATCACCGAGCACTTGAATGGACCACTTTTGACGCCAGACGCATTGACGAATACTATCGCCCGGGTGAAGCCAGCTGTAAAGGTAGTTAATAATACCAGCCGCTATGTGTAATAACAGTAATTGCTATACATACGTACTATTATACATATTATGTACAATGTAATGGATGAGGGGTCCATACAGCGTAGTTTCCCCCTCACCACTCAAGAAAGGTAGGGAGGCAGTGTGACAGCTGCCCCCGTAGACACTAGTTTGATTATAACGCTATGCCTCCACGAGTGGTCAAGTATAAATAATTTACCGTTGTTTAATAATTTACCATTGTGTAATAATTTACCCATCAATTACTTCAACGTTTGTTCAAGTTTCAAAAGTACCTACCAACAAAATCCAATAGTCCATCACTTATCAAATGAAATAATATCGCAGAACAACCAACTCGACTTCATACAGCCATCCTTGATTATAATCAGGTGCTCCCTAGTGATGATTATACCGGAGGAGGGCCGGGTTTATACCGTTTGATTCACGATCGTGTTGACGAAGCTGTTTGGCGCACACGAACTGCTGGACGTACAATGCTCCGGGTCGTCTCAAAAAATTGTTTAGCTCAAGACAAATTTAATAACGTAAAAAAATCATACCCTTCTATCAAAAGTTTTAGAGATGCGGCTTTCTGAAAATTTCAACCCCTATTTTGAACCCCTTAGAGATGACTGACAGTGACGTCGAGCTTCGAGGACCAACTAGAACCCGAACGGAACCTTTAACCCGAATTTCATCAATTTCTTTTCAAGGTAACTAAGAAAAGTGGCCCGTACGGCGTACGGCGTACGGCATACGGCGGACAGACAGAAATTTTTTTATTGCAGTTTTGGATTCTACATACCTTGAAACGTAAACCATCAAATTTTGAGGGGGGTTAGAATTGTTTTTTTCATCGTTTCCCAATGGTTCATTATTGAAAATAATGAACCAAAATAAGTAAGTAGGTACCTTGTAGTTTGTTACCCTGTTAGTTGATGTTGTACCTATGACTGGTTGTGCTTCCTTTCTTCCTAACAGTAGGTTTTGAGACACGAATAAGAAAGTCTCTCTCAACCTTCTTCCCGACTCTTCCGTTTTTATTCGAAGACGCTCACACCCGTCTGTCGCTGCTGAACGCCACAACATAAAAGGAGGAGCCGGAGGTGTTTATATTGGCACCATCACAGTTTTCTTGCTCGATTCCAATGGTTCATTATTGAAAATAATTAACCAATAGTACAAGAGAGAATATGAGATACAAGGAATTCGAGATTTGATTTGAGAATGAGTATGAAGAAATAATATACATAGCTAGTGGGTCAAATATTCGACAAACCTTGTTATGAATGAAAACATGCTGTATTTGTACTGTAGCATTCGCACATTTTTTTAGCGGTATGTTGATTAGAAAAGGAAACAAAGTAGGTAAATAAACGTACTCATAAAGTAAAAACATAATTACCTATACGACTAGGACTCCATGTTGCCCGGCTGTACTATAAATATTTAAATCTTTCTAAGTATTACAAGAATCGGTCTTGTTTTAAAGAAACTGCTAAATTAATTTTTGTTTTCGCAGGACCAAAAACCGAAATCAATAAGTGCTAACACCAAATTCACCATAATCATTCTCACCCGGTTCTCCCGAAGAAGGATTATCAAAACATCAACAATAAAAAGCATTTAGCAGCGCTGTGCCAGTGCCGCTCTCATAAAACAGTGAATCGGATTTTTTGGTTTATTATTTTCAATAATGAACCATTGGAATCGAGCATGAAAAAACAAATTCTAACCCCCCTCAAAATTTGATGGTTTACGTTTCAAGGTATGTATAATCCAAAACTGCAATACAATTATTTCTGTCTATTCGCCGTACGCCGCACAGTGGGGCCAAATGGCCAAAATACGGAAAAAACTACGAATCTCGAAAACGGATAATGATATCGACTTGGGAGTGGTTTCATTCGATTCAGAGGGGAAAAATACATTAGAAAAAACGATGTTATCTGTTTTACAAGAGTTTCATTATCAAACTTAACTGAACATTTTCTTCGGAACAACCTGAAAATTTTGCTTCTTCTCAAAATTTGCTCATGTCCTCTGTTGAAATAACAAAAAAATGAAATAAATAACTGCACTACAACTCATTTTTGCACTTTTTGCGCATCAGCATATTCGGGATGCCTTGAAAAGTCAAAATTTGACAGCGCATTGCATTTACGAAAGTAACGCCTCAGCTTCCGCGCTGAAATCTTCAAGCCTTTTCTTTGGAGATGGACGCAAGGAAGTGATAAAGGGGTCAGACGTTTCTAGCAGTTTATGAAAAATATCCTCGTTGGTGTTCAATCGGGAATTTTTTCTTGTGTAATGAGTTCTGAAATGTTTGTAGTCCTTGTTCCGACTCTCTTGAGCTTCTTCTGAGAGTGCACCGATTGGCAGAGCAGCAGATTCAACTATTTCGGACCCATGTATTAATATCTTATGTAGTGTACATGGCATATAGTACCACGGGTACAACCTCACAGCTAATTCAGCAGTATCTTGGGTGTAAGTGGCGAATTTGGAAACGTCAATCTGATGACTGCTGCTGTTGATCACTTCCAGGATTGTCCCTAATCTGCAAATCAATGTTATATCAATACCAGTTATCGAAGCTACAACTGAGGGGTTAGCAAAAAATCTTCTCGAGGTATTCCCTGTATTGCTCGATCCGTAGCCCTGCTTCACGTAGTCAACTCTTATACCAAGTTGACTCAGTAATTCTCTTTGAATTCGGTTCTTCTCGGCATCTTTGATTGGCTTAGTTGTAGCATTGGTCCTCCATGCCTGAAATTTTAAGATGTAACTAAGATGAAGAATATACTCCATAAATTTAATTCTGGCATGGAGAGGAGAAATTCCCAGTTTAAAAGCTTCGCGATTTGGAGGTCTCTGTTTTACTGATTGCACATTATTCATTTCCGTTGGACGAGCACCGCAAATGACGCAATTGGTAGAAGCCGTGGTATCAGTACAAATTTGGGCTACTTTCCCATCCAACATCGTGAAATGCAATACATGTTTTACAGTAATTGCACGAGTGCCTATAATCAGTCTCATATCTTGCAGATTTTTAATTACATTTTCTACTCGCAATATTTCTGTCTTAACTACTACATCCGTTTCCTTTTCATAATCAAATCTCAGTGGTCTACAATATAGTGTTGACGAAGGTCTTGGATTCAACCAACTAATGGAATCGTCATTATCAGTTGCAGTGATTCGCAGAGGCACGATAGACGTCATGAATAGGTTCGCGTCAGTTTTTCCTTCATTGACTTGTGAGAACGATTGAGAAAACTCTTGCTGGCCTGAGGCCCCATCACATCCCCACTTCGTATGTAATGTGACATTATGGTCCTTCAAATTATCAATTTCCTCCTCTGTCATTGTTTGAAATATTCTATCCACGGTATGATCAAGCAAGTTCTGTAGCGGAACCCCACCACCGGTTTCCGATATATTAACACCACTTGGATAGCAATTTTTTTTTGCCTCAGCCACTTTTTTGTAGGAGGGGAAGATATTAAAACCTGCACTTTTAGTTGCAGCTCTGATAGTTTCGTACTGAAACCTGGTCATCTTGGCTTGGAGGAAAAGAGCTAATGCAAATTCGGCAGTAAACACTGGTGACTTATCAACCTCGGCTGAGGAACCAGCTGCATCTATCAAATTTTGATCGTTCAACGATCGTATTTTTGCAATTTTAAACCTCTTACCCCTCTCACCACACTCGTCAAAAGGTTTTTCAGGTCGTCCGATTCTATGAAAGCCGCCCTCCGCGGATTGCATACAAGCCCTGTCATCACTATTTGGTAAATTAATCATAAACTCACCCTTCATCCAATCGCGGTATTTTCTTAAAAAGTTCTGCTTGTTACGGGCAGCTGTCGACCACCTTTGATTAAAATGAGTGAGAAACCTCTTTTTTAATTGTGTTATCAACAAGGAGAGTTCATCTTCTTTCAGATGTGTGAAGTTACCCACGATATATTGTTCAATATCACCTCCGTTAAATAGAACTTCACACAAATCACCGTATAAAATTTGTATTGGTTCCATCTCTGGAGAACGACTAACCGAGAAGACTGACGTGGTATTAAAAGGATTCTCATAGCGTGATAAAAGTGCACGCCGAATACTCAACCAATTGAATAAACAACACATGTTTGAACAAGCCCATTTGCGTAGGGCTCTGACCGACGCCTACTGTTTCTTATTGAAAGAATGAGAGCAGAGGTCAGACGCGCAAATATGCGCAAACTGAAATTTATACAGGTGCTACCTAACTACGCCTGGAAAAGAAATATTCAACAGCCACGTTGGAGACTTGTGGAGCTTTTTTTGAAAGTCACAAAACATGCAATTGACAATGAAAAAGAGTGTGTTTTTTCTTCAAAATACCTCCTAAGCGTATTGTTGTCCTAAGCAATGCTCCCATTTCTTTGTTGGGTGTTTTCATGATCGTTATAAACCCTTACGCTTTAAAAATAAATTTTTAGAAAAGTGTTATGTTTTTTATAACAACGCTTAAAAATTAAGCAAAATTTATGATTTTCTCACTTTACTTAAGAAATTTGAGGATATGAAATTTTTTTACTGAAAACTGCTATCATACCTTGATTCTACAGGAAGTTTACTATAGGATTCCATTATTCCGGCAATTAATTCTTATTTTTCAAAAAATTGACTTTTTTCCACGTTTGCCCCACTGTGCGCCGTACGCCGTACGGGCCACTATTCTTAGTTACCATGAAACAAAATTGATGAAATTCGGGTTACAGGTTCCGTTCGGGGTCTAGTTGGTCCTCGAAGCTCGACGTTAAGGGGTTCAAAATAGGGGTTGCAATTTTCAGAACGCCTATACCTTTTTTTACGTGAATATTTTTACGGTTTTAAATAGTTCTTGAACTTACGACTTTTTTAAGACCACCCGGAGCACCTTACGTCCAGCCGTTCGTTCACAGTAAGGCCCCGAAGTTTGCACCGACAGGCATTTTCGACAGCAGGGTGAATGAAGTTGTATAAATTTAGCCCGAATCTCGTCACCAGGGACGCGCTGACAATCGGGAATTGGCCGGAGATAAAATCATTGCTAGGGGCCACCTGATTATATTTGCGGAGTAGGTATGAAGTCGAGTTGTTTGTTCTGTGATTTTATTTCATTTGAAAAATGATGGCTCTTTTGGAGTTTGTTGATAGGTAGTGAAACTTGAAGAAACGTTGAAGTATTATTGATGGGTAAATTATTATTACAAGATGGTAAATCATTACTCAACGGTAAATTATTACACAACGGTTCATTATACCATCTACGTAGAAGGGGCTGAGTTTGTTGGTAGGTACTTTTGCAACTTTTTTCACTCCTCATCAACAATTTTTTTTCAGAACTTCATTATGTGCGTTTTTTTAGGTACTGTTTGTCATCGGCAGAATTATTTTAGCAACATTTAACTCGTGATTTAGGTAGGTACCTAGTAACGAGTACTGGGTTAGGTATTAACCTACGTAGGGTGTGCGATCTATGTATAGAATAGTACATATTATATAGACGGTTTATCTATACGGAGAGCTGTGATATATGTAACAATGGTAAATTATTACACAACGGCAAATTATTACGCAACCGTAAATTATTACAACGGAAAATTATTACACAACGGTAAATTATTACACAACGGTAAATTATTACACAACGGTAAACAATGGAATATCCCCCCCCCCCCCCCCCCCCCCGACAATATTGGATACAATATCCTTGATTATAATCGAATTGTCTACATTGACGTGGTGCGCATTGGCATGGTCCGCATTAGTTCAATCAATCGTTTTCTTTTGTTTTTTCAATAAAATAAATTCATTATGACTGGCCTAGGCCTTTCCAATCACATGGGATTTCGCGTTGTGGCGCCGGCTTTTGTTTCTGTCCCAACCTTATCCGCCATTTCCAGTGTATTTTCACTCCACATCAACAGTTTCCATTCATCACTTCATTATTTGCGTTTATTTTCGCCATTTTAGTTACTGTTTGTCATCGACAGAATTATTTTAGCATCATTCAAGTTGTGATTTGGTAGGTATATTAACGAGTACGGGGTTAGGTACTAACCTACGGAGGGTCTGCGATCTACATAATATGTATAGAATAGTACATAATATATTATATAAAGGGTTATCTATACGGAGAGCTGTGGTCTGTAACAGAAGGGTATTCTGTACAAAATAATAAACGGTTGTGCAGGGATTTGCAGCGTTTTTTGGTTTATTATTCTCTGAATAATAGACCTATGTAATCGCTCAGCAAAAAATTTTTATAACCCCCCCTCAAACTTTTTTCTTTTCCGTTTCAAGGTGCGTAGATTCAAAAAATGCAATGTCCGTCCGCCGTACGCCGTCCGCCGTATCACGTGTACAGGCTTCATTTTCGGTATAAAAAAGTCGTTCTTTCGCACACATGCTCTATTTGGGCCCTAGTTGTGTCCCGAAACTTTTCAGCCCGATCGGAATATACCCAGGGGTGTTGTGAGTGAAAATGTGTGTAAAAATAGGTACTTTTTGCGTTTTAGCAACATGTTGGTAACATGAGCTTTTGAGGTATCGTTTTCCATGTTTTTGGGGACGAGAAGATCGAATATGAGGTCGATGTTGGCCAAGGAGTGGAAAATTGAGGTTGTACCAGATGTTCAGCTCCCAAAATTGATTTTGTATGAGTCAAAAACCTGCGAAATCGTTTGAAATCACCATCAGTTTGTAGAATAACACTAGAAAAAGTGTTAACACGTGGATCAAGACGATTAAATGGCACTACCAATGATCAAAGTTAATTTGAAAAAAAAAAAAAGATCGTACCTACCTAATTCGTGTTTTGGGGGCCAAAATTGGTGGAAACCATCATAAATAGCTATTTCAATTATCTCACATGAAACAAACAATAAATGTACAGCCAACATTTCTGTAGAATAATAAACCCCATGTGACAAGGACTTTGCAGCGTTTTTTTTTTTTGGTGTTAGCCGAATTAAAATTGTCCACCTAAGTATTAGAAAGCACTTGAACGATAAATTGCATCGTTGAAGGGTCGTCAGTCCGTAGAGTGTTATTGAAGGGGTGAGTTAAATGGTCGGCGAATTGGAAACCTCGAGATATCCCACGGGAAATGCCGGATCTCTCGGCACTGGTCCAGTTTTGGGAGAATGATGGGTAGAACCTTTGGGGGGGTAGAAACCAAGTACTAGGATATCAGAGTTCAGTCCTAGGGGGGTTTAATACTAAAACATTACGGGTTCTAGGCCATTTCGAAATTAATTCAAAAACAATGAATTCCGTGCTATACCCATTTACCACCAGCCGTGATAGGGCTGAACACATAATCAAGTATTGTTGCAGTTAGGATATACTCGAACGAGAAGCTGGGCGGTGCTCACGGACAAGTGCTCTCACTCGGATTCACCTTGTCATTCTCACCCGGTTCTCCCGAAGATGGATCATCTCACCAAAACAATCATAATTATTGTTGAGCTGCACGTGGGATAGTTGTAGTGCAGTGTGTAACGTTTTCTGTTGCAGTTGATATTTTGTTGTCGTGTTATTCGGCAGGGAGGCCTTCGCAAAACCATGTGCCGTATTGAAAAACAACTACAGAAATAAGTTATCAGGACAATGACAATTTCACTTATAATTCCCGAATCAGCAAATAATTCCGGTTTGGTGTAAGTTGAATTGAAATCATCCACTAGAGGCTGACCACTAAATGCACTTGAAAAATAAATTGCATCGTAACTGGGTCGTCAGCCCACAGAGTGTTATCGAATGGGTGAGACGACCAGTGAATTTGAAACCTCGAGATATCCAACGGAAAAAGTCTAGGCGTGGCACTGGCCCAAGTTTGGGAGGCGATGGTGAGAAGAGGGTGGGAGATTATGTATTTAGGATAGCCGAGCCATACTCGGAAATGTTTACTGGAACGAAAATTACGACTTAGAGGCCATTTCGGAATTGGAGGGTTTTGTGTGACCAATGAGCTAGAAGTTGGACTAGGAATGGGGTCAATTATCAATTATATGGGTCTATGACTGGCAAAACAAACAACTGAACCAACGATAATCGAAGCGAAAGACGTTTAGCAATCTATGAAACAAGACAAATATCACAACATCATTATACCTACTCCACAAACATAATTAATTTACAAACTAATGAGTGAACGAAAAAGTAGTAACACGTGAACGGTTTATTTGAAGTACAAGTATTGTACAATTTTGTATAATAATCTATACCTTGGTAGGTGATAGCTTTATGATGAAGCATGACTGTTGGTGGAAATTCGCCAGTCAGTTTTCGAGGAGTGAAGGATACTGATGAATATTATTAATTTATTGAATTCAGCTCGTCATCAAAAGGCAGACAAGTGTCTGATGAACAAGTGATCATAAATGCGTGGAGGGGATTTTCTACAGCATATGGGGGGGATTTTCAACAACATCAAGAAGCATTGAGGTCAAGAAGGCATCGGTCAGTATTCAGACATTGCTCAGTATTCAGAAGCCGGAAAAACGGGCGTCTTGTCAACTCTTCTCGGAGGTCAGGCGGGGTAGGGTCCCACATATGAATATCCCATTCCGAATAACGCCCCACTTCTCTCCGTCCTTTGTCAGCCAGAGCTAGGCTCCGAGTAATGGACTGGAAATGTTCCGTTTGGGCTAGGAAATCCCTTTCGCGTGCGCCCAAGTGCGCTTTGCGAAATACAAAGAAGAGTAAGAGCCTCCAGAAAAATTCTTACATCCTCCTTTATTCAAGATTGATGAAGTCCACCATCAAGGTCTGCTAGGACCCAGACTTCTCCTCAGTTTTCTATCTGAATCTTGGTTTATAATTTTCCGTGTTTGATAATATTCTCGATAGTGTGTGACAGTATAATATGAGAATCCCGTCCATACATGGACCAGGGGGATATCGTATTTTTGCGGACGCGGCTGAAGGGATGGCGTTTCGCGGAAACGAACCTCAATTCCGAGGAACATTGCTTCATAATCTAACCAATGTCTTAACAAAGGGACGCCAAACTTTTCATCCTACCCTTATTGAGCTCTGGGGAGAAACGCGGACCGATGTTAGAGCCAGTGAAAAACAGAATTTGGTTGACATTGCTCGCAAGTATTTCAGTATTATTGAGTGCGAGAAAACCGACGATGCTTTATTCATGTTGGTGTTGTCATGCTTTATTCGTGTCGTTCATGATAGTGTTGTTCCTATTACAAAATATATTTTTATGCAGTACATCAAATTATCAATAATCATGTGTCCCGCTGAGCCTACCAAGGTAGGTAGGTTATGTACCTACGGTGGGCAGGTAGTTGATTATCCTCTATAAATTTCATTGTGGTTGGATATAGCTTTATTACTAATTTTAAAGTGTATAGCTCAACTATGCTTGCGCAAATGCGAAATCCGGATCTCTCGAATCGCTAAAAATGGCCAAGAAAATCGCAATATCAATTGTACAAAGAACTGCATGAACGTCTAAAAATTTTTGTTAATAGGTAGGTAAAGTTGTCTCTCTCTCTCCCATCAGTTTAAAGAAACGAGAAAGCTTTGTGCCTTTTCACTTGATTATATTATACGTACCTCGTCACACAATCTATGCCATCATTGTTCTCTCTCTCATCCATCGAAGAGGACGAATAGTGAAATGCCCATCTTCGTCCTCCAGTACCAACCGAAATGCACTAATCAACCCACTACTTATTTTTGTGTATTTAGAAGAATAATAATATCAAGAGTAATAATAATAGAAGAATGGTTCGCATGAAAACTGTCGAACTGGCAAGATAGAGGTGGTAAATCGCTGATTTAGCACGCTGACCCCCCAAAATGGGCTGGTTAGTTTTGATCGTCGATTTGTCTCTTTTTATCACTGATTAAACGACTGACTGACCGAGGTTGGTGAAACCCGACGTCGGTTTTTAACACCTGAGATCTTCGATTTAATAAGTACGCGTTGTTGCCAGTAAGGCGGAGTTCTAAACGAACAATTTCAGGAACCAGTTGGACCTGTGGGCCCTAAACGAATTATTGCAGAAAGAACGGAAATGGTTGAAGTAAGAAATTAAACAGAATCAATACCTTGACAATTTATGCATATAAAGAAAGGGGTCGAATCAGCGCTTTATAAGAGAATAATGAAATGGGAGGTGGGGGTTTGATCGTGAATACATTACAATAGGATCGTCTGGGGAGCGTGAGAGAGAGAGTGAGAGAGGGCCTTTGAATAGCGAAGCTTCGATTGTGTCACCCTTGGGATGCTTCCCGAACCCTCAAGTCTTTGCCCTGAACTGAACCAGCCCACCGCCCTAACTTCGTTTCCGCGACATGGTATTTGAATATTGAAGAGAAAGAAGGTTGGCTTCTGAAATTTACCGCATTCACGACGGAGGTTTCCTTCGCGCACACCCGTTTCTCAGCGGCATCCATCGTGTCGTAGGTACAGAATTTAATGCTAAGTCGTAATAGGTCCTACGAAATAAGTGACAGCATAGTGGAAGCACACTCAACTTTCCTGATAGGAAAGAAATGTGTACTGAAATATTTAACCAAACTACTGTCGCATTATTCAATCAGGACTTACATTTTCTTATTCGTAGGATTCTACAAACAATTTATCACTCACCTTGTTGCAAGAAATAACAGAAAATTAGTACTTTGGTATATGTAGAATTTAATAATCCATATTCATAAGAGAAGTATAAAAAATGAAATAATCATAATATCCTCTGACGGAGCAATGCAACTAACTGATGTCTGAAGTGTTTTCAAAAATAAAGGCAGCAACTCTGACGTATGGGTAGAATCTATATACCTTCTGGAAAATAGTGAACCGGATTTTGTGCAATAATTTGCTGCACTCACAAGATATTGATACCAGATTAATATATTGTCTCGAGTTTTCTTTTATGTTGATTTTCATGATTGTTAAAACATTGTGGAACTCTTCTCCCCAACTCAGGCCTTCACTTACATGGGGGAACACTTTACTTTGCTTCCTTTTACCTACACTTGTTATGAATGGTGTGAGGAGCGGTGGGAGGGGGGGGGGGGGGCAGAAACCTTCAAATGTTTACACAATATTTATGATTTACCGGTATAGATACCCCTTCTGCGTAGATCACTGTTTTCTGCGTCAATACCCTCGAGCTCCCCCCAGAAAAGCCCTAAATCGAGTACTGGAGCCGACCCTGGAATTAAAGTTTCCTACACATTCGCGGGATTCAATAATTCAATAATTAATTATTTGTAATTATTCATGAAGCATGAGGCAAATAATAAGCCGTTGTGTAATAATTCTCCTGCATAGATGCCCCTTCTACGTAGATACCATAATGAACCGTTGTTGAATAATTTACTGTTGCCTAATAATTCACCGTTGTGTAATAATTTGCCCATCAATAATAATTCAACGGTTGTTGAAGTTGCAGAAGTGCCTACCAACAAAATCCAAAACAGAGCTTCATTTTTCAAATAGAATAATATCGCGGAACAACCAACTCGACTTCATACAGCCATCCATGTTCATAATCAGGTGCTCCCTAGTGATGATATTTGGGCTGAATGTATACAATTTGATTCACCCTCCTGTTGACCAAGCCTGTCTTTGCAAAATTTGAGGACTGTGAAGGAACGGCGGGACGTACAATGCGCCGGGTGGTCTCAAACAATTCCTAAGTTCAAGAACTATTTAAAATCGTAAAAATATTCACGTAAAAAAGGTAGGTATAGGCGTCCAGAAAATTTCGGATTCCGCTCATTTTTTTGCTCGGCCAAATTTCAAACGACAAGTTTTCTAAAGGCAGATTTCGACTCTCCCATTTCTTGAGAACGCAACGAAACCAAGAAAATCACTAAATTCGGTTGCATATAAATGTGGTGAAGAATTTTTGAAAGTGGGTTTTTTCTCCAGAATCATACAGGGCAAAAATTGGGTGTCCCCAGTTCCACACAGCCTCACACCCCTTGGAACCAGTATCGTAAACTTGAAGTAAAACTTTAGGAATTACAATTGTTCGATATTACGGACCAAATACAGAAATTAAACGCTCATTATACTTCAAAATAATGTTTATTTTTTTGATACATTTGAAAGGGGTTCAATGCAAAAATGACTTGAACTGCCCTCAGTCTTTTATAAAATGAGTGTGTAACACAATCTTTTCAAAGCATTCCAAGATGAATCGAGGACATTAAAATGCAAATTTAACATTAATAATAACAAGTCATAATGACTATTAAACTGGTACCTAGAAACCAATAAGGTACATGTAGTTGCGTATCACATTCCATGACTTAGTTCAGCAATAATATTATGTAGGTAAATATACATACGGGTCATTCTCAGCAAAACGTAAATCTGGGGAGCTGTTTTGAAAACATTTCTGAAGTCATATTTTCGGGCCAGTTTTTTTGTAGGACTTCAGTCGATTAATATTCAACGAAGAAAAATTACCAGCAGCGCATCACCATGCTTATTTTTCAAATAAAAAATAATTTTGTAAAATGTATAAGTGAACAAATGACATTCGCGGGTGAACCAATGACCAGAAAGAATGAACCAATGAGCTGAGCCGTGACACAATGACAGTGTTGTTCAGCCTTCCATTGTCCATGATTATAAACCTCTGTGAATCCTTTGACAGCTTGGATTTTTTACCAAAACATGGCATAAATAAATAAAAAATTTCGTTAGATAGGTAAACTTTAATATAAGTGCGAGATAACATAATTACGAGTAGATTCTTACATCCTCTACAGGTAGGTACCAAAATAGCGCGCATACCTACTCTTGCATCTAACTCAAAATTGACCCTTGATAGATTGGTGTTGGTGCATAATATTTCCCTCATGTTGGAGAAAGGGATCGATCTGGCTTTCAGTTTCTTTGATTACGTCGAGTAGAGGTTTTTCTTCTTTAACTTTCATCATTCGATTATTGGTTTTCATTTTGTTGGTTTTTGGATCCAAGTACTAATTTTTCTTTTGCATCCACTGTTCGACAGCCAGAGGTTGTGAACCATCAAATTGACCGATATATCTTAAGGTATTGTCTCGGCAAAAGCTGCACTTTCTTTGGTAACAGTCGACAGAAGGAGGCTTACAGCAAAGTTGCTCTTCAGTTGTCCAAATTTTGCTGCTCTCAATAATCCCACGCTTGTATAGGGCATGAAGGCGCAGCTGGAAATTTTCATGCATTTTACAAAGACAAGTCTCTCTCTCTTTTATGTTTGGTGCAACCACCCAGAAAGGACGGAAGCGGCAAAAGGTGGAGTAACTTATTTCGATTGAAGAGGACTCGTTGAATTTCCTGTGTAGATCAATTAGGTCTCCCAAGAGCAATCATTTTTGTTTTTTCACGCCAGATTTCGTCAAGCAATCTTTTTTCCCTGGCAGGCACTTGGAATGTTCATCTTCTTCCAGGAACTTTATTATGCGCTGCTTCGTTTCCTCCTGACTAACTGTCGCCTGTCGAACTGTAAATGATTCTTCAGACTTGCTTGCGTTCATTATCATTCTCAGAGGAATCAAATTAGCACCAAACACTTGGTAACGAGACCATACTTTTTAATCTGCTTCCCATCTCCTACAATGATTTTAGCTGCCTCTCTTTTGGCTTGGTGTGTCTTCAGTTTCTTGGTACCTTCTCGTATTTGCTGGCCAACAACCTCTCCAAAGAGAAGTTTCCTTCTGATCGTCCCTCCTTGATTTTCGGCCAATAAAGCATTGACTATTCTTCCTGGTGATTTTGTGTTCGGGGAAATGTTCATCTTTCTTGCTCTTTGCAACTGTTTTTTCTGGCTCTGGATCCTTTTTCTAAGTTGTTCGTTTTGTTGTTTCAGCTTTCTGTTCTCCCGAACCACAGCAGACCTGTCTCTTCTCATCCTCTTCTTCCCAGATGTCGTTTGATGGCGTAGTGTAGATAAGCCAACAGCTTCTATAGGAGTGCCTACTACCAATTCTTCTTCAACATTGGGAGTTTGAGCATCTCTGCTGACTTGAGTTGCCTTCTTCCTCTCTCGACATGCTTGGGTGTTCTTCCTCCACTGCTTACGTTGGGCTCTTTTCCCGTGCCGACATCTGTGATATCATTTTAGTTGTTCCTCTTTCTTTGCTCTTCAAGTAGCTTTCATGTCTTTTCAGTTTCAGCAGTCTTGCAGTTTCTGGGTCACTTTTCAATCTTTCAATTCTGAGTTTATCTTGTATTCTCTTCGCTTCTTTCAGTTCTTCTTCAGTCTTTTTCTTTTTTGGTGCCATGCTAGCTCAACTTAGATGCACCCCCAGGATCTGTAACAGTTCGAGTCATGCAGGACTCAGGATTTAGAAATGGTTCACAACAACACTGATATTTCTTAGGTTTAGGGCTCAAGATTAGTGTTTGTAAACAAATCAGAGCGTCAAACTGGACGAGGCCATTATTTAATCATCACTGATGGCTTCAGCAAAAGTGCAAACTTTTTTTATCCCTGAATACTTCAAAACGCGCTCAGAAACCAAAAAATAGACGGAATGAAAACTGATGGATTGACCCCCTAAGGGCCTGAGATTAAATTAGTGTAAACAAACAAAATACCGAACAGGGCAAAGCCATTTTATCATATTATTAGAGTTTACATTTCGTCAATTTATTTGGGTTTTGAGCGTTTTTGGGAGCAACTAGGGGGTAAAAAAATTAATGTAAGTAAAAGAAGAACGAATGTTTAAAAAAAAAAGATGAATGTACACACGCAGAATGCACCCTGTACCCGGCAAAATGCACAAATAATACACCCTGGATGTCATTGGGTCACGTAGATTGTCATCGGTTCACTTTATCAGTTGTGATCCAATGACATGTGACCCAATGACAAAACAAGCTGTTTTCACTAGTATTTTCGCATGAAATGAACTTTTCCCTAAACTAATTATACCACTCCAACCAGAAACATATCATGTTTACAATGAAGAAACAATAAAAATTCATGTGATAACTTACGTAACACAAATGAAGGCAAACCAATGACAGCTGTGAGAAATACGCCCACGTTTTGCTGCGAAAACACCTCACTCAACGGCCAATTGTTCACTGAACTGCAGAACGGACGGTTAGGGATCGTCAGGCAGGAGTCACTTGACAATATTTCACCTCCCACCTTCCCGAGAACTGGGTTCTGAGCGGGAAAAGGTCAAAAACCCTTTGACGTGATCCAATGACACGATTCGGGTGGGACACACATACTGCATTTTATTTCAATATTAAGCAGTCGATTGAAAATTTTGATACTCTAGATTTAGTAACAACTGAATCTATCTGAAAAGTTGGGGGGAGGAAGAATCAGTCTAATGATCAACGGAAATAGGTAGAAGCAGATGATTTGGGCAAGGTCATGCAGGGGACATGGTGATCCAATGACTTTTTGGCTAAGTTTTTCAAAATTTCGTGTAAAAATAATGAAAATTACGTTTTTAATCTAAATGGACCAAGTAGAGCAAGAATATACCTTTCAGGAAAAAAAAAAGTATTTTCCACTCAGTAGTACTTGAAGAGGACAAATAGCGCTGGACATCCAGATTTACGTTTTGCTGAGAATGACCCATACAAAACTTCAGTTCCCTTTGGTCTGCCTTTGTTCTCTACATCCACTAGAAGAGTATTAAAAAACCTACGTAGTAAAGTCTATGTATTTAATATATGCAAAATTTAATAAACTCTTCAATGAATTAGGAAAATACGAAAGAACGTCACATAATTTTTTTGTACAAACGTACGGGAAACATCGCGAGTCATTTGACTCGAAGTATTGATAAATGTGGTTGTACCACTTCAGAAGGCTTTCTGTCGAAACTCAATTTTTCAGGCAATCTCGTGTTAACTGATGGGTTTCGTTTGTGGAACGAATAGTACCATTTCTTTCCTGGTCTTCCATCGGTGAAGGGATTGGGTCTTCCTAATCTTTTGATGAGTTGCTGAACACTAACAATCAATTCACTTCGAATGACTCGGTTGCCCACTCTTGCCATGCACTGAATCCACAAAACAAGTATTTTCTCTTCATCTGGTGAAAGGACATCGTCAGGACCAAATCTTTATTCAACGCGGTGTTTGCCATTAGCCTTGTTGAGCAGAGTTACCCGATTAACGCCATGGCGCTTTGGTGCAGTTGCATTTGGTACTCCCATAGACACATCGGCTAAAGCATTTTTCATGGCCTCCTCAGGATATTTTGGCTTCTTGGGTGGTTGTGTGGAGGAGGCATGGTTCTGTAAAGAAAAGCAGGCAAATAATGAGCTTCTCTGTTAGAATTGTTTTTATTATTATTATTATTTTTTTTAAGTGATAGATCTAAACACAAGCATTTTGATGTATGACGTGTCCCTGATGAGAGGATAGGTGTGAAAAGGAGTGATGAGAACTGGCAGTGATGGCGTTACGTTCACTTCCACTATGAAAGAGACATAACAGGAACTTGGAGGGGATCTAATGCAGCTATGCAGTTGAAAATTGGTATCTGGGGATTTTGAAAGGCGCTGAGTCCGATTCTGAGCACGAAAACTAGAGATGCCCAATGGGCTTGGAATCGGAAAAATCTGAACCCAGTTTCCCCAGTCTCATACACCGTGTGGACCCAAAGTCATATACCCCTGTATGACACTGGTCAGCCTTTAGAAAATTCCAAATGATGTTCATGCTGTGAGTTTCAAGTGAAACCTACTAAAAATAGCAGCAAAATACAAAAGAGGTTTTTTTGTGGGATTCCCCAATATCATACAGGGGTTTATGACACTGGGGAAATGACCGTTTTCAAGTACCCAGTGTCATACACCTACTCAGACTAGGTTAAAATCCGTTGTTTTGGAAAAAATAACAACAAAAACGAATTGTACAGGAAGAAATATATGGAAAAATAGGATGGCAGAAAGATAATCATCAGCTAAAGTATACACAAACCAAAACTCACCTGCTGGCTCCATCTCTAAGCAGACGCCATGAACGAGCTATGATGAGTAAGCGTTTTTGGAACACAAGAAGTAACCAAAGAATAACCTTCCGCTCTTCTTCTTCTTCTTCTTGTCTAATCCACTGGCTGGAACCACCACAACGATTTGAGCCCAGGAACGTGTAGGCAGGCTGCCTAGAACTCTTATTAATTGAATTTAAAGTTGAAAGTGTATGACACTAGGTAGTTTTATGAAACCGGTGCCACCACCCTATACGCGTTCTGAAAATTTCAACCCCTATTTTTCATCCCTTAGAGATGACTGACAGTGGCGCCGAGCTTCGAGGTCCAGCAAGACCCCTAAGGGGACCTATAAATCAAATTTCGTAAATTGTTGTTCATGGTTACTAAGAAAAGTTCCAAGTACGACGGCGTAAGCCGGAAAGAACAAAATTTTTGGTTTATTATTTTCAATAATGAACCTTTGGATTCGAGCATGAGAAAAAAAATCCCCGCACAACGGTTTATTATTTTGTACTGAATACCCTTCTGTTACAGATCACACTCTCTGTATAGATAACCCGTCTATATAATATGATTATGTACTGTTCTATACATATTATGTAGATCGCAGATCCTCCTTAAGTTAGTACCTAACCCCGTACTCGTTACTAGGTACCTACCTAATTCACGAGTTAAATGTTGCTAAAATAATTCTGTCGATGACAAACAGGAACTAAAATGGCCACAAAAAAACGCAAATAATGAAGTTCTGGAGGGGAATTGTTGATGTGGAGTGAAAAAAGTTGCTGAGGAGGTTATATATATTGATTATTTACCTATTTGGTTTTTAATTTACTGATCGATAACTACCTCAACATGAGTTTTAATCAGTTTTCACAAATCATCATAATAAATAAATCATCATAATCATCATAATTGTGGTGTTTAATAACGTGAGTTTTGTGAGGCCGTTCCTCCTCCAATGGCAGAAGAATTTGGCAATTTCATTAGCATAGTCTTCAAAAATCAAGGCAATTTAACTGCGGTAATTCAAATTGAAGTCTCATGAATTTCTTCCTCTGTCGATTGCATAGGAATTTCATATCGAAGCAAAATGCCGCGAAACTGAGTTCATTTCTTTTCTGTCTCTTCTGACCCTTCTGTCTAGGTCACTGATCAGAACGATGGAAATGACCACCTGCTACGCGAATGTCTGATGAGAGGTATGATGGAGCTGAGATATTGAGGTTAAGTGCAGGTTGGTCTCACTTGAAATCCACCGAATGCCGACTGAAGGAGATATTCAACTGCTCGTGAAACACCAGTCAGTACATTGTGACCAAAAGCAGAGGGTTGTTAGGAGTTGGCTCATCAGGTACGAATTAGTACTGAGCAATACTCAGTACAAATGTTGTTAATTATTCACGTTGTATTATCATGGTATTGGGAAATGAAGCAAATTGAATTGAGCATCGCTCTTATCAGAGAAGCGAAAGGCAAATATTTGAAACTCCTGCAGAAGCAGGTGAAAGCTTATCAATTTCAAAACTTGCAGCTCGATAAAGTTTCTGTGGAAAGCCCCCGATATAGAAAATACGGAAAACTCTTATCTCAAACTATAGAACAATTCTGACGGAACTTTCCACCATTTCAAGAAGTTTTTAGCATATTTGCAGACTCGTTACGCTGATAGGAACAAGAAATGACTGCTCCTAAAATACAAAGTATGCAAAAGTTCCGGGTAGCGAAACCAGCTTTTCTGAGGGTTCGCAATCGGAATTGTAGATAGGATAGTTAATAGAGAGTGGTCTCATGATTTTAGTGTTGGGGTCTCGTTAAAGAATTTAGCTATGCCTCACAGTAAGATGATCAAAATAGAATTTCGTATTACCATTTACTTTTTCATATTATCATAATATAATCTACAGCATCTCTGATTTATCCTCATCCGAATGAAGGTTACACGTTTAAAAATCGATGAACGGTTGATGTGATCAATTCTTTATTCAATTCAATTCTTTATTCAAAATCGGTTAGTTTTTATTGATGAGAATGGGCGTCCCCGTTGCAAATATGGGAGTTTTGATTTGAATCCAATGAATGCTGTGATACTAATTGGGCGTGGTAGGTAGTAGTCCTGATACATAATATAATATTATCATGATCGGATGAGCTTGATCATCGGTGAACTAGCTAATTGAAAAGCAAGGTACCTACCTGCTTAGGCAAAATTTGTAGAGTTCTGATGTAGGATGATTTGCATCCGCCTTTGTTCGCTCTAAGTACTTTAATTAGTGCTAAGCGATACGTCCGTGAGGCAAATAAATTTAAAAAAAGTATTAGTTGAAACTTGGCAGGTTGGAACTTTGTTAGGTGCCTTCGCACTATAAAAATTGTTACTCATTCTCATCCTTATTACATCGCTAGCAGCCGAGAACCATCAACAAAAGAGATACGCAAAATACCTATTAGGTGTCAGCTAAGTTCAGAGCCCGCAGCTTTTAAAGGAAAATAGATTATGCAAATATATATAAACCGCCATTTCTGATGTCGCACGTTAATTTTGTTATTGCATAACTTTTCTTGTGATCTGGCGGTTAGTAGGGAATGGAAAAATTCAGGTTGTCCTTCACTGGGAAAGTCGTTCAGGTTATTTCGGATAGTTGACACAATAATCGAATAGTTACGACTATAAAACCTAAAGAAATCGGAAAGAAAAAAGAAAATAAGCAAGCTATCGAACGAGAGGCCTATAATAGATGGCCGTCAGATCCACGGCACCCTAATCATTTATTATGCTCCCCACCCCATCACATTGACCTTTACTTTCTCCAGAAACATACCTAAATAGTCAATGTACTCCATCAGCCTATTCTCCATGTCCTGACCACGCACTACCTCGCACGACGTGCACCTTACGTATAAACCTCTTTCTGAAGCCCCTTCAAAAATGTATTAGTGTACCTGCCTCGTCCACTGACCGTTATTTCACATTCAACTCCAGTATTCTGAAGTCCCTGCTCCCCCCTCCCTTATGCTCCATAGATCCCTTACGTATACCCCCCTCCCCGCGCTCCAATTGAAATATGTAATAATTGCCTCTTCCATTGCCCCTCGATCTCCTTCGGTTTTCAGGATCCCCAATCACAGTGAGACCCTGCAGTTTTAACCATAATGCTTTGTCAACATGAGTGTGCATCATACGGTATGCATCAGCCGATTATAATTACAAAAAATAGTAAGTTCATATAATGAAATCGACTTTGTTGTTCCGTGGTGTTATTTCTTTTTAAAAAGGACTGCTATTTTGGATTTTATTGTTCAGTAGGTACTTTTTTAAATCTGTTTGTTGGTAAGTACATGTTCGTTGTCCACAGCCAAGCGAATCATCTGAATAAGGTGAAAATTTGGGGATTTGGGGCAGTCGATGGAGGCGTTGGAAAAAAAGCATATTTATTTATGCATAGTTTCTCATTCTGCTAAATGGAGAGCGATGTTCATGCCAAGATAGATATATTTTACCACCATTTTACCATATTTTACCTGCCAAACGTTAGACATTTTTCATTCAATGTTCGAATCGATCCATTCAGGATTTCAAATCCAATAAAAACCGACAGTAAAACTACCCGGAACGCCGTTTTCACGAAAGTGTTGGGGAGCAATCTGGAAGGAGTCCCACCTAACTATTATTTATACATCGTCAATTTTGTTCATGACCGTTCTGTCCAGACTATTGTATTGGAAAAGGGTAACCGCGGGATAACAGTCCCGCGATAAAGCAATGTCCGGGATTTTTCAAGTCGAATGAAAGGTCCTGCAAGGAACTCCAAGAAAACCGTTGAAATCTACATTTCGATTCACTTCTTTGAGACTCGCTCACCGTTATTAATCCGTTTGTGATCTGGATACTACACCCCGGGTATTAATCTGTAGTTGAACTCAAATAACTTGTATAGATTGGGGTAACTGATGACACCCTCGAGTTTTTTTCTTAAATTCAAAGTTTTTATCAACAGCGTGGGAGATTCAAATACCACTTCTGCTTGAATTCGAATGCCAGATGCCGGCGCCGTACCACGACACAACGATGAAATTTGATTCACTCACACTTCCAACACCAACAACGACGCAGAGTGGTACGAGCACGTTCAAGAAATAACCGAAATGAAAATAACCTTCATTAGATAATCGTATCATGTTGGATACTCTGAGGGAACGAAAGGCTAAACGGATTATCTCAGAAATTGGCTAACAGCTTCGGCAGCCACCAATGTCCGAAGCTCACCGGGATCAATTTACTATAGTTCAGGCTAGGAGGTGCGTGAGCAGGAACTCAAAATCTAATAGCCATTTGATAATAAACCTATCGTCGAGTAGAGTAGCCGGAACAGTCGATTCCCTAGAACAACACAATTTTATATATAATATTTTCAATTTATTTTTATTATTACTTGTGGTGGTTTGAAGGTAGAGGTGAGGCTTGGATAGGTGAGGTTTTAGATGGAGATGAAAAGGTGATGGTAGCTACCGTTTAAAAGGTAACCAGACCGGTTCCACCACTCTGAGTTCTTTTAGGTGAGAAAGGTAAGGAGGTATGAGGGGAGAGAGAGATGCCATCGACTTGAGGTTTGAGCGTAGAATGGCGAGCCGGGTGAGAAGAGCGGGTTTTATAGAAGTTCTTCCACCCTCCTCCAGTCCTCCAATGGTCGTTACGAACCGTTGAGGGACTGACGGAGGGAAGAGAGGCCTACCCTACTTTCGTCACAAAGACCCTCCATTCGTGCGGTTCATTTGGACAATCTTAATAGGTACATGGAGTGGTATTCCAGGAGGATATCATGACAATTAGTTTTTCTGCCTCCTCCATAACTCAGCCTCCGGGGGTCACCAGTGTTGATTTTTCGTAAACCCATCCAGCACCCCGAAGGGCCCATGAGTACTTGTACCAAATTTCAACTATTGGGGCCATCAAGTGCCGGAGTTACAGAAGTTCGAAAATTGCTGCATATATTCCATTTTTTCTAGTTGACGACTTGTTGTTCTTGTTCTCGTTCTTGTTGTAATTTTTCGCAAACATTCTTTATGATCCAATATAGTACTTTTTGAGCACAGGGGGATCTATGATCAGGTTAGAGAGGGATTTAACAGCAGAAATTTGGCACACTTGTTCACTGGGGCACCCTGAGGAAGTTTCCTCAGGAAATACTTATTATTATTTGGGATAATAATAAATTATTTATCGTTATTCATGAAGCATAACGTTCCTTGCTCAGGTTACGAAAGTAGCTACCTACCAACAAAATTCAAAATGACCATCATTCTTCAAAGAAATAACATGCAGCCATGCGTGATTATAATCAGGTGATCCCCAACAATGATATCTGTGCTGGATTTATACCGTTTCATTCTCGATCATGTAAACGAAGTTTTTGGTGCAAACTTCGTGCCCTTACTGCAAACGAACGGCTGGACGGAGAAGGCACTGGATGGTCTCTAAAAATTCCTCAGTTCGATATCAATTTAAAAGCGTAAAAAATCGACATACCGGTGCTCTGGAAATGTCAACCCCAATTTTTCACCCCTTAGAGATGACTGACAGTAATGACTGACGGTCAGCTGAATATCGTATGTGGTCAATCCAGGACATTATTAGAGCATTCTGACAATCGTTTGTTGGAGGCAATGCGAAAGGCAACAGGCAATACGAAAGGGAGAACGTTCAGGGGTGGTTCCCGCTCCGCCGGAGGAACGTCGTTCGCCGCCCCCTCGTTCAGGAGTTCCACTTTTCCACTCTTAATGGTGCTCTGTTAGAGCCGGTACGTAATTTGTTCTCTGTAGTGCCCCCAGTGGAGTTTACATCAGTTAGTTCACCATTTTTCAGCTTAGTTTCAAGGGGGGTAATACATACTAAGGTGAATTTTGAATCCCTAAGTCCTGCACCCATACAGGTTCATCAGGTACCGTTCATGAAACGGACGTCCTTCTGAAGTGAGTGTTCGAGATTGATCAGTTGATGAAGACACCTGCGGAGAGGGAGGCAGATAATATTTTCTTAGATCAGGTAGCTCAGGTAGGCACACCGTTCCACTGCTTCTCGCCCGGGATCGAAATTCGCTAGGTCATTCTCGATCGATAGCGCTACGGCAACTTTATAGGTTGGAAGGTAAATTTAGGCGAAATCCGGATCGTGTTCCACTGTATAAAAAGTTCATGCATGAGTATGCCGCTCAAGGTCACATGAGACCTTTCGATCCTCCGGTGCCGGGGTATATGCCTCATCATGCGGTTCGTCGTCTGGGGGATCCATCAGATAAGATCCGTGTAGTTTTTAATGCGTCACAGAGGACGTCAAATGGTCGGTCATTGAACGAAATGTTACACATAGGTCCTAAGTTACAACCGGATATGGCGATATACTCCTCTGATTCCGCTCGTTCCCCTATGTGTTCATTGGCGATCTTAAACAAATGTTCCGCCAAATTTTACATCCTAGAGATCTTCAGGATCTTCTCCGTATTGTATGGAGAGATTCACCGAGTGACCCCGTTCAAGATTTTGCGCTCTGCACAGTCACGCATGGTACGGCTCCAGCTCCATTCCTGGCAAACCTGACCCTGAACCATTTAGCTGAGACTCAGGCCAAGCACTACCATAAAGCTTCTCTAGTTCTGCTTGAGCAAACCTACGTGGATGACGTTCATGGAGGAGGTGCCACGATCAAAGTGGCACGTAAGGTTAGGGACGAACTTATTGCTCTGGTAGGCTCGGTGCGTCAAGATCATTGCCTGATATCGGGCGAAACGGTGGACTTGGATCCCTTAGAATGTTAGGAGTGGCCCGGGACCCTCGTACTGATACGTTCTTCTTTAAAGTACCAACTACACCTGTAGTTCGAACCGAGAGGGTGCTGGCTAGTGAGGTTGGTAGAATTTATGACCCCGCTGGCTGGGTCATGCCAGTTTCGGTTTTTGCTCGAATGATCCAGCGTGAGGGGTGCCATGCACGTTTTGACTGGGACGATCCACTACCCCTCTCCATAGTTACTGATTGGTCGAACATCGCTAGATCGATCGAAACGCTCTTAGAGCTGAAGATTCCTCGTCACGTTCATGTTTCTAGTCCCATTCAGTGGCTAGTAGGATTTGTGGACGCATCTGAAAAGGCATACGCAGCTGTGATTTATCAGGTTTGCGCGCAAGGAGGTTCATTTGTGGCCCGGCTAGAGCCCGAATTGCCCCCATAAAGCAGGGATCTATACCCAGGCTAGAATTGATTGCTGCCGAATCGCTAGGAAAGACCATGAACAAGATTCGGCCACAATTCGCCCATGCTCAATTGGTTGTGTGCTCTGATAGCACAATTGTTCTGTCCTGGCTCACAGCCGACCCAGCTCCGTTATGGAAAGTATTTGTGGGAAACCGTGTAGCCGAAACTCTCTCTTGTTTGCCCCAGGAGCTTTGGTTCCACGTTCAGACCAGGACAACCCTGCTGATATAGCATCTAGGGGAGCCCAGCCTAATAAACTGGTCAAAAATGAGCTTTGGTCGAACGGTCCCCATTGGTTACACTCAGACCGGTCCTTGTGGCCTATCCACAGAATTAGGCCTGACCTCAGTCAGACGAGTGTGGCTGAGGAGGTCCGAACGGTCAGGTCGCATGGCACCCGCTCTGGAGACGAGTGATGAGCTGGAGGAAAAATTCAGCTCATTCAGTTGGCTTAGAACAGTGGTTGCCTGGATCATGCGTTTTGGACGAAAATCCCGCGATCAAAGAGATAGGTTTGCAACAGTTAGGAGAGCACCTGTCGAACCACTTTCAACTGAAGAGTCGCGGGGCAGCCAATCTAGTTTTGGTACGACACGCTCAAAGTAGACATTTTCAGGAAATTCATTCCGCTTTAGACTTTTCCACTCCCCGTACGAAGCTCATGAGACAACTCGCTATATTTGGATCACAAGAGGGCATCATCAGAGTGGGGGTCCGTTTGAAACATAGCAGCAGCACGTTCGAGACTAGGCATCCAGCACTTTTGTCCGCCAAGCACCCGCTCACTCAACTTCTCGTTTGTCAGGCTCTTGAGAGCTGTTTGCATGTCGGTCCAAGAGAGACCCTAGCACACCTGCACACAAAGCCCTGGATTATAGATGGTAGGAATGCGGTCGTTAGAACTCTTGCAAAGTGCACCCACTGTTTTTCGATAAAGCCCATACCCTTTCAACCAGAAATTGGTCGGCTCCCATCAGGGCAGGTTCAGGGAACGTTCACATTCGATCAAGTCGGCATTGACTACGCCAGTCCATTCTCGGTCTCTGTAAGTGGTCTCCGCGGAGCCGGGGTGGTAGAAATGTACTTGGCTGTGTTCGTTTGTTTTGCCACCAATGCTGCACACTTAGAAGTAGTTATGGATTTGAGCACACATACGTTCGAGTCAAATACATTAGCGCTTTTCGTTCCCGAGCAAACACATTTGATGGGTCGAACTTTGATTCTACGACTAACCGTAGCCGAGTTGTGAGCGAAAAACCAACATCTCACAACTTCTCAGTCCTTCCCTGCACCCATTCGGCCCGAGGCCTTTTTTGTATGTTCACTTCCAAACCACTCCAAATTCCTGTTCAATTTTTGGTTTCCTCAAACGCCCCGTACTCCCCGTTTACGTACAATGAGGAGGTAAGTTTGTGAGGAAATGGTTGCCTGAACTCTTTATGGTAAGTTGGCACTGCGAACTAATCCAAACTGTTCGTAGTGAGCGAGTTTCGAAAGCATCTGTTCCAAGAGAAGCCATAAATAATTTAGGAAACCCCGAGTGGCTTAGCATGATAAAACAGGAGCCGAGTCACAAGTCGATTCACCAGAGATCTTATCGCGGGCGCACCCTTGGAATGATCACCTCTGGTGTGAGTGTTGGATGGTGGGTGGAGCAAGTGATAATAGATCACCGAACGAACCGTCTGCGTCAACGGTTCCTTGCAACGCGTGGTCGACGGCGCGCTGCTGATTAGAAGCCGTTCTTATGATTAATGGTGATCCTGTTCGTGACTACAAGAGGGGAACCTTCGGGAAGGCCGAAGCTGTTTAGTTTACTCAGTAATTCATAGTCGCATCAAACTCCTCGAAGGGGCTTGTTCCTCGTGGTCCCTTGGTTGTTGCTCGAAAAGCGGTGAAGTGAGTTGTGGTCGTAGAGCTCCTCTGTAGAAAACTATATAATAAACGTTAGACCGCAAGGGCTTCAAAATGTTAGCAGATACCTACATGAATTTTCAAAAGTACCTATATTTTTTCCCGTTTCAGAGCATTCTGCATCCAAACTCATATAATATATATATGCCGGTCATTCTGAGTTTGCGAAGGTCCAAAATCTCCGCTTATCATCAAACCGTTACTTAAAAAAAAAGCCATAAACTACTGCAAGTTCATAAGCGCACATTTTTAAAGCCAAACAATATTGTTCAAACAATTGTATCAAACATAACATATTTTCTCAAGAATTCAGGTCAAATTTAAGTTGCGGGCTAAAAAATGCTGAAAAACTTCATGAAACCACCGAAAATCCGAAATTTACCACAAATGTTATGGGCAACGGTATGGATTTCAATAAAACATTTGGGGTAGCGTAAGGGCTAACGTTACTTTTAAATTTGCTCATACAGTCATGCTGCATGACTTGAACTTTTGCTTTCGGGTCTAAAAGGTAGCGGAAGTTTTGTTGTAGCTTATCATCGTATGGCCACTGCGCATGCGCAAATGCGAATCTGAGGGAGTAAGTTTTTTACAAATGAATTGTCCGATTTTGCTCAATTGAGGTGGGTATTTCGGGTGTAGCTCTTAGATGGTTCCCTACGTTCCCCCTATGGTCCCCTATGGTTTCCTATGGAATGGGTGGTATAGGCTCCGCTCATAAGCATACCAAGTCCCAGGCACCAGTTCGCCCCTCACGAACCAAAGGGCATGAGTCATAGCCACTGTGCATACGCAACCTTAAACCCAATTTATCTACACAATTAATTCCTCTCTTTTTCGCTCTTACAATATAGTGGTCATCTGTGTGTGTGTTTGTGACCCATACGGTCATTTTATTGATCCGAGGAAGCTGTGCCATCAAACGTGCCATCAGACGTTCTTGTCTTTTTTTTTTGGTTGATCAACTCCAATGGTTTTTCTACAAGAATAATGGACCAAAACGCTGCAAATCATTCTACAACAGTTTATTATTTACCTCTGTAGATCAAACCTATACCCTTCTGCGTAGATCACTGTTCCTTGTGGTCAATACCTACCCTTGTGCGGTAGGTATTGAAACTGAAACTTAATGACCACACAATGAGGTGTTTACGTCCGAAAGTCTAAGCAGAAAACGAGTGTGAAACTTGAATTTCTGATTTTCCGCTAGAATGACGTATCAAGTAAATCGACGAGTAGTTCAACTTAAATCCCGCTTAGAGCGCGAGTGAATCTTTTAGAAGATGCACAGAACCGCAAATTCATAAATAAGTGATAAAAACACGCCCTCGAAATCAAACCGAGGGTAGGTTCACGGCAAAGATTCTTGAAGGTTACCATGAAGGTTCTTCTAGAAGAACTTAAATTTATGTTGTATTGGGTTGTTGGCAGCATAGAAAACCTTCGTCCCTGAAGCTTCATCCCACCTCCTTGGGCCAACAGACAGTCAGATATCAACACACCTGATAGGTACATAACTTTTTTTGGCGCAATTTTACTTCCAATCACCCTCATTTACAAACGACCGCTTATTTTTGAAAACGGGCTTCAAACTACCATTTTTCCGAGAGTCCTGAATGTATTTATTCAATAAATCAAAATTGACGAAAATTCCCCTTTCTATACGTAATTGTTATTTATTGTTATACCTACATGCAGCGTAACATTTGTTCGAGTTGAAAAATAAGTAACTATCCAAAATAACCATCATTCTTCCATTTATTGAAATACTTTCACGGAACAACAAACTCGATTTCATAGAGCCATGCCTGATTATAATTAGGTGTTCCCTAGCAATGGTCTCATTCACGATCATGTTGGAGAAGCTTTTCGGTGCGAACGAACGGCTGGATGTACAACGCTCCGGGTGGTCTGAAAATATTCCCAAGTTCGAGATCTAACGGAATAAAAAAACCATGCTCTTAAATTTGCAAGTTTTCGAGCTGCGACGTAATGGACATTTCAATCCCTATTCTTCGCCCCTTAGGGGGCCAACACGACCCCAAATGTGATCCTCAAATCAAATTTCATTAATCTTTGTTCATGGTTACTGAGGAAAGTGTCAAGTACAACAAACGGCGGGCGGACAGACATAATGGTTTATTCATTTCAATAATGAACCATTGGAATCGAGCATGAAAAAAAAAATTAAAAAATAATCCCCCCCCCCCCCCCACTCAACATTTAATGGTTTCTGTTTCAAGGAATGTAGAATCCGAAACTGGAATTAAAACGCTGCAAATCCCTGCACACCAGTTTATTATTTTGTACGGAATACCCTTCTGTCACAGATCACAGCTCTCTGTATAGATAACCCCTCTATAATAATATGCACTAGTCTATACATATTATGTAGATCGCAGACCTTCCGTTACTACGTACCTACCTAAATCACGAGTTAAATGTTGCAAAATAATTCTGTCGATGACAAACAGTACCTAAAATGGCAAAAAGAAACGCAAATAATGATGTTCTGAAGGAAAATTGTTGATGTGGAGTGAAATAGATACTATCCCTTCTGCGTAGATCACTAATTTCTGTGGTCAATACCTACCCTCGCGGTCAAGTATAAATGAACCGTTGTGTAATAACATGCCCATCAACAACACTCCAACGGTTGGTCAAGTTGGAAAAGTACCGATCTACAACATCCAGCCCCTTCATGGTAGATGAACCGTTGTGCAATAATTTGCCGTTCTGTAATAATTTACCGTTGTGTAATAATTCACCGTTATGTAATAATTTACCGTTGTGTAATAATTTACCGTTGTATATAACTTAAATCACTCGCAGCGGAATAGTGGAAATCCATAGCAAAAAACTACACGATCGTGTTGACGAAGCTTTTCGGTGCTCACCAACGGCTGGACGTACGATGCTCCGGGTGGTCTCATAGAATTGTTTAGCTCAAGACAAATTTAATAACGTAAAAAAAACCATACCCTTCTAACGAAAGTTTTCGAGATACGGCGTTCTGAAAATTTCTACCCCTATTACCTGATTATTTCTACCCGCCGAGCTTCGAGGACCAATTAGACCCCAATCGGAACCTATAACCCGAATTTCATCAATTTTTTTTCATGGTAACGAAGAAAAGTGGCCAGTACGGCGTACGGCGTACGGTGTACGACGGACAGACAGAAATTTTTTATTGCACTTTCGGATTCTACATACCTTGAAACGTAAACCATCAAATTTTGAGGGGGGTTAGCATTTTTTTTTTTTTTTTCATGCTCGATTCCAATGGTTCATTATTGAAAATAATAAACCAAAAATTTCTGTCCGTCTGCCGTACGCCGTACGCCGCACTTCGCACTTTTCTTAGTTACCATGAACCCAAAAACGAAGTTTGGTTTGTAGGTCCCGTTTGGGGTCTAGTTAGTTCGTGAAGCTCGGCATTACTAGTCATCTCTAAGGGGTGAAAAATACGGGTGGAAACTTTCAGAACGCCGTAGCCCGGAAAATTCTGATATAAGGGTATGGTTTTTCTACGTTTTTAAATTGATCTCAAAGTAAAGCATTTTCCGAGACCACCCGGAGCATTGTACGACCAGCCGTTTCAGATATACCTATCATTGGAAACTAACACCTAATTATAATTATAATCACGGATGGCTCTATGAAGTCGAGTTGGTTGTTCTGTGATATTATTTTCATGGGAAGGATGATGGCTCTTTTGGATTTTGTTGATAGGTACTTTTGTAACTTGAACAAACGTTATGCTTCATGAATAACAAAAAATAGTTAATGATTGAATTATGGAACCTGCGCATTTTTATGAAACTTCAATTCCCTCTAGTACTCGATTTAGGGCTTTCCTAGGGGGAGCTCGATGGTAGGTATTGGCCACAGTACTGACCACAGAAATCAGTGATCTACGCAGAAGGGGCATCTATACAGGTAAATAATTGACATTTGTGTCATAATTTGCAGCGTTTTTAATTCCATTTTCGGATTCTACGTACCGTGAAACAAAAACCATCATATTTTGGGAGGGTTAAACATTTTGTTTTCGTGCTCGATTCCAATGGTTCATTATTTAATACAATAAACCAAAATTATCTACGAGAAGCACAGGCAGGTAGATTAATAATATGCGCAGACCTGCCGACAAAGGTAGGTACTCACTTTGTCTTGGATTTATTAGCTAAGCTGTGGTACAGTATTGCAGCGTAGCAGTCTCCTACAATAATGAATTAAATACAATAATTACTGATGAAAAGAAGCAGGTAGGATATTAAAGTAAAATACACTGTGTATTTCAAATGTTTTACCATCTCATCTAATCTCGATACAGTGGAAACTATAATAATGAGTTGTGTGGATGGTTACTGTTATTACAAAAATATCACGAACAAACGAGAGAAATGTAATTGTGGTTCAATGTCGTTTGTAAACAATGCCATGTTTCCCGCATCAAATTATTCAGTGGAATTTGGGTTAAGTGCCTAAATATTGTCGTTGGAGCAACCATTTTAAGTTTTCCTCTGTTTAGGTGCGTAGTTTAAATGAGAAAAGATCTACATCTCTATAACGATCCGATTTATATTCTATTCGCAGATGACGCATACATAATATATACAAACGTGGGGACCGAATATTAAACAGTTTCTTGTTTCAATTTGGGCAAATGAATGTAACAGTGGTCAGGGAGAGTCGTTGGAATCGGGCATAATCCCATTAGGTAAACTCTTGATGTGAATTAGTCACTGGTGGAGGTCGAGTCATGTGGTTTAGTAATCGAAAATAAGCAGTGAACAGATGACTGTGATTACATGCCCGTAATACGAGTATTTCGAAATCGATTACGGACATTGTTGGTTTGTTACGGACGTCTAGCACGAGTTTTCAATGTTACATGAACGGCCCTTCAAGTTCACTAAATTTTTGATCGGACCAGGACCATAAAATATATAGGTAGGTACGTATTTAAAAACTTTGGTTTATCATTGTCAAGATTTAATTTTCGGGATCCTCCAAGAAAAACTTGTTTTAAATGTTAATTTACCTTCGTTGCAAGGCGGGCATACTCGAGCGGTCCAATGGCCGAACATCCCCGCGCCGGTTCAAGTTCCGCCCGGCACGGAGAAATTGCTGATGGCTAGGCTCAAAATTTCATGGTTTATGTTTCAAGGGACGTAGAATACGAATAACGAATACAAATATTTCCGTCCGTCCGCCCTCCACCATCCGCCGTCCACCGTACGCCGGCGCCGTCCGCGGCTTTTTCCTTAGTTCCCATGAACCAAAATTCACGAAATCATTTTTGTTTCATTTTGCCATTTTTAGATACTGTTTGTCATTGATAGAATTACTTTAGCAACATTTAACACGTGATTTAGGTAGGTATCTAGTGACGAGTACGGGGTTAGGTGCTAAGCTACGGAGGGTCTGTGATCTGTAACAGAAGGTTAGCCTATGCAGAGAGGTGTGATCTGTAACAGAATGGTGTTCTACACAAAAGCATAAACCGTTGTGTAGGGATTTGTAGCGTTTCTATTTTCAGGAATCGATCTTCGAATTCATCCTTTCATTGGCTTTAACGAACATTTTGGAATTCGGAATTTTCATTCCGTATTCAAGGTCAGATATTATCAGAAGAGGAGCGGGATAGGAAGAGGATACATAACATATAACAGAGACGTTGAAATTTATTACAATACGGTATATTATATTCCTGTATTGGTACTCCTCCTGCGTAGGTTTCATCAAATGTGGATGGCTAGTACACCTACCGACAAATTAAAGAAGCTGTCAACAAAATCCCCACCTTTTGGTTTATTATTTTCAATAATTGGAATCGAGCAAAACAAAAAAGATTCTGCCCCCCCCCCCCCCCCCCCCTCAAAATTTGATGGTTTACGTTTCGAGGTATGTAGAATCCAAAACTGCAATAAAAATATTTCTGTCTGTCCGCCGTACGCCGTACTGACCACTTTTCTTAGTTACCATGAAACAAAATTGATGAAATTCGGGTTATAGGTTCCGTTTGGGGTCTAGTTGGTCCTCGAAGCTTGACGTTACTGTCAGTGTTCTCTAAGGGGTTCAAAATAGGGGTTGACATTTTCAGAACGCCTATACCTTTTTTAACGTGAATCTTTTTACGGTTTTAAATACTTCTTGAACTTACGAGTTTTTTAAGACCACCCGGAGCATCGTACGTCCAGCCGTTCGTTCACAGTAAGGCCCCGAAGTTTGCGCCGACAGGCATTTTCGACAGCAGGGTGAATGAAATTGTATAAATTTAGTCCAACTCTCGTCACCAGGGACGCGCTAAAAATCGGGAATTGGCCCGAGATAAAATCACTGCTAGGGATCACCTGATTATAATCACGGAGTATGAAGTCGAGTTGGTTGTTCTGTGATATTATTTCATTCGAAAAATGATGGCTCTTCCGGAGTTTGTTGATAGGTAGTGAAACTTGAACAAACGTTGAAGTATTATTGATGGGTAAATTATTACTACACAACGGTAAATTATCACATTACTCAACGGTAAATTATTACACAACGGTTCATTATACCATCTACGTAGAAGCGGCTGGAGTTTGTTGGTAGGAACGTTTGCAACTTTTTTCACTCCTCATCAACAATTTCCCTTCAGAACTTCATTATGTGCGTTTCTTTTTGCAATTTTAGGTACTGTTTGTCATCGGCAGAATTATTTTAGCAACATTTAACTCGTGATTTAGGTAGGTACCTAGTAACGATTACCGGGTTAGGTAGGTACTAACCTACGGTGGGTCTGCGATCTACATAATGTGTATAGAATAGTACATAAATATATTATTATAAAGGGTTATCTACACGGAGAGCTGTGGTCTGTAACAGAAGGGTATTCTGTAAAAAATAATAAACCGTTGTGCAGGGATTTGCAGCGTTTTTTCAAATGAAATCACGGAACAAGAAACTCGATATCATAAAGCCAGTAGATAGTTCCCTATCAAGGATTATGTGGGCTGCGGTTATGTACGCGCATTGATTCAAACTCGTGTTGCCGTTGGTTTTAATCCCAAAGTTCATAGTCAGTTCTTCGAATTCATCCTTTCATTGGCTTTGACGAACATTTTGGAATTCGGAATTTTCATTCCGCATTCAAGGTCAGATATTATCAGAAAAGGAACGGGATAGGAAGAGGATACATAACATATAACATAAAAATAAAAATGTCATAAAAATGTCATAAAAACCATACCCTCCCGTTAAAGTTTTCGAGCTACGGCGTTTTGAAAAGGTCAGCCCTATTTTTCACCCAGTAGAAATGACTGATAATAACGCCGAGCTTCGAGGACCAATTCGACCCTAAATGGGACCTATTTAGCAAATTTCATTAATGTTGGTTCATGGTAACTTAAGGAGGGGGCCGCATACCGCAGATAGCGTACATTGACGGGCCCTTCTAGAATCGCGCAGGTTCGCGAAGCGGTAAAACCAGCCGCCGAGCGGAAACCCGGAGGCCGTTCATTATGGGCGCCGCTTTACATGAGTAAGGGGGCGATGGAAAAAAGTATATTTTTGTACTAATTGTAAAATTGCCGAACGTTAGAGAGCTCATAATACTTCACCTATGGTGTCATTCTTGGTGTGTGTATTTGTGTGTGCGTTGATACCTAACCTACTCGATTCAGAGCTTTACTGGGGGAAGCACGGTGGTAGTAGGTATTTGCCACAGAAAGCAGTACGCAGAAGAGGTATCCATACAGGAAAATAGCAAACCGTTGTAATCATTTGCAGTATTTTGTACCATTTTCGGATTCTATGTACCTGTAACGCAAACCATCAAGTTTGAGGGTGGTTCGAGCACGGATTTTTTTTCCCGTGTTCGATTCTAAAGGTGACATTATCGAAAATAAGCCTAAGGGACGAGTCAATGAGTCAGTCATGCACGTTCCATATCGGGCAGGTATATATTTATAACGTTGTTGAGTATATGAAAATCTCTTGAGGTTGGGTGATTAACGTGTCTGTGTAGGGATGACGCGTGTCAGAGTGCCACCGCACATCCTTTCCGTCCAGCCTCATCTGGGCGAGCTGCAAATTCATTAATTCCCAGGAAATCCTCGGTACTTCGCGTATTTCCCGCAGCTATCCCAGCTCGATGGATGGAATGTAGATCCGCAGATGATTTCATTCGCAACGGCCGACCCACTTTGTGATGATAACGCGTCATAATTTACATACAAATGCGCTGCAAACGATTCTGCAGATTACAGGCCGTTGATTGCGGTAAGTATAGCATTTGTGCAGCCTAGTCTCCGAGTACTTCATAGCGTTAGGTACCTCTGTAGTCCGTCTATCCGGGAACCTTGCACTTCATTAAGAGATCCAATAAATAATCGATAAATATTGATGTGGAAATCTGGGTGTTCATAGCATGTTGATAGCCCGGCGATCAAACATTACCATAAGAAATAATTTCTAGAATTAGAGTTTCAGTTTGTCGTCGTGTTTAGCCTATTGAAACAGTTCTGGGCCTGCTTACATAATAATGTTGTAACGCATTTACCCTCGGTTCTATTCAGCTGCGACATATCGAAGCCAACCACTTTCATTCTGGGCGGCGGACATCTTGCACCTAGAAATTGTTTGAGAAATTTATGATCATCAAGTCTCTTTCAATATGCTTTTGTTTTAGTCTGTAGGTATATGTTGTTATTTCTGTTGTATTTTTGTTATTCTGTAGTTATTTATGTTGAATTATTGTTTCTATGGCTATGGGTTGTGTTTTATTAATGTTACACATATTAATTTTTTTGCGTGATACCACGAGAAATAAAAATCAGCTGATCGTTATAGATCGCCGCTGTTTCAGGTCCTCTTCAAACTTTTTTCCCTTCATGACTTCATTAGATTTTGTACCACTTGCAACTGCGTTCAAAACATGGACATCATACAACGCGTTTGAGATGAAATTGAACAAATCCGAGGGCAAAATAGGAAACAATCTAATGTATAGCATCAAAATTGGGCAGGGAATCAGCTGAAGTCCCCAACGAAGACATACCGATAGATATTATGTAGGTTAGTCTGTATTTATACCTATTTGAATAAAGAACCGTTTTGTTTTCTCTTGGTAATTTCGTTCTTAGTTTCGTGTTGTTCAAATCATAGAAATGAAGCTGCTTTTGGTTTATTATTCTGTGAATAATACACCTATGTATTCGCTCAGCAAAAAATTTTTATAACACCCCCTCAAACTTTTTTCTTTTTCGTTTCAAGGTGCGTAGATTACAAAAATGCAATGTCCGTCCGCCGTACGCCGTCCGCCGTCCGCCGTATCACGTGTACAGGCTTCATTTTTGGTCTAAAAAAGTCGTTCTTTCGCACACATGCTCCATTTGGGCCCTAGTTGTGTCCCGAAACTTTTCAGCCCGATCGGAATATACCCACGGGTGTTATGAGTGAAAATGTGTGTAAAAATAGGTACTTTTTGCGTTTTAGCAACATGTTGGTAAGATGAGCTTCTGAGATATCTTTTTCCATGTTTTTCGGGACGAGAAGACCGAATATGAAGTCGATTTTGACCAAAGAGTGGAAAATTCAGTTCTACCAAATGTTCAGCTCCCAAAATTGATTTTTTATGAGTCAAAAACCTGGAAAATCGTCTGAAATCACCATCAGTTTAGATAATAGCACTGGAAAAAATGTCAACACGTGGATCAAGAGGATTAAATGGCAATACCAATGATCAAAGATAGTTTAAAAAAAAATAAAAAAAAAAATAACACGAGCGTAGGTGCCTAATTTGTGTTTTAGGGGCCAAAATTAATGGAAACCATCAGAAATAGCTATTTCGATTATTACGCATGAAAGAAACAATAAATGAAAAGCCAACATTTCTGTAGGTATTTCCAGTAGAATAATAAGCCCATGTGACAAGGACTTTGCAGCGTTTTTTCCTTATTGAGAGTCAGGTTATAATACATGGTGGGATGGGGGTGGGGGGACTGTAACTTCATATTAATCGGCCTCTAATTTTTCCTACAGAGAGATGACCGAAACGAAAACATCGTTGACGGTAATGTAGCTTTGTCAAAACGCGACTGGGCTCAGTGTTATCGGTACAACAGACCCTGCCTGATAGAGCCACCTGTGGGGTCAGATATTACCGTGAGTCGAACACCATATGATAACACAGCGTATAGGTGACAGCGCAGAGATCAACAAAACGACGGGAGAAGAGGTCATCTTCGTCGCCAAAGTGAGTATAGTGATCGCCAGCCAGATGAGTCCTTGAAACCTAACAATGTTAACTCCTCTAAGAAAACCTTCCTGGCTTCCAAGTTGGCGATAGACATCGCTGAGGATGATTCAGTGAGTGAGCTCAACTGTAGATGACTTCACGATAAACAGCAATCGAGAACTTTATTGTTTTATTGTAAATTCACGGGCAAATGCCCAATTTCAATACACATCAAATGACATGCTTATACATTCAAACCTTCAACAGCACTTATATAAATAACATACCTTAAATTGCATGCCGTGGTAACAAATAATGCTAAAAAGCTAAATAATGAATAGAAAACAGATATATCACAGCAAGGATGAACAAAACAAACCCTAATCTACATCCAGCTCAGGCACAGTATTTTTTTTTAAACGCTGCAAATCACTGCACAACGGTTTATTATTTTGTACAGAATACCATTCTGTTACAGATCACAGCTCTCTGTATAGATAACCCGTCTACTCTATAATACATAATATTATTATGTGGATCGCAGATCCTCCGTAGGTTAGTACCTAACGCCGTACTCGTTACTAGGTACCTACCTGAGTCACGAGTTGAATGTTGCTAAACTAATTCTGTCGATGACAAAAAGTAAATAAAACGGCAAAAAGAAACGCAAATAATGAAGTTCTGAAGGAAAATATTGTTGATATGGAGCGAAAAAAATGCCCCTTCTGTGTAGATCACGGTTTTTTGTGGTCAGCACCTACCCTCGTGGTCATGTATAATGAACCGTTGAGTAATAACTTGCCCATCAATAATACTTCAATGGTTGTTCATGTTGCAAAAGTACCGATAAACAGAATCCAGCCCCTTCTAGGTAGATGAACCGTTGTGTAGTAATTTACTGTTCTGCAATAATTTACCGTTGTGTAATAATTTACCGTTCTGCAATAATTTACCGTTGTGTAATAATTTACCGTTATGTCATAATTTACAGTTGTGTAATAATTTGCCGTTGTGTAATAATAATACTTCAATGTTTGTTCAAGTTACACATGAACCTACCAACAAAATCCAACAGTCCATCACTTATCAAATGAAATGATTTCGCAGAACAACCAACTCGACTTCATACAGCCATCCTTGATTATAATCAGTTGCTCCCTAGCAATGATATCCGGGCCGGATTTATACCGTTTGATTCACGATCGTGTTGACGAAGCTGTTTGGTGCACATGAACGGCTGGACGTACAACGCTCCGGGTGGTCTCCGAAATTGTTTAGCTCAGCACTGATTTAATAACGTAAAAAAACCATACCCTTCTATCAAAGTTTTCGAGATACGGCGTTCTGAAAATTTCAAACCCTATTTTGAACCCCTTAGAGATGACTGACAGAAACGCCGAGCTTCGAGGACCAACTAAACCCCAACGGACCTATAACCCGAATTTCATCAATTTGGTTTCATGGCAACTAAGAAAAGTGGCCAGTACGGCGTACGGCGAACGGCGGACAGAGATAAATTTTGGTTTATTATTTTCAATAATGAACCACTGGAATCGGGAATGAAAAAAAAAAAATAATAATAATAATACTAACCCCCTCAGAATTTGATGGATTACGTTTCAAGGTATCTAGAATCAGAAAATGTAATGAAAATAGTTCCGTCTGTCCGCCGTACGCCGTACTGGCCACTTTTCTTAGTTACCCTGAAACAAAATTGGTGAAATTCGGGTTATAGCTTCCATTCGGGGTCTAGTTGGTCCTCGAAGCTCGGCGTTACTGTCAGTCATCTCTAAGGGGTTCAAAATAGGGGTTGACATTTTCAGAACGCCGTAACACGAAAACATTCGCCAGAAGGGTATAGTTTTTTTTAATGTTATTAAATTTATCTTGAGCTAAACAATTTTTAGAGGCCACCCGGAGCATTGTGCGTCCAGCCGTTCGTGTGCACCAAACAACTTCGTCAACACGATCGTGAATCAAACTGTATAAATCCGGCCCGGATATCATCGCTAGGGAGCACCTGATTATAATCAAGGATGGCTGTATGTAGTCGAGTTTGTGGTTCTGCGATATTATTTCATTTGATAAGCGATGGACTATTGAATTTTGTTGGCAAGTACTTATGAAACATGAACAAACGTTGAAATATTATTGAAGGGTAAATTATTACACAATGGAAAATTATTACACAACGGCAAATTATTATACCACGGTAAATTATTACATAACAGTAAATTATTACAGAACGGTAAATTATTACACTGTGGCAAATTATTACACAACGGTTCTCCTACCAAGAAGGGGCTGGATTTTGTTGATCGGTACTTTTGTAACTTTAACAACCGTTGAAGTATTATTGATTGGCAAGTTATTACGCAACGGTTCATTATAGGTAAACAGTGATCTACGCAGAAGGGGCATCTATTTCTCTCCACATCAACAATTTTACCTTAAAACTTCATTATTTGCGTTTCTTTTTGCCGTTTTAGTTATTGTTTGTCATCGGCTGTATTATTTTAGCAACATTTAATACATGATTTAGGTAGGTACCTAGTAACGAGTACGGGTTTAGGTACTAACCTACGGGGGGTCTGCGATTAGAGTAGTACATAATTATATTATATAGACGGGTTATCTGTAGAGAGAGCTGTGATCTGTAACAGAAGCGTATTCTGTACAAAATAATAGGACCCCTAAACCATTTTGCAGGGATTTGCAGCGTTTTTTTAATTGCATTTTTGGATTCTACATTTCTTGATACGTAAACCATCAAATGTTGAGGGGGGGTTAGACTTTTTTTTTCATGCTCGATTCCAATGGTTCATTATTGAAAATAACAAACCAAAATTTGGAGAGTTGAAGAAGATATCGAAGTCTTCGGCATCACTCGATCCAGCAAGCTGGATGATTTAAACCTGCATGTGTAATATGGTATCATTACGGAGGTAGCTGGTGTGGGCATCGCGTATGAAAAACGGTTGGATTTGTCGCGCTGTGTATGGTGAGGTGCGGAAGTTCAGCGCAGCTAGGAGGAAAGGGCCTGCCAGATGTGAGACCGTGGAGGAAGACCGCATCCGCCACCCGCCGGCGGGGCTCCAAGGAAACGAGCCCACTCTCACGCAACGCCTCAGAGTAGCTGAAATCCTCCCAGCGTCGGCCCCTCCGGTAGGCCAAGTAACACAGGGCGTTTTTCTTGACTCGCTCCAAGGATTCCTTAGCATTCCAGTACACAGGACACCATTCTTGAGAGGCGAACTCCACATATGGACGGACCAAGGACATGCATAATGAGCTTCAGCACCGCCAGGTCAGTGAACTCCCTCGTATTCCTCTTCATGAAGACCGAGGATCTCATAGCCTTCGAGCGAATCTTGTCAGTGTGGTCCAAAAATGTCAGCCGATTATCAAAAATGACTCCGAGATCCCTAACGGCAGAACAACGGCCTAGATCTCCTCCATTAATTGTGTAGCAGGCGTGGATGGGTGACTTGGATCTAGAGTAAGAGATCATAGAATAATTCTCAACATTGAGGTGTAACTCGTTTCTAGTGCACCAACTCTCGAGCTTGTGGAGAGAATCCTGAGTACCCGCACAATCGCCCTCAGGTCTCACAACCCAGAAAATCTTTAGGTCGTCCATGAACATCAGGTGATTGACACCTTGTCCAAGAGCAACCCCAATGTCATCCATGAAGATCGGGAATAGTAGTGGGCCCACCTGGGAGCCCTGAGGAACACCCGAGGTCGCAATGAAAGGGCGGGAAAGAAACCCCACAACCTGACCATCAGCTGACGGCCTCGAAGGTAACTTTCGAACCAATCCAAAAGTGACCCGCAGAAACCGAAGGACTCCAACCAAATAATCTGCACCAAGATATGTGCTCTTATACCGAGCATATACCCGATTCTTTTGCTTCACCAAATCCTTCAGTTCCTTATCGAACCACTTGGGAAAATGAAAATCCAGTTCACCAACTGTGGCAGACAATGTATTATGGCTGCTTCCAGTACTAGTATAGAATTCCTGTATTCCCGGAAGAAACTCCAGTCTGTTGAGAGGAGTGGAGTATTATTTTGCTTGACGTTAGCTTCACTACAATAAGGCAATAGTTCAGTTTTACTACAATAAGGCAATTTCTCCAACCCAACCTTTCATCTACAACGTCACGTTCGGTCGCCGAGTCGGTTGTTTCAATTATGTTCCCCAAGCTTCATATATAATTTTGATGATTCATTTGAGAGTGATTTGCGAGCAATCATTTATTGACAGACGGATACACTGAGATATGGTTCCGATAATCTTCAGGTGGCATCATTGAAACTTCATGAATCTAATCCCTGATTCGTATCCTGCCTATGAGACAGACAGAATTAATACGTCAGGATTAATACGTCAGCTCAGCTAATTATATAAAATGACACAATGTTGTTTTGCTGAAAAACTATACATACTGCCCACCCACTCGACCGATGATGTTTTCCCGTTTTGTTTCAAGTTGCAACACACAATACACACCCACACACAAAATTATTTTTGTGTTTTCTTCATCCTAAATCCTTTACACATTATTTTAAAATATCTGTGTACTATTATGTGACGGGAGGCTTGCGTAGGGGGTGGGTCGAGAGTTGGAGAGACCAGCCAGTAACATTTCCATCGGATGTGGTCTGAGGTTTAAAACAAAGTTAATGAAATGAACCAATTTGTTGTATTCGTTAGGTTTTACTCAAACTAATACGCGGGATATCTAGTTGCTACCTCGGATTCAATCTCTATCCCACTGACTCCGCATTGTAGCCATTGCGTAATCGAATTGACTTGAAGTTCTAGATGACCTCGGCAAACTCAATAGTTGTTACTGTGGCGTCTAGAGGATCCTTTCGACACATTAATTAGTTCTTGGGCGGTGGAAGGTGGTTGGGTATTGTTGAAAGGGAAGGGTTAGTGAATGGAAGCGCCCACCAGAGAGTCTGAAGTGGAGTTACTCATTGATTTGATTTAACGGGTAGACAAACGCCATGTTGTTAGATCAACAGCCTGCGTGGGTCCTGACAAATTCGTCTAGTAGGGTTTGATGAGGTGAAGGGACTGGACGAAATAGAGGACTCACAGTTCGATTGCTCAGGTAGCCGTCTCACTTTTTGCCCGGCGATATTTTGTTACAGATGTTCCAGTACCGTGTACAGTCGAATATTTGCCTGTGGGACAGTATAGCAAGATTTCTATCTAAACTCGACGATAACAAAATAATCAATAGCAGTTTTGTTCTACGAGCATTACTGCACACCATGTTGTTGTAAAGTCTGCAGAAACACGGTTCGATCTGAATATAAAAGATAATCAATTATAGTAGAAATAGCTTTATAGTAGTCACTGACGAGACCCCAATTTTTAGTGCTCTCCTCTGAAGCTAGGCTTCTAGACAAGGAGATCCAGTTTTCAGTATTCTGATAGAGCGGGAAAACCCGAAGCCTAAGAGAAAATATAATATACGAATAAAACGGAATCCGCGCGCGCGTTTTTTTGTTTTTCTAACATTTTTCTCGCACTAGTACACCCTAGCACGAGGGATTTATTCGAGCCTGCTCCCCTAGAGATTACAGGCGTTGCTGTTTCAACAATAAATTTTGTACAAAATCAATAGCATTATAGTGTTGGTAATACATCAACATCATTATTATTATTTTTTTATTATTGTTATCAGATGCACTCTTGTCCGTCACTCGAATCTTGACGATATAAACAGTTAGACATCGTGGAACCTAATCACTTTTACAGCAACTCCCGATCCATGGAGTTTAAAAATATTGTGATGTCTTGGAAATGTTCTAAAATGAGATCCTTCATGGGCATCGGCCACATACCACTCTGTAGAATGCATCGCCTTTCAAGACGAGCACGCTGCTGCCCGAAATGCCCACAACGGAAGAGGAGGTGCTCTCAGTCCTGCACCTCCGCCGAGCATGTACACGAGGCGTCCTCGCTGAGGTTAAATCGGTGGAGAAACTCGCGAACCCTTCCATGTCCAGTTAACAACAGAGTTAACCACCAAGACAAGGGAAGGTCAACCCGGAGCCGATAGCTAATCGTTGGGAAGAAGGCCTTAGTTCTCCTGCCGTCTGTCATTTCTGTCCACATTTGTTCCCACTGCTGGAGACTATGAGCACCGCAATCTCGCTTCACCTTGGACTTCGGTATAAGCGAAAATGCGATCTGAAGGGCATCGTCAGTGGCTGCATCCTTTGCACAGGAATCCGCCTCCTCGTTCCCTGCAGTACCAACGTGTGCCCGGGTGACTTAACCCCAACTCTCCAACTCTTCCTCTCTCTGAGTCCCCAGATGAGCTCCCTTATACGCTCAATTGTCGGGAGATGGTTCCCACGATCTGCCAGCATGGCTAAACATACCTGGCTGTCTGTGTAGACAACCGCCTGGCGGCTCGGAACCCGCACCACTTGTCGCGTCAGCCACTCCAGGGCCCTTAATATCGCCAACGCCTGCCTGGTTGTTGGAGCAGGATTCTCCAAGCCTGTAACGCTGCCGGAAAATGGGCCCGCCGTGGCCCCCATATACAACAAATGCACAGCCGACCCTGCCTTCACCCATATGACTACCATCTGTATAAATTACAAAAGTCGGCTCGGTATCATCTCCCAGCTCAACATCAGCATCAGGAACTGTAGCTGGATGAGGCCAAATTTCAGGGGGCAGAGGTTTCTCGACCATTCCATCCATCAACCCATGGTGAATGGCAAGCATCTCCCTTGCCTCAATCTCAATGGGTTTCACCCCAGCAACCACAAAGCAGGCCTGAAATGATATGGTCTTAACACCCTTGATCATCCGAAGCAGCATCAACCGTTGAAATCTACGTAGGGCGTCGATGTTACGACGCACTCCCAGTGCCTCTCCCCATACAGAGACCGCATACGTGATGATGGGTACAATGGCTCCCCTGTAGATGACACCCAACGCCACAGGCCCCAGCCCCCCCTACGTCTTGGCTGCTCGAGACAAAATATTGATCAGCTGAGACGCCTTACCGCACACATACTCCACGTGGTGTGTCCAGCGCAAGGCCCCATCAAATATCACCCCCAGGTATCTCATCCGATCGACAAGGTGAAGCCTCTCACCCAGCAGATATATGCTCAGATCACGGCTCATTCTCCTCCTTGCAAAACGCAGTGCCTGGGTCTTGTGGGGATTATATTCCAGGTTATTCTCCCATGCCCATTTTTCCACCATATAAAGAGCGGTGTTTGCACGTCTTTCAAGCTCGTACTCAGTTTAGGCAGAGCAAATCAGGAGCAGGTCGTCCGAGTACGCAAAGGCCTCAACCCCCCTCTCAAAGGGCAACTCAAGAAGAGAATTGTACGGCACAATCCAAAATCCTGGACCCGAGCACGATCCCTGTCGGCAGCCCACCTCCTGCTCCCTCCTGATTGTGGTTGATGGCGTTCGCAACACGGCATCTCGGACGGAAAAATATGCCTTAGCCAGATTAAAGAGGTTGCGGGGGCATCCCATTTCTGCCACGTTCTTCAGAATGGCTGGCCACAATGCACCGTCAAACGCACCCCTAACATCGAGTGAGACAGCCACAGCATACTTCTTTCTCGCCAGAGCCCCACCGATGCACTCCTTCACTTGCTGGAGGGCCGAGATGGTACTCTTCTGAGGCAAAAACCCATACTGCCTCTCCGAAATTCTCCCCCGACACCGAAGGCCGTGCATAATACGACCAATCATGAGCTTCTCCAGCACCTTTGCGAAAAGTGGGAGGAGGCTTATTGGGCGGTATTTAGCAGGGTCAAGGCTTCCCTCTTTGACTGGTTTGGTTATCAGTATGATATGTGATTGCTTCCATCCCCTGGGGAAGATTCCCCGCCTGAGGCATTCCACATACATTTCTGCCACAGCCTTTGGAAAAATGGAAAACACCTTTGACAGAATACCTGCTGTAATGCCGTCGTCCCCCCCTTGATTTTCCACTTGCGAATCCAAGGAAAACAGCCCCCACTTCAGAAACCGTGAAGGGGATATCGTCAACCTCACCCACATAAGCATCCATCTCCATCCGTATACGCTCATGGTGCTCCGACTGCGGAACCCTCTCAGGGGGCACACATGTTTCCATGATCAACTCAAGCGTATCACGAAGTCCCTCCATAAGATCACCATTGGCTCCCTGCAGAGTTGTAACCTCCAGTGCTGTTCTATTATTTCCAGCAGCCACCTTGTAGATCGGCCCCCAGGGCATCTGTGTCCCCTTCGCACTGCAGTAACTTTTCCAAGAGTCAAACTTGGCTTGCTTGACTCGCTGCTTGAATTGTCGCTTAAGGGTCCAGTAGGTCTGCCTTCGATGCTCCCGCAAGGCTTGGTTGTTCCTTGTCCTTTGAAACAAACGTCGCGCCGCCCGCAGTTCTCTCCTCAATACAGTCAACTCATGGGACCACCACAGCACTGTCCTCTTCATAGAAGGAAAAACTCCAGTTGATTTCTGTGGTATAGCCAACTTAAAAACATTAACGACCACATCAGCAAAACGATCCACCGCAGACTCGAAGTCCTCCTCTTTTCTAAACCATGCAGCCTACAGGTCGTCAAGAACATCCTCCTCCCCCTCCACCCGGCAGTCCCGACAATCTCGAGAAAGCTCCGTCATTTGTGTGATAAGCTCAGTCTCAAATTTCAGCCAATCAGCTTCTTCGACTCTAAAGCGTGGCACACTCTCCACCAGTGGCGCTGTCTCTCCTTCCTGACCGATTGCAAAGGTCAGTAGGTGATGGTCAGAAATATATTCATCGGGGCAATGCAGAGGGTCAAGTCAATCCAACTACGCCCGTTGCGTGTTCAAAAAGTCTGCCACTGCCACCAGAGATAGCACCTTAAAAATGTGGCCTAGTGTATGCTAGACACATCCCGCCTCTGCGACAGCGAGGCGGAGAAGGCTGAGCATTATTCTTTGCAACTCTCCCGCTTTTGCGTCTCAAGGATTTCGGCACTTTGGAAAGGGCACTCTCGATTCCTCCGAAACTGCAGAACTGAAGAACGACAGTCTCCTGCATTTCGTGCGAGAAGAGGCCTCAAGTCCCTCCGCACTCATATAGGTAGTGTATGTAGTGGGGGGGGGGGGGGATTTGTCACAATAACCCGTCCCAGTGGCCTAAGTGAGGGGAGACAGCACCCTGAACCCCCCATTGTGGAGGGGGGAGGGAAGGAATCTTATTTTCTTGTACTTCCTGAAATATCCTATTTTTCTCCCCCTAGAAACGTAAAAGCAGTTCCATCAACAATTGTCATACTTTCCAGTAGGTAATTATCGCTCTCTGCGAATGTGGACACATTTATTTCATTGATAGGTAATTTTTTCGCTCATAAATTCGAAAAATTTACTCCTGAAACTTCAAAGTTTTACCTAGTTCCTCTATTCACCCATATTTTCAGGATTCGTTATATACGTACAACTAATATAGTAAGCCGTAAAACTATGAGCTCCGGGGCGAGCGGCTGGGCTGATTCCATGAGGAGCGTGGTTTAGTGGTTATCAGCAAGTTCTGACTTCATAAGGTACGTGGTAGGCTGAGTTTTGTCTGTGAAACTCATTTCCTTCGTAGTGAAACGAGCTTCCGAGGTGAGACGAGAGTAAACAACGGCAATCACAAAGTTCATGATAGAACTTGGTGCGATAATTGCTTTCTAAATGACATGGAAGGGGCTCAAATGAATTCTCTGATTCTAGAAACACCGATGTGACGTCATTATAGGATAAGCAGAACTGATTTAAACTCCAAACAGCCTTCACCTGTATTATTCTTTACCTAGGGTTGCACAGGATAGTAATACTGGAGCCTGAACTGACTTCGCCAACTCTTAGCCAAATCGCTCAGCACAAAAGCTTCAGTGAGTGTACGCTATTCCGGTTCATAGTGTACGACAGGTATTTAATAGCACTCAGTATAGCAACTAGGATTTAAATATATTCATATTTTTGCTATTTTATTAATTAATATTTCTCAGTTTTCTATAATAGTGAAACAATGTAGTGAAATCTATCTCATTCCCTACAATAATTAGGTAGGTGCTGTTTCGGAGGGTTACACTCAGTTTTTGAAACGTAAAATGATGAAGGAAAGCTAATAAATTGACCTCCAACGAACAGCCAAAGAGGCTGCTTGCCCAGCACGAATTGAAATGCAGTGTTGAGCGCACGTTGATAGAAGATCATCTGGGAGATAGACCTATCTGGGTCCTCATCTTATTCATCGGCGGGATGCATTTTACACACAAGCGGTCCAGACCTCATGCGTCACAATATGCGTCACAAATATTGTTCGGTTCTTAAACCTGCTCTCATTTCCTGCTACATATGCTGTGTCACCGTTATTTTTGTTAAATTTTATCGTTTGGAAAACGGAGTTGTGGCCTCATGACATTGTACATTTACAACCAGGTTACATTGTTATTCCATTTCAGGTATTATTTTCGATAAAAATCAATACCAACAATACTCAGCACAATAGATTCTTCATTATTAGCATTTTAAACTTAAAACTCGTTTTTTTTTCGAAAAAAAAAGAAGCCTTAACGAAGATTTAACGTGCTAGGTAGGTTATAGAGCAACAGCTTCGACTTTCTACGATCTGTTGTTTCGAAGACACAAGCGATTAACTAAACGCGTCACCTAGCGTAGAACCAGGTTCTCTCCACATTCTCTCGACCACATTCCCGGCCGGCATCCTGCAGTTTCCCGTTCCTTGGAACACCCCGAACAAGAAGCAGAACGAAAACTGCGCCACCCTAATTTTGCATACGAAAGCTCTCTCAGCTCCTCATCTCTACTGGAAACCCTCATTAGATCATTAGGTAGGTAATGGAACCCCACTCAAGTTGGTACGTCCCTCATATTGACAGCCGTTATTATAACCTAAAAATTGCTGTACGAGCTTAATTACATATGCGTTGGGCACGATAGTTTTGGATTAATATACCCGTAATTAGGCTGTCCTCCTCCCCCTTATTTATATCCCCCCCCCCCCACAACTCTCCCCCAATGGATCCGTAATTGAATTAGAATCATAGTTAGCTCTTGGCTACGATATCGACTCGTTAGATTTGAACCATCGGTAGGTAGGCATGTGAATAAATTACATGCTGTATAGTGATATTTTCAACCAATCAGTGGGGAACACCGTCCTGAATTGATTTTTTTTATTTTTTTTCAGTTTTGCTTTTTGAAGTTGTTTGTTGATCAGAAAAATCGAATCGGTTCGCCGGAACAGCATAATTACCTTAGTTTACAAGATTACGCGGAAAGCGGCAATGAGGTCATGGCCACTACGTCTTCATCCATGCTACAGCATAGCAAAACAGACACCGCGACTTCTCGGGCTCTAGTATCGATGTCACAGCAAACCTCAACGTCGCGGAAAAACAAGCTGAATCCATAGAAAGGCGTCAATGACGTCAAATTTTCCACATTCATTAAAAATTAAGTCTCGTGTCTCGTCCCAATGAGAAATAATTATGTATAAGTATACAAGTTTATATCAGTGTCTACTTTCAAATAAATTACCCATTGAATAGGTAGTGAACAAAAAACGGTTCATCCATCTGTTTGAACTGGGTTTTAGCTAGTCATAGAAAGCTTGGTGTATTGCGTCTGACAGCGCTCTCAATAAAAACATTTGGCTTCCTGGCACTCAGGTTTGTACCGATTGACTCTCGCTGGCTGAAGTATTTCCATTTTTGGAATTGCGGTTAGGCATGTTCAAATTACATAAGTAAGTAAATATCTTACTTCGAAATGAGTCAAAGTCAATGCTCAATCAACACAGTGTGACATCGTCGAAATGAACAAATGGTACTTAAATCGGAAGTGATCGAATAGATTGAAACTTCCGTAGCTTTATTCCAAGTTTCCCTAAACGTGGGATACTGCAGGTATGTACCTATGGGGATTAACTTCCTACAAACTAAGAAGCGTAATGTACCTTATTCCTCCTCTTGTCGTATCGTAATTGAGTATTGTCGAGTTGTGCGTCCATATTATGAACTGCGTGGGTTGTGGCATTTTGGTAATGAGGCACTTGAGCTCTATCGTGCTGCCAGAGTTGTAGAACTTGTTTTTTATTGGTAAACTTCGCTCATCAGCAATCTCCAATATTGGAACTGCAACAAAAAAAATCGAGATTTGGGAGTTGGTCAATAATGAGAATAACATTCGACCTGAAAAATTATGCAGGGTATTCACGATTTAGTGACTGCCATTCATATCAAAACCTACCGATATGCCTCATTTTAAAGAACAATGTTGAAACTGAAATGCATTTGACACATTGTCCGATCAACGAAGTATTATTTTTCTTAGTCATCTCAAGAGAGTCAGACCTCTGACGGTATACGAGAATCCCGTCCATGAGGGCCCTTCTCGAGTTTTTGCGCACGAGGCAAAAAGGATACGGGCGGTTCGCGAAAACGAACCATCAACTCCTGAAAGCATTGCAATATTGCTTCAACCAGTGTCTTACCATAGGGACGTCACACTCCTCACCCTATCTTTTACTGAGCTCTGGGGGAAGGGGAAACTGTGAGGTAAGGGCAGCTGGTTTTACTTCTTCCCTCCTGACATAGTAGCAGAACGTGGTCAGGTGGGTATACTGCTATCCACTGAAATTCACCATATAACCCCTCCACATACTTTAATGGGTACTTCCTGAAGGAAATTTCTGTCTAGCGATTGATTTCCAGATGGAAATCTCATAAATAAACCCCTTTCCATATTATACCACTGTATTGGTCAATTATCATTCATAAGAAATTGTGCTATAGGTAGGTACCCTTTTTAAAGCGTAAGCCGTACCTACTTCTCTTGAGGCGTAAGGCGATTAAAATAATACCCTACTGTTTTCTTAATTTCCAAGTTCGCCAGTACGTTTATAGAGCTAAGTTCCCCACCAGTAAATAATTTGCAGTAAGTACCATTACGATGGAGGAATCCAGACCTTGGAGTTTTTAGTCAAATCTTTCCTGGACTGAGCCCAGAGTAGTTATGGTAATTTTTCATGGGTTATTATGTCTGATGATAAGATGGCGATTGGGGGATATTTTTAAATAACCTGTGACGGTGGGGAGTTCTCGAGTTGTTTGTGCTTCCAGTGAAGATGGGGGCGGTCAGGTTGAAACCTATTCGCTGTCCCTTCTTAACTGGTGATAATGTCGCTGATCTATGAGGGGGAATCTCGAGGGTCCACCACCACTCTCCTCACTCTGTCACATGGTAGCAGAGCGTGGTTTGATAGTATGCATTGAGCAATTCACCATACTCCATCCACTTTTTGTGGGCTTACCAGAAGGATAAGCCCAAATGTTTCAAGAAGGATTCCTTTTCAAGCATCCTGTCCCTCTTAGAATGCATACATCCGTCCCTCCCATTTCCTCTTACGAGTTCAGTATAAATGAATTATAAGTATATTAAGCTCATTTGAAGGCGATTAATGCCGTGTCACAATTTAGAAGTCCCAGTAGTTGTTCCACCATAACGATGAAGGTTGATCACCTAGAGGTTGCCCAGATGATCAATTCACTGGACAACAACGTTTTTCTCCGCCATTACTCGTATGAAGGAGCTTTGTTCTCCACGAGTAAATTATTATTGAGGTAGTACATTACATGGAGGTTAGTCACCTTGAAGTTATTCAGATTTCCTTTCCTGAACCAGAACTTCATACTACTTTTCAACCCCCCTTTTCCCTCACATACTTCAGCTATCCAGAACTATGTCATGTGGGGAGGAGTTTGACGGTGGGCAGTTCTTGAGTCGTTAGTGGTTCCAGTGAAGACGAGGGCGGTCAGGCTGAAACCTAATCGCTATCCCTTCTTAGCCGGTGATAATGTCGCTAGTCATAGAAGGGAGGGGGGGGGGGGGTCTCGCGGGTCCACCGTCACTATACTTACTCTGTTACAAGCCACACCGAAATTTTCGTTAATTATTTTCAATACATTTTTTTGGGGTTATAATTTTCAGTAACGAACCTCTATAGTCGCGCATGAGCAAAAAAAAACTTTAATCTCCCTCCAAATTTAATGGTTTGCTTTTCAAGGTACCTAGAATCCAAAAATGGAAAAAAAACGCCGAAAATTATTACTCTCGGTCTATTACTTCCCTGTTCATCGCAGAGATTACCGTTTTCTGTTGGAGCATTTTGAAATTCATAGGGAACATCTGGAAGCTACACCCTCACTACCCACCGAATTTGAGCACAATCGGGCCATTTATGTGTGAGAAACTGATTTTCGCACGGGCAGTGGCCGTACATAGATCCCACCATTTGTGGCCCAACCGCAAATTTCAGCAAAACCGGATTTGATATTGAGGAAATTATGCGCGTGATTTACGGACAGACAGGCACCAACCCAACTTAGTTCAAGTAAAAAAAAAGTAGGTAAGTACCTACCTATCAACAAAATCCAAAATTACCATCTTTCTTCATAAAAATGGAATAATATCACGGAACAACCAATTCGATTTTATAAATCCATACGTCATTATAATCTGTTTTTCCAAAGTACTAAATTAAATATGGGCTGGATTTATAATTTTAACCTCAGGGCTGTGGCAAAAGCGAGTTTAGTTTATGATTTGGGGAGTTTAAATGATTATTTTCGGCTTCAAACACTTATAAATTAATTGGCAACCACAAATATTATTTACAAGTTCCAAAGCATAGAATTTACAGTTTAATTGAAGTTATTTCTTCGTACAGACACAATCCACCGGCGTTTATTTTAATCCCACAAGGGCCTTACTGTGAACGAACCGCTGGAATTTTCGTCTATAATCTCGTTCTTCCGCACACAGTTTGGATCCCCATTTTGGAACGTATTTGGGTCCTAGTTGTGTTCTGAAGCTCAGTAGCCCAATCGGAATACACCCAGAGATGTAATGGGGGGGAAAATGGAGGTAAAAACAGCGGTTTTCGAGGGTTTTTTTTTGGAGGTTTTAGTGAACAAGAGCTTGTGATGTATCGTTTTCCATGGTTTTTAGGGCGAGAAGGCCGAATATGATTTTGAACCAAGAGTGGAGAATTGAGGTTATAACGAAGGTTCAGCTCCCAAAATTCATTTTTTACGAGTCAAAAACCTGGGAAATTGTCTGAAATCACCATAAATTTGTGTAATAACACTAAAAGCAGTATTAACAGGTGATGAAGACAGTTAATGGCACTGTCAATTACCAAAGATAATTTGTTTAAAAAATAGGAGCCTAATTCTTGTTTTTTGGGGCCAAAATTGGTGGAAACCATCAAAAATCTAAAGGGTGTAGCAAAAGTCGTTATCTTTTTATTTCCCCATAACTTATTTAAAAATAGTTATATTTACATAATATTTTCGTCATTACGTAGGTAAACATTTTCGATGTAGGTATTGAAGATAATATCCAGCATGTGTCCACCCCTTAGCCCGATCGCGCGTCTACTCGCTCCAAGAAATTTTGCAAGACTCACCCGCAGAGCAGCTGGTCGACATCGGCAATCTTCTCCCGGATTTCTTCCTTCAGTACAAACAAATGCTAACAGATTTTTTAATCCCTGAATTGAAACAATGCGACACCGAAACTCACAGCATTTGGTTCCAGCAAGACGACGCAACTTACCACACTTCCAGGGCGACAATGGGTTTCATTGCGCGAAACTTTTCAACACCGAATCACTATAGAAACGGGAGTCAGATCTGACCTCCCAGGTCTTGTGACCTAATTCCTTTGGTATTCTTCCTTTGGGGTTACATAAAGTCTAAGGTCTACGAGAATAAATCCAGGACCGTCGAGGAACTGAAGGAAGAAATCCGGGAGAAGATCGCCGACGTCGACCAGCTGCTCTGCGGGCGAGTCTCGCATAATTTCTTGGAGCGAGTAGACGCGAGTCTTCGGGCTAGGGGTGGCTATATGCCGGATATTATCGTTCACACCTAAATAGGAAATGTTTGTCTACATAATGATGAAAATGTTATGGAAATATACCTACCTATTTTTAATAAAGTTATGGAAAAATCAAAAAGATACCGACTTTTGCTACGCCCTATACTTCAAATATTGCACATGAAAGACACGATAAATGAACAGCCACCATTTCTGTAGGTATTTTAGTTAGTACAAGCATAGGCAACCCATGTGACAAGGACTTCGCAGCGTTTTCTGTAGGAAGGTAAACAAAACTATCTTTGTCCTCCTAAGAAACACGGTAAATAGTGAAGGTTGAGAGAGAAACAAGTTCAGAAGGAACTATTGCTGTCCATTCGAATCAACTATGTACCTAACTTAGCGACATACAGCGGGTGAGCCTTATATTTCAATTGGAAGTTTTAGTCACCAGCGGACAAGCTTGTTAATTTTGAGGCCCAGAGGATGATGACTAGGCCTAATCTGTCCCTCACTCCCTTTGTATGTATTGGCATGTAGGCCATGCAGTTTGAGAGGTTAGGGAAATATCACGCGTTATCTCGTTATATCTTCCCTCACCAGCTCACCACAATGTGCGGTTAATTACTCCCACAGATGGAAGGTAATCAATCATTTTGTGTTACGAGGAATCAGGAAGGGCGGGTAGTTCGGGTCGTAGAGAAGGGGCTAGGGGTTATCAGTATAGCGTCGCAGACGTCATTCATTGCCTTGGTGGTAAATGTGATGCGAATGGTGGAGAGGGGTATTCAGAACCCCAATGAAAGGCTGGGAAACACGGACGTGACAACGAACCGGGTCCCTTCATCGTACGTTCATACGTGTGTGAGGCTTGAGAGCGGTTGAAGGTTGTGGGGGGGGGGGGGGGGGGGGGCATTGGGACCATAATGCCGCTTCATACCGTCTATCGAGCCATTCTGTATTATTGTAGTGTTCGGGTAATGGCATCCCTCATTCCGGTTGAAGGTCAAGACCAACTGCTAATAGTTGATCCATTGAAGCCTCGGCCAAAATCTTTAACCTCTCATTTGAATAATCTCCTGCTCACAAAAAGAAAACCTCCTCAGCCGCAAAAATAATTGATTTCTTTGCCCGCCAAAGTAGCGTGCTTGGTGCATCGCATCTCGCTCTTGGATGTACATAATATAGAAAAATGTTCCTTTTCCCATTGCACCTCGCTTCCCTGTTTCTTTCAACGCTTTTGGCGAGGTTGAAATTCGTTAAAACGCTGTCCGGCGGGGAGCTTTTTGCTGCGTACTTCTACACTCACTGCCCACAGCGCCGCCGCAGACCACTCATCTCAACCACAGCCAACTTAGGTACTTCCTACGATGGAATTCCAAATCAAATTATTATCAGTCCTAGTTTAATCTACCAAATCCTGATGATCCCATTCAAATGGTTGCAGCTCTTGTTAGCTGGGTACGCCGACTGATGTCCGCTTCGCAACTTCCAGACCCGTCCAGAACAGATCGAAGAAACCTGAACCGCTCCACAGACAGTACTGCTCCCAACCCACATTTATTTCGATTCTCATTATCGATCGGATGTACCTACTATCTATTGTCTATGACCTCGTGTCCCTTGTCCAGGAGCCGATTAAGGAGACCTTTGGCGATCTGGGTGATAATTCTCGTCGTATTCCCAGCGGCGGTTTTCAATAACGTGATGAATTCCATCAACGATTGACCTGGTTTTAGTGCGAACCAGTATAACTTGAATCGCTTGCGCAGTACGTTTTGTTTAAAGAAAAAGTATTCCGAAACGTGTTCTTTAGAAGAAGCTTGATCAGTTTTCTCATACGCACCACTTGAAGATGCTTCTGTTTTCATTTGCGCATCAACTCATTACCCCAATTGGTTCAGTAAGAGGCTATTTTCACTTATCATTTTCAGATTTCTTCTTGGAAGCGACTTATATATATCCAAAATTTTTGAAACCATTCGATCCACTTTTTTTATTGTCCGAGGTGTCGAAATTGAAGAGCTGTGAAGTTCTTCCGTCGCTTATCTTAGACTTTGTTCAGTCCTCGATGTAACAGCGACTAAATTTAACAGAATTTCAGATACCCACCTTGACGGCTTCCCAAAAAATCGATAAATTATTACACAGCGGTTTATTATTTATCTGTATAGATTCCTCTTCTATGTAGATCACTGTTATCTGAGGTCAATACCTTCCATCGTGCCTCCCCCAGGAAAACCCGTAATCGAGTATACTGGAGCCAGCAGGGAATTACAGTTTCCTAAATGTGTGGAGGATTCAAGAGTATAGGTACAGTAATTATTCATTTTTGGTTATCCATGAAGTTTAAAGTTTGTTTAGGTAGGTTACAAAAGTTCCTATCAACAAAATCCAAAATAGCCGCATCATTCTTCAAATGAAATAATATGACGGAGCAGCCAACTCGATTTCATCAAACCATGCGTGATTATAATCAGGTCTTCCCTAGCAATGATCATCATAATGGGCTGTATATTTATGTGCCGACACCATTTCATTCACGATCATGTTTACGAAGCTTTTCGGTCCAAATTTCAGCGCCTTGCTGTGAACGAACGGCTGGAAGTACCATGGTCCGGGTGGTCTCTAAAAATTCCTAAGTTCAAGATCAGTTTAAAAGCGTAAAGAAAAAATCGAGATAACGGTGCCCTGGAAGTTTCAACCCCTATTTTTCACTGCCCTATTTTCCGTCCGCCGTCCGCCGTACTTCGCACTTTCCTTAGTTACCATGAACGAAAATTAATGATTAATGGTTTATGCGTCCCATTTGGGTTCTAGTTGCTCCGCGAAGCTCGGCGTCGCTGTAAGTCATCTCTAAGGGGTGAAAAAAAGGGGTTACAGTTTCCAGAATGTCGTTGCTTGGAAACGTTCAACAGAGGGGATGGTTTTAGAAAATTTTTAAAATTGATCTCGAACCTTCAGTATTTTTATGGCCACCCGGAGCATTATACGCCCATCCGTTCGTTTGCACCGAAAAGCTTCGTCAACTTTAGGCAGGCCATGAATACTTCAGTCCAATGTGAATGAAACGATAGATATTCATACTGGCCAGAAATCATTGGCAGGGATTACCCGATTATAAACACCCATGGCTGCATCAAATCGAGTTGATGTTTCGTGACATTATTTCATTTGATGAATAATGGTTGTTATTAATTTATTTGATAGGCACTTCTGTAACTTGACAAATGTTATGCTTCACGATGAGATAAAATAGTAATCTATGATAGAATTCTTGAATCCACCGCATATTTTAGGAAACTGTAATTGCCCGGCCGGCTGCAAGTGACTTGGGGATTTTCTGGGAGGAGCAAGGGGGTAGCTATTGCCCACAAAAAACAGTGATCTACTCAGAACGGGCATCTACAGAGGTAAATAATGAACCATTGTGTAATAATTTTTTTTGTTTTTTTAAATAAGCTATGGCCTTATTATTTGTCTCAGAAATATTCCAATTTTTTTAATGAACGACGGGGAGAGAATTACGTTTTCCAGTAAATGAACCCCATTAGGACAAGAAATGTTCACATTGGAAAACATGATTGGTTTCCACCTGGGTAGGTACATTTCTCGAACCTAAATGATTTCCATAATATTGATTTCAGTTCTTAAGCATTTTGGTGGAACGATTAGATCCTAATCATATGGTTTTGAGTAAGTAAATGAATAAAAACGTGTAGGGTGAAGGCACCAGTGTTTGACACCCTAAGGAAATTTTTGACTTCGGCATTTCATTATAAATAATTTTTCCCCCTCTGGATTTTTTTCGTTTCTTGTTTCGCTGCTGTAGGAAGTCAAGAATCATCCAAAAATTTAAAATTTCCAAAAATTTCAAAATGTGAACCTAAAAAACAAGTTTTAGGAAGTCAGCTTTTTACCCCAGTGTTTGACAGGTGATTTTTGAAAATTCCCAGAAATTGATGGGAGTTTGGACCAATGATTGACGTACAAGTAGGGTTTATAGAATTAAGTATAATTATGGAAATTAACTAGGTTTCACAGTCTCGATGCAAATAAGAAGCACAATAAAAAAAACCGCTGCAAATTCCTATACAACGGTTTATTATTTTGTACAGACACCCTTCTTTTACAGATCAAATCACTCTGTATAGATAAACCTTCTATATAATATAATTACTTACTATTCTAAACATGTAGATCGCAGACCCTCCGTAGCTTAGTACCTAACCCCGTACTCGTTACTAGGTAGGTACCTACCTAAATCACGTGTAAAATGTTGCTAAAATAATTCTTTCGATGACAAACAGTTGCTAAAATGGCAAAAAGAAACACGAAGAATGAAGTTATGAAGAGAACTTGTTGATGTGGAGAGAAAAAGTATTAATTCCCGGTAGGGTTTCGATCTCCGGAACTTTGGTATATCAGTCCGTTATATAAACCAGTGCGCTATAGATCCCAGCAAGCCCTGCGTCTACTGATGTTGCACTCAACCCAGCTTGATGTCTGCATAGGTACACCCTCCTGTTTACGGCAAATTGTATTGCAAATTTTATGGCAGTATCGTAGAATGCTCTGGATAGTCTCAAAAACTCAGAAAAAATCAAACTATTTAAAAATTTGAGAAAACCCACACCTCAAAATAAAATTGTCTGAGATAGGGATACTCTGGACATTTCAGCCCCTATTTTTCACCCCTTAGAGTTGAGTGACAGTAACACCGATCTTCGACGACCGATTAGAGCCCAAACGGGACCCATTTACCAAATTTCGTGAATGGGAACTAAGGCAAAAGCGGATGGATGGAATTTTTTGTATTTGATATTCGTATTCTACGTCCCTTAAATAAACCATGAAAAGGTTTAAGGAAGAGGTTTAAATTTTTTATATTTTTATTCATGGACGATTCCAAAGGTTTATTATTGAAAATAATAAACCAAAAGGAATTGAGATAGGCACAGTTATTTTTGTGAAACACCATTCAGGGATTTAAAGACGGCAACGTCCAAGGGGGTTGGGTCACATTTGGGTGGAAGGCAATCAAAATTATCTTCTTTTCGAAACAAAACTGGGACTTCCAATGTTAAATGAGATGAGTGCCCGTCGATGAACAGAATAACTGGAAATCGAATCCTCTCCGTCACAAGTCATGGGTGTAACAAATCGGGCCCCATTTTTCTTTGGATGATTTACCGTTGATTCAGTATAAAAGGGTCACATGGGGTACCCTATGACGTCTAGCTGCTTCGCTCACTGACACACCTCCAGCAACATCCTGTAGAGCAGCTGCAATTTGCTCTTTCGAGAGAGAAATTTTGGTTTTGGCTTCTGCTTTCCTGTCTTCTTTTTCCTCCTTATCGCCATAACTTATACTCACTCGTCTCTTCAACCCGAAAGGATACTTATTATAACTTAGCAGGATATTCGCAAAAAATGATACCCAGTACTAGGTATTACTACAGTACTTTTAATACCTGTCATGTCAAACACGGGTCCCATGAGTGTCAAACACTGTTACTAGTGATGACCACTGTATGACAGCACTCAAGACCAGTGTTTGACACGAACATAGTGGCGTGTAGAAGACTGGTCTGGATGTAGACGTCCACCCAAAAACCATTACTAATCATTGACCGCTGATAAAACTTCCAATTAAAACAAAAAAGATGGAGATACCGAAAAAACGTACCCGGACCAGTGATTGACAACAGTGTCAATCACTGGTGGATCCACTCCATAGGGGATGAGTAATTGACAATACCTTTTTTTACCTTATTTTTCAATTTTTGAAGAAAATCTACATCAGAAATGGATTCTGCTGCTAAAACTGAATGCAGAAACATGCTTGGATGATTAAACAATGATATTTGTGAACAGATAAATGAAATTATTTGAGACTCAGTTCCTTAACTCCTTCCCTAAGCTGGAGACGTTGACAAGGTACGTGCAGGTGGGGCCAGCGATAACCTTCCCCAAAACCTAAAAGGATGCACCCAGAACTAAACTATTTCACTTGTTTACCACTAGATGGATCTGAGCTCCTAACTAACCGAAGTTCCCCACTGGGAAGTGCTCAAGGGCCTTATTATTCCTATATGAATTTGAAAAGTCAATTACTGGATCCAAGTCAATTACTGGTGCCTTCACCCTAAGGCTTTATTTTGTTTGAAAAAACCGAGCCTTCACACATAGTGTAAGACTTGGGCACAAACTAGGAATTTTTTGTTCACACACTAACAAATCCCACTTTTCCACAATAGTCTTCAGAAAACTAGATAAATACATTACAAATCAGCTGGTTCTTATTACCCATTGCTTCTTGAATAATTATTAGTGCATTTGAAAATAAACAAAGAATAAAATAATTGACTAGGGGCTCTGCCAGTCGTTTTTGAAATTGAAACTCCGTCCACAAATTCTTTAGCCATCCACACACTGGGAAAGCTAATTGCTTTTTGATAAGAACGACCATTTACCATAAACCTATATAAGAGGAGATGGAGGGGTAAATGGATTTAGTCATATTCATGTAGGTTTCACGAATCTCAGAATTGAATAAATGCCTTTCTACCTCAACAATAATATAATTCCGTACGCCAACGAGACAAAGTATCTAGGAATGATATTAGATGCGAGACTGAGATGGGAAGCGCTTGGGGAAAAAAGCTGCAAATTATTACACAACGGTTTATTATCTACCTGTAGATGCCCCTTCTGCGTAGATCACTGTTTCCTGTGGTAAATACCAACCCTCGTGCTCCCTCCAGGAAAGCCCTAATTAGTGTACCTACTGGAACCGGCCCAGGAATCACAGTTTCATAAAAATGTGCGGGATTGAATAATTCAATAATTAATATTAATTATTTGTTGTTATTATTCATGAAGCTAAAATGATAATAAACAATGAAATTCTGATAATTAACCGTTGTGTAATAAACCATTGTGTAACAAACCGTTGTGTAATAAACAGTTGTGTAATAACATTGCTGTATAGATGCCCCTTCCGCGTAGATCACTGTTCTCTGTGGTCAATTCCTAACCTAGTGCGCCTCCCCATAAAGCCCTAAATCGAGTACTGCAGCCAGCCCGGGATCTACAGTTTCATAAAAATACATTATCATCAAAGCATAGTTTCATAATTAATTAATTATTGATATTCATGAAGCATAACGTTTGCTCAAATTGCAAAAGTACCTATCAACAGAATCCAAAAGAGCCACCATTTTAGTTTATTATTTTCAATAATGAACCATTGGAGTCGAGCATGAAAAAAAAAAAAATCTTACCCCCCCTCAAAATTTTATGGTTTACGTTTCAAGGTATGTAGAATCCAAAACTGCAATAAAAATATTTCTGTCTGTCCGCCATACACCGTACGCCGTAGGGGCCACTTTTCTTAGTTACCATGAAACAAAATTGATGAAATTCGGGTTATAGGTTCCGTTCGGGGTCTAGTTTGTCCTCGAAGCTCGACGTTACTGTCAGTCATTACTAAGGGGTTCAAAATAGGGGTTGACATTTTCAGAACGCCGTAGCTCAAAAACTTTCTATGGAAGGGTATGGTTTTTTTACGTTATTAAATTTGTCTTGAGCTAAACAATTTTTTGAGACCACCCGGAGCATCGTACGTCCAGCCGTTCGTGAGCACCAAAAAGCTTAGTCAACACGATCGTGAATCAAACGGTATAAATCCAGCCCGGATATCATAACTACGGAGCATCTGATTATAATCAAGGATGGCTGTAGGAAGTCGAGTTGTTTGTTCTGCGATATTATTTCATTTTACAAGTGATAGGCTATTGGATTTTGTTGGTAGGTACTTCTGAAACTTGAACAATCGTTGAAGTATTATTGATGGGTAAATTATTACATAATGGCAAATTATTACACACCGACAAATTATTGCACAACAGTAAATTATTACACAACGGTACATTATTACACAACGGCTCATCTACCCAGAAGGGGCTGGATTTTGTTGGTAGGTACCTTTGTAACTTGAACAACCGTTGAAATATTATTGATGGGTAATTATTACACAATGGCAAATTATTACACAACGGTAAATAATTACGAAACGGCTCATCTACCCAGGAGGGGCTGGATTTTGTTGATAGGTACTTTTGCAACTTGAACAACCATTGTAGTATTATTGATGGGTAAATTATTACACTATGGCAAATTATTACACAACGGCGAATTATTACACAACGGTACATTATTACACAACGGTAAATTATTACACCACGGCTCATCTACCAAGAAGGGGCTGGAGTTTGTTGATAGGTACATTTGCAACTTGAACAACCGTTGAAGTATTATTGATGGGCAAATTATCACACAACGGTTCATTATTCTATCTCCGTAGAAGGGGAACCTATTCAGGTAAATTATTACACAACGGTTTAGGTAGGTACCTAGTAAGGAGTACGGGGTTAGGTACTTACCTACGGAGGGTCCGAGATCTACATAATATGTGTAGAATAGTACATAACATTATGTTATATAGAATGGTTTTCTATACGGAGACCTGTGATCTGTAACAGGAGGGTATTCCGTACAAAATAATAAACCGATGTGCAGGCATTTCCAGCGTTTTCTAATGGAATAATATCATAGAACGATCAACTCGAATTCATACAACCATCGTGATTATGATCAGGTGTTCCCTAGCTGTGATATCTGGGCCGGAATCACATCGTTTCATTCACTATCATGTTTACGAAGCTTTTCGCTGCAAACTAACGGCTGGACGTAAAATGCTCCTGGCGGTCTAAAGAAATACTTCAGTTCAAGGTGAAGTTAAAAACGTTAAAAAAAACCGTACCCATCTATTGGATGTCCCCCAAGAGCGTATTTAAATGTTCTGTTTTTTAACAATAAATTAATTCTAAATCTAAATCTAAATCTTCCAAAGATTTCGAGCTAAGGCGTTCTGAAAAGTTCGACCCCTTACTATTCACCCCTTAGAGGTGACCGTAATGATGATGGGCAAATTGAAAGCCGTTGAAAACATAATGGATTAGGACAAAGGTGAGCGATGTGTTTGGGCATGTTATCTCCAATGCGATAAGCTCGTTAAGCAATGTGTTTTGGCAAATCTGAATCAGTTGACCGGTGCATTATCATTGCGATGAATTTGGGTATGGAACGCAAATTTTTATCCCGGCGACAGTTCCGTTCGCCACACCCGAACATCTACGTAGTCGTCGAGGTCTTGAAGGAAATTCAAGCAGAAACTGAGTTGAAGAAATCCAGCGTGAAGAAAGGTTAACCATCTTATTCATTATCACATTGAATTTCTTATTGCCGAACGTTGCCACAATGTTGCGTCACTACCTTCATAGAATTTCAAATTTCTGTTTACAGGGGCCATAAATCTATGAGAAAGAGTAATAGAGACATGATAGAAAAACTGGGTGAGATGTGGAGGGCATATGTAGCGGACAATGTCATTTTAAAATACCTGGCAGATGTTAGTCAACGTTACAAACCAGTTATCGAGAAGGAAGATGAAGACAGTAACTATGCGGGGAGTGGTAACATTTTTTAGTGACGAGGAATAACTCAATTCCAAAATAAAAGCATGTCCCGTGTTTTCCCATTCCTTGACATTTAGCCCAAACTCATAGGAGTAGCTTGGCCAAACTCTGTGTTTTTCGCCCAAACCCATTCAATTTTTAAGCGGTTTGCCCTATCTCAAACCGTCCTTAGAGATGAAGGACAGTACCGCCGAGCTTCGTGGACCAACTAGACCCTAAACGGGACCTACAAACTAAATTTAATTAATTTTGGTACATGTAACTGAGAAAAGTGCGAATTACGGCGGACGGACAGCAATTTTTTTTACTCCATTTTCGGATTCTGCGTACCTTGAAACTAAGAGGTCATGTCAACACCGAAGCTATCCAGTTTTGATGTGGAAGATTTGCTAAAGAGACTGAAGAGTAAAAAGCCACACGAACTGACTCAGTGACATGCAATAAGATTTATTCTCAATGGTTATCGAAATGAACACAGTCAAGGTCTGTATCTTGTCTTGTGATGATGCTATGTAGTAGAGTTAAGTGAACAATGTATTACTAATAATTTGTATAACTTGGTGTAATAATAATAAACCAAAGGAAAAAAAAGTTTTTGGGTTTGAATAATTGTTGAAGAAGTTGAAGGCTTAACAATTTAAATCCTGCCTCTCTTCTACCGCGCTGAATTAGTTCATAGCAACGATTATGTTATTGAAACGCCAAAATAGACGCAAATTCAGAATCTGTCAATATTGAAATTATCACACTGCAATGTTGTTGATCATGACCAAACACGCTGATAGCTAAAGGGCTTCAAAGGGTCTTTTCTACAAACACCAGAGATGATCGAATTCTGGGAGGATCAACGAGAAGGTTGGCGGAGCGGGGTTCGGGCCCGTTGACAGGGAGTTTGGAGGGGATCTTTATTAACGTTACTCCCGAGTGCCTTGAAATAGAGTTCGAATGGCCCTAATCGCTCAAGCCTGCTCCACGGAGTTTCCCAGGGGGGCAATCACCTTCTGTTCTAACTCTTCTGACGCCCTTCCGCCCCCTCCAACACCATAACCTTCTTTCCAGTACCTTGCCGGTCCCTGTTCTCTCGCACCTCCGGTAGGTACCCCATTATTTATCCCAATTCCACTGTCGTCTTTCTTCGAAGCCTGAAGCGTCCATTGGAGGTCTCTTTTAAAACCGATTGATCAGGATTTTTCAATCGTTAACCCTAATACCCTGATGCCAAGGAATAAATACGAGGAAACCCGGTGTGCATCATTATCAATAAATGTTTACAACAGGATGTGGGTATTAGTCTAGGAGTGGAGGCTGAAATCGGTGACCATCTGGTAGAAAAGGTTTAACATTTTGTTTCAAATAATATATGTCATAAAGGTAAAGTAAAAAAACGCTGCAAATCTCTGCACAACGGTTTATTATTTTGTATAGAATACCCTTCTGTTACAGATCACAGCTCTCTGTATATATAACCCACCTAAATAATATAATATGTACTATTCCATAGATATTATGTAGATCGCAGACCCTCCGTAGGTTAGTACCTAACCCCGTACTCGCTACTAGGTGCCTATCTAAATCACGAGTTAAATATTGCTAAAACAATTCTGTCAATGACAAGCAGTAACTAAAACGGCAAAAAGAAACGCAAATAATGAAGTTCTGAAGGAAAATGGTTGATGTGGAGTGAAATAGATGGCCCTACTCAGTAGATCACTGTTTTCTGTGATCAATAACTACCCTCATAATATAATGAACCGTTGTGAAATAACTTGCCCATCAGTAATACTTCAACGGTTGTTCAAGTTGCAAAAGGACCCATCAACAAAATCCAGCTCCTTCTTGGTTGATGAACCGTTGTGAAATAATTTACCGTTGCGTAATAATTTACTGTTGTGAAATAATTTATCGTTATGTAATAATTTACCGTTGTGTAATAACTTGCGGTTGTGTAATAATTTACCATTGTTTAATAATTTATCCATCAACAATACTTCGACATTTATTCAAGTTGCAAAAGTACCGATCAACAAAATCCAGCCCCTTGTTGGTAGATGCACCGTTGTGTAATAATTTACCGTTATGAAATAATTTAGGTACCGTTGTGTAATAATTTGCCGTTGTGTAATAATTTACCACTGTGTGAAAATTTACCCATCAATAATACTTCAACGGTTGTTCAAGTTTATCGAGTACCTACCTACAAAATCCAATAGTCCATCACTAATCAAATGAAATAATATCGCAGAACAACCAACTCGACTTCATACAGCCATCCTTGATTATAATCAGGTGCTCCCTAGTGATGATTATCCAGACCGGATTTATACCATTTGATTCACGATCGTGTTGACGAAGCTTTTTGGTGCACACGAAGGGCTGGACCTACAATGCTCCGGGTGGTTTTAAAAAAATGTTTAGCTCAAGAAAAATTTAATAACGTAAAAAAAACCATACCCTTGCATCGAAAGTTTTCGAGCAACGGCGTTCTGAAAATGTCAACCCCTATTTTGAACCCCTTAGAGATGACTGACAATAACTTCGAGGCCCGAGGACCAACTAGGCCCCTAACGGAACCTATAACCCGAATTTCATCAATTTTGTTTCATGGTAACTAAGAAAAGTGGCCAGTACGGCGTACGGCGGACAGACAGAAATATTGGTCTATTATTTTCAATAATGAACCATTGGAATCGAGCATGAAAAAAAAATTCTTACCCCCCCTGAACAATTTGATGGTTTACGTTTCAAGGTATGCAGAATCCAAAAATGCAATAAAAATATTTCTGTCTGTCGGCCGTACGCCGCGCGCCGTACGCGCTACGGGCCACTTTTCTTAAGCCCCATTTACACGAGCGGACCGGGCCGGATACTCCGATGCTCCTAGCTAGGAGCCTCCTGACTCGCTCCGTGGGGGGCGGGGCTTCCTTCCCTTCGGGCAGCCGTTTACACGACCGGACCGAAGACAAGAACGTAATAAACAGTTGTATAACAATTTCCACCGTTTTGGTTTATTATCTTCAGCAATAAATATGTATAACACACCCCAAAATTTTTTCTTTTCCGTTTCAAGGTGCCTAGATTCAGAAAATGCAATGTCTGTCCACCATACGCCGTATCATGCATACGATACCGGCTTCAATTTCTGTCTAAAAAGTCGTTCTTTCGCACACATGCTCCATTTGGGCCCTAGTTGTGTCCCGAAACTTTGCAGCCCAATCGGAATGTACCCAGGGGTGTTATGAGTGAAAATGTGTATAAAAATAGGTACTTTTTGTGTTTTAATAACATATTAGTAACGTGAGCTTTTGAGGTATCGTTTTCCATGTTTTTGGAACGAGAAGACCGAATATGAAGTCGATTTTTACCAAAGAGGCGAAAATTGAGTTTTTACCAAAGGTTCATTTCCGAAAATTGATTTTTAATGAGTCAAAAACCTGGAAAAATGTCTGAAATCACCATCAATTTGAATAATAACACTAGAAAAAGTGTCAACAGGTGAATCAAGACAACTAAATGGCACTACCAATGATCAAAGATCATTTGAAAAAAAAGGAGCGTACCTAATTCGTGTTTTGGGGGCCAAAATTGGTGGAAACCATCATAAATGGCTATTTCAATAATTATTTCACATGAAAGAAACAATAAATGAACAGCCAACATTTCTGTAGATATGTCCAATAGAATAGTAAACCCATGTGACAAGGACTTCGCAGCGTATTTGGTTTATTATTCTGTGAATGATACACCTATGTATTCGCTCAGCAAAAAATTTTTATAACACCCCCTCAAACTTTTCTTTTCCGTTTCAAGGTGCGTAGATTCCAAAAATGCAATGTCCGTCCGCCGTACGCCGTATCACGTGTACAGGCTTCATTTTAGATCTAAAAAAGTCGTTCTTTCGCACACATGCTCCATTTGGGCCCTAGTTGTGTCCCGAAACTTTTCAGCCCGATCGGAATATACCCAGGGGTGTTATGAGTGAAAATGTGTGTAAAAATAGGTACTTTTTGCATTTTAGCAACATGTTAGTGAAATGAGCTTTTGAGGTAACGTTTTTCCATGTTTTTGGGGACGAGAATACCGAATATGAAGTCGATTTTGACCAAAGACGCGGAAATTGAGGTTTTACCATTAGTTCAGCTCCCAAAATTGTTTTTTTTTTAGTCAAAAACCTGGAAAACTGTCTGAAATCACCATCAATGTGTATACTAACATTAGAAAAAGTGTAAACAGCTGAATCAAGACCATTAAATCGCACTACCAATGATCAAAGATGATCTGGGGGGAAAAAAAGTGTACCTATTTCATGTTTTGGGGGGCCAAAATTGGTGGAAATCATCAGGAATAGCTAATTCAATCATTCCACATGAAAGAAACAATAAATTTAACTGCCAACAAGAATCTCTAGAACTTCAATAGAATAATAAACCGATGTGACAAGGACTTTGCAGCGTTTTTTAACTATATGCATGTTTGTAGGGATGTAGGTACCTAGTCCTGGAGAAGATCCTGAGCGGATATGCGTTTACACCACAGGGTGACAGGGCAAACGGGTGGGGAGAGTAGGATCGTCCGGTGGGGGGACCCTAGATCCGAAGGAATTTCCATCGGGCCTCCCTAGCAAGTGGGAACGCCCATAACCGGTCCGGACGAGCGTTTAGACGGCAGGGCTGAAGTACGCACTTACTGTACTCCTCGGATTTATCCGGCCCGGTCCGCTCGTGTAAACGGGCCTTTAGTTACCATGAAATAAAATTGATGAAATTCGGGTTATAGGTTCCGTTTGGGGTCTAGTTGGTCCTCGAAGCTCGACGTTACTGTCAGTCATCTTTTAGGGGTTCAAAATAGGGGTTGAAATTTTCAGAACGCCGTAGCTCGAAAGCTTCCAATAGAAGGGTATGGTTTTTTTTACGTTATTAAATTTGTCTTGAGCTAAACAATTTTTTGAGACCACCTGGAGCATCGTAAGTCCAGCCATTCGTGAGCACCAAAAAGCTTCGTCAACACGATCGTGAATCAAACGGTGTAAATCCGGCCCGGATATCATAACTACGGAGCATCTGATTATAATCAAGGATGGCTGTATGTAGTCGAGTTTGTGGTTCTGCGATATTATTTCATTTGATAAGTGATGGACTATTGGATTTTGTTGGCAGGTACTTGTGAAACATGAACAAACGTTGAAATATTATTGATGGGTAAATTATTACACAATGGAAAATTATTACACAACGGCAAATTATTATACAACGGTAAATTATTGCACAACGGTAAATTATTACACAACGGTTTATTTACCTACAAGGGGCTGGATTTTGTTAATCGGTACTTTTGCAACTTGATCAACCGTCGAATTATTATTGATGGGCAAGTTATTACACAATGGTAAATATTGCACAACGGTTATTATCTTTCTAGAAGGGGCTGGAATTTTTTGATCGGTACTTTTGCATTTTGAACAACCGTTGAAGAATATTATTGATGGGCAAGTTATCATACAACGATTAATATTATACTTGACCACGAGGGTAGGTATTGACCACAGAAAACAGTGATCTACGCAGAAGGGCCATCTATTTCACTCCACATCAACAATTTTCCTTCAGAACTTCATTATTTGCGTTTCTTTTTGCCATTTTAGTTACTGTTTCTCATCGACAGAATTATTTTAGCAACACTTAACTTGTGTCATCACTAGGGACGCGCTAACAACCGGGAATTTGCCCGAGATAAAATCATTGCTATGGATCACCTGATTATAATCAAGGAGTATGAAGTTGTTCCGTGATATTATTTCATTTGAAAAATGATGGCTGTTTTGCAGTTTGTTGATAGGTACATTTGCAACTTTTTCCACTCCACATCAACAATCTCCCTTCATAACTTCATTATTTGCGTTTCTTTTTGCCTTTTTAGGTACTGTTTGTCATCGACAGAATTATTTTAGCATCATTCAACTCGTGATTTATGTAGGTACCTACCTAGTAACGAGTACGGGGTTAGGTACTAACCTGCGGAGGATCTGCTATCTACATAATATGTATAGAATAGTACATGGTATGTAATATCGACGATCTATGCAGAGAGCTGTGATCTGTAACAGATGGGTATTCTGTACTAAATAATAAACAGTTTTGCAGGGATTTGCAGCGTTTTTATTGCATTTTTGGATTCTGCATACCTTGAAACGTAAAATCAAATTATGAGGGGGGGTAGAATTTTTTTTTCATGCTCGATCCCAATGGTTCATTATTGAAAATAATAAACCAAAAGACTATCTCATGTATCAAACTGATTATGTCAAGTTAGGTATTTAGGTATTATGTTATAATATATTCACCAACCAACCGCAAGGAAGATAACTGGTCCAAACGCATCGGCTGGACAACAACCTTTCAGTTTTAGTTAGCTCAAAGTCTCCCAACGATTAGTCCCCAGTGATAATTTATATGGGTTCGATGTTTCATTCACGGCCTTGTTGATGAAGCTTTTCGGTGAAACGAACGACTGGTCGTTCAATGCTCCAGGTCGTCTCAAAAAATTCTTTAGTTTGAGATCAAATTAAAAACTAGGCTAGTTGGTAAAACGAGGCGCTATGTGTAATAATAGTGTTGTGATCGGCTGCTCCTCCACAACCTACACTATTATGTACAGACATGTATCCTCTCAGAGTGGGGACCCCCCGACCCCCCTCTGATCATGTCAGGGGGCTATAAAAGAGCAGAGTGCCAATAATTATATAACCATTCTCAATCAAAGCGATCGACTCGTCTGTTCAACTCCTCAATCACTACACTGGTGACCCCGAGCGGTGACACGCAGCGCACAGCCTCCGCCCGCCGTCTGCGACGAGCCCCGCCTCCGCAGCACTACGCCCGGCACACGCGCCCCACTCCGACGCCCCACAGCGCCGCCCCACCCCGACGCCAGCGTCAACGGAGACCGCAGCGACTCCCCGCTTCACCGCCCTACCCCGCGTTTCCGATATAACGCTCACGGACGCTTGCGAGAGACACACTTCCAGACGACACCTCTCCGGGACTGGCGCCTACAAAGAGAACGAAAAACGGCCCCGCAACCACCGACACCCGCAGAAACAACTCCACAGACATCAACGCTCTAGCTCCGGCCGTACGACCCCGCATTCCTGCACGTCTGATTCGCCCAACTCGAGATCACATTGACTCACGAAGGCCTCACGACGCCGCATGCTAAATTCGCCCGCGCCTTCCTCGCCCTCGAGCCCCGACAAGCGGACCTCTACGCCGACCCCAACCGACTTCCGAGCACGAGAATCCGTCAGTCCTCGCCCGCCGACTCCGTAGAGCCCTCCCGGCCGACACACCGCAACGCGTAGAACATCACATTTATTTTTATTTTTTTTATTTATTAATTTACACGGGCTAGAGCCCAATTACAAAAAATAGACAATAAATGACTCACTGTCTTACAATAGAAATAAAAAAAATTTTTGTCCTACAAAACTATTCCTACAACTAACAAAACAAACAATAAAACTATTAAACATAAACTCTCAATAATTATGGCGAAAAAAGGAAAAAATCATACAGTGCGACCTTCAGGCTACTAAAAGAATCACAAAAAATGTCTATCTGAGCTTGGGAGATGGCCGAATCCAAGGATCTCAGCGACCGCAGAATGGGATTCTTGAACAGATAATTCGTTGGCGTTATCCGGACGTAAAACAGGTTGTTCGAACGTGTGCAGTATCGTGGGACGTGGAAGTCAATCAACTGCAGTACCCCCACTGACGATCTGAACAACTTGATTAGGAAAAGGCAGTCTGCAATCCGACGACGGTGGCAGAGGGAAGTAAGACGGCAAAGACTGAGAGTCTCATCCAGATCAAACTCATCCCAACTCGTCCCCTGCCCAACAGCAACAAAACGAAGGAACTTCCGCTGGACCCTCTCGATACGTTCAGCAGCATTCATGTAAAACGGTCTCCAAACGATGGATCCATATTCCAGAACCGAGCGGACCATCGCATTATAAAGAACGACTAAAGCGTCAACATCCTTGAAGCCCCTCGTATGACGTTTCAGGAACCCCAAGTTCTTCATAGCCCGCGAACAAATATCCGCGATATGATGGGAGAACGTCAACCGAGAATCGAAAATGATTCCAAGATCTCGGAACAAGTCCACCCTACCCAACGCCTGACCCCCCCAGAGTGTAAGTAAACAAATGAGGGGATGAAGCTCCGAGAACGTCATAACCGCACACTTCCCCAAGTTAAGCCGCAAATCGTTAGCCTCACACCAACCGAACAAAGAGTCCAACGTTGTCTGTAGAGCCTGCATGTCACTGAACGCACGAATATGTTGAAAAAGTTTCAAATCGTCAGCAAACAGCAAAAACTGAACATCACCCGAAATAACTTTAGACAAATCATCAACAAAAATCAAAAAACACATAGGCCCCACGTGAGAGCCTTGAGGGACACCTGAAGTATTTGGGAAGGGACTAGACAAAACTGACTTGATTCTGACAATCTGGAATCTATTAGTGAGGTAGCTTCTAAACCATTCGAGTAGCGGACCGAAAAACCCAAACGCCCTCAGCTTGCTGATGAGAAGAGAGTGAGGAACCTTATCAAAACATTTCGAAAAGTCGGTGTAGACGCAATCGACTTGATCCCCAGACTCGAAAGCGTTGAGAATGTATTGCTGAAGAGTCAAAAGATTGGTGACTGTCGACCTGCCACGCATAAATCCGTGTTGGTTATGTGACAAATGCCTGCTAACCAAAGGCATGACCCTGGATACTACGATCTTCTCCAATACCTTTGGTATAGTGGACAATGAGCATACTGGGCGATATTCATCAATCCGAGATTTATCCCCCTTATTTGGTATGGGTGTAACGAATGACACCTTCCACTTCTCAGGCACAGTACCCAGAGTGAGGGACCTATTAAAAAGGGTAGACAGAGGAAGAGAAAGACTCTCAGCGCATTTGTGAAGTAGAATGGGGGGAATCCCATCAGGGCCCATTCCCTTATTAGGATCGAGAGCAATCAATTCATTCATGACATCTTCCACAGAAACCAAAATGGAACCAAATGAGAAAGCTGAGTAAGAGTTGTCGTCGTCCAAAATCCTTGTAGAGGGTGGATCGTAAACAGAAGAAAAATGACTGGCAAAAAGGCCAGCTATTCCTTCCGGATCACTAGCAACCCGAGCGCCGAGGTTCATGACTTGAGGCAAAGACGAGTCCCTGTGCAAAAAGTTGAAATGGTTCCAGAAAGCCTTGGGGTTCGATTTCAGCGAATGCTGTACATCATTCCGATAGGTATTATAGAGCTCCCACGACCCAGGTTTACATCTTCTACGGAGGTCAGCAAAAACATCGTAGTCACTGGAAAGACCAGTGGACTTATACCGAGCATGTACAAAATTTTTCATTTTGATCAACTTGACATGCTCGCTACTGAACCATTTAGGAAATGAAGAATTAATTTCTTTCTGCTGAGGAACAAAGATATTCGTTGAGTCCGATAAAACGTCATAGAGTTTGTCCACTGCCTCCACCAGAGGCAGACTATCACAAAAACTCCAATCGACTGTCAGTAGGTGGTTATTCATACCTCCGTAGTCTCCCTTCTTGAAGTTAAAAGCGAACCTCTGCGGCGGGTTGATGACACAAGCGGGATCAAAGTCACAAGTAATAGAACACTCAAAAGCAGGGTGGGCAATATCGAGGGGAACTATAGGATCGGTGCCTCGGAGCACAATATTAGGAATATCAGATAAACATAAGTCAAGAATGTTACCATAAGGATTGCACACAAAATTAAACTGCCTGAGCTCAGATAGGTGCGTAGAATCAACGAGCACACTAGCCTTACGAGATAACTCAGAATTGCTGTTTACAAGGCCATTACAACGATCCCAAGATAGACCTGGGAGATTAAAGTCACCAGCTATGAAAATCTTAAATGACGGGTATGCTAACAATAAGCGCTCCACCTCCTCAAAAAACAACAAAACGTGATTATCCGACAGGTAGTCCGGCAAATAGACACAACCCACTAACAACCTATGATCAGGGAGAGACACAAATAACTGCTCGATATTATCCGACTGAAGCTGACAGCGCACTGAGCGAACTGCAGAAGACACTCCGATCAGCACTCCACCACCCGAAAACTTTGTTGAATTAAGCGGAGATCGATCAGTTCTATATAAGGTGTAAAGCGGCGAAAGTCCAAGTTCAGACGAAGCAACACCGGCAGAGAGCCATGTTTCAGTGAGCAAGAGTACATCAGAAGAAAAGGCTGTAGATTGAGAGTGCAAGGTATCAAGTTTGGTGTTAATCCCACGGACATTCTGATAGAAAGCCGTGAGAATTTTTACTTTTTTGATGAGGCAGAAGATGAAGCCTCATGCCCAGATGAACGAATAGTAGAAGGATAGGTTGATTGCACAACGATCGTCACATCGTCACGAAGGGACCTCCATGCCACGCGAAACTTCGCCGAATATTACCGGACCTTAACGCGAAAGCGTCGGCCCATTTCGGCGAATTACTAGCGGCTGGCATCATCGAACGCCAACAGCTACCAGACGTTGAACACTCGCCTTTTAGCCACGCACGCACCGTCCGACGGCTCCCTGCTCACCGCCTTACTCCAACCGACTTCCGACGACGAACTACCGTCAGTCCTCGCCTGCCGACCTACTCGAGCACTCCCGGCCGACACACCGACCCCGCTCGTTCGACAGCTTTTCATACGCGCCCTTCCAGACAGCATTCGCCTGCACATATCGGCGCGCGACGAACCCGACATCACGAAACTCGCTGCGCTCGCCGATCGCCTCATACCCTTCGCCCCGCCTCCTCATGTGGCTACCGTCACCGAAGAGGTTCGTGTGATTCGAACAGACGACAACAGCGACCGCAGACGCAGCCACGACCAACCACACGCCGCGCGACGAACGGCTCGTGTTTCTACCGCCGCACATGGGACCCCCGAGCACAAAAACGCCGCACCCCATGCACCTGGCGCCCGCAACAACAGCCGCCGCGGCCGTACCCACGCACTCAACCTACATCCCGGCTCTTCATACGCCGCAAACGTACCGCCCCCAACGACAGCGACCTGGACAGCCGCCACGGACCACCGCACCCACCGCAACCAGCACACACACCTCCCACGCCCGACAACCGCCACCGCAACGGCACGAAGAACAAAATTTAACTAAATACGTTACTTAAATTCTGGGGGGAGCAGTGTTGTGATCGGCTGCTCCTCCACAACCTACACTATTATGTACAGACATGTATCCTCTCAGAGTGGGGACCCCCCGACCCCCCTCTGATCATGTCAGGGGGCTATAAAAGGGCCGAGTGCCAATAATTATATAACCATTCTCAATCAAAGCGATCGACTCGTCTGTTCAACTCCTCAATCACTACAAATAGTAATTGTTATACATACATACTGTTATACATACATACTGTAATGGATGAGGGGTTAAACTTCGCCGCCCATACAGCGTAGTTCCCCCTCTCCATTCTCAAGAAAGGTAGGGAGGCAGTTGTGACAGCTGCCCCCGAGACACTGGGTTGATTATAACGCAATGCCTCCGGAAGTTGACGATTCGTTTTCGCGAATCGACCACCCCTTCAACCGTGTGTCAAAAAGATCGGGAAGAGCCCGTATACAATATGGAAGGGATTCCGATATACCGTCACGAACATTTAAAAAAAAACCGTACCTACCCTTCTATCGCAAGTTTTCGGGCTACTGCGTGGGAAATGTACACCCTATTTTTCACCCTTCAGTGATGACTGACAGTAACGCCAAGCTTCGAGGACCAACTAGACCCCAAATGGGACCTACAAACAAATTTCATTAATTTAGGTTCATGGTAACTACGGCGTACGGCGGACAGACAGAAATTTTTTTATTGCATTTTCGGATTCTACATACCTCGAATCGGAAACCATCAAATTTTGAGGGGGGATGGTTAAAATTTTTGTTATTCATGCTCGATTCCAAAGGTTCTTTATGAAAATAATAAACCAAAATTTCCTTGATAAGTTTAAAAAAATCATCAGTGTGTGCGACCAGTGACTGTGAGCGACACATTCCAAATCTTACCTAAGTTGAATGATTTGTTTGGTGTGAAACGCAAATAATGGGTAAAAACTCTGCAAATTATTGCACAACGATTTATTGTTTTCCTAGGTACCTCTTCTGCGTGGGACACTGAATTCCTATTAGCTAAACATCTTGATTTAGCAGGGTCGTTCTTTGCAGTGGGCATACCTACATACCTACCCACGTACGCTAGCTCTCACGCACACACGCACACACACGCACACGCGCGCGCACACACACACACACACACACACACACACACACACACACACACACACACACACACACACACACACACACACACACACACACACACACACACACACACACACACACACACACACACACACACACACACACACACACACACACACACACACACACACACACACACACACACACACACACACACACACACACACACACACACTACATTACAAAAATCCCACTGATTATACTAAGCGTTACTCGGGAAATTTTAAGAGATTATCACAACGGGAATCTATTAAGATACCCACGATTGTGAGAGATTTCCTTGACACCCTGGTAGGTAGGTACATTTGAAGTCAGTAGAGTTACGTTACCTTCCTAATGTCACTTGCAGGATAACCCGTTGCACTAAATACAGCGAGTGGTCGGTATCGCTGAAAAGCTACGAAAAATTCGCAGTTGAAATGGCAGTTTCACAAACTTCTCCCCGCCAAGAAAATCTACCTACCTTATTACCTACCTATAACGACCAATACACTGTGTTTACACGACAACACAAGTAGTGTTTCAACCCCCCCCCCCCCCCCTCCCACGGCAACACGGGCTCCTTGGGGTCTCCGGTGTTGATTTTCGTACCTAGGCCCCTAAGGGACGTGTACCAAATTTCAACCCTCCGGACCACCAGGCACCGGAGTTATGGATGTTTGAAATCGATATTTCAAGTTTTACTTCTTCTTATCGTTCTCGTTTTTCTTTGATAGGGTTACAGCCTCACAGACATAACGGATCGAGCTGAAACTGCGCACACACATTTGTTATGTACAGTGTTACAGAGCATTAGATACGCTCTAAGGAGGTGCCTTTTGTGAGTCCCCCACCCTCATTTTAGATTTTTTAGGTAGGTATAAGTAAGTACCTACTGAAAAATTACCTTATTTTAAGTAGGTACTACTTGATTGTTAGGTAGGTACTGGGAAAAAATGTTTAGGTTCGCTTCATCAATGTAAAAATATGTGACATCCCCCCCCCCCCCCCCCTTATCCTGTTGTAAAAATTACCCGCCAAAAAAAAACTCCTCAGCCGTAAAAAGGATTAATATCTATTTTGCCCGCCAAAATATCATGCTCGGTGCCTCACATCTCGCTCTTGGATGTTATAAATACGGAAACCTGTTCCTTCCCCTCTGTTGGATATGTGTATAAAAACCTGTTCCTTCCCCCAAATCGAGAAATTTCTTTCAACACTGTTTGGCGGACAGATTTTAGCCTCGACTGAGCATCCGATAAGTGCAAATTGATTTTCATCTCTTCATGATGATGCAGGAATCTCAGTTTTCGCTACTGGAGTTGTAATTAAATTTCATTGGCCTTACCGCGAGCGGGATCCCTGTGGTTTTAATTCCAGAGGCACACGGAACGGACGGCTACAATGAAAGCTCGTTAATAGGGCCATCCAATCGTTCGTCCAGGGCATTTTATCTTCTATTTATCTCTAACCATTTTCCCGTCATGGTCCAGGAAATAGCGGGTCATGGTAGGGAAAATGCGTATTTTGTTGCACTTAATTATAGTTGTTCTGGTCGTCAGGCTTTGCAGTGAAGCATCACGGGTGTGTTATAGGTAGTCAACAAATGATTCCGTCGATGGAACTATTCTGTAAAATGCATGAAGTCTGTGCGGGAAACGGTCGACGGTATCGTTCAACACTAGTTCACTCTAGGAACAATTCTCTTATTGTCCTCAGAATAAAAATATTCAAGTAAATGAAACCGTTCATCCCTCATGGATAAGGAAAATGTTAAGCTAGCCGAAGAAGCCGCTGTGTTACTTCAAGATGATCATACTTGAATGGGAAGATGCTATCTTCCTAAAGCCTGCTCGTTCGTTTGCGAGCTTATTGAACAAGCTATCCAAGTATTATGCGAGTCTTTATTCAGCCTGCGGCAATTTCCCTTGGGGATGGTTTAGGCTTTTCGCGGCGAGGAGTAACTAGAGCGAGAGGTTTGTATACCTAAGGGATCCTTTTCACTTGTTCATGCATGTATGCCCGCGTTCACACGATGTAGTAAAAGAGACGTCAGTTGCAGCCAGGGTGTGAGTCTAATTATAGAAACCCCGAAGAATGTGTTGTTGGTAGGTCCCGAAATACGACTGTTCGGAGGCCGTGGATCCATATTTATAACTTCAACCACAGCAATATCGACCTATAAAAAAAAAGAAGCGTGGTAAACTCACCTTTTTATTGGATGAGGTGTGCAAGTGACAGTTAAGTTGTTAGCCTCAGGAATTTTCGACCAAGAATGGAAGCGACCTTGAAGAAAGATTCCTCTCCCCCTCTCACCAAATTTGGCAGATTTTGTTCGAAGTAGGTACGTAGAGTACAAAAATCGAATGGACAGAAAATCGTCTGCCGCCTCCAACAGCAGAATTTTTCAGTGGAATTAACGTGAATTTGGCAATATTGCCGTTTTTCGTTAGAGGCAACAATGAAACTATGACAGACGGTTGTGAAATGATGACGGGGATGAGAGGGGAGCTCACTATTCCGCGTCGAATTGTTTGTTCCAGAAAGCTTCGCGAACTCTGAACACTTAACCGTTTGTTCTAAACGGAGGGTTAGTTTTGGACTGGGGAAACGAAGAGAGAGAGAGAGAGAGAGAGAGAGAGAGAGAGAGAGAGAGAGAGAGAGAGAGAGAGAGAGAGAGAGAGAGAGAGAGAGAGAGAGAGAGAGAGAGTGTGAGAGAGAGAGAGAGAGAGAGAGAGAGAGAGAGAGCGAGAGAGAGAGAGAGAGAGAGAGAGAGAGAGAGAGAGAGAGAGTGAGAAAGGGGGAGAGGGAGAGGGAGAGGGAGAGGGAGAGGGAGAGGGGGAGGGGGAGGGAGATGGAGAGGGAGAGGGAGAGGGAGAGGGGAGAGGGAGAGGGAGAAGGAGAGGGTGAGGGAGAGGGAGAGGGAGAGGGAGAGGGGTGAGGGAGAGGGAGAGGGAGAGGGAGAGGGAGAGGGAGAGGGAGAGGGAGAGGGAGAGGAGAGGGAGAGGGAGAGGAGAGGGAGAGGGAGAGGGAGAGGGAGAGGGTGAGGGAGAGGGAGAGGGAGAGGGAGAGGGAGAGGGAGAGGGAGAGGAGAGGGAGAGGGTGAGGGAGAGGGAGAGGGAGAGTGAGAGGGAGCGGGAGAGGGAGAGGGAGAGAGGAGAGGAAGAGGGAGAGGGAGAGGGAGAGGGAGAGGGAATGGGAGAGGGAGAGGGAGAGGGAGAGGGAGATGGAGAGGGAGAGGGAGAGAGACACAGGCTACCTATGCGATCTAATTTCCAATCCACTGCCATCTGACTGTCTTTATAATCGGCACAATACAATATAATATCATTAACAAATAATATTATCTTGTAAATGCATTTCGTATCAAGGATTGATGATGTCCCGAAATAAAAATCAACTTTAAAAAAATTGAGGAATTACCATTTACGCTAAATCCTCGACTAGCTGGAACCTCTGCACCATTGATGAACCTTCCTATTATGTTTAATGAAGATTAATGAACACATTTTAGGAATTTGGTATCCTAATTAGTAGTTCAATCACAGACCGCTAAGATATATGAGATGGAGTGTTGTATCTTAGTAGTGGTTTCAACAACTTGTTGATGAATGTTAAGCAAACTTTTGAAACCTACAACATCCAGTAATAATCTGCTACCAACTATTACGTTTAGTTAGAATTTAGAAAGAAACACTAGTTGAATGGGTGAACAAGAAAGGGTTACGGATGTATATTTTGTTTTCCGAAAAAGAACAAAGTACACTGGAGAATAATATAGGAACATATATGCGATTTATTATAAAGTACCTACGCAGGATGTAAAGTAGTTACTATGCTATCTCTTCACAGGCGCTTCTCATTTTGCTGACTTATGGCTCCAATGACACGGTGGAATTTTGAGCTGGGGTTGGGGTGGATTTTCTCAGAGGGGTGCAGTTTGTGCATTGTACATAAACATCACACTCCTTGGCAGATGTGCTCTTATCCAGCTACCTACGGGTGTCTATTATAGTATGAATGAAAGGGTTTGAGTGGAAATCCATCCCGAACGATCCGTAAACGAACAAAGAGAGCGAACTTGGAGGGGGAGTGGTGAATAGGAAATAACAATTGTTTACGAATCTGCAACCGATAAATCTTGGTGAGGAACCGGGAGGTTGAGTCAACAAATCCAATGGAGACATCGGCCTGCGGGTGGAAGTGCGAGCGGACCCGGTCAAACGGGTCGTGGGATGGCAGTTTGCGATGAAATGGCGTCGATGTGGTGTAGAGGCGGATGGGAAGGAAGAAGCGACTGGAAGGTCAGAGAAACAAGGAAAACCATTATTCTACTCCCAGTAGGGGGTGTTGGGGTTGTTTGGGTAGGCTTCAAAATGGCAAAACTTCCTTGGGAGATTCCCTCCATTATCATGTTGGACGCAGCAAACTGAAATACCTACCGGTCAAACTCGTCTTCCTTCCGTCGGGCGCGCCCGTGCCGTAGGTACTTTTGTAACTTGAGCAAACGTTATGCTTCATGATAAACAAAAAATAATAATTAATGATATAATATTTATTGAATCCACCGCGTACCTATTTACGAAAATTGCATTTTCTCGACCGGCTCCAGTACTCGATTTAGGGCTTCCCTAGGGTAAGCACGGGGTTGTGTATGGCCATAGAAAACAGTGATGATACGCAGAAGGGACATCTATACAGGTAAATAATAAACCAGTGTGTAATAATTTGCGGCACTCGGCACTGTGTATCAATTTAATTTAATTTTTGGTAGGCCACCAAGGCATGCGTATCTACATAAACTGTAGATACCAGCGGCGCATGAACTATTTTAGGAAAATATATTAAAGAGGACAAGAGAACTGATGAAGGTATATATTTTGGCCCGAAACCGGTATTCGACATCTAACAATAAACGACCATCAAGGGTGATATTTCGCCAAATCCCGAGGCGCACGAAAACCACGCTTACCTAATCAAGCCAGTAAAACAATGAGCAAGGAATACATTGTCCTTTTTTCAAGAGATGAAGTACTTATACACACGTTCCCACAGTCCAGGCAATTGTAACATTAGGAGCCTATATGGGTATGCGTCTCAATCATAGGTATGACCACACCTGTCGAATTACCTTGTGTCTACCTCAGGTTCAGGGAGATCTCATGAAGATTGAATATTTGATTACACCTTCTCGTATTTGGGAAAAAGCGCTGCAAATTATTAGATAACGGTTTACCAAATTTTGACGTAATTCGGTATTCGTTTGGCTGTGGACAGCAAACTTCATTATTGACAATAATGAACATGCATTACATTTACACTAGAGGATTTTAATCGAGTGATTTTACCTTCACCGCTCCCTTTGTTCCTCTTCTACTGCGTCTTATTTTCGTTGTCAGTAACTTTCCGTGCCCCACTGACATCCCCTGAAGTGGAGTAGGTAAATCCGCTCTACCGACAGGGTAAAAACTCATTTTCTCACGTTGGCTCGCGATTCTGGTCTACTAAGTTGGCTCCCTTAGGGCGAAGTGCCTAACAAAATGGTGTTGGGACGGATACACATCTCATTCGTTCAAGGAAATGTGGTGGAATAAGGAGGCGCATGCTGCTATAGTGTAACCCAATCGTCTGGGGATTTAAAGTAAGCTTTGGAAGCCGTGATAGGGGTTTATAAATACATGGCGGAGGGTTAAGCCGCCTTGCTTGGAGACGAAGTTACGGTTTATTCGTGTAAAACTTATTTCATGGTCATGGCATCGTTTATGTAGGTTCAGAAAACGCGAGGCACCAATCCAGACGTTGCCCGAGATTTTCTCCAACCAAACATAGCCTGCCATCCGTGTCTGTTGCATAAGTAATAATGATTTCGTCTATATTGCTCATTTCAATCAGTGAGAAGCTGAGAGAAAAATTATTTTTTGAAAGTTTAATTAAAAAACGCTCCCGATTATTACACAACGGTTTTTTATTCACCTGTATTACTACGTAGATCACTGCTTTCTGTGGCCAATAGTACCCTCGTGCTTCCCGCAGGAAAGCCCGAAATCGAGTGCTGAAGCCAGACGGACAATTACAGTTTCACAATTTTGCGATATAATAATTATGTGGATTAACTGTTTGTGAAACGTTATGAAGCATAACATTCATTTAAGTTAAAAAACGCTGCGAAGTCCTTGTCACATTGGTTTATTATTCTACTGGACACACCTATAGAAATGCTGGCTGTTCATTAATTGTTGCTTTCATATAAAATAATTGAAATAGCTATTTCTGATGGTTTCCACCAATTTTGGCCCCCAAAACTTGAACTAAGTACTCGCCATTTTTTTCTTTTTTTTCAAATTATCTTTTATCATTGGTAGTGTCATTTAATCATCTTGATCCACGTGTTGACACTTTTCCTAGTGTTTTTCTACAAATTGATTGTGATTTCAGACGATTTCGCTGGTTTTTGACTCATAAAAAATCAATTTTGGGAGCTGAACATCTGGTGCAACCTCAATTTTCCACTCCTTGGTCAAAATCGACTTCATATTCGGTCTCGTCCCCAAAAACATGGAAAACGATACCTCAAAAGCTCATGTTACTAACATGTTGCTAAAACGCAAAAGTACCTATTCTTACACACATTTTCACTCATAACACCCCTGGGTATAATCCGATCGGGCTGAAAAGTTTCGGGACACAACTAGGGCCCAAATGGAGAATGTGTGCGAAAGAACGAATTTTCTAGACCGAAAATGAAGCCTGAACACGTGATACGGCGGACGGCGGACGGACATTGGAATTTTGGAATCTACGCACCATGAAACGGAAAAGAAAAAATTTTGAGGGGGTGTTATAACAATTTTTTGCTGAGCGAATACATACCTAGGTGTATTATTCACAGAATAATAAACCAAAAGTAGGTAGGTAACTATCAACAAAATCCAAACTAACCGTCAAACTTCTGATGAAATATTGATATCATGGAACAAACAACTCGATTTCGGTTTCCTAATTATGCAGTAGATTGAAGGATTCTATAATTAACTATTTTTTGTTATTCATGAAGCATAACGCTTGTTCAAGTTTGAAAAAAAGTAGGTAATCATCAACAAAATCCAAAATAATCATCATTCTTCAAATGAAATAGGTACTTAATATCATGGAACAACCAACTCAATTTATACACCATACGTGGTTAAAATCAGGTCTACCCTAGCAATTATTATATCTGGGCTGGATGTCTACAGTTTCGTTCACTATTATGTTTATCTTTGCAAATTTCAGGGCATTACTGTGAACGAATGGCTGGACGTACAATGCTCCAGTTGGTCTCTAAAGACACCCAAGTCAATTGAGATCAATTTGCACAACGGTTTATTATTTTGTACAGAATACCCTTCTGTTACAGATCACAGCTCTCTGATAATCCGTCTATAATTATAATTATGTACTATTCTATAAGTAGGTACATATTATTATGTAGATGGCAGACCCTCCGTAGGTTAGTACCTAACCCCGTACTCGTTACTAAGTACCTACCTAATTCACGAGTTAAATGTTGCTAAAATAATTCTGTCGATGATAAACCGTAACTAGAATGGCAAAAAGATACGCAAATAATGAAGTTCTGAAGGAAAATTGTTGATGTGGAGTGAAATAGATGCCTCTTCTGCGTAGATCACTGCTTTCTGTGGCCAGTACCTACGCTCGTGGTCAAGTATTAATGAACCGTTGTGTGATAACATGCCCATAAATTAATACTTCAACGGTTGTTCAAGTTGCAAAAGTACCGATCAACAAAATCCAGCCGCTTCTTGGTAGATGAACCGTTGTGTAATAATTTACCGTTCTTTAATAATTTACCGCTGTGTAATAATGTAGCTTAGTGTAATAATTTACTATTGCGTAATAATTTACTCATCAATAATACATCAACGTTTGTTCAAGTTTCAGAAATACCTACCAACATAATCCAATAGTCCATCACTTATCAAATGAAATAATATCGCAGAATAAACAGCCAACTCTACTTCATACAGCCATCCTTGACTATAATCCCTAGCGATGATATCCGGGCTGGATTTATACCGTTTGATTCACGATCGTGTTGACGAACGGCTGGACGTACAATGCTCCGGGTGGTCTCAAAAAGTTATTTAGCTCTAGGCAAATTTAATAACGTAAAAAACCTTACCGTTCTATCGAAAGTTTTCGAGCTACGGCGTTCTGAAAATTTCAACCTGTATTTTTAAGTCTGACAGTAACGCCGAGCTTCGAGGACCAGCTAGGCTAACCCTAATTTCATCAATTTTTTTTCATGTTAACTAAGAAAAGTGCTCAGTACGGCGTACGGCGGACAGACAGAAATTTGTTTATTGCATTTTCGGATTCTACATACCTTGAAACGTAAACCATCAAAAATGTTGTGAGGGGGTTAGAGTTTTGTTTTTCATGCTCGATTCCAAAGGTTCATTATTGAAAATAATAAACCAAAACGTAAAACAAAATCAGAAAACGGCGGCGTCCTGGAGATGTCGACCCCTATTTTTCATCCCTTAGAGATGATTGCAGTAACGCTGGGCTTCGCGGACCTTTTAGACCCCAAATGGGAATCGACATATCGACATTAGTTTTAATTCATGGTGTAGCTAAGGAATGTGCGAAGCCCTGCGGACGGACGGAAGTTTGTTTCTTCCATTTCCGGATTCTACGTAGGTATCGTACTTGAAACGGAAACCATCAGATTTGTGTGTGTGTGTTTTCGCGCGCGCGTGTGCGTGTTTGTTTGTGTGTGTTGAGGGGGGGGGGGGGGGGGTCATGCTTGAGGACAAAGGTTCATTGTTGAGAATAATAAACCAAAATCTGTACCCATGATAACAATCAGTTAAATCCAACCCTGTACCTAACCAGTACTGTTGTGGTTTGAGGTTAGATGAGACGGTAAAGTAAGGGAAAGGACATGCCCAGTGGATATACCAGTCTGGGTTCTTTTCGGGAGGTGCCCAGTGGATATACCAGTCTGGGTTCTTTTTAGGACGTGCCTAGTGGATATACCAGTCTAGGATCTTTTCGGACATGCCCAGTGGATATACCAGTCTAGGTTGTTTTAGGAGGGGCCCAGTGGATATACCAGTCTGGGATCTTTTAGTGCCCCAGTGGATATACCAGTCTGAGGATCTTTTAAGTGAGGAGTGAGGTAAGGAGAGAGAGAGATAAGTCGGCGACTTAAGGAGAGCGTAGAATGCCTTGGATGGTGCAGTAGGCGAGTTTTTATAGCCTGGGGGGGCGAGGCGTCGTAGGTCGTGGCAGTCGGTGATGGCGAAGATGCTCGCAGCCGGGCAGTGGGGAATGGATGACTGAAGTGATTGGTGATGCTTTCAGTCGTGCATCCTCCCAAGGCCCCATTGTGTGGTGGCGGGGCGGGGCAATAATGAACCAGGGTCGCCAGGAACGTCGGGTGTTGTGTTCGTTGGTTTTTCCGGGGCAGCTTGCTTTTCATGGCGGCGACTATGGGGGATATCCCCGGCAGTGGAGCAGTCGTGGCGAGCGGTTGTGGAGTGGTTGCGAGAGATTTATGGAGGCCGGGTTCTTTGAGGTACATTTGGGTTGCGTGGTAAAATCGTTTGGGGTACGTGGTATCGTTAATAGGTGTTGGTGAGTGAAGGGGTTCCCTGTTAATTGACGGGTCCGGGGGAAAGATGTCGGCAGGTAGATGCAGGGGGATGAAAGGGCCCGCTCGGTGGGTCTCAGCCCGTCTGATGGTCTGGCCGACGTCCGAAGGCTCAATAGTACATACGGCAGGTTCTTGGTCCATGAAGGGGAGTCGGAGGATGTTGCGATCACCTGTTTTAGAACTAAGTGCCACCTCTCTACTTAACCGTTTGACTGGGGGTGGTAGGCTGTGGTGCGCTGCTTCCGGATTCCGAGGGAGTGTAGGAGTGAGTTGAAAGTCGAAGATTCGAGCTGCCTGCCCTGATCGACCATGAGGATCGATACCAGTCTAGGTTGTTTTAGGAGGGGCCCAGTGGATATACCAGTCTGGGAACTTTTAGTGCCCCAGTGGATATACCAATCTGGGGATCTTTTAGGTGAGGAGTGAGGTAAGGAGAGAGAGTGATAATTCGGCGACTTAAGGAGAGCGTAGAATGCCTTCGAAGGCGCAGGCGGCGAGTTTTTATAGCCTGGGGACTATGCTAGTCCCACCAGAGGATGGTGGAGATCCCTCCCCACTCGACCCTTCCAGCTCTCTTGAGCTGCCTGCCCACGTATACCAATTCATTCAGATGTTTATTTGCGAAATCTTTACATACAAGGAGTGGTATCACGACAAGTACAGTTCTTTGAATTCAAGTCACCTAACGAATAATGAAATAGAATACTGGCAATGTATACCTGATAACTCAAGAAACTGTTCATTGTTCACTTGTCCTTCCTTCCTTCGGTAAACTCCTAAATTTCTCGAAGTATTATTTACTGTGCTTGACTTTCTTAGTGTATGGAATTCGTAGTTTTCGTAGTTTTCTTGTCGTCCTAAATTAATCTCAGGCATTTCACACAATACTGTGAATCGGGCAAGGTATAATTTCATTAGGTATACACATACCTATATACCTATGCGCTTCTCCCTATGAATTCCAAGATAGAGTTTCAGATCGCTCCAAGGTAGACCTTTGTCTCCAATATTCAAAAATTCACTAAACTAGTTGTAAACTCACCGACCACATGAAGATACACTGAACGAACTATGGGTGGATGTGATGATATTTGACACTCGTAATACCCCTGGTCAGTCAAATTCACCCCATCAATGTTCAGTTGCCAATCCCTCTGATTCAGGCATATTGACATGTATCGCTTGTCACTGCTGTACACTTCTGGTCCGACGGACACCAAGGTCAGCGAGTCACCGAATCTCCGTAGCCATGACACCTGGAACAGATAGTAAGGGAATTATTAGGAATGGGTACACAAGTTCCATGTTAGGTATTAATTTATTATAGCTAAATGTTTAAATATCTTTGCAACTAAAATGTAGGTTGTTTATTAGGTAGATTTTATTCATTTGAAACACTCTCGTAGTGCAGCTGCTGAGGTTGTACCGACGTCAAATATCATTTTTTACGCCGCCCTGCATCTCATTTTTCATATTACATAATTACGAGTAGGTACATACGTCGTTCGAATACCGGCGGCCCAGGGTAGCAAAACTGTTATCTCAGCCCTGTAAGTCCTGCAAGTTTTCGTCAACCATCGGTCGTTAAATAAAAATGTATGGTATTAACACCAGTCCTCAAATACAGAATAACCGATGAATGTCTTCCAAAAGATCCAAGAACGCTTATGGTGAAACCCGTGTATGGAAATCGTGTGGGAACTAATGATGATGGAGAGCCTTTGATATATCGAGGGTTGGGAAGACTGCGGAGCCGTGGAGATGTGAGGAGAAGTCGCAGATATGGGGGACATTATAAATGTCCGGTGTCGTGCGGGAATTGAGCCCTCGCAAGGTTGAATTCCCACGTCGGGGTTGTGTAGGATGTAATGAGGTGATGCCCAAGGGGAATTCAAGGAGCAGATAATGCCATCCTTGATGAGCGCGTTGAAATGGGCTTTCGCTCGGGAGAGTTGGAGAGGATGGATATGGTGGGCCTTGGCCGTGATGGGTGGTCCTTTGGTCTGTATAAAATGTTGGACCTGGGAGAGGTGGGATGATGGTCGGGGTTGGGGTTGGTAGCCCGTGAACTTCAGGTCGATGGTCGGGAAGGGGTGAGCCGTGTTGATGAACCTGGGCAGGGGCTTGCACGATTGAGGGTCGATGAGGGTGGCGTGCTTCATGTCGACTTGGTGGCCGAAATAGGCGAGAAAATCTGCCCCCAAGATAGGTTTATCAATGTCGGCGACGATGAATTGCCATTTATAGGGCTGGTCGTCGATGTAGATGGAAGTGCGATAGGTCCCATACAAAGGGATCTTCGTGGCATTGGGGGCGTAGAGCTGCTGGTCGTCAGACGGGGCGCTGCTGTGGAGCACGTTATTCCGGATAATAGAACGGGCGGCTAAGGTATCGACCAGGAGTGGGAACTTTGTGCGTCGGCAGGGTACGTAGAGGCGCCAGGGAATGACGGTGGAGTGAGGGGCAACAGCAGAAGTTGATGCTCCAGCGGTTTGCTGACCGTTGGTGGTCGTATAAGCACCGCCGCGCATGCCAGCAGCCGGGGGGCGCTGGTTGGCAGGACGCGGAACCGCACTGTTTTGGTGAGCGGTATGGTGGAAATGGTGGATCGGTCAGGGGATGGGGGCCGGCACAGCATGGCCTCGAGGGCGGTGGTGTTGAGGGGAGTTGGGGGGCAAGGGTCGGCCCCGGCTTACTCGGTCCGGAGGGAAGAGTGGTGTTGGCATTTTCCTGGGTCCGGGCGAATTTGCACGGTGCGTGGCAGTTGCAGGCAAGTGAGCCGAATGTATCGTGGTACCAGCAGATTGGGGCAGGGTGGGTGTTGTCGTGAGGCGGGGTGGGCGAGACGTGTCTTGGTGGGGTGGGGGGCGCGGTGTGGGTGGTGGTCATCGGTCGGATGGTGGCGTCCGAGGGCGCTCGCTGGACAGCGATCAGTAGCGGTAGCGAGGAACTGGGCATTAACGGTGGGTTGGATCTCATGGACGGGCACAGACGTCGTCATGTCGAACATGGTATCTGCCAGGCGGAGCAGGGTCTCATCGTCACCATCGAGATGGGTGGCGAGGGAGACCTGGTGGTGCGTAGGGAGCGCCCGGAGCCAGAAGGAGCGAGCGATTTCGGACGTAAGGATGTCCGGCAGCTGGTGACGGATTCGGCAGAAGAGGTGGTTGGGCTTCTGGTCACCAAGGTGCGGAGGCTGGGTGAGAGCGGATGTGGGGGCGTATTTCGATGACTGGTACAAGGCGATGAGGTGTGTGCAGAGGTCGTTTTAGGTGGAAGGAGCGTTAGCGGAAGGTCGGAGGTTTGATGAAGCGTGTCGTACGGGAGAAGTGAGATGGTTTTGGAGTATCGAGCCCGTTGGGTCTTGATTCCGGCGATGGAGAAGGTGGCGTCGAGCTGGAGGAACCACAAGGTGGGGTTGTGCGTGTAGAATGGCTGTAGTGTGAGGGGGGTGGTGGCGAAGGCAGCCGTAACGTCCATGGCCGTGTGGCGTGTGGATGTTGGTTTGCGTATCCGTCAGCATTGTCGGCACAGAGCGTCGGCGTTACCAATGTTGTGACTCTAGATAAAGGGTAGGTAGGGAGGGGTCGACGTCGAAGGGATGGAGTATGAGATGGATATAGTTGGATAAGGAATAATTATGCTCCCCGCGGTTTTCACCAACAGCAGGAGATTTTTTAAGGATATGCTCCCCACGGTTTTCACCAACAGCAAGAGATCTTTTAGGGATGGAGCGAGTCGGGAAAGAGAGAGAAGTCAAGGGAATGAGCAAGATCGGTCGAATGGCGAGCTGGGCCAGAGGAATATTAGTTATGCAGAGACCTTTCCACTCTACTCCCGTCCACAATCGGCCGTTGCGACTGTTATGGCGGTTGACAGTTGTTTGTCTGAAGGGTCCTCTCTCCTACTTTCCCTTGGTGCCTCCCAGCTCAATATTGCGTTCGTTTATTTGGTTAAGCCGTTTCGGAAGTATTACAGGAGTGATTTGCATGAGGGGATCACGACAATCATTATAAAAAGAACGAAGCTCCGAACAAACATCTCGTGGCAGGTAAAACAAAAGGAATAGGGTATTTGGATAAATTACCATGCGCACACCTCATCAAACCCGTTTGCGAGAATTATAAACTGATGGTTATGTGCCGTATTTGCTGATTACCAATGGAGTCATTGGAGGGTAGGTAAGTATCCATTGCGAAGAACTTCCTTACTTACTAAATGAGGATCTAATGCTAATCTTCATAGATGGGATAATATCCCATCTATAGATATTATCTATACGCAGGAAAATAAAAAATAAAACCGTTGTTTCATAATTTACAGCGTTTTTAGTTTGTATGCTCGAGTGGAGGAGATCTCAAATTATTGTTTGATTGCTATAACACTCAATTTCGGGGAAAGTACTTACCTACCACTGTATTTGGCAGAGCGCTTTCAGAAAATTAGTTGCCGTGCATGTAATAACCGCTACATGCACGTGTATAACCGAGGCATTACTCACGTTGTGCGCACGGTTAAACCATTAGATGATTGAATGAAAGGGGAACAATGGGAGTGAACAAAGAAACTGATAGAGTAGGCAAACAAAGGGCTCAGTGTAATAGGCAGGTAGGTTGCAGTGGCCACCTGGCCAAGAATGGCCAACTGCTGCAGCTAACTGTCGGGTTACTGAAAAGAAGTTGGGCTAAGGCAATGTTCGTACATGAAGGAAATCTTTGAGCCAAGATCTAGATGCATATTATAGAGACATGTTACATACACCTGTCGTATAAGAGTAATGTGTTCAACCTAACCCAATAGCTCTGTAGACCAGGATGGGGTTACCTGTGGCATGCATTTCTTCCGCTTACACGATCTTGCACCGTTATCACCCACGATTCTGACTCGTAAGTCAGAAAGTAGATAAAACTGTTTTCCAAATCCCCAACAGTGCTGGCCTTGAGATTGGCCAGTGTCGTCTGCGTAGGCCAAAGTTATGGTATATATTACCATTCGCAAGAAGCTGTTGTACACTGGCTTGTGCCTCATCCGCGGTTTTGAAAAATCGACGGATTACTCTACAATACAGTAGGTAAGCATATATATGCATAATAATTTTCTAATATCTTAAACATCTTTTGAGTGGGTTAGGGTGAATTCATAGTGCTGTAATATATCTACATTACACTTTGTGCCACAATATTGAGTGGCGATTGTCGGTTTATTATTTTGTGATCGGTTTATTATTCGCTCAGCAAAAAATGTTTGGAACAACCCCTCAGCATTTTTTTTCTGTTTCAAGGTGCGTAGATTCCAATATCCATCCACCGTTCGCCGTATGATCCATATATATTTTATTTTTGGTATAAAATCTCGTTCTTTTGCACACCCAACATTCCTGTAGGTTAGTACAGTAGAATAATAAACCCAAGTGACAAGGACTTCGCAACATTTTACGTTGTGGTTATGATTTTTATTGGGAGGTATAGCGAATACCTATCCGTTAACTCGAAGTTAGTACTAGGTACCTAACTGCCAACCTTTTTTTTTTTAAATTTGTTGGTCTTCCTTCGAAAATATACGGTAATAACTCACTGTATTTGAAAACACGCTTTAAATAATCACACAACGATTTATTATTATCCCCTATTAACTATTAGTATAGCCCCTTATGCATAGATCACTGATTATTGTGGTCTATACCTACCCTCGTGCTTACCTCAGGAAAGTCCTAAATCGAGTTCCGGAGACGGCCGGGAAATTACAGTTGTGTACATAAATATGTATACCTTTTTCCACCGACCAATCTCCTCTAACGGGTCATTTCGGCCCCACGAACCCCTCACCCCGTCTTTTTGGAATTCTGGTGATGGTCGTAGGATCCTCAGCAAATCCCAAATATTCACCCAATTTGGATGAATCATTTGTCCGTGAACAACAAACTTGTACCGATCAATAAATAGGTGAAAATGAACCGAGCATATTAATCCAAAATAACCATCATCTTTCAAATGAAATAATATTACGGACAGTAAACTTGATTTCATAATACCATACGTGATTAAAATCAGCTGTTCACTAGCATTGACATCTGGGCTTTAGTTTTGTATAGGTAAAGCTTGATTCACACTCATGTTGACTAAGCTTTTCGGTTTAAACTTCATCGGCTTACTGTAAATGCGGCTTGATGTAAGTAGAATGCTCCGATTGGTATTAAACAAATCCCGAAGTTCAGAAGCAATTCCAAAACGTCATGAAAACCATGCCCTTCTATTGACAGTTTCAGAGCTACGGCGGACGGGCAGACATTTTTGGATAATTTTTCCAGTAATGACCTTTGAAATCGAGTGTGAAAGGAGAAAAAAAACCCTCCTCAAAATCTGATAGTTCGCATTTCATGCTTTAGGATTTGAAAATGCAATACAACTATTTTTGTTCGTCGCCCGTACCAGAATGAACCAGAATCAATGACATTTTGTTCGTCCCACATATATGGGGTCCAGTTGGTCCTCGATGCTCAGCATTACTGTCAGTCGAAGAGGTGAAAAATAGGTAGGGTTGATAAAAATGCCGTTGCTCGAAAACTTTCAATAGAACGGTAGTGTTTTAAAATTATTATTGTGATGATCGCCTGCTCCCCTGATAAAATCTTATCAAGTAACGGGCCGAGTCAGATCGACCTCCCAGAGCGGGGACCCCCGACCCCCCTCTGGGTCCTGTACCAGGGGTACAAAAGAGGTTATAATTTGACAATAAATTACTCATTCACAAACCGACCTACCTAGCGTCTCGTGAATATTCTTTCATCCTCAGCTCTCGCTGGACAACCGACGTTCACGCACCTTCGCCCCGGCGAGGTTGGACGCCTCTCGCCCCGGCTTCTCGCCTCCTGCGATCGCCAGCGAGGCAGTGACAACCAACGTGGGAACACGCACCTTCGCCCCGGCCTTCTGCGAACGCAACACCGGCGAAGTTAACACACCTCTCGCCCCGGCTACTCGCCTCCTGCGAAACGATCGCGGCTTCGCAGCGGTGCCCCACCAGCGCTCCGCCTCACGAGCCCCCACTACGCCTGGCCCGTCACCGGCCTTATCAACGGGACCCCACCTCCTCGCCCCACCCATCGCTCCACATATAACGCAAGCGGCGGCCAACAGAATCATCATTCCTCTGTTCCAGATCTCCCGGACTGGCGCCTACGAAGAAACTGGACCCCAAACCTCCGAAACCAGCGGAACCGACACCTCTCAAGCTCCGGCCATTCGACCCGGCTTTCCCCCACGTGTGGTTCGCGCAGCTCGAGCTGGTTTTCGCCCAGGAGGGTCTACCTACATCGGAGGCCCGCTCCACCCGCGCCTCCCTCGCACTCGAGCCCCGCCAGGCGGACCTCTGCGCCGATATCGCCGCCTCACACGCCACTAGTTACCGGACGCTGAAGGACCGGCTCATCACCGCTCATGCACCCTCCGACGGCTCCCAGCTCGCCGCCCTGCTTCAGTTCTCGTTCACAGATGAACTTCCTTCGGCCCTCGCCCCACGCCAGCGCCGTGCCCTTCCGACGGAAACGCCGACCTCGCTTCTCCGGCAACTTTTCCTCGGAGCGCTACCCGAGAGTTTCCGCCTTCACGTTGCGGCCCACGACGACCCGGATATTACAAAACTCGCTGCGACCGCTGACCGACTCCTGCCTTCCACCCTCCTCCTCGTGTGGCTAACATCGACAAGGAGGTCCAGGTAATCCAGCATCGCCGCCAACCGCGGCCACCGACGCAGCGACCACGGAGAAGGGCACCCAGACGGACACACCCTCGGGGACATCACCTCTGGCCACGCCGCAGGCACGGCCGATGTCGCCCACCCCGGCACCACCTGCTGCGCCACGGGGAACACCACGGGTCCCACCCTCGCACAGGCGCTCGCCGCATCGCTGCCAGCAGCACGCTCACCTCAGGCGCAGCCACGCACGGTCGCGCCTCCCTCGCCACGACCGCCACTAACGTACCTCGCCAACCCCGCCTGACCCGACTCAACTCCACACTCGCCTTCCCACGGACAGCCCAGCACGCTACAACGCACGCTACACAACCCACTCGCAGCCTCTCACACCCATCGGCCGTCGCATGCCAGCCTACTATAATCTAAGTATACTTTACTTAAATTCTGGGGGGAGCGGTGTGATGATCGGCTGCTCCCCTGATAAAATCTTATCAAGTAACGGGCCGGGTCAGATCGACCTCCCAGAGCGGGGACCCCCGACCCCCCTCTGGGTCCTGTACCAGGGGTATAAAAGAGGTTGTAATTCGACAATAAATTACTCTATTCACAAACCGACCTACCTAACGGCTCGTGAATATTCTTTCATCCTCAGCTCCCGCTGGATCACTACAATTAGTTTATGGTGATTTTAAATTGATTCCTGACTTCAAGGTTTTTTTAGAACCACCCGAAGCACTGTACGCACTGTAAGCATGTGCTGAAGCTATATTTACTTATGTAACTGCAACTGCCAGTTCTGTTACTCGATTTAGGGCTTCTCTGGGGGAGGAACAGGGTACCTAGGTGTTCACCACAGAGAACAGCAATCTACTCTGAAAGCGTATTTACATCGGAAATTGATAAACCGTTGTCACCTAATAATTTGCATCTTTCTTTTTTTCTTCTTAATTTTTATTGGCTTAAAAAACAAGTTACAGCCATAAAGGCAAACATAGATAAATCAAATAATTACTTATCAACTATTGATAAAATTACAGTACCTATTGTCTTGAATTGAATTTACTTAAACTGAAATATTCACTCAACCTGAAATCATATTATAATAGTACCTATGTATTATACAGTCATATAACATTCGGCTAGGATGGTGCAAAGGTTAAACGGACTGGAAATTACAGGATGGACTGCTCGCAAAAGGTCTTCTCGGGCTGTATGGTGGGCGGTGCACTCCAGAATTATGTGCTCTGGAGTCTCCTCCGATTGAAGGCGGAATCGGTAGAGGGCTTTGATTCCAGGGTTTTGAACTTGAACACATTAGTGTTGCAATGGCCATTGCGAAGTCACTTAAATATTGTTCTGTAGAATAACTTCGGTTGCACATCTGCTACTAGGTCAAACCAGGTTGATTGCTTGTGCGGTGGAAATAGATCCTTGTAGCGGTTTCCTGCAAGATAGGCCTGGTGTTGCTGTCCCCACCATCTCAACATCTAGTCCATGGCTGATGTTCCTCCTGATAGGTCCTTAGTGAAGTAAATGCGGGATGGTTTTGGTTCGGGTGACGATGCTCTTTTCGCTCCAGCGTCGGCAACATAATTTCCCCAAGTACCCTGGCTTTTTCCTTATATTTTAGCCTGAATGATCTGCCTAGCCATATCCCCTTCTATTTGATTTAGGTGTGCCACGATGACTAACAGTGCCACGCCACCATGTAGGGTTGGCGGAACTGTAAGTCCGTATGGAAGGTAGCGCTCCACCTCTCGAACTACCTTTTTTGCCATTGAGTTTTCTGCCTTTTCACGCGACCCTGGCTCTCGTATTCCTTTCTCACAAGCACCTATCTTTCCTGATTTCCATTTTCCCCCCCCTTATTTTCATCAGTACATTCCAGTTCAGTTGTTCTTCTTTATTATCCATTCCATATTTTTCTTGAGAGAAAGAGGTTATTTTATTCCGTTTTCACGCAAATATAATTTTTGCCCCCCTTATTTCGTCATTTCTCTCTTTTCCCTCTTTCATTGTTTCTTTTTACACTTTTATTTGTCAGTGCTTTCCGACTGGTAGCGAGTGCTTCATTTCGGAAACAGGTAAGCACTGCTAGATTACTTCCCCCGTTACAGGTGAGAGGAGACCCCCATTCCTGCAATTCTACATGGTGCACTTTTGGAATTGGAGAGTGGTAGGATTGTACATAGAGTGAGACAGTGAATACTGTCTGCACAGTGGAGGGTTTGTAGTGTAGCACAGCTAACTCGGAGTATAAAGTGAGGATATATGCCGTGGGCTGAACCCTCGAATTTCCTCGCTGGTTCCGTTATAGAAGGCGCTGCCTGTTTGGCCGCTGTGGAGTGAGCCGTCTGTAAAAAACATCAGGCTGTTGGGCCACTTGGAAAGAATCAACTCCTGGAAGATACTGATAACCGCAACGACGCTGGCCAAACGTTTTACACACCCAGCTTTGTTTGGTTGTGTATACATGAGGTGTGAAGAGGTGGTTTACACAGGGAGCTATGTGCGATCAATAGGTATGTCCCGAGAACCGCTCTCAGTCAAGCAACTTGGGGACACCCCCGTCCCCGAAATTCCTCCTACTGACCTCATCATGTTGTTCCGCGTAGTTCGGCCCTCCTTGGTATATTCTCCCATAATTAATACGCTTTCCTCCCTCATTCCCATGAGATGCTCTATCGTTGATTAACCTCTATTATTAGGATATGAAGGTAACTAATAAATATTCAAACAACCGTGCATCATGTCTACACACATTATTGTAGAAATGTGCATATAGGGTTCGATGGAAGGTGTGGGGTTCGGTTGAGTGCCAATGAATGACTGGGTACGATTACTGATGATCGTGTTCTCATCGTTCTGCTCTATCGAAAATAACTATTGTCAAGTTGCATGTTCAATCACAAATTGATTTTCGCACGATCCATTCCAATAAGCATGGTAGGCGAATAATAACAAAACTTGGCGGGGGGGGGGGGGAATCCGAAAGAAATTGTTACTCCGCGCCAAGAGGAATATCGTTAGCTCTAGCTGATAACTACAACATTCTTTTCATGTATGTTCAATAATAATTTAATTTTCTTGGAATGTTTTTCCGCCAGTAATAGGTAGTTCATACGATGGGAATCACAGTGATATCAATATTTATCTGGAGGATTTCTTCTCAGAAGGAGCTGTAGCGCATATTATGAAGGCTTCAAAATACCATTGAAAAAATTTTCGTATAATTTCATGGTGCGTCACCTACCTAGAAATACCGTAAATGAATACATTTAACCACTCCCCAGAGAAGAAATTTCGGCAGGGTCTGGCACTCGGGGCTCTTCTCACTTGTCGATAATGTTCTATCAATTTTCATAAAAATGTCATCGGCTTTTTTTATACGGAAACAAAACCCAATTCTATTAATTTAAGGGTCTTGGATACCTTAGTTTTCTCCATCGCAGTTCGTGAGTTCGTGTTTTGGCTTCGGTATTACTTTCAATAATGAACCTTTGGAATCGAGTTTGAAAAAACCTTCTTAACCCCCCCTCCCCCCCCCTCACAAATTTGATGGTTTACGTTTCAATGAATGTAGATTCTGAAAATGCAATAAAAAAGCTTCAAATTAGTATACAAAGATTTATTATTTACCAATAAATAATACCCTATCGGCGTAGATCACTGTTTTCTGCGTCAATGCCCTCGAGCTCCTCCCCAGAAAAGCCCTAAATCGAGTACAGGAGCCGGCCCCGGAATTCAAGTTTCTTACAAATTCGCGGTATTCAATAATTCAATCGTTAATTATTTGTAGTTATTCATGAAGCATAAGGCAAATAATAAACCGCTGTGTAATAGTTTACCTGCATAGATGCCCCTTCTACGTAGAGACTATAATGAACCGTTGTGTAATAATTTACCATTGTCTAATAAATTACCCCTCAATAACACTTCACCGTTTGTTCAAGTACTTAGCAAAGGTGCCTATCAACAAAATCCAAAACAGCCTTCATTTTTCAAATGGAATAATATCGCGGAAAAACCAACTCGACTTCACGCAGCCATCCGTGATTATAACCAGATGCTCCCTAGTGATGATATTTGGGCTGAATGTATACAATTTGATTCACCCTCCTGTTGACCAAGACTGTCGGTGAGTAATTGGGGGCCTTACTGTGATGGAATGGCGTACAATACTCTGGGTGGTGTCAAAAAACTTGTAAGTTCAAGAACTATTTAAAACCGTGGAAAGATTCACGTAAAAAAATGTATAGGCACCCTGAAAATTTCAACCCCTATTTTCCACCCTTTAGATTACTGACTGTAACGCCGAGCTTCGAGGACCAACTAGACCCCGAACGGGACCTATAAATCGAATTTCGTCAATTTTGGCTTATGGTTACTTAGAAAAGTGCTAAGTGCAGCGTACGGCATCTCAAACTAAATAATTTTTTGAGACCACCCGGAGCATTATATATTTATGTCGAGCCGTTCGTTTGCATCGAAAAGGTTCGTCAACATGATCGTGAATCAAATGGTTTAAATCCGGCCCAGATATCATTTCTAGGGTAGGGGAAGGTCGGGTAAGATGACGACGTTAAGCTTTGACGATTTTTCTTGACCTTAATGTTCACTGAATCGAAGCTAGAGTTTATTCACCACCTTCTTCAAACTCTCTAGTTTAATGCTATATTTAATTTTTTTTTAAATTCTCAAGTTTGGTACTCAAAAAAAGCAATTTAGAAATAAAAGTCATATTCGTCATCTTACCCCCTTGTGCGGGTAAGATGACGAACAGGGTAGGGTAAGATGTCGAATTGATACAATACGTACATAATTTCAACAACGGATATATTTATTTTTCGCATTAAAACGCTACCTCAACACAAGAGAGTCTCGTATTATCACATTTGACTAGGTACATTTTATTATGTTGCCGAAGAAATCAGCCACGATATGAAGTCCTTTCCAGCAGTCATCTTATTCCTGTTAAATCTATGGTTGACACCCAAGCGTTCTGCAAAGTCGAAGCACAATCGTCCAAACTGCTCTCTCGTCAGCCCAAATGCTCTTTTATCGATGTCTGTGACGTATTTCTTCAACTCCGCAACATGGTCGTCAGTGAAAGTTTTCTTCCATCTTCCAGCATTCTGAGGAAGGTCCTGAAATAAATATAATTTCAATGTAGTTTATTAGGGAAAGGAGTGATCGAACTAACAATTTTGAGGAACAAGTTAGGTAGGTATACAGCTCATCAGTCAGACTGGAAAATGAATATTCCAGTACAACAAGAGCACGACTTTCAACAAAAAAACACTACAGAAGAATGTGAAGCTATATTTACCGTCTCTTCCAATACTCTGCCATTTCCTTTTTTCACATATATCTCCTCAGAGTTGGCTCTGCAATGCCATATTTCTTTGCTGTAGAAAGTACACTAGCTTTATTCTCTAAAACGTCAGCAATCGCAGACATCATTACTTCTTTTCTCCAAGACTGCCTATTCGTTTTTCTCTTGTATATCTTTCCCATCTTGATCTGAAATTGTGCTATTTTTTACAATCTCTTTATAATCACTTTGTGATAAATTAGATCAATAAATTAGGTACGTAACTCATAGTTCTATAAATGGATTATGTGGATAGGATGTTACTTATAATTTAATCATTAAAACAATTTAGAATCATAAACAATGTAATAATTATTCGATGTTTCTACTTTAAAATTAATAATGAATATTGAAATAGTAATTAATATTAAGGTTCAAACATTAAATTTATTCAAGGCCGCATAGGTTATTATATGTCCCACTGATCCTACGAAAAATAATAAAAATAGAGTTATAAAAAGTGATGGTCGGGTAAGATGACGAACTGATGGAAGATCGTCATCTTACCCTCCATGGAATTCGTCATCTTAGCAGACATCGCCATTCTGAGTTCAGTGAAATATTTCCGAACTTCAGCTATCCAGAAAAAATCGAAAGTATACATCAATAGACGTGTTTTGAACAGTGCTTTAAGGATATCATAAGTAGAAAGTTAAAATACTTACTCAGCAAGTGCGATTCCTTACGAAACTCCTTCAAAAACTTGTAAAGACAGAGCACGAAATCACGTTTTCCGTTTAGCCGGGCGGCTGGCTCTCTGAATGGGAATCTCGGGGTTGCCACAGGTGGCACCGCTCTAGCGGTCTCTAGTGGTGTAGGAACAGGCCCTCTATCTAGCGTCAATATCGTGAAATACCGAATTCGTCGTCTTACCCGCCTCGTCATCTTACCCGACCTTCCCCTACAGCTGATTTGAATCACGGATTGCTGTATGAAGTCGTGCTGGTTTTTCTGTGGCATTATTTCATTTGAAGAATGATGGCTCTTTTTGATTTTGTTGATAGGTAGGTACTTTTGTAACTTCAACAAACGTTATGCTTCATGAATAACAACAAATAATTAATTATTGAATTCTTGAATCCACCACATATAATATATGAAACTTTAATTCCCGGGTTGGCTCCAAAAGGGCATGGTTTTTATCAGTTTTTAAATGTGATTCTGAACTTTCAAATTTATTTAGAACACCCGGTTCGTGTAGCCATTCGCACAGTATGACCGTGAAATCGAAGGTATGCACCCTTCCCAGATAGCTAGGGAACCGCTGATTATAATCACACACGGCTTTATAAAATCGAGATATTTGTTACGTGATACTTGGAACAATGATGGTAATTTTCGATTCTGGTGATAGTTTGGTAATTTTGATTTATTATTTCAATAATGAACCTTTGGAATCGAGCATGGAAAACGGAATATTAACCCCCCCTCTCAAAATGTGATGGTTTGGGTTTCAAGGTTCCTAGGTAGATAGAAGTCGGAAATGAAATGAAATATTTCTGTTCGACCGCCGATCACGATTTGTACTCGCTTCGGCGGTACATATACTAAAATTGGAACGATACAGAGAAGATTAGCATGTATAGTTCGACCGCCGATCAGTCCGATATTCTCAGAAATGGTTATTTTGGATTGTGATGGTATTTTTGCAACTTGAATAAATTCCTTTCCTGTGTCTGATGGTCCCCCATGGATCACAGAACGATCAGAACAATAGGACGGCCACTGCGCATGCCCAAACGCAAATCCGAGGTATTCAACTTCTCACGAATAAAAATAGCCCGATTTAGCTCAAATTCAGTTGGTGGGTACTAAGGGTACAGCTTCTAGTTGGACCCCCTTGAATGTCAAAACGCTCGGATCATCGGTATGGTCACCACGCATGCACTGCTCTTTTTGTCATGGACCTATGCCCCAATTTTGGACGAATTTTCGTTCAGCTTTTTTTAAAACTACACATGTGATCCTGCATTCATACCAACAACAGGGTTGATACTGACCACAAAACAGTGAGGGGTACCTATACTGGAAAATAGTAAACCGTTGTGTTATAATTAGAAGCGTTTTTGAATCATGGATCACAATTCATCAACCACTCGATTGGTCTGATATATGGATACCGTGAGGAGCTGGCGCCGGCATAACTAAGAGTTAGTATCCACTCCACGTTCTAGCGACGTCCAAATGAAAGATGAGCCCCCCCCCCCCCCCTCCAACCAGCCACAATCATACCGTCCCTCCCGAATTCCGACTGACGAATAGCATCCTTCTCACTGACTTGGGACGAGCCCAAACGGTTTTTTCAACCCTCTTTTTCTCGATGTACGGCCCCGTCACCTTAACCTCCCCTCCAGCAACTCTCCGGAAGCTATCCAGGACGAATGGGCACGACGAGCTGGGGAACGCCAGTGGCCGGGATGGGGACCTCCCCCTTGATATCGTCTAATACTCTTCAGTAATACGGATACCGTCATCCTTTACTTTCCTCACTTTCCTTCCTTCTCATACCGCGAGTCCATTTTCACGCCCATTGATTTGATCGCCTCCTTCCCCAGCGAAGCCCCAAGGTTTATTTTATGTACGTGATCTGCTTTAGGGGTTGGCTCATCTTTTTCCTTCATAGCCCTTACCACGCAGTACCACAAAAAGAGTGATTCCAATAAAACGTGCGCCTGGATAACAACAAGAAATGGATGGTATTCATTATATAAGTTTCTCGTCCTGATCTCCGAGTATTGCTAGCAAATAACAAGAGTATTCAAAAACTACCCACACCTACCTGTTGTGCTATTTTCCTTTTTCTGGTATTGTGCCCCACCGTTTTCAGACCCCACACACCACTACTGCTAGTCACTGCTAGCCCATAGTAAGTTCGGTAACTTACTATATGGATTTCTTACTTGTTCAATCGCACCTTGAGTAAACTGTACCTACTTACTCAAGAAATTGTTATTTCTAACAAAGATAGTTCATCAGTCGTTGAAAATACACGGGTATATCACATGTTGGATCAACCTACGGGGCAATATTTCATAGCATTTAGTACGAAATTAGATCATGCCTATCTACGTCTGCTAATAACTATGTGTGATGTACATCTTTGACGATTTATCATTCAGCAGAATTTTCTAGAAGGTATAGCAGTTGGAGGCTGTCTAAATGAAGGTTTCATATAGAAGGAAGGTACATTTCAAAGCAAGTGGAGGTACATTATACATGACCTTCATAAGCCAACATGCTATAAATCACTGTTTCACATGAAATTGGTTTGCAGGTCCCATTTGGGGTCTTGTTGGTCCCTGGAGCTCAGCGTTTCTCTCGGTCATCTCTGAGGGGTCTAAATCGGGGTTGAATTTTTCAAAACGCCGTATCTACAGAACGTTATATAGGCAAGTATTTTTGTTTTACCTTCTTGTTTTAACCTATTTGTTGATAGGTACAAGTTTGCTGTTCACGGCCAAACGAAAAGCAAGCCGATGCACTCGAGGTGTGCACAAATAAATTATCTCAAGACGAGGATTCAGGTGAGAGTACAGTAGAATACAGTGCAAGCTGTTTGGAACATGTGGTTTAATCGACACCCGGAAAATTGGTACACTCTAATTCTGGGGGTCAAAAAGTGGAAAGGCGGGACAAAGGACACCGGCATACCACCGTGGCCTTTGTTGGCAAAGTTGTGGAAAGTTGCAAAATTACGAAAGTTGGAACTGGAGATACAGCGGAGGATATGGCCTATCTGGGTTATATGGTGGGTAGATGACTTGCATGAGGTTTAAAGGAGGGTTTTGTCAACCAAAGCCCCGTCCTGCAGTGGTCCCTCAAAAAATACTGGGTCTCCTGGTGGTCCGTGTTCTGAGGGAAGGAACAATTAGCACGCAATAAGATCCATCCCTATCTATGTCTTTCAGTAATAAATAATATATAATTACCTATGTGATTTACAACTTTCACAAAACATTTATTATTCACCAGAACTTTTAAGAAATTATGGTAGTTGGAGACTTACTTGATGAAGGTTGCTTATGTTACGTAAGTTGCGAATATATATATCAAATCAAGTTGTGTTACGTTCTACCGACATAACCATAAGGCAATATAATTATATTCGCTTTAAATCACTGGATCTAGTCGAAACACATTCTAGTAGAAACGCGTTTTTTTTTTAGGTACCTAGGTGTATGGCAATATAGAATGAATGATATTTTAATAGTGGAGACAGAATATGGAATAGCTTAGAAGCAGTTAAACAACAATGGACAATGTCACAGTGAGGAAAACCACATGTTGCTAAATTCCGTCGGGAGTAGATTTATAATAGTGCTCATACACTAAATCAGAACCGTCGCGGATGGCAACGGAGCAACATTATCCATCTCATTCAACAGAGACATCGGTATCAGTAGCGATCAACATAATTCCAACTCATACCTATTGTTTCGTTAAATTTTTGAAGTGTGAGGAATTCGGAACGGTAGAAAACAATCCTAAATATTTATTTTTGTAAACATCACGCCCATTAGACGCAAACGCCCGTTGAAACAATACTTTGCCCTGCACGACTAACAAGCAAACGAACTAGAGAGTCGTGTGGCAAATCAGGTAATTTTCTGTCTAAATCGTGAATTACGTTTGAATATTCATTTCCCTTATGACAATCATTTTCATAGTAGAGAGTTCGTGATCGTAGCAGAAAAACGCTGCAAATGATTAATCAAAGGTACCAAATTATTTACCTCTATAGATGCCCCTTCTGCGTAACTCTCACTGCGTTTTCTGTGGAAAAAACCTACCCTCGTGCTCTCCCCAAGAAAACCCTAAATCGAGTACTGCAGCCGGCTGGGGAATTGCAGTTTCATAAATATGTGGTGGATTCAAGAATTGAATAAATAATAAATTATTTGATGTTATTTATGAATCACAAAGTTTGTTCAAGTTACAAAAGGACCTATCAACAATATACAAAAGTAAAGTGGAGGACGTTGACCCCCATTTTACGGATTTTCTATTTTGAAGCTTCATCAACGATCAGCCCCTGATTGTATTGACTCGAAGTGGTTTTCATTCGATAGAAAATTTCATATAGTTTTCAAAAATAGAGCTCCATGTAACATTAAGAGAGACGAAGTATTTTCAAAATTGAGAAATCCCATTCATCTGTACTTACACTCTTCATTATGTACTAAATATTTTATTGAATAAAGAATTGAGTTGAATTGCATTGTAAAATTTCCGCTGTAGCAGTAGGAACTTAACTCCCAGTGTTTGGTCGTTGACCCCCCTTTGTGCGGCAGTCGTTGACCCCCTTTGTGCGGCAGTCGTTGACCCCCCTGAAATCATCCTTACATCAACCGTTATCCAACGAATCTATCACCTTATATTTTTTTAGGAGTAACTAACTATGCCCGGCATGCGTTAATATTTGCATTTTAATTTTGTTGATTGAAGTGCTTTTGGATACCTACACAATATATTCATTTTTGTCTTCGTCTGTTGCGTACGCAAATACGCCTTTACCTTTAAGTTTTCCGACATGTGACCAGGCCACATAGCTCCATGTTTTGGGTAAAGACTCGTGCGCCAGGTATTGTAAAATGGATAATCTACTAATTCAGAAACCTTCGCCGGCGCGCGCCTAACCACTCCCCAAAGTTTCATCGCAATCGGATGAATTGTACAGGGACCCATAAGGGACAAACAAAGAAACATTAATTTTTCTATGTAGTACCTACCTATAGATTAATAGTAAACGGCTTTCCAGTAACTGGATGAATAAGTAGGTGCATACTTACATTGCCCAAAAAAGGGTGACCTGTGTGCTACCTACCAGGAAAACAGCTACCAAAGTAAAATGCCAGCCACCCACGGAGAAGATATCATTAAACTGGTTTATATAACCCATACAATACCCAGTGGATGTCCCGTGAAGTCTTACCTACTTCTTCGAATGTGCGAGATACCTCCTCGATTAGGACCTTATACCCCACCAGTCACAATCAGCTACATTTTTGACGACGGTTTCAAGATTTCTAAAAGAGTATTTGGATTTTCACAATCAGCATCCAACACCATTTTTGTTATACCACACACTTATTTGTAAAAAGGTTTTACTCATTTGTAAATAATTAGTAAAAAGGTTTTACTAATTATTATTTGCATCAAAGAAAGTTTATTTTGCATTATCTGGAGTTTTCTTCCATGTTTAATTTTGTTTTTGTTAAAACAATGTGGAACTCACCTCCCTAAAAAATTCAAAATCCTTGCCGGGGCAACAATTTAAAAAAAAAACCGCAGGAACCTTTTCGGGCGTGCGCACAAGAACTCGCCGAAGTTACATCGCAATCGGATGAATGGGATAGCAATGCACACGGGACATACAAACAGACATTAATTTTTATATAAATATTTATAGATGTGAATATTTCATTATTTACAACTTACCCTTTATGCAAATAAATGTGTTGAACATCAAAACCCGTTTTGATATTGGTAGGTAGGCATATGAATTGACTAACGTTAGTGTTGGTATATGCACGTATTGTATGTGTTACGCGCTACAGACGGCATCCACAGAGAATTTATGAAATCATTTTTGGTGCCACCATAACCCCCAGGAGTGGTGCATGGCGCCACGACATGCTGAACCCAGGCAATTTCGGGATCTTAGGGCTTTCAATGAATAAAACGCTGCAAATGATTGCACAACGGTTAATTATTTACCTGAATAAATGCCCCTTCTGCGTAGATAACAGTTTTCTGTGGTCAATACCCTCGAGCTCCCCCCCCCAGGAAAGCCCTAAATCGAGTAATGGAGCCGGCCCCGTTAAAAATTACTACAAATGCGCGGGAATCAATAATTCAATCATCGACTATTTTTGTAGTTATTCATGAAGCATAAGGTAAATAATAAAACAATGTGTAATAATTTACCTGTATAGATGCCCCTTCTACGTAGATAGTATAATAAATCGTTGTGCAATTATTTATCCTAGTGTAATAATTGATACCACGGCCGCTGACGTCATGACCTCTGACGTCACGGTCTCTGACGCAGTGGCGTAGCCTTAACTGGTTCCCGCCAATTTTTCAAATACCTCCCCTCGTCTAAGCCACGTATAGTAGGTTAGATCAGCTGGTAATCTTACCAGCCAGCTTGGCTTATTTAATCACCAATTTCCGAATCAGCTGATGTTCTCTTTCCCTCCAGTTTTCAACCTCCAGTAATCCAAAGGCATTTCCCTCTCATTTTCGAAATACTCCCACTCGTCACCTCGCATGAATGACAGAAGACAGCTGTTTACCAAATTCCCGCCTTTTCGAACTTTCATCAGCCCCCTCCTCGCCACCTGATCATATGGCTTTCACTCTCATTATCAAATACCCCACCACCCACCCATCAGTTACATAAGATCAGCTGTTCCCCCTTCCTCCCCCTTTCATTGTTACTCTGATCGCCCAACCCCCCCTTACCCCCACCACGCCGAAGGTCACTGCTGGTGTGATGTCACAGCCTCCTACCTTGTCCTCACCGCTATTTGAATTTCTTCCACCACGACCACTCTCCCTTAGGAATTCCCTCTATCCCCCTCTAGCCCCTCTATCAAAGACCTTCCCAGAAGGGGGGTCACCAATTCCTGTATGACAAAAATTTGATCCTGGATGGAGAAAGGTCCGTAGCGGAATCTTGCAGAAAATGTTCCCAAGCAGGTGAGAGTGCCGCGCCCAGCATGGCTTATCTTCCCACGATATGGAACCAAAGCCGACGGTGAAACCCCAACGCCGTTCAAGACGGACGGTGGCACACATGTCGCATCAGCCCCAGTATCAACTTTGAAACTGACGGGATGTGAATTTATGTGAATTGGAACCATAATAGGGGCCGAAAATGAAGCGCCAGAAACGTGATCAATGTGTAAAGCCGCAGTACCGAGTCTAATGGATTCACCCTCTAAATTTTGCCCCGAGTTCTCCAACGTTACTTCATCTGTAAGTAGCTGTGCGCTTCTTTTTAAAGCAGCATATCGCGAAATGTCCCTCCAACTTGCAAAAATTACACCTGGCTTTGGCAGCAGGACAACTGTCTTGAGTGTGGAACCCTTGACGGCTACAGCGGTAGCATACCCCTCTCCGAGGTTGGCCTTGAACAGGCCAGGAAGAGCCTCTCGCTCTGTTGGTTGCCACTTCTGCGACCTCACGTTCGCCGCGGACCGTGACTCGTTGGCTCTTGACCAACTCTGATTGCTTGGCTCTATAGACAGCGGATGCTAAAGTAAGGCCACTGTCTAGCTGCAGTTTCTCCGAAAGCTTTGAATCAAGTACTCCTAAGACGATCTGATCCCGGATCATTTCGTCTTTAAGGGCTCCATAGTTGCAAAATTTAATGAGCTGGTGTAGACGTGTCAAGAAAGAATCAAATGTCTCCCCATCCTGCTGGCAGCATTTCCTGAACCGCGCACTTTCAACAATTACATTTACATTTTTCTGAAAATATTTGGAGAATCTCTCTACTAAAATGTCGTAACTAATATCCTCCTCAGGTACCTATGTTAAAGGAAGATAGAACGTCCTCACCTTCGTCGCCCAAGTGTCCCATCAGGCAGTTAGCTTGTACAGCGTCCGGCTCCTTGAATAGTCCTGAAGACATCCTATACCGCTCAAATCGCTTTAACCAGCGCGGCCAGTCGTCTGACTTGAAATCGAGCCTGTCGGGAACGGGCCCTTGATACCGAAACCCTCCTGACTGAATCGGTGGTGGATTGTCGTGATCCTCTTGACGTCTCGCACGTCCTTTAGTCCGCAGCGCTATGTTGTGTTACTAATTCTACAATAAGTACCTAGGCAGTTTAGTCGAATGCAGAAAACGGACAAACTATTTTATTGTTTATCTTGGAAACAACTCGTTGGTAACCATTCTCATCATTTATGTAGGCTGGGGCCACAAACTGTTCATGAAAACATACGGCTGGGCGTACAATGCTCTGGGTGGTCTCAAATCATTCTAAAGCTGAGATCAATTTAAAAACGTTAAAACGTGAAAGAAACCATGTTTTCGAGCTACGGCGTTCGGGAAGTCCCAACCCCTGTTTTTCACCCCTTAAAGGTGACTGCAATTAACGCCGAGCATCGCGGACTAACTAGACCCAAAATGGGACCCAGAAACCGAATTTCATTAATTTTCGTTCATGGTAAGGAAAGTGATAAGTACTGCGGGCGGCGCACAGTGGGGAAAAAACCTTATTAGTTTATTATTTTCCATAATGAACCCGTGGAATCGAGCATAAAACAAAAGTGCAACCCCCCCTCGAAATTTGATGGTTTCCGTTTCAAGTATTTAGAATCCGAAAATGCAATGAAAACGCTACCAATTATTCCACAGCGGTTTATTATTTACCTGTATAGATGCCTCTTCTGCGTAGATCACTATTTTCTGCGGTCAGTACCCTCAGCTCCCTCCAGGAAAGCCCTAAATGGTGTAAGTACTGGAGCCGGCCCGAGGAATTAAAGTATCATACAAATGCGCGGGATTCATTAATTAAATCGTTAATAATTAATTATTTGTAGTTATTCATGAGGCATAAAGTAAATAATAAACCGTTGTGTAATAATTTACCTTTATAGATGCCCCTTCTGCGTAGACAGTATAATAAACCGTTGTGTTGTAATTTACTGTTGAGCAATAATTTACCGTTGTGTAATAATTTACCTTTGCATGATAGTTTACCATTGTGTAATAATTTATACAATAATACTTCAACGTTTGTTCAAGTTGCAAAAGTACCTGTCAGCAAAATTCAGAAGAGGTTTTTAATTATTCCATTTTTCAAACACAGCCATCCGTGATTCTTTCGTGATGATCCTTTCGAAAAATGAAGGCTCTTTTGGATTCTGTTGGTAGGTACTTTTGCAATTTGAGCAAACCTTGAAATATTATTGGGTAAATTATTACACAACGGGAAATTATTACACAACAGTAAATTATTACACAGCAGTTTATCGTGCTATCTGCGCAGAAGGGGAATCTATAAAGGTAAACTACTATGCAATGGATTAATATTAACCTTATGCTTCATGAATATCAACAAATGATAATGAATGATTTTATCATTGAATCCAGCTCGTTTGTATGAAACTTTAATTCCTGGGCCGGCTTCAGTACTCCATTTAGGGCTTTCCTGGAGGAAGCTCGAAGGTACTGGCCACAGAAAACAGTGATGTACGCAGAAGGGGCATCTGTACAGGTAGATAATAATCCTTTGGGTAATAATTTGCAGTGTTTTTGCGAAAGTGAGAATTAGATCATTCAGCCCTCGTTTCTTATAGCGAATATCTGTAGAACCAATGATACCCATCCTCCAAAGTTCAAATTTAGTGATAATCAGTAAGGTAATTGGTTTTTTCAACCAGTTTTTTCATTTTCTGCTACAATTGGTTAAAGTTCAGTTTTGCCATTTATGCAACATAAATACACCAAAAATTTTTATAAAATTTATTCATTGTTCGGACAAAAGTATTACAATTGAGGAATTCTCTGTGAATTTCAGCCGGGGGCACCTTCTAATCTGGCTTCCACGCTTGTTTTTTTTTAGGTATGTTGAAATCTGAGGGCAGTATACCTACGTAGGAGTCCCACTACGGGCTTGTTCGATCACGTGCTGGATAGTTCTGAAGCTCAGGCATTATTGGAATAAGTTGTTATTTATTTAATTTACTTTAGAACATTAGTTTCGGCCAATTTTGATGATAATTAGTGGTGGCGTATCGATACACTGGTACTTATAGATTACACTAGTTTTGAGGCAAAATCAAGTTATTAGAACAGATAGGTATAAGGTACACCGCAGGAGTTGGTCTCATTTGACGCAGAATTTAATTTCATTGTCTAAAACTTTTTTATGTAGCAAAAAATTGTGTGAACCGTCACAGTGGGATAGAAAAATTATTATGTAATAGCGTATTTTAGAAGGGGTTTTTTGTGGCGAAGAATGCGTCACGGAGCTTAGATGAACATAAATGGTATTTATTCGTGAACAGATTTCGTACAAAGAAGAGGTTTTCAGAGTTTTTGCCGAATAGTTGTCTTTTGACCCCAGTGAGAGGCGTACAGCTGGCGGACGGACAGAAATGTTTTTATTCTATTTTCGGATTCTACGTACCTACCTACCTTGAAACGGAAACCATCAGATTTTGAGTGGGAGCTGAAAATTAATTTTTCATTCTCGATTCCAAAGGTTCATCACTGAAAATAATAAACCTAAAGGAACCATGGTATATATGAATCAAATCTCACCAACGACATCCTCCACACATGGCCACCGATTTCAACTTCAAATTCGTATAAATACTCGTCCGTAATTTACCAAAAAAATTAACTTTCTTTATCTTGTTCTTGGAAGTACCCTCGTACCTTTATACTGCTACTAATAAATCTATGTACTTGTGGAGCAGGGGAATCAGGAATTCCAGCTTTACAAACATCTTGGGTGCTAATACCGGAATCGCCCTGTCGACAAGCATAGTCAACAGCAGCTGTTAAAATTCGTATGTTTTTATTTACAAAACAGAGTGTCAGCAAGAGTGCCCCAGCCAAAATAGGCTGTTCGTTGCTAGTCGAAGGAAGCTTAGTACAGTGAGGTATACCGTTATTTGTGCTTAATATTTAAATCAATAGCGCCACAAGCTATAGATTTTTTCAATAAATCCAAGGAAAGAGAGAAACACCAGATCATTTTGGAAATTCTGAGTACCTTAGTAAACGAATTCACTCAAATTAAAAGAAAATTAGGGTCTCTGAAATTCTGATGAAATCTTAACCTAAATGTTAGGTTAAGTTCTTAACCTAAAATGACCGGGTTCATGGGGCGTAATGGCGCGTTACCGGAGATGGAAATGGTGGGAAAATGCAATTTTATGTAACTTTTATTGGCGAACTTATACTTCGACTCTAGTGGCATTTTTGTCGGATCTGTGTGTGTGTGCATGGGTAGGTACGTATCCACCGCACAAAACAACCCTGCTACGTCAGGGACATATGGCAATAGGAATTCAGTGACGTACGCAGAAGGAAGCCACAATTTAATAATTTGCACAGTTTATTTCTAATTCGAGTAGGTGTCCATCACGTTTAAATTTAAACTTCCCGCACGTATTCTCGTCACATTTGAGTTGATGGGGGCGAAGTAGGTATAAATCAGAACCTGAAGCTTTCCCCAGGAAACAAATATGTTTGGAATAGCACGTCCAGACAAAATCTATTACATTCGTTGACGAAGCGGGTGATGGAGAATTGGCAATTTTTCAGCATTGGTGTGGACAGCAATCAGCATCCGTGGAGTCTACCGTGAACGAATTGTGATTCCTGAGAATGGATCCTCCAACTGCATCAATAAATTCATTCTCTCCGAAAGGTTCTGCGAAAGGGAAATGGTTCTGTATGATTCCTCTTTTTTCAACCAAAAGAGGGCCAGCTGACATGAGTCTGTTTGGGTACGTCATCAATAATTATTGCATAACCATACCTACTGCTGGCAAAAAAAAAAAAAATGGCGTTGATACTATACCTAATAATTCGACATCACTTCGGATTCTCACATGTCTATATAGGATTCCAGCTCATCGAATGAGGAACTTGCACACCTTTTTTGGTTCAAAATTTTCAATAATGAACTTTTGGAATCGAGCATGAAAAAAAAAAAAAAAAAAAATGTTAGCCCCCACTCAAAGTTTGATGGTTTCCGTTTCAAGGTATGCAGAATCCGAAAATGCAATACAAAAATTTCTGTCCGCCTGCCGTACGCCGTAATTCGCACTTTTCTTAGTTACCATGAACCAAAATTAACGAAATTCCGTGTGTAGGTCCTGCTTGGGGTCTAGTTGGTCGTCGAACCTCGGCGTTACTGTCAGTCCTCTCTAAGGTGTGGAAAATAGGCGTTAAAATCTCCAGGACGCCATTACCTCGAATTTTTTAAGTTTTCAAGTATTTCTTGACCTTGGGAGTTTTTTAAGACCACCCGGAGCATTGCACGTCCAGCCGTTCTTTCTCAGTAAGGCCCCGAAGTTTGCACCGACAGGCTTTTATAACAGGAGGGTGAATGAAATTGTATACAATCAGCTCAGATATCATCGCTAGGGACGCGGTAACATTAGGAAATTGGCCCGAGATAATCATTGCTACAGAGCATCTGATTATATTCACTTAGTTCGAAGTCGAGTTGGCTGTTCTGTGATATTATTTAATTTGAAATCGCTGCAAATCCCTGCACAACGATTTATTATTTTTTACAGAATAACCTCCTGTTACAGATCTTAGCTCTCCGTATAGATAACCCTTGATATAATATTCATGTGCTACTCTGTGCATATTATGTAGATCGCAGACCCTCCGTATGTTAGTACCTAACCCCGTACTCGTTACTAGGTACCTACCTAAATCACGAGTTAAATGTTGCTAAAATAATTCTGCCGATGACAAATAGTACCTAAAATGGGAAAATGAAACGCAAATAATGAAGTTCCGAAGTCGCAAACGTACCTACCAACAAACTCCAGCCCCTGCTACGCAGATGGTATAATGAACCTTTGCATAATAATATACCGTTGTGTAATAATTTACCATTGCGTGATAATTTACCCATCAATAATACTTCAACGTTTGTTCAAGTTTCACTACCTATCAACAAACTCCAAAAGAGCCATCATTTTTTAAATGTAATAATATCACAGAACAACCAATTCGACTTCATACTGCGTGACAAGTGGTCCCTAGCAATGATGATCTCGGGCCAATTCTCGATTGTTAGCGCGTCCCTAGTGATGATATATTTGGGCTAAATGTATACAATTTCATTCACCATGCTGTTGAAAAAGCCTGTCGGTGGACGGGCGGCCGGTGTTGCACTCCCGTGGCCTGATAAGGCGACATTCAAATCCGGGCATCCACTCCTGTTTAGAGAGGAATGCAGAGTCGGGGATCCGGGGGTTCACTCCGACTTATAATGTGGTCTTTCACTCCTTGAAGTGATGGTAGAGAATGATGATAACCCGTTCAAAGTATTTGGAGATAACGTGTTTATATTATGTTTTAGTATCTTCGTTTTACCTCGATTGGAGGGTCACCTCAGTTAATCACCATCGCAGAAACAAGTGGGATCGTGGAGGAGGTAACAAAGCGAAGTAGGGCAGCTTTGATTGTGACCTAAAAAAAGCTATGGTAGTTTGATGTTATGACTATTCTGTGAATACCTACGCCTAAGCACCTACTTTCTGTTTTCGTTTCAGACAGCCTGCGATTTGCCGATACTGGAATAGATATAACAACCTGAAGATGACGAACGCTTGAGCACTACTTGCATGACAACTGCTTGTATGAAATAATCCACTATCTATTCTTCTCATAGTCAGTTACCTCCGTGGTAGGTATAGCTATTTT